>CM032060.1:50462016-51662016 GCA_018831715.1 Matsumurasca onukii
AAAAGTGTTACCTGTAGAATATGATATACATATGTATTAAAATATATCTTTCCATATGTTGTTTTTTCAATAATATATACTTACAATATCTCATTTTTCCAAAGGAAATTCGATGACAAGGATAAAATTAAAGGCAGATTCATTCCAGCACAATAGAGTTTTGTTAAATTTGTGTACAGACCTTACAATAAAGGCATTGTCTTTGAAAGGCCGTGTTCTAAATCAAATTTAAAATGTCGGGTTTTTGATGTTTTAAGAATAGTTTTTATTCAGGATAAATAGTTGCAAAATTGCTTCAGAAATGAATGAGAAAAGCTGGCGTCTGATGTACTACACACAACTTGTTTACGAAGAACATCTTTTTGATTAGTTTTGCTTCACATATTCGTACAATGCTTGGCAACACTGAGATGAGCGCAGCTAGTTGAGTGAGTTTGAAAGCCGTCTTTGTTTCCAGGAAAGCAATTTCCTTTACAATCAAAGTGTTTGTTCCTTAAACAATAGTTGATTATTTTTACCCACACTGTAACGATTTAAGTGTAATCATAAGTATATCTTGCTTCTATACAGCAAACAATAAAGGTAATTAAAATCAGTAAAAACTAGGCTATGTGGTTTTTAAAAACGATTGAAGTAGTGTTTATATTGTACGTTGAAATTGAAACTAACAGGGGAATAAAGCTAGCCAGAAACAAGAGAGAGAGAGAGATTGGATGTGACAGATGATACTGAATTAGTGATGGGTTACAGGCGAACTGATTTAGACCTTTGGTGGGAAAAAGTTCATTTCACTGTATCTATTCTTGTGTTTCTTTCAAATCGTTTAAGTTACGAGTATTATTAAATTTCCTAAGACCCTTGACCCAGAACCGTGAAATGAGCACCGATTCTGACACCCACAACACGTTTTGAGCATGTTAACAAGACTTAATATACATATGTATACATGCAATATGTGTAACATGTGTGTACTCTCCACATGGGGATTTTCACTATCAATTTTCTGATTTTCATGAAACTTGGTACAAATGTCACGTTTGTAAATTTCTCGGTCAAGTTCGTTGGCCAGCAAAATTGGTCTATCGAAAAAACCCTTTTGGGGTGAATTTTTGGAAAAAAGTGGTTTGAATTATTTAAAACTGTAAATTGCATCCGATTTTGATAAAAATTAAAAAAAACTTTTAAAGGTCTCTACCAATGCAAAAATAATTATTAATATTCGTTGAGTCATTTTGAAATGGCTGCCAAACAAGAAGTTGTTCGCTATATTTCAATACATTTTAAAATATGTTTTACTTTCAGGATATGAAATAACACAGGCAGTAAAAGTACAGTAGAGTCTGGAGGCCGACGGGCCGAGACTGAGCGTAGCGAACACCCTCGTAGCCCCTGCAATAATGGACCACTAAGTCTAAGGCCGAAGGCCGAACCGATTATGGTCTGGAGTGCGTAATGCTTCTACGGTGAGCTCGTTTCATGCGCATGTGCATCCAGCTTCACAGACGGCGCTTAGACACGGTAAAGTCATTCGAGGTGTATTCCACAGAAAGGTCATTTCACGTTCCGGAGACATCTCATGGCCCCTTAAACTATCTGACTTAACAAAAGGAGTTAAAAAATACTCTGGGTTTGTTTTCTACGCTTGAAGGTTTCTTTTTTTTGGGGGGAGGAACCTCAGAAAACAAGTCTTAACCCATCAACCCAGGCCACTGAACCACTGTCGAACAAAAGAAGGCAATCAAAGAAGAAGTCGCAGCAATTCTTTGATTCCAATAAAAGAGGACCCTAGGAAAACCCTGAAAAATGCATTAATGACTGTGAACGACACATTATAAAAACAACCGTGCATGAACAATCGATTGAATTGATAAACAAAGCTATCCTGAATTCTAAACTATATTCTTAAAGAGACTTGGGTCGTTTCCAAACTACCTTCTGGCACGTTATCAGACCTCAGAGTTTGTTTTGAATGGAATCTCGCATTGACTCGGGCGTAATGGTGCAGTAAATCAGGCTTAGTTACGATGTGAAGACATTCATCCCAAATTCTAGAGTTCAAAAATATCTCCGCTAACATTTCAATAAAATAGTTATTGTCATAAAACTAACTTGTATACAACAATAAAAAAGGAAACATCCGCTATGAAATCTTGATACTTATAATAATCTTCAATATTCTTCAGTAATTTCGATTCTTTATAAAATATGTCATTGTTTGTGATTATTGTTCAAAAGTCAATAACTTTCAATACAAAGCTCAATCATGTTTTCTTTTAAGAGACATCGCAGTTCATTTAATAAAAAATCACCTAACAAACTAATAATTTGTTTAAATCTGATATCGAGACTTCAGCGCATCAGCCGTTATCAGCTGTCCGATACAGTTGGGATTATCTGTCCACAAATCATGGATTCAATGTGAAATCACTTTATTGATTGTGGTCGGATGTGATGGTAATAACTGTGTGTGTGTGTGTGTGTGTGTGTATTAGGCAATACATCCGATATGAACAATGACCATGGTCGCTTTACACACTGGTCGCGATATATATTTAACATTGCACCTGATATAGCCTACTATAATTTGTCGTCAATTATTGTGCAAAGTAGGCCACTCGGTTAGAACAATTTATTTATATACTCTATTACGCCAGTAAGTTTTAGTTTAAAATGAAACAATTTTTCGCTGAAAGAATGATGAAATGGAGTAGATCAAGTATATAAAATTAGTAGTAGGGAAGAGAAGTGATGGCTTCATCTTTGACCCATGTATTGGTATTTTATTCACGGGTAAGCTTTTATTTTCCCCACAAAAATGATTCCAACTCGGATTGGATGAGATGGAGGGTATTGAATTAGTGATAGAGTTCAGAGGTGATGGGTTTTATACCTTTGATGGATGGGCTCTCACTCTACGACCAATCATTGTAACTGTGGACACTAGTTGTTCTCTGAACAGTAGACATCACGATTCAACTCTTTAATGATTTCATTTCACTTTTTAGCTGTCAAGGTCAAGCTGTATTAATATCATTATTGCTATTTTTAGCTATTTTTCTTTAAATAGGCAGCTTGACATTATAAGTAAACTTATGCGTTGTTAATTTTATTGTTTGTGCTAAAACAAGGTTTGTTTCATGCGTTTTGTTAGTTATGCTATATTTAAGCCATGGTTTGTAGTGTGTGTAACTGAAAGCATATGCATGTTACTTTATTAAATATATGATTAAATTAATACTTATCTGTTTAATTGTTCTATACTAATTTGGGTTATATAATATAACTATTGTTTTATAGAAGCTGTTCATAAAAGGTTGTCGTAAACTTTATGGTTTGGTTTATTAAATCAACATAAAACAAAAATATTTTAACTTTTTTAAAAAAACTTTTTGTTCACGAAATATCTGTTTTTTGCTAATTATTTATAATTTCTCTCGAATGTATTTTATTTTTATTTGGTTAAAATAATTTAATCCTTATAAGTTTTTATTTAAATAAAACCGTCATTTCATGGATAGTAATGAGTTTATGTTTCTATACCCTTTTGATTAAGGGTTATATAATGGGGTAGAATAAATATTTTAAAGGGTCAACCCCACTACCTTTATTTATAGGAGGGGGCAAACCCCCAAAATATGTCAAAAGGTTGACCTTCAAAATGTATGCTAATTTATGCATGTTCAAAAGTTGTAGTTCAATCAAAAGTTAAGAAAGGTGGTCGCACTTTTTGGACACCCGGCATAATATTAAACACGTATATTAAAATTTCTACTCATTTCGACACATTTGACATATTACAGCTTGTAGATATAACAGTTTAAGAAATCTACAAACTACTCGCCGAACAAAACAAATCATGACAATTTAACCGCGGCCAATAGGAGCTTTTAGGTAGTGTTCTAAAGGGTTATTAAAGTTAGAACATTGTATGTAGGTACTGGCCACAACAAGCGGGAAATAACTTAGTTTGACGAATGCAGCTAATGTAATAATGGTAGCTGAACCAAATGTTGTATCTTAAATCTAAAAGAATCTGCAAATTTTATGCATTAGCGTTATTGACACCTCTACAATACCTTCAGGCTACTTAACAAGGTACAGTATTTCTAATGTTCAAAATAGGTCCTGAAACCGGATTTTTGTTTCACTAAAGAAAAGCGTCCGTGTCAAACGAATGTATCAACAATTGTTCAGTGTGATAGGGTTTATCATCTAAAGTTCAATGGGTTTATCAGCGTAAAGCTCGGTTGAGGGTAAGATTTGGCTAATTTTCATAAATACGGTGCCAAGTTGAATGAATACGATAATGGGTCGAGCCAGGAAAGTTCTTTTAGTTAAAAATATGCTAAAAGTAAGTGTTACTAAAAGTATGAGTAAAAACTCAAACCTTATTTTTCAGTAATAATTATTAAGTATTTTCTTCAACCATACTCGTTACCTTCAAAACTTTACCTAATAGGACCAAACACTGTAACTACCACAGATTCGATATATAAAAAGGATTTATGAAATCACCTCAAAGGATCTCTTCAATCAAATTTTACTCAATAGCCGTTCAATATTACGACGAAACAATAAATACAAAGGTCGTAAATAGTTTATTCCACACACAAAGTTTTTCGTTGGGTTAAAAATATGTCCTGTGGTTCATAGGTATAATAAACCAGAACAGTTATTCGAAAGTCAGTATCAAACCAGTAGTCTTTGCTTGCCATGAAGGCAATTTTAATGAAAACTATTAAACATACATAATCACATATCAGGATATAAACTGTCTGCCTGTGTGCCAAATGTTAGCTCCATAGCTCCATTGTTGCAGTTCGCCAGAATAAAAGGTCAACATGAAAACCCCTGAACCTGCGATAAAATTGTCCTCATGTCTTAAGTACAGAAAATGCGCAAAGATAAGTACCTCGAGGATGCCAATTACGTGCATTCATCCTCATCCTATAGAGGCCAGCAATCACAATACTGGCTCATGAATCAAGCTCTAACGTTCAACTGAGTTGAGTGATGAACGACAGCTGTGAGCAATCAGCTGGAATAACCCACCCTCTCTCTCACTCGCACACACACTCATGTCTACTACAGACAATGCGCAAAGATAAGTACCTCGAGGATGCCAATTACGTGCATTCATCCTCATCCTATAGAGGCCAGCAATCACAATACTGGCTCATGAATCAAGCTCTAACGTTCAACTGAGTTGAGTGATGAACGACAGCTGTGAGCAATCAGCTGGAATAACCCACCCTCTCTCTCTCTCTCTCTCTCTCTCGCACACACACACTCATGTCTACTACAGACAATGCGCAAAGATAAGTACCTCGAGGATGCCAATTACGTGCATTCATCCTCATCCTATAGAGGCCAGCAATCACAATACTGGCTCATGAATCAAGCTCTAACGTTCAACTGAGTTGAGTGATGAACGACAGCTGTGAGCAATCAGCTGGAATAACCCACCCTCTCTCTCACTCTCTCCCTCTCTCTCTCTCACTCGCGCGCACACACTCATACGCACACTTTGTCCCACTAACTTTGCGATTGTAGAGTTAAAAAATATATATGGATTAAGTTGGTTTTGCACTTAAAGAGTATGCTATGATACAGATTCAAAAAGGTTAACCAATAAAAGTATATTGTGACGTCAGAACTTAAAATATATTTAAAATAATGATAAATGTTTATATTTCTGAAATATAGGTCCCTTCATATTCTCTTCCATCTATGTCAATTTAGTTATTAAGGCCTATTAACAAGCTATTGTCCTAAATATTATTCTTCCCCACAGCTTGATAAAAATGCCTCAATCTCTCAGTTAATCTTTATTACTAGTATTATGAATTATAATCATATGTATGCCTTTCATCAGGTGACATTTTGATCGGAAAAATAAAGCCGTTTCAAACAAGAAGAGGCAGGTAGAGTGAACAAATTAAGTTCCGTAAATGCATTCTTAAAAGAATCTCTATTTTTGAGTCTTTTAATAATGCGAATTGATCTTTTTGAAGTATAAAGTGTTTCTAATTTGTAAAGAGGACAGCTACCTCAATGTTGAACTATATAGGTTAGGTGAGGATGAATTGGGCCAAAGTAAGCGATTGTCAACACATCCTCTGAGCAAAACTGTCTGAGACTGTGTAGAGCATAAATACCTGATGTAACCTTATTGAACTTTTGATTTAATAGTTTTTTGAAGACATGGTCAACTATTTCAAGTTCATGAAACGTGTATTGTATCTTCATTGTTTCAAAATCAACTGAAATTAGTATTCGTATATTGTATAAAGGTTTAAACAAGGTAGGAACGATATCACAGCTTAAAATTTCATTACAATTATGAGCGTTAAAGAGTTGTGTTGCTATGCAAAATCATATTGTTGAAAAAAACACCAATAAAAAATTAAACACTACGACATACTTAGGTCGAAAAATGCTACCTTTACCCATTAGCTGCCATTTTGTTTTCCTAATTATCAATTATATCCTTCATAACTTGTGAGGTTTGGCTCACGAAAGAAAACGGTGAGGTATGCAAAATAAGACAAGCATAACGTATCTTACGTTTCTCAGCACATTTTGTTACCTATCTAGTGAGCCCGAAATCCTAAAAACCAGTTGAGAACAATCGTTAACCGGGAAATTCGCATGTTTTCCTAGACTTTCCCAGGGTAAGGAAATTACTCGTAACATGATAAAAGTCAAGTGTTTCTGCAAGGTATGGTTCAGTAGCAAAGAAACATCTAAAAGTGCCTTAAAGTAGTCACAATTATAACATATTCAGTTGAATCATGCTGGTTATACAGGGTGAATTAAAAGTATGGATACACCCTGTTAATTTTCAAACGGATAAAGGTAGAAAAAATGCAACTCAGGATACCTTTAAAAGAAATAAAAGTAAACTTTTTAGTCAGTATTACAACTTTGTCCATAACCCAAAAAAAATTTTAGGAGCAGCTCAAAATGCTTAAATGGTAAGACCCATTAAGACCCTCATTTAAAAGGTCTAGGTATACGAAGAAGAATAGTGGCAACTAGAGCGTTTTATAACCAGATACAAAGTGCCAGCTCATTGAAATTAAGGAAAACGTAATAAATACATGTGAGTTAAAAAAGTTGAAACACCTAGTTAAGTTTAAAATGAATAAAGATTTTTTACAGCTATGTTTACTGGAACGTGTTTTAAACTAGTCACCTATGAACCGTCGTTCTCATAATAAAACTACCCATTGAGGTATATTCAAACAATTTGCTTCTTCGTTACTATGTTTGGTCATAGCTCGGTACTTGTTTTAAATGTTGTATTTGTGGTGAACAACTGTAATTATAAAAATCACATGTTAAGCTTTGTTTTGGGTTCAAGAATTGTAAATAGTTAATGGTAAATACAAGTAATGTTTCCACTGAACTAATTTTATAATTTCTCTAGGTAAGTTTTAATACCTACATATTGATACAAAAACTATATATCTTTGTATAAGTATAATGGATTTAATATCCATAGTGTATGCACATGTTAATAAACAGTAAAGTAGTTTTTACCCAGTTCTGTTGTATAGAACAATTCCTAGGCACAAATACAGAATAGGACATGAGTGTATGTTGATCTTGGAACCCCTTCACTGAAACATCTGTTTGTACATCCTAACTACTGTAGTTTGGTTTGCTGATGTTGAAACTTAGTTTGACGAACACTATTAAGAGTAACATTATGTATTAGGGCCAGAATTGCTAACTGTTGACAGTTTTACACATTCTTAATTTACTAAAGTGCATTATGTACAACAATGTATAAAGTATAGCGTCTTAAAGAGAATATATTAAAGTCTTAGAAGACTGTAATAACCTTGATTCCCTTAGAAATTGATTGATAAGTTAGTATTTGTTGTAAATATGTACATTGGGACATAAAACATTATTGATACAGTAGGTTACTTATAATAGTGCACATTTAATAGTATGTACATTTAAACCGTTGAACAGCTGTATTTGTTTTACACGGGATTGTCAAACATTTACATTTCTTACTCTTGGAGCCCACTAGCTAGCGTTCTACCACGATTGTCTTTAGATTGCTCGAAAATAACGACAATACCTTGGATGGGATGTTCCATACTGAATACGTAATACAATGTGAATAGCTGTTATTACGTCTTCTAGAGAGCAAAGCTTTTTGTGTGTGTTTCAGGTTAAAATGACTGATTATTCAATACTGGATAAACATCAATCTGCTAGTTCTAGCTTTCGTCACTAGTTCGTAAAGTGAAACCTTTTGATCCGAGCCAAAAGTTGGTTTAACTTTTGATGTAAAGCTTAGCAAAATAATAAATAAAATTACTGAACCACGCCGTTACATAAGTAAAAACATGTGATATTAGATTCAATAAAAAACGTGTTTATGAAGAAGAGTAATAGTTTTAACTTATTGTCAAATCGTTATTTCGTAATTTCAAATTATGCCTAATGGACAGAAAAACTGTTAGCTAAAGCTAAAGGTAAAGACTTAGTTATTAAAAGAATAATTTGTTATTGTTATGCTGTGTAAATTACTTTACATGCTGTACAGTGTGAAAAAACACCACAAATGTGCACAGAATCAAAGTCACGTAGAACAAACGTTTTACAGCTGCCAGGTTGGTACCATCTGTTGTTGATAAATGTTAGTTACTGACTTTCCTTATGAAAACGGAGCGTTCAGCATCCTATTACGTGTGCCTTTCTTATATTGCTTTATGAATGAAAAGTACAATATATATTAAATACTCTTAATTAACGTAGAAACAAGCTTTCGGATTTATTTGTGTTTAATATTATTAACCACACTTTCACAAGCCTGTATGCAGATGTGTTTTGTTTCATTGTTAAATAGTGTCTTTCGGTTTGGGTACCATGTTCTCAGAGTTGATTGAGCTCGTTCTCTGTTCAAAGATAGCCTCTGTGTTAAAAACGGGTGCCCAAACATTTTACTAGTTGAGAGCTTTAATGACTCTAGAAAAAATTTCTTTGAAAAATAGAAACAATTGTATTAATGTTTTATAAAAGAACAAACAATTAAGTGTGGAAGTTTGTTTTTATAACGAAACGAGACTGACAAGCTGTTGAACTGGAAGTGTCAGCTTACAGACAGATGTTCCACCCTTGTCGACAAAATCAATTACCAGCTGACTTTAACTACCCTTTTATTAGCTGATTGCTGAGCATTTCAGTCTCTAATGAATTGAGAGAAATGTTGATACGCCAGTAGTTTCGTACTAATAATAAATTAATGTAATTAAACTAAATTCACGTACGTTTTTAAAATATTTATAAAATACCTAAATAAGCGATGAGAGGAATTGACACTGATTTAAATATTTAAACAGTTCGCAAAGATTGTATTTTCACATCACGAGTGTGAGCCTCACCTTTTAAGTATAGAATATTTGTTCATTAAAAATATTTAGTGGTTGTATAATTCGATTGTTACTCTACTGAGTCGCGTAACAGACTGAGCGAACGCGTCCTAAAGGTTAAGTAGTGATGTATTGAAATAAAATCACAGTGTGGTCCAGAATAGACTTGAATTACAATTAGTCACACAAAAAAACACGATAATCAGTAATTTCAGTCCACTTTATAACTACCATAAAAAAAGCATCGCACTCGGCAAGCAACATATCATGGCGTTCACTCTAAATATGAAGGAGTGAAAACTCTTTCTGACGGCCTTCACTCCTTCATTTTTAAAGTGTTGGTTCCAAAGTTATATGCCAAATGCTATGCCGAATGTTTTGGTTTTTTCTTACTGGTGATTCAATGTATGGTTTCCTTGTTAGGCCACAAGACAGTACTAATACAACTCTTATTTAAGAGCTTTTACGAGCCCAGCTATAAATATACAAGAGGGTAGCTTGAAACATTTTCAAGGTTGGCGAGGTTTATTATTTATTTTATTTTATCAATATATAATATACAATAATTGTGACAACAAAGCAATATACTCGTAACAAAAAAAATTCAAAATCTACTATCATTGGTAAGAAAGGACAGCTAAAACATCTTCAGCTATATGGTAAAAAAATATAAGTATACAAATTAAAATTTAAATACCATTTTCCATAAATTATCTCATTGTATAAAATGAATTTGACAAAAAAAATCTTAAGCTCACACTTAAAAATTTTAAGTTTTGAATGTTTCTGATGTTTTCTGGTAAAAGGATGTTTAACAATCTTTTTACCAGAATTTGTCGGCAATTTATTCAACAGTTCCAAACGTTGGCTATCAAAATTAAAATGTTTGCGCTACGGGTATTATATGAGTGACTTGATTAACCAATTAAAATTTTGGAAAACAGAATAATAAATAATAAAGTTTCTAATACGTAAAGTGACGTTATTGTCAGTATTCCCAATTTGAAAGCATTTTGACAGGATGCTCTAAGTTTTAGTTTTGCAATTATTCTTACAGCCGATTCTTGAAGAATCAACAGTCTAGAAATCTTTGTGTCCCCACAGTTCCCCCAAAGAATTATATCATATAATATGTGGGGATGTATAAGAACAAAATAAGCCATTATCAAAACATCTGCACTGCAGTGAGAAGATAGTTTTCGCAATAGGAATATCTCATAGGCCAATCTTTTACAGATTATATCAATCTGGTTATTCCAGGTACTTGTTTGTCAACAAATATACCTAAAAGCTTAAAGCTGTCTGTTTAAAAGGTAAGACAAAGTAGCTCTGATATATTAGTTTTTTTATAAGGCTGTTCAATGTGATAAACCAACCAAACGTAATACTCTTCGAAAGATTTATTGTCAGGACTCGTCTGAAAAACGAGGACGAATCAATTGAAGAATCTCAGGAGATCTCTAAATTCAGGTTCGCTACACTTGTGTTGTAAGATCAAATTTACAAATCCAGTATTTTTAATATTTGCAGAATAATTATAGTTATTTGTAAAAAAACTTACTTTGCCAATTTATAAATTTAAAAATATTTAAAACAACACAAGGTTTGATTAGCAGTAAGCTAAATTATAATTTCCTCAAGAAATTGTTTAAAGATCGTTGTCATGTAAAAGGGTCACGTGTCCTGTGTTTCCCACCAATACGTACAAAAAGAACATCTTTTTTACATAATACGAGTACGTCGTCTAGCCCTTTACATCTTGAGCATCGTTCTGAGCTAACTTCTTTACATTGGGTGTCTAAAGAAACCAAGAATGCATATTTCTCAAAAGATTTGCTCAGTAAAAGTGTTTCTCTTTGTAAACACAATGTTCAGTCCCATGTCAGACGTGTAGCCAGTCAATCATGACTAGATAATGACATTGGTTGGCTATTATCCTACATAATGGCTAACTGTATTACTGCCAACAGCACTGTTCTCTGGTTATTGGTTAGTGATAATTATAATATTTCAACACAGACATTATAATGTGTGTAATATATTTGTATGTTAATACAAAAACACTGATTTTTAGTATTTCATTTTCACTATCAACTGTATGTAGTATGTCTCAGTTTCTTGTGTTTACCATCACATTCAGTCTGTTACTTTATAAAATGTCATTGTTTTCATGAGTTTGAAATTATTTTAAAACTATTCAACCGTATGTTTTTAGTGCAGCACTCATAAGAACGTTTAGAGCATAAGTAGTTATGGCTAAGTACAAACCTCCAAATACTTGTATTGATTTTAATTTTACCTGGTAAAGCAATGACAACATAACGATATTGCCGACTATGGTTATGCTTTTAGATCACAGCTCTAAGCTTGAAACTAATAATGAAGATTATAACTTAACAGTTTTCGGTAATAAATATTTCGTCAAAAAGCACTTCTGTCGGTGTAAGATTTTACTGGTTCAATGAATTTAAAGATAGATTTATACTATTGCTGGAACAAAGAAAGCCGGGAAATACTATAATTGTCAATCCCTTTCAAACATGTTTATATCAAAATAAGTGAATAAAGAGATTATTAAACGTTGTTTTGAGGAAAGTGTCTTCGTTGAATACTTAAAGGTTTTTTAATGTTAATTATCATTCTTTAATATAATTGTATTAAAAATTGGTAACGAGACCTGATATAAAATGTAGTATGTAATGATACACTCTTCTCAGTAAGGATTTGTTTAGATCTAATGACTTCCATGTCGCTGGATATTGCTGCATGTTTCAAAACAACTCACTAACAAGGTGTGGTATAAAAAAAGTCGTACTGACCCAAGTGTAAGAGTTGATAGTCGTATTGTAATCTGCCGATGAAACCGTTTTGTTTGGAAGTTAGTACATATTATGTGAAACAGGTTATTGAACGGTAAACTACGTGAGAAAAATACGTTATTAACCTAAAATGTACATAAAGCAAGTAAGAACTTATGATCAAAGAGTTGGAACTACACACATCCTGACGCACCTCATCATCCATGAATTTAAGCTCAATATAATATGGTTACAGGCAATATTGTAATATTTAACCTCATTAATAACGTTGTATCTATCAACATTTATTTCCTGAACGGCAAGAACTTTTGGATAAAATAGATTAGGAACGTTGTCAGATCAAATAATCTAAGGATATAAGTTCTTGTTGCCCAGCTCAGGGCGAGGACAGGTTAAGTCTCATAATGTAATCACAACGAACAGCTTACCTCAACTGCCACTGTGCTATACATTTTCTCGTTATATTTTAGGCTTAGTTCTTTTAAAGTATCCTAGTGTTCGTTTACAATTTGTCAGTTTCCCACATTTCTCTAGTAATTTGAGTTATTTCTTATTATGGGCTAGCTGATTTTCAACCAGGCCGACACCCAGCTAAGCACTAAAGCGCCGCTTGCATGAGTGAATCGAATTTCCTTTGCAATGTGTTACTATTATTCATTTCGCTCACAGCGTCGCTTTGACATTCGGCCGATCTGTTGCCACAGGCGTTACGAGGCTGTTCGCTCCGCTTACAGCCTCGCTTCAGCCTTCGGCCTCAGATTTAATTGGTTCATTATCAGGGGCGCTACGAGGCTGTTCGCTGCACTTAGAGCCTCGTGCGAGTGGGTTATGTTTAAAAATACTTGGGTGGATAGGTAAAAATATGCAGGGTTTTCCATAAGTAAAGTGCCAAACTCAGGGAAACGTTTCTTTGAGTCTAATTAAAGACAAATTCGAGAATAACTTTTTTCCAAGAATGCATTGTTAACCAGATATCTGCCATTTTGTATTTTTACAGAATCATTTTATCTCAACATTTTTTATCGATGTTTTAAAACTCAGTATGCATGTAGAAGTTGATGAGATATATCATTACAAAAACTTGATTTAGAAATTTAAAATGGCGTTCAGTTAAACTGTTTTTACTTAAATGGCGGGAAAACAATAAAAATAAAAATTATGAAGAACAACCTTTTAAGTATATTTTTCTATCGTATATATTTTCTTAAATGGGTAATCAAATCAAAACAACATGACAACTGAATAAAGCTTTACACACATGTTTTAAAAGTAAACAATTACAACAACTTTTTCTTAATATTATTATTCATCTATCAACACACACAAATGAAAAACGTCTATAACGTTTGTATAGGCTGCTACATCATAGGTCCCTAGTCATTCCAATGTTACTATTAAGTTTTTATCCTATGTTGCCCCTTTCAAGTCCGGCATCTTTTAAGCCAATAAGTTATCTCCGATTTTCAAAATATGAAGAGGACATAGACTTTGTCATAGTATATCTTTAATATCCTGCATCGTCTTAAAACTGGCTGTCTGGTGTTTGAGCTTACTGTCAAGTATTAGAAGTAAAGTATTAGTGGGTCTAGCTATAAGTAGCTGTTATGGACTACCGTTGAAATTTGCTCGTAAGTGGGTTTATTCGTACTAGCAGTGAACAGTACTAGTAGTGTAGCAGTGAAGATATTCTTCACAGTTCCTTTTAATCTGTTCAAAGCATTTAGCTACACAGCACTCAATCTTTTCTCTCTGTATACGGTGAGGATGTTGTGAGGTATTTATACTCTCAGGTTTCTGAGATCACAGTTTATCAGGTTACATAACGTATAGAAAATGTCATGGCTATTTAATGACCACTAATAGTTGCACAATCTTACATCAATATTGTTTTGACATTGTACTACAATAGGCTTTCACGGGCTTTGAACATAAGGTGAGGAGTAAAAGGTTAAGAATTCTGCATTTAAACTTGGTTCTTGAATTATTTTTTGCCTTATTTCATCGTCTCTTGAGCGCAATAGTCAGTAATGACTGCGGGATCAATAATCACCATCGGGCAAATTGGAACTGTCCATTTACCCACTTCTAAGTTAAATCATTAGTTATATTAAAGTCGTCATTAAACTTATTACTATTGAAATAGATTTACAGCACAAGACGCTAGAACAGATCAATTGCATAGCAAATGTAGTTTGGGATACATATTTAGATATGTAGTTTGCTGTAAATTTAAACAAAGCAATACATCTACAAATAAAGAGTGAGCAAACATATTCCTGTGTAAAGTTCCTTTACTCGTTTGCTAACTTATGTCAACACTTGACAAGAACTTTGCCTTTGTAACTGAGCAGCCTGGAAAAGTAAACAGTAAGAAAGTTCTACATTATAGCGGATCCGTGGCGGATTGGTATCGCACGCGACTACGGAGCTCATCACTCCGGTGGCGCGGGTTCGATCCCCGCAGTCACCACTTACATTTGTAATGTGACTAATACGGTGACGCTAGGTAAAGGTCGAGGTTGAGTGGAAGAGAGGACTTTGTAGTACTAACTTCGCCTCGCTAAACAAGACAAACTTTTTTACATTATCTTGTTCATATTTTTGATTGTGTAGCGTGAGCGTGTATATACCTCCTCTTTTATATACATAGACTGTGTGACCAGGTCCAAAATTCTGAAACTATTACAGGCTTGACTTCTGAGATCTGAGGTCTACATCTGTGTGAAGATATACACACAGAATGAAACACTAGATATGTCGGATACAGTTTTAGGCCATAAATTGAATGCAATATCCACGAACTAATTGTCCTTGAACGCACCCCATCACTTGGTTTTTGAGTTAGAAGTTATCCAAAGTATCAACCAGTCAGTGAGAAAGTTATCCTAAATCTATAAATGTTACAAGTCTTTGTACCAATGGTACTCCAACGTTAGCTCTCAGTATCAAAACGCAAACCCGTGATAACGTTTCTGAATTCAAACCCTAGAAACAAGTTAATCAATAAATTCAAACAATGTAAACTATGAAAAAGGTAAAGTTTGTCTTGTTTAACGAGGACCTTTGTTTAATTATTAAACATTTCTTATCCTAGAGATTAAATAAAGTCAAAACTGCACATGTTACCGGCGGAACATGGAAATGTAGACAGATTATGGCACGAGATAAGCCTTGCGCGAGTACATTCATGAAAGCTGAGGTAAACACATATACAGTAGTCTGATAAGCTCCTTACATCTTGATATTCTCTTACCACGAAACTCTCTAGGCATTCGCAGTGTGAAGTTAAAACTCGTGTTTCATTTTAAAATCAACGTTGAATATTTTCATTGGCATCTAACAAAGAGGTTAACACATCTATACCTGTATATCTAGTGTGGCCTTGCTTTAAATAATTAGGCTCTGTTGTTTTTTTGTATATAATGATTTTTACATGTGAATATATGTTTGTGACTCTCCACTCTCAACATACATATGTTTTTTGCAATCTCGTAAAAGCAAAGCTGTTGGCTGAGTTTGATTTGACAAATAACTTGCCAGTAATTTGAAATATTTGTCCACACATTGTTTAAAATGTCAGTCTGAAGTTCTTTCTCAATTTATTTTTTATTGACAACGAGTTAATCAAATTTATAACTACATTATCGATAAGCACCTTCATTATGAAATGATAATGGATACAGGCGGGTATTAGCTATTAAGATGAACAAACAACTAAACTACCGTAATCTGTTCAAGTAACTAGGGTATAACGGTTCAGAAAGGCTTGCACGTTCTGTTCTAATCGGTTTACAACAGTTAACTGTTAATTATTGCACACTTAGCTCTGAGAGTAGCTTAATATAAAGCTATCGAATAAACGATTAACGTTGTGTATTTTGCTAATAGCTAACACCTTCATTAAGCTTATTTAAGAATCTGGTTTAACTAATTCTATCTGAACTTTATTTTCTGTGAATTGGAATTTGTATGTGACAAAAACGTTGTTAAAAGATGATTTTCAGTCTGATCACTAACCAAAAAATAAATGTGTCATAAGTATAGTATAGAGTACATGTGAAATTAATGGATTTATAAGGATACGTGTCGTAAAAAATAAAATAAATAAACTGTTTATTTTTAACGTACATATTTATTGCAAATATGAATCTGCAAACAACTTATTAAGCCACAGTAATGGTTATAATAGATTAGGAAATAAACGTTCAAAATATGAGTTATAAACATTGGAAAGTAAGTACAATATTTGAAATGTGAGTATTAAAGACAATTGTAATATACGTCTTTGTCAAAATAGGAGACCAAAAGGTACAGTCTGAGAGATTAAGGTAGTTATCGTCATGACCTACACACTGAGATGGTTGCATCCTGCTGCTATCAGTGAGAGATTGTTTTACCCTTAAACTAGCCTTAGACACCTCTAACACTCGGTCCTATCTTATCACCGACCTCTATACTGTAAACTAGCGCCAGGTTTTGCAAAGTTTGAGAGTTAAATCTTTCTGATTATCAAACCTAAGAACTAATACCTTAAGACGAGTTTTTTTACTGGTGTCTCGAATGATAGTGGTGTTTGTCAGATATGGTTTAGTTTTAATTTTAGATCAATGTATTATCAAGGTATGCATCCATTGCCACAAACTTGCAATACATCAATGCGGTTCTAGAATAAGGGTAGTTGCTCCGTGACAAGGTTCTGACAAGGTTTTCTATCATTATGGCTTAATTACAAACTGAATGAATGAGCTGTATCCTGATAAAATTCAGAGATTATATCCTTGTCAAACTTAGTCACACCTTATTGTTGCTTTATGACTACAGAAAAGTACGGGCAAAGCTTAGGAAGGTTTTTACCTACATGGTATACACTTGAGATATTTGCATTCTCTTACCAGTGAGAGATCGCACCGGAACCAAAACTCGGCTGGTAGGTGGCTTATCAAAGGTTCTATCATATAGTAAACTAAACACCTTCTTAGTATAACACGACTTAATACAGTTTTTAAAAATATTTCTTGAAATGATCTTAACTTAAAGACTTACAAAATGAAAGAACTACTTTACGACACCAGTGAGATATCCCCTCGTTGCTAAACTATATCGTTGCCCTGTCACGTCTCTGATACTGGGACCTCTCATGTAACATACCCTTTTCACTTTATATCACTGGAGGAACGTATTGGTAAAGCTCGGAAAGGTTCTTATCTCCATGACCTACATCCTGGGATAGTTGGATTCCTATATCAATGGTAAATTCAATCTTACATACATTGGAATTTTACAGCTTATTGACTCTTACATTTCTACTATTTCGGCAGCAACCGATGAATCAGGTGAAGTAATTAGCAAGTAATTTAGCTATAACTAGTGTAAAACCGACGTTTGGAGAAGTAACATATCTTGCCAAAATATTTAGTTTATAATGTTGAAATTGAGCATGTTGAGGAACCCCATAATGAGTAAATATAGATATATGCATAAGTTTAGTTCCAAAACTGACTGTACACATGGGGTCCCGCAAGATCTATTCTGGGTCCAGTTTTGTTCCTCTGCTATTTGCAAGGCATGCCGAGGCTGATTCCTGGGGACAGCACTATCTGTTTATATGCTGATGACTTAACATAAAATATCTCACAGAAAACAAAGCACAGTATTGAGGAGTCATCTCTTATTTCCCTGTCATTATTAAAGTTTTGATAGTAAAATCTTCTTGTAAATGCAAATAAAACTAATTTTTATTTTACTGTACAAAGCAAAATAAAGGTAATTTCAGCCAACAGTATTTTAGAAAACTCAGTTATGACCAGGTAGACCCACACACAATTTCTCGGATTAAAATAGATAAAAACCTCAGTTGGGATAAACATTGATCATGTAGTTAGTAAGATGTCTTCAGGATTGTATGCCTTAAGACAAATGTAAAAATCTGCAATTTACAAACTTTAAAAAAATTGTATATGCAATGGTTCATTCGCACGTCTCTTATGGCATAAGTGTGTATGGGTCAACAACTAAAGGAAATCTGGATAAGGTGTTACTTCAACAGAAAGAGCACTTAAAATAATGTATAACTTAAAACGAGACCAATCCTGTAAACATTTATTCATAAATTGGGTATACCAACGGTTTTGGATTATATATTCTGGAAACCGTAACCTATACAAAACAATTCTAATAAACCCAACTAAGCAGCTAGTAGGCACAACTACAATATTCGTGCTAATATACAAGAGTAGAACCACACAATCTAGGGTACATACAAAAAAACAACATTTATAGGGAAGAAACTACTGTATCATCTCCCAGAAAGTTCTTGTTAGAGGATAATTTAAATAAATTTAAAGAGAACTAAAAGTCTTTTGGTGAAAGTTAGCTCCTTATTCTATGGAAATTTTGGGAAAATACTTACAACAATTAGGTAAAGGGAATTTTGGTTTAGCATCATGAAGTTTCATTTTGGTAGTATATGTATATATATTTAATTGAGAATTTCTGTCTTAGCTGAATGGTATTGATTTGTTTGTAAATATTTGTATGTTTGTTTGTCAACACAAACACTGTTTGTAAATTAAGTACAAATTATTCTCTAGTATTATGTTGTTAGAAATAGCTTTTGATGATTATTGAATTATTAATAATTAAGTAATTGTGTAATCAATAATCAATTAATCTTATATTATGTTTAGTTTATTCTTATATTTGAAACCAACATATGTGTTATAATTTTGTTTAGCACCAAAATCTTATTACACTATTTTAATATAGGCAATTTTTGTTGACGTATTTTGTGTATGCTATGTACATGTGCAAATAAATGATTTTTGAATTAATTGAATTAAATAAATATTGTAAATATTGTAATTATATATTTGTGGTGAACAACTGTACTCATAAAAATCATATGTTAAGTTTGTTTTGTTTTGGGTTCAACAATAATTGTAAATAGCTGTTGATGACAAATACAAGTAATGTTTCCACTTCACTAATTTTATAATTTATCTAGGTGAGTTTTAATACCTACAAATTGGTGACCTGAACGTGATCAAAACAATAATTTCCTTATACCACAACTAAACCAACAAAATGAGACATTACAGCAAAATAAGTGTCAGACGGACACAAAGAAAAAGAAGTCCGTTCACTTTAACGAAGATTTAGAGGACACTATGGAAAATATAAGGACGAGCCGTTCAGGAAGAAAGATCTTCACCCCAAAGTGTTATAAATCAGTAATTGTAAATCCTTACGGTTCAATTTTTCTTTTATTGTTTTTTTTACTCCCTTGGGGGGTAGTGTGGTGAACAACTGTACTTATAAAAACCATATGTTAAGTTTGTTTTGTTTTGGGTTCAACAATAGTTGTAAACAGTTGATGACAAATACAAGTAATGTTTCCACTTAACTAATTTTATGATTTATCTAGGTAAGTTATAATACCTACATATTTATAAATATTAGACTAATATTAATAAATCTTTATAAAATAAATAAATATTAAATAGTTAATTTATATATCATTAATGTATAATGAATTTGATATTTGTCGTTTAACAATTGTAAATATGTGCAATAATATTATTGTGTGTACAACTGTGTAATGATGACAAAATTGATTAACAAAAGATGTATTATATTATAATAAACTAAAACTTTAATTTAGCATGGCTTGGTTGTTTAACATATTACTGTGGAGTAAATCCCTTAACGTCAAATAACCTATTTACTTATAATATATTTGCAACCAGGTTTAATAAACACAATTGTGAAAGGTAGTTCTATTATAAAGCTCAGTTTCGAACACATATTAATACAAGCATGTTGAAGAAGATCAAGGGTTTAGGTGATGAGTCTAAACTTGGGTTGTAAAGGATTAAGTGAACTGTGTCACCGGGACACCTCTCATCGTGTACACTGAGCTGATCCTCATGAAGCTGCTTAGGTAACTCAAATGCTAACATCCTTATATGAAGAATGGTCAACAAAATCTTCTACTACAAGGCGTTAGTTCCATTAGCAATAAATAAAAAACTGCAAATTTTAAAACCAGGGTACATAAAATCTTGGTGAACCGGTTAGTCGGCAATTTTGTGTTCTTACAAAACAGGATATGTGTGGATAAAATGCTTTTAACTAGTTGAAATTTTAAAAGATTTATTTGTACGTCTTAGTCTTACCAACCAGTGTTGAATCTTATAAAATATGTATCAAATTGTACCTAGTGTATTTCATTATATTCGCATATCCATTATCGTTGTTTACAGTTGGCTTTTGTCTTTTGTTTCAGACACTACCACTCATGTTCGACAGCTCTTTAAATATAAACGTGTATATTCACCGAAAACATATGCGGATAAAAAATGATTTCTTACGTAGGGGTGGATAATGTGCTCAGTGATAATATACTCCGGAGACATGCAATTTAAACTCAAGCTCTTAGTATGCTGAATACAAACATTCGAACAGTAAACGGACGTGTTTCATGTATAGCGATACAAAACCAAAAATGGGGTTATTTTCCATCGATGCTGAGGTTTTGTTCAACAAAGTAAGGGGTTTGGTGTCTAAAATGCCTAATCTTGAAGCTTGAAGGATATTTGATTTTCTAAATCAACACTGTTCACTTAAACAAGGCTGCACCACTGTAAGCCTGCTGTCCCTGTTCATAACACGTACTCAACCACACCATTAGCTTACCCAATAATGCCAACACATCTTTACTTACTTACACTTTACTTAGAACATTTAACTAAGTTGTTTACAAACAGCATTCAATGATTGTGTTGTTGGGCAAGTATTCTTACGTCTTACGTCTGGAAGAGCAATAAGCAGTAACTAGGTTTACGTTTTTTAACATGCCAATTCATCCTTTCAAAAATTAAATTGTTATTACTCTTATCTGTTATACGGATAAAAGCTAATTTTATTAAAGTTTAGAAAAATAATGACCAAAACACAAAGGTTGCCTACTGCCTAGTCAAGTCCAGTCCAGAATCGATTAGAATTAAAAGAGTTTAAAGGTTAGCCAATGCATTCCTTAGAGTTCAACCATCTAGTTCAACCATCAGAGTTCAGAAGTCATACAACAAGTTGCAAGAGTATTTTTGTTCAGAGTACATGTCAATCTGAACGCTAATACATGAGAGCTCGGTGCTTTATGCAGAGATTTAAACTTAATTATTTGCATGGCTGATTTTGACTTAGTCTGTGGTTTTCGGTTTTGCTTAATATGCATGATTTCCCGTCAACTAATACAAATATAAGCCTACTCGTACTTACTCTGTTATATAGACAAGAACATGTTTTCGAATTCACTCTACATGGTAAAAGATATTATTAAGAAGCACAAAATATATAAATTTCCGGTGTTGGGTTTTGTTGGTGAAAGCTAATGGTGTTGCAATGTTCAAGCCTAGTGTCCATGTTACTGGTCATATATCAACCATATCTCCTTTGACACAAGCCAAGCCTAAACCATCACTCTTAGTCTCACCCTTACAACTTCCCTATCAATCTGTATATACTTACTGATTGTTGAATATTTACTATCCCGGTGTAACTACGAGTATATCAACATAAAAATCAACATAGAATTATAAAGAGGTCTATTTAGTATTTAGGTAAGAGGAATTTGGTTATTTTGGTTGAAACTTCATAACGAGAGGTACGGAAACTCCACTCGTTATTACGGGAAACATAAGCTGAATTATATTCTAATCCCAGCTTGAGTTCGTGTTCGTGTTTAGAAGATAATATAGTGAAGCGTTGGAGAATCGTTTCCAATTCATAGTTTTTACTTATTGTTATTGTTGAGATATGTAGTGCTTTCATATCCCGTGACGCTTACAAGCATGGGTCGATTACTAATTGATGAATGTGGATTTGATTTTTGTAGAATATATTGTTCTAGTTGTTAGGATTGGAAAATGAGTTAGGAAAGCTTTAATTTGATAACAAGAGAAGTTTCAGGACCTTTCAAAACGTTGTGTTGTTAAAAACACAATAACCGGTAAAAGGTTCATTAATTCTTAACATAGTTCTGAACTTGTTTGGGAAACTGTATGAAAATAAGATTTTATAATTTAAGAATGTATTTTTGACGAGAATACTCTTACTTGGTTTCTCCATTGATATAAACAAGAATTCTATAGGGAGTAAAAGCTTCTTTTAGATGTATTTTTTAAACGAGTTGGTTGAATAACACTATATAGCCAAACTTTTTCAGAGACTAATTTAAGAAGAAACCATCACAACTGGCTACCTATCAAATGCCTAAATAACTTACTAAATACAAAATATAAACAGTAAAATTAGTATATACTCCAAAGGTCTTACTTGAAATATCCGTGTTCCACATAGAACAAATGTCTTTTATCCGTACCGACGTCAATTATACGTCATTCATGTCTAAATACATAACCTCAAATACATCGTTGATATCATTCGGGATGAGTGGTTTGACAGTGTTTTCTACTGCCACAACGTTTGATGAATTGACTGGTCTCTACTGCTATCTGGAGGAAGTTTGGGAGCATATTTCCCGTACTGACATGATTCGGTGGAAACTACATTACATTGGAACCATCAATATTTGATTGCCATCTTCAATTATTTGAATTTCCAAATTTGGGTGGATTTAACTGTAAACTAACTCATTGGCAAATATTTAGTATTTTACGTAAAATGCCAATATCCAACGAATTTCGGTATGTGAGGTTTTCCTGCATGATGCGCTTAATAAATGTGAGGTTATGTCCAGAAAGGGGCATACCATTGAAGTTTATGCTAGGCAGCGTGTCATATGTTTCTTTACGAATAAATGGGTTATTCAAGCCACTTTTTGTTACTTTAATACTTTAATCATTGATTTTAATAAACTATAAGGCTCTTTTGACCTTAAAGTAGTTTTTTCAACACAGTATGTAGAAAACATATACGGGTATAACGGTAACCAGCACAATCTATTTATCCGAATCTAAAAACATTCTATTAACCCCAGGACTGCACCTCCTAAAAGCCCTCCTAACTTGATTTACAGTAAGAGACTCAACAGACCTTGACTGGAGCGTAATGAGTAAAAGTTATTCTTAGATTAATTGTTTTGATTTATTTAGCTGGTTTTGATATATTGTGACTTAATTAACTTCTAATGTGTTGTACATTAAAAAATAAATTTGTGTAACCCTTAATAACTCTTACTTATTTTAAGAAATGTTGATTTATTCACTTACATTTATTTTCTATCAAATGACAGAAATAATTATCACACTTTTTGATTTAAATGTTTGTTAGTAACAGAATTTTCCACATTGTTGCCACAGTTGAGTAGTTGCAGTAATCTAGCCAAAGGAAGTGGACGAACTTTGCACTCTGAACACACTTCAAAGCCGCGTTACATTGTGCCTTTGACAATGTTTATTGTTTTATGTATGAATTTACAAACGGTACACGTCTATTCAGTTAAAGTATGGGTATTGTACATGATAGTTAATTAAACTAAAACTGTATTTATTTCTTCATTAGTCAGTATAACATTGCTTATCAAACCTGTTTTAACTTTACGGAGCCAACAATAAATGAACTCTTTAAACGTAACACTATAAAGTAAACTCTATTAATTTGATCCAACATGTAATGGAAAGGCACAATTACAACGTTATGAAATCTTGTGCATTCTCAGTTTAAAGAAGAAAAGCCGAAGTTCTTTTATACAACGTGCGCGTGGCTATTTTCAACCTAGCAGTGAATATCGTGGTATAAAATGTTGTCTCAGTAAAGGTTAACTCTAAATTCACTATTCAATTTCACCATCACCACTGTTTGTTTTGTCAGGCTGGAGATAGAAAATACTAAAACGTAAAACGTATTGTCACATATTGGTTAGTGCTAACAATATATTTAAGCGATAAATATTTGACTTTAAAAATATTGTTTGAAAATATTTTTGATAGTATGAAAATATTGTTTAGATATCCGAGAGGTTTTGGTTATTAAAGGAACAGACTCAGATACCATGTATTCCTTTTTACAATGGAAGTGGAGAAAAACACTTTGTGGAAAAGGAGATGATATATTGTGGGAAGAAGGTAATGAGCGAAGACTTGATACCGACAAGGAAGTAAACAAACTGACAGCTGTATCAGAGGTCTGATCAAAGTATACGAGAATACTTTCTAGTAAAAGGAAAACACACACGGAAAAGAGACTGGACTGTGTTAGGGAATATCTTTCTTGTAAAGCGTATCGTATAATACTTAAAATACCTGAAAATAAAACAATAACTGGTATTTTCTTGGAATAATAACATTCATTTCGTAGATTATATTATGTTTATTTACACAATTTTGTAATGCAACGGTTTTATTGGTAGTTTAAGTAAAATTGTAACAGAGGTAATCTGCAAAAAGTGATATTTGAAATCATCAATGTTATCAAATTGTTGTCGGCAAACAATTCGTCGTGTACATTTTTGTTGTAAAATATAAGAATCTATTGTTTGAGCCGTATAAAAACTATAATATCACCTATACCAAGATTTGAAAAACCTGACAACTAATCTGAACAAAGAAAGATAAGTTAACCGGGCCAGTTATTTACGAATAGGTTCACTTGTTATGCATGTTTAAGGATTCTGTTGTGTCTAAATTTGAAGAAATATGGACTTTGTATTTTATTGATTTGGTAATAATTGTGTAACTTTTTTAAACAATGCATCTCATAACCGATCTTTTTAATGTTGTTTTTCAAAATATTATAATGTGTTCATCTATTATAATTTTATTTCTTCATTTTAGTTTATATCGTTTTTATGTATTTTTCACTCTTGTGTGTTATACATAAATGCACAGCATAAGCTGAAAAAACAGTAGACCATGATATTTTCCCAACTTCATGCCTTAAAAATTTAATTTAGCAAGTAATACGAGAATTAGTAGCTACTAGATTACTTCATCGACAAACATCCGGAGGTACGATTCCAAGCTCTTATCGTCCACTGAATGAACGCTCAATTAAGCAAAGTCCCTTGTAAGCTAGAGATTACTGCTCAAATGACTGATTAGATATCTCGTTTGCTGTTTTAAAACAGGGATAAAGATTATATGGGCAGTTTCATTAGAGCTGAAAGCACACTGCTCTTGACGTCACAACAGGTAAACACGTAGATGCCAAAACTCGTTGTAGCTGGTTAGTACGAGAGAAAAAACAGTTGTAGGCCTACGCGTATCTAAAAATCGTGACGTTAGATACGATATTTTTATAACGCAAAATCTTGTATAATTTAGCCCTCGTTTTAAGCTCAGTCTTAAAACTAGTATAACTATAGTTTAAAAAATGCTGTAATAGAGTGTTATTTTGACGTTCAGCCAAAGCATAATATGATTTTCTGATCTTTGTAACCTCACATTGGTTGAGTTCTATCTCATAGGGTAAAATAATGGTGTTTTGGTTCTTTCAATGAAATATGAGACTTGAAATCATCTCCGTAACTCGACGTTATAGTTTTATGACTTAATCATGATAATTTACTTCAAACTTCAAACGTTAAACATAAAACGAGGTATGTGACATTACAATTATATAAACGTTATACAAGAGTTCAGTCAATTATAAAATAATTTCGCAGTTAATTGTAGTGATTTTTTCACATAGTTCACCTACACACAAATACATCTTGTTGTACGTTTATTTTTGGCAATGTGTTGGTTATGTATCTTGGTTGAAAGACAACTAATGTGTTTATAACATTATTTTCTAGGCATTTAACTTGTAAATATTTACTAGAGTCACTGTTTTCGCGATGCCAAAATATTGCTTGAAATTTAAAGGTTAGAAATATAAATGTTCATTAAACTTCAATCTTTGTATTTGATTATACAAAACTACTAAAACTATTTATTACAGTGTCGTGTTTTGAAACCAAATAGTTTTAACTGCATGACGATTTATCGAATCTATAATAGTCCTCATCAAACTTCACAACATTAATCCTTTCCCAGATAATTGGCCAGTGGACTGAAGGGACCAAATCCAATCAAGTGATAAAGATTACCTTCTTTATCACTTGATAGAGTGTGAGTCTATCACGGTTGACCAAGAGAGAGGATTCCAGTCAACTCTTCGCTCAACTAAACCAAAGGGGTTTAGCGTCTATAGTTATTAGATTGTTGCGATAGTACCGTAAATTGTGTGAGTACTTAAGTATTTATTATATTATTCTTTATATGAAGCCGTTTCACTTTGTGGTAGTCATTGATATAAAAAATTACATTTGTATTTGTTTTATGCTACTTAACTTCTTCTTCACAAATAAATAAGTTAAGTGGTTGAGAAAATAAAATTGCTATGTTTCTATGTTTGTTTTAACTATTACTGATGCGGTGTAGTTATGTACTGATCAACTGGTCGAAGTAAAAGGGCTGTATTCATAATTTTTCTAATGAGACGCCATTTGTTTCTTGCGTTCTAAGGTACAGCCAACGCAGGTACAAGCTAGATTTTAATTTTATTCCAAAAAACAAAACAAATAATAGTGGTTTGGTTTCGCTTCATTTTAAGAGTTTACGTTGCCGGAAGAAACTGTTAAAATATTTCCGCAACATGCCAAAGAAGAAGAGAATTATTACATTAAGTTACTTAACTCGATGGCGAAACACAAACATGAGGAAGACAAAGGCCATTAGAAGTTCTCCAGCCACAAAACTTTGACATCCAAGTTTCAAAGCTTCACAATTCGCGAGACAAGGGCAAACTTGACACTTTCAACGTATCGACATCCTAGAATGAGCGTTATAATTCTTTGACATTAATTTCTTCTATTCACTAGTAAATACATTTGTCAAACAAAAGATTATTGCTTGAAAGTGTACATGCAAGGCAGATTTGAAATGTTGGAAATTTCTCTGCTTGATTTTTACTCAATTTTAAAGTAAAGTTCCAATCAAATCATTATTGTGACAAAACTGCCTTCTATTGAAGAACGAAGATAGGGTATGTTTTGAACTTTTGAAATCCCCAGATCGGCACACCTTCGCTCATATACAGAAAGAAACCACCATAGTAAGCGAACAGGAGCATCTGTTTGTTCGTGAAGATGGATAGTCTTCTAAGAACAAAAGTGCAACTGCTTACCTTACCTGTCGACACCCTCTTTATATGATCACATAAACCTAATCTAGAACCAATAAGAAGACCCAAAAGGTTTGTGCCTGTTTAAGTATTTACTTCAAAATTTCCCAAAACGTACTGAAACTAACCTAGTTGTTTTTTTAGTTATAGTTAATCCTCTACTTCTGTTCTCAAACTGAAACTGATCGCTTTGGTTTTGCAGAGATAATAAAGAGTACATTTCTAATGAACCTAATTTGACTTGGACAACCTAATTTTAATTGAAATGTTGAAAATATATACTCAAGTAGTCGGTTTTAGTAGCAGGACACTTCCAAATCATTAGTATGTGAGTTTGAAATCATACATGAAGTACCACCATCATAAAAAATGGAGCCTTCAAAATTAGTTTTTTAATTAGTATTAATGTCATTATAGCGCACCAAAGGTAACGGGGACCCAATATTACAAGTAACCAAAATCACAATGAGATTAAGCTCGTTAGTATGATTAAACTTACTGATTTTTTCAAATAAAAGATTTCAGCAGGACTAAAGGACCTCTTTAAACTCCACAAAACACAATTTATAAACTTGAGGAGTTCGTGACCACACTTACTGCTGTATGGATATACTTTATAAAAAGCGTTTAGTGACTAGTTGATTGACTAGACATTGTTAGTAATATCTTACGTTTAGCTAACAATTTTTATCACGTCACTTTAATTAAGAAAGTTGAGAATAAACAGTTAAACCTACTGAAGACCAAGCCAACACAAGACTAACTCGAGACCACCTGCGCCTCTACAAGGTGTGAGGGAAACTTAGATTGCTTCGCGATCACAGTCTGTTTCTCAATATGTGCAAGAACTTAGCTGCGATTGTTCCAAGTTCCTGAACTGCAAAGTCACAAGTAGTTGCGTTTAGAGATGAATATGAAACTTGGAGGTGTTTTACCATTTACCGATAAAGTAACTTCAAATTCTGTTAGACTATTGTTTTATTCTCTATTTTGGTAGGAGAAGTGTGATAGGAATTGTAATTATTGTTTAACTTATGCATTTAAAACAAACAAACACATATTATTCAAGTTATATGATTTTGCCGTAGTATCTGCAGATGGCTTTGAAAACATTGATTGAATTTTGTAATCCTTTGTTAACTTACTATATAAGTCATTGCATATCATACTGGCAACCTCGGTTCCTGAACGTGGCTGAAAGTTCATCGTTACAACAAATTACACTATAGGTGATAGTCTATACTCACTGCGTCAACATTTACAGTACATACTAAACCGTAAACTAAACAGATTAGTGATTAGGTTTAGGCTTACAAAAAGTTATTAAAGAAAACCAGGATTGAGAGGAAAAATAATAACAATAATACATAATAATTATTATTATTTTATGCAAAATTTAATATGTCCCAGTTATTTATATGGCAGCGGTTTTATTATTAATTTCGTTGTTTGAATATTTGTATCTTTTTTATTGAATTTCCTTTGGAAAAATAAGATTTTAAAGACGTCAGCATGGTAAGAGCCAGGACCGGGGCCATGAAATGGGCACCGATCCTGACCCCCAGATGTATACAGTATATGTATATCATCTCTAAAGGTCGTATTTTCGTCAGATTTTCACCAAATTTAGTACAAAGGTCCCTTTAATAAATATCTCGGTCGAGTTTGTTACCCGCAAAATCGGACTACAGGTACCTCCTTAAAGGGGATCTTTCACCAAAAAGGGTTTAGTGATATAAAACAGGAAATTTCATGCAATTTGTATGGCATTTAAAATTGTTATGTATTTTGTTACTATACATCAATTCACCAATATTTATGAAAACCCAAAACGTTTTTTTTAAATGGCGGCCATAAAAGTGACTTTTTGCTATAACAGCGGAATGAGTAGTCCGATTTTATTGAAATGTATAATGTGTTTTCCTTTCATGATAATAAGTATAGCTTCTAGTAAAAACCGCCGGAAATCTGAGGCCGAAGGCCGAAGCTAGGTTATGAGCGTAGCAAACAGCCTCATAACACTTGTCGAAATATAACATAAAACTGAGGCCGGAGCAAGGCTGTGAGTGGAGTGAATTACAGTAACAAACTGCAAAAGAAATTCGATTCACTCATGTCAGCAGCGCTTTAGGTCAGGTTTGGTCTGGTTAAATTTCTTCGAGGCCTTATTCAATATTTTGCCTCAATAAAGAACACTAGTACAACGTCTTTTAACTAGTTCCAAAGGTGGCAATTTTCCGGCACTTGAAAAAAGCTCAGGGAACAGTGATTTCTCGTGTGGGGAGAAGATAAGCACGGAAATACTCGTTTTAAATACACACATTTTTTGCTAGGTCCTCATGAAGTTGTTTCATATGAGCTTAGTTTTAATTTTTGGTGCAAAAAGGACGTTAAAATAATAAGCTTGGAACTGAAATAGATGTTTGGAACGATAGATGAACAATAATATTTTGCCATGATGAAATTAGTTATATTTAAAACATAGAAAAACTACATTTTGATTTGTTTAAAACATCACGCTTAGGGATTGTGTTTAGGGTTGAAAAATTGCAGACCTCAGGCTCAAAAATGGTCACAAGGGATCAATAATTCGTATGACAATCACAATTATTTTAGACAATCATGTTAAACTGTTAATGAAACACTTGTAGAAAATATAACATAATTATATGAAGTTGAAGGGACGTTATACTTTTAAATCATATGAATTGAAACAGAAAATAAATAAATAAACACTTGGTAAAATAATTTGTAATAGAAAATACAACATATTTTCGTTTTTCTGTTTCAATTAATTTATTTAATTATGTTTTACTTTTGATACAGATAGTTGCTTGTAAAGTAGAACTGTGAGCAGTACAAAGTGTGATTTATTGTACGCACAACGAGTTAAATCTCAGCTCAATCATTTGCAGGTCTGCTTAGCCCCACCCTCTGCCCTATGTTCTACCTTGTTTGGAATTTATCGCATCACAAATCATATTAGCCTAGAAATTTACCCTATCCGAACGATTTACTTTGCTAATGCGTTTAACCTCGTCGGGTTCGTTGGATAAAATAGTTCTGTAATTAAATTTGAAGTTTGAATTTTATTTTAATGTATAATTAAATGCCTTTCGATTTGAAGGATACCTTCTTTTATACTGTATGAATAATTTATCTAGTTATTGGAAAGTTCTAAAAAAACTATTGAATTATTTTCTAGTATTTGTGTTCCTTATTAAGTACCTTATAGTTTGACGATTAATTAAAAAAAAGTAAATACTACCTTTTCCACTAACATGTTACTTGAAACATCTTGGACCCTTTTTTCAATTTAGCTTTAACTGGTGGTTAAATTTAAAATCCAGCCAGCCAATAGGAAAGCTGGATATTTTATGAGGTTAGTAAGTTTTACTCGAGTTTTGTGTTGCAGATTGTATACAACTATTTTAGCATAATGTATACTAAATAAATTTTATGCGGAATGGGAAAAGATTTTTATTGGGTGTAAAGTGTTCATTCCTTTCAAGTGTTTTGAACGTTGTACCTGCATATTGTAAACAACTTAACCAATGGTTAACTAACACCCATTTAAACCAAAATTGAACAATGGGTCCTTACTTTGAAACAACATATACAATTTCGGATCTGATCACGCTATTGTAAACCTTGCAAGAAGAAGAGTTCACACTAGATTAGGTTTCTTATTCTTCAGAAACTCTTCAAAAGTTGCCAAAAGTTTCAGAGGAAGTAGATCGTGAACCAGATACAAAACTGTGTTTGCAACTTCTTTGTATGGGTGGCTGTATATTATGGCTCATAGATTCACAGCCACATAGCTATATCACAACAACGTGTAAGAAATTAGTTTTATATAGTTTTAATCTCTATAATATTTAAATCGCCTAAAATATATAGCACAAACCAAATGAAGTAGATTAAAGTTATCAAATCTGTTTATTATGAGTATTACAAATAAGTATCAAATTATTGGTTAAAATGTCAAGTAGCCTATACGAATTCAAGTTGAACTTACAGGAAATCAATATTTTAAATATGTAAGGCACTATTTTACGGCTATTAGCAGTGAAAATAGTGCCTTACATATTTTAATATTGTATTGGATGTAATTTGTATCACATATTGTTTGCATTTAAAAGTTGATCGTGTATGTAGTTTTAATATAACATGACATACCATTTTACCAATATTCAGTTACTATTCATGTTGACCACTGATTGATAATACGTTATTACATTTCATTTGAAATAAAAAGTCCAAAACATAGCCGACACGTAGCCACAAGCGTGACTGTGAATCATCGTGAATTTTCAATGAAAAAGGTTTTCATTTATCTGTTTTAAATTACAGACGAAACAATGTCATACATACACTATTAGTATATTTTACAATAATTTTATTTTTAAGCTTTGTCCTATTTAATTTTATTGGTTTTAATTGAATAAATGTATATTGTAATGCTTATATTTCAAAATAAACAAACAACAGCTGTTATAGTTTTATTTTTTTAAATAAGTTATTTGTTTACTTTGGATATCCTTAGAAACCTAGGCTAGTAAGTTACTTAAGCTATGGTTTCCTATAAAGCAGTGACCACTACATTACGGCCGCATATGACGGTCTGTTTTGTTTTCAATGTTATCAGATGAGAGTGGTTTCTAGAAAGCGGTGGACGTAAAGTAGCGGTGAAAACTAGTTAAGGGTTTTCTCACCAGGTGACACATATTGTTATGTAAACAAAAGTATAGCCATCCACTAATATACGTAAATCAGACGGACAACTAAAATAAACAACATGTCAAAGTTGTTTTGTCTACATCTGTTTGAAATATAGTGTTGCGTCCACCGTCATGGTTACGTTCACCGCTACACATTACACCGTACTATAACGGTGATTTTTCAGGAACCATAGCTTTGGGCAGCTGATTCAAGTAAATAGTTTTATTAAATACAAAACGAATTGCGACTAAATTGTTTTATCAATTGAGGAGTTAAACATCTATTTACGGTTGGACTGTGCATTCATTTATGGTAAAATACAATTTTTAAACAAAACAACACTTTACAATTATGTTAAAACGGCTGATCAAATAACTTAACCAAGCGATTTACAAAAGAACATTTTTACTAAATCTCATGACATTGGACCAAAAATGGGCTTAGAGCAGTTCATATAATAAGTATAATATAATTAAAGTATAATATATATATAAGACAACATTCAGTCACTAAAACTCAATGCATTTAAGTAACTAAAGTCATTTATAAGTATTTTCCAAATTACAATGCATTGCGACAATGATTGAGTAGCTCAGTCAAGTCAGCAACATCAGCAGTTGTTTGGCTGACTGCACTTTTCTTTAATAATGAGTGAATGAGCATACAGTCGAGTTGGGACCAGAGGGCACCTGAATGGTCGGCTCAATGTCTGTTAGTTAAAGGTAAGGCCTTGTTAACATTTTTATATTTTTAATTTTTAATAGATATTTTATTATTGATCATAGTGACTGCCCTCCTCTGATATATCTCAATATATACCAAGGTTGTATTTATTTTCACAGGAGGTACCATTTATCAATACATATTTTAAACAGTATTAATCTTTAATACTATAATTTATTGATATTATTTTTATAATTGTTTTATTGTATTGGTTTGGTTGACAATTATATAGATAAAATACATTTAACTTTATTCAACCGAATAGTTTCTTTTAATGAATAACCTTTCACAAGTTGATAAGCGAGTATATTTTATATATAATAAGAGGTGACAATATGACACCCCCAGGTGTTCGTCGTAGTATAATAAGTCATTTGATTAGTGTTTAAATTTTGTTTGTAATTTTTCCAGCTTCTTGATTTAAAAGTCACTATTTGACAGTCACATGTTTATGCTAAACATTCAGATTTAAATATTTCATATTTGAAGGCAGAAATTGTTAACTGGATGGTATCATCTCAAACAGCATCTCAAAGAAAATGTAACATGCATCCAGACATTTTCCAAGATTATTTTCCTCTTTCACAAATATTAAAACTTTCACCTGCCCAAGGTTATTTGAAGTTGGACGAAGAGAAGTTCTCGTACTTCGGTCCTAAGTCATATAATGGCCTCTCTGGCAATGTCAAAGAATGTAATTCAATCATTAAGTTTAGGAACACTTTTAAGCATTCTTTGGACTAAGTTGATTTTTTCTATGATAGATCTCATCTACTTGAGAATGCATACTGAGTTTAATAAAAATATGTTAAAAAATGTTGAAGATAAAAATTATTTTTCAAAAAATACAAATGGCAAATATTTGGTAAACAATGCGTTTTTGGAAAAAAGTTATTCTTGAATTTTTATTTAGAATCCATGAACAGGGTTGGCACTTTACTTATAGGACACCCTGTATAAGTACATGAACAAAATGGCAAACAATTTTATTCATTACGTTCAATTTTAAGTTTAGTCGACCTTTGAGACCCATACTGGCATGCCAGTGTTACCTAACGTATTTTACTTAAACTATTAGTTAACAATTGACTAATTTGACAAAAACGTACGTTTTAGTGTTACATCGTAGACGTGACTTTAGGATATAACTGCAACTGTCTTTTTGCGTAAGTTGTTGGTTTTCTGGCAACAAAATATTTAAATATATTTGTTTTTTATCACTTAACAACAACTTTGAATAACTTTTTTGAAATATTTTTTTGAAATAGGCTTTGTTTAAAATGTGACATTGTAGTGCAGTAACACCGATGGCTACTTTTTTACTTACTCTTTCAGATTGTGGTCACAGTCTTACGAATAAGAAAATGAACATTCGGCTCAGAGGAGTCTGTAAAACACATAATCGCACTTTCAAACAAAGTTTATGCCGTAAAATCCGATGAAAACGGATTTGAGTAATTTACTTCTTTCATAGAAAAATCGTTCATATATATGTTCGCTTTATATATACGTTCCTTATGCTTCGGTCTTCGGTGTAGTAAATTTATGGCCATGCTCAACGCTATTCCTAGTTTTTCGGCAGCGCGTATGTTTAATCACATCACTTACTTACTGCTAAGATATCAAAGGCCCTCTCGGACTACACATGGTTGTCTTGATTTGTGACATTTCATGTATTAGTTCAGTTAATATCAGCTCTCTGAGTTAGCTATTCGGGAAGGGATGTGGTTTGTGAATGTAAGGGAAAGTTACAGATTGGCCCAGTGCTCACATGTCACTGATATTAAAAACTCGTAACTGTTCCCTAATATTGGCACAGCTGCGTCATTTGTGGCCTTCCCTTTTCAAACCGACAATGCTGGTGCTCAAACACTTTTGATTTGAGGTTCTTCGTTTATTAAAATAAAAACTCTATGTTTATTCATATGGTTAATTTAACACAATACATTTTATAGTGTTTGTCTAAGTTAATAACTAATGTATAGATAGAACATACGAGTACAATAATTTGCATGGATCTGAATCAGAAGGTAGGCTTTTCAATAATCTACAACGCATATGAACGGTTGGGTTTTAATTTAATAACTACTTATAATAATTTCCGCCAAAACATTATACGAAAGAAACTTTTATTTACAAAAACAATTTTGCATCTGTATTATGAAAACCTTTTAAGGCAATTGAAATGGTAGTGTCAACGTAAAATGACTTATATTTAAATAGGTATTTAGCTTAAAACAATTGAGAAGATTAGCAAAGAAGGCCGATTATCTAAATATTAGTCAGAAAGGATCCTGGCGTGTTTTTCAGTCGTAATGTCTCGTCAAGATAATCTCTCTGTGGAATCTCTCTTAATTCTTAATGATGCTCGGGTTGGCTTTGTTTAATGTCTTCCGTTCTCTGCTACTAATTTTCAACCTTCCAAAAGTAGCTTTCACAATATGTATTTATATTATAACTCCACTAGCAATCATCCAAATTCAAAGCTCGATGGACAGTCGAGTAAGAATCAATATTAAAGTTATTTATATTTTGTTCATGCTGTACGTTTGAGATGAGCAAACAGGAACAGCCATATGGTTTGAAATATTATATTAAAGCCAAGATAGACGCATTCAATTCGAAAAAATGTGTTTATTTACGCAATAAAGGGTAATCCTGATTGTTCCTTAACTTTGGAACATTAACCACACCTTACGAGACCGTAAAAGGGAAAATGCAATGGTCAACAGTTCAGTAAACGTAATTTGTTTATAAGACCGTAACGCTTTATAACAACAGGTAGTCTTCCAACATTTTCAAAATCGGTCAAAAGTACTAATTTAAATATTTCTGCCTTTAAATGCTAATAATGGAATATAAGGAAGAATTAAAAGTGGTGTGATGTTTAAAGCAGCGGTACAGATCATGTTTTAAGAGATAAAATAAACATAGGCCATCTATTTTGTTATAACGACAGACGCATAAGACTTTGAATGACGATCAAGGACCTGAACAAATATTTTCGCCTAAAGCATGGTGAGGATTTAGTAACAGCGATGTTCACTACAATCATTGCCAAATCTTTTAGTTTTTAAACTCGAAAAAGGTTTTACCCATTCGTCAATTTTCAGGTAAGAGACAAAATGGTGTGAACTGTACAAGAAGCTTTTATATGTAATAAAAAAATAATACATTTTACTCTGACTGAACGACAAACGATTGAGCATCCTTTCACCTCTCTAATGGGCTGATGAGAATGTGTCAAAATGTAGTGCAGAGGCAAACTTGGCACCTTAATTTATAAAGTTAAAGTGTATGATTACTTAGCCTGTCATTATTAAAGTTAATACAATATATAAGCCTACACAATAATTAATATTACAATTATTAGCGTAATATTTTGTTCTGTGCTGATTTACAAAGGGACCAGTACAGAAAGCAGATATGTCTATTTATTTATGTGGTTGTGTACTGCGTTGGGGTAGAGTGTATATAATAATAATCCATCCCCGTTTGTAGAACGGGCACATCAGATAGCTTGCACTGTTTTTACAAAAAGTTAGCGTATACGAGTACAATACAAACTGGAGAGAAAGTTACATTTCGGTCCACGGCTCGCATGTCACAGATATTAAAAACTCGTAACTGTTGCCTCATATTGGCACAGCTGCGTCATTTGTGGCTGCTCGTATCCCGGCCGACAATGCGTCAAACAGTGCTTAACAGTAACTTAACAGCAGCGACGTTTTTTTCCCCTCTTTTCATTGTACGTTTTATTTTCCGATGTATTTTACAAAATGTTAAAACCTACCTTACAGGATAAGAGGGCTTGTACATTAAAGAAGGTCACAGTAAACTTAATATTTTATTGTTTATACAACTCTAAAGGTACATAGTTCAAATTTACTCCACTGAAGTAAAGTTAATATAACAATTTAAAAAGTAAACGAACTAGACCCTATATTTGCATTGCACAGTATACGGCAACCAAACACACAGATAAGCTTGCTGATGAGCTGCTTTCAACTGACAGGAAGATCCCTGTTTACAGCTGCAGCTTATCTATTCAAACCTTATCACTTGTCTGCCTAATCCATATGTATGCCTTGATCAATGGCAATAAATAGTAACACTTGCAGTAGAGATCAATTAACCTTTAATAAAGTTGTTGCTTTATTAAATAATGCGCGAGCATGTAAATTGACTACACCTTTCTCTTAGTTGAAGGAAAACTCGTTGTTAAAACGAAATTTGAGAAACTCCGGCCCACATCACTCAGCACTGTTTCCGGACCCACTTTTAGCAGATAATGCATTAAAAGTCAATTTGTTTAACTATTGTATCAATGGCATCGTATTTTCGACTCAACCTTCAAACAATACTTTGGTAAATAACAGTTGTCTACATTGGTTATCCTCAAATGAATGCGATATTTCCTTTGATGAGTATAGTCAAACTGAAAGTGTGACTCCAGTTGTCCTTAAGATATTTATTTTAAAAAACATCTATAACCTTGCCTGGGAAATTAAACAGTGAAAATATTAAAGGAAATTATTTTGTAAACAAAAAAAACACCGTTTGAGGTTTTATACAAAATATGTTGTAGAGAATATTTGAATAATATGGCGGCTAGAGATAAGCCTGTGAGTATATAAACAACACTAAGCCGCTTACACCTTGATGTTCTCTTACCACGAACTCACCGCTTCACCGAGCTCATGTGCAGAGGATTTTACATGTTTCAGTGGTGAATATATATTTTGTATTGGGCATGATCATTAGGCATGATCATGATGTGACTGGACGGAGTTTGAATCGATGAGTGGTCAGTTCACTGTAAACCTGACACCGGTTTGATTCCAGTGTTTGTTACTTCTATAATACTACACTTGCTTCACTAAGCTGAGTGCACTGTGTAGATGTATCTGAGGTGCAAAGTCTATACACTAGAGCGGGATTTGAACCTACAACCTCAAGCTCGGGAAGCTAAGGGAGCCACTAGACCACCGGGACCACCAGACTGGGTTTAACTGAAACAGAAATTTAAAATGATGCATCAGGTTTTGAATAGTGGCTCGAGATAAGCCTTGTGTGAGTATTTAAACACTAAGCTGCTTACACCTTGATGTTCTCTTCCCACAAACTCACTGCTTCGACTAGCCATGTGCAGTTTGTGCACCATTCTGTGTGCAAAATGAGCTCTTATTGGGCGAAACTTAAGGTCACGGCCACTACTGCTCACTCTTCAGCCGTTGTAGGTTATTAATTCCATCCACTTATAGGTGAGGAGTAAGCCAGATGAGAGTAGAAGCAATCATAGTATTGTAAATTGTAGGCCTGAAAGGTATCTTGATGAGAATGAATGGAAGATGTTAGTTTTAAAATATATAACCAGACAATTGATACACATTTATTATAATGTTCTCGCAATAAACTACTTATTTATTTATGTACTGGGTTGGCATCAAAGTGCATAACATAGACCATACTAAATCGTGGTAACTAAGTTTATGTGTATGAAACACAAGTTAATACAAATAAACTTATTAACAGTTAATACATTTCGGATAAAAGGTATTACCAGCATTCAGGGGTTAATGTAAATCTATTACATCGCTCACTATTACCAGTCTAATTACCACTACATGATGAGCTCGGGGAAACATTACTTGTATCTCTGTTCAGTGTCGATAATTAGCCCGTTGATATCAGGGAGGCTTATTGTTGGGATAGTACACCATTTGTATGTGTATTGTAATAGTAAACATAAATTATCACAAGTTGCTGACCATTTTAAATGATTGTATGTGAAGACAATGGTGTGTGCTCTTTAACTGTTGACTTTTCTTTGTTATGGCATTTCTATTTACTTTTAGATTTTCATTTCAGTAATGAACAGGGATATTCTGAATGGAAAATGCAAAGATATTTGTTTATAACTTGGTTTTGTTCAAATACTTAAAACGATTTAATAATCTTTGATTTGCCAAAAACAAATAGTGTAGTAATAACCAAATAGAAATGGTAGTTTGATTGTTGGTTTAAATTACAGAATAAATTACTCCAAGTATTTGATATTAGGATGTCGAACATATTATTACTCTCTTGGTTAGCTATATAAACAATAAAGTCAAAGTTGTTAAAAAGACAGCCAGATCCATCTAGGCAAATCGACTTTCTGCAGGAGATCATATGTCAGCTAAGTAAGACAGGGTTTGGACCGCTTTCCCTAAAAGCGTTTTGTGATGCCCACAAACCCCAAGTAACTAAAAATGCCATTAGCGTGGACATAAAAAAACACACTTTTTTGTGTGGAAAATAACGTTAACAGGCTTTTTGGAATATTGTCGAGATTTAAGAATTGCCTTAACTGATGAAATCTAATTTGTCAGATAACAGCAACGATAAACAGTTACGTTCCTGTTTAAGACACAGCTGACAGATTAGCGAATTGACTTTGACAGTTTAGGCTTGGCGTGGTGGTGAAGGTGTGGTGGGGGGAAGGGTTGTTCCAGCTGATTGCTCCCAGCTGTCATTCATATCGTTACTAAACCCAGTTTACATTAGAGTCTGATCCACGAGATGGGATTGCAGTTGATCAGACTAGATGGCAGCGAGACTAAATAGCTAACGGTAGCACCCAACGTCATGGTACACTATCTTGTAATTACTGTTCGTCAAAACACGTAACAGGAAAACAATCCAAGTTAAAACTACTTAATTTAACAAATATAATAAAATCGGATGTTAAGTATAGGCGTAGTGTATGGTTTTAGGAGGAATATGCAAGTTAAATAGGTAAGGTTTGTCTTGTTCAACGAGGCAAAGTTAGGACTACGAAGTCATCTCTCAACCTCGACCTTATTCTAATAACTATTTACGTAATGTGTGTTTAATTCTTTAAGTAAAAATAGTAGTGAGGTAAGTTCAAGCTACCATGCCATACATGTATTTTGAAAGAATTAACTATACCAGTGTAGTTTTAATTAAAAAGCGAAATTTAGGGCAGCTTTTTCAATTCAATAAAACCGGTGGTTAAAAATTAACCGGAAGCCAGTTAATAGGAATGTTAAATATCTTTGGAGGTTAAGTTTTACTTTTTTCCGTAGTGATAGTCCAGGTTATTGTTACAGTGTGCATTTAACTGTTTTAACATAATGTATACATGCTAACTTTAATAAAGAAAGGAAAAGAATACGTTTATTGGAAAAATCGTACTCACAAATTCATTTAAGTGTTTTGAACATTGCGTGAAATAGTAAACAACCTAACCAGTGGTTGGTTAACCAGCTGGTTAGCAGGTAATTGAACAAACGACCCTTAGCTAATGTCTTGTTGAACATATACCGTGGGGATAGTAAGTATACAATGTTACAAAAAACAATATAACCAAAGAATAAAAATAATGACTTTATTTAATTTTTTCGCAATCAACAACAACAAATCAATCAGATGTTGCAATGACATGTCATTATTTCTGATTGTTGTGGTTAAAGCCCATCCATCATCAGAGGCGTCAAATTATTTGTTTTTGATGGCTTTCACTAATTCACTCATACCGTTTAGATGCTTTGACCTGTCCTGTTGTTCACAGTATTATAACACGTTTACTTCTAACTGTGGCTACCTAGATTCAATGGTATATGACTAGTTTAACTGTTCACCTTGAAATATTATAAATAGATCCATGTAAAAGTTTAATGATGTAAACAAAATTATAAAAATAGTGTGATGTGAAATACAAGTTATGAACTGTATTTTCAGTTAAAGAAGTTTTCACTGTTATGTATGACTGCCAAAAGCAATAAACGTTCAACTCAGTTAGCTTAGAGCATGATAATAATAATTGTTAAAAGTGTTACCGAAAAATTCGAGAATGCCTATTTACGTTAATAATGTCATAAAGTTAATGTATAACATACGTTATTGTTGTATTGCAGTTTCCTAATCTGCAACACAAATTTTAATTTAAATAAAGTTAATAAATGTAATTTGTTTTGTGAGAATAGTAACTCTAAAGTATATGAAATGTGTAGCTGAGCTGAGAGTCAGATTAATGAACCGCGTGTCTTTGTGTGCGGTTGAGATGAATGCTGCTTGATGAGAGAGTTGGCAAACCAACTGTGACTCCGTCCTTGTTCTCACTTCTTTAACCACACAAATACATCGTTTATTAACTTAAATTGTTTATTATAACTTCCAATTTATTGTATTTTAGTGTTAAAATGGTGTTGAAACTATGTAGTACAGGTAGTAAACACTAATGTGTTTATTCAAAAGTATCTAAAAGCTTTAAACCAACATACATTCTGCGCGTTAGTCTCCTCTGACTATTTTTAAAACTTGGTAGCAGGGCAGCAGAAATATTGACAGCCAATTAAACTAGTCTGATATTTGATCAAATTTTGAAAATATCGCAGTAGCTTGATATTGTGCATTCGTATCCTTGGTTAAACAAAACTGAAATATTCCATGAAGCTATCAATGCGGTATATCTAATAAGTAGATCCAATAACGAATAAGAACAAAAAATCCCGTACATTTATAGTGGACATTACGGAATCAAACTAAGACTGTAAAAACTCTTGAAAATCTCCGAAAATACCTGAATTAGAAGTCTTTATTCTGGATAAAATCTTACTTTACAAGGTAATCTCAAAGGTAACAAGTAGGTAACGCGAGTCATCAAAAGCATATAATTATTCATTTTGGAGTTTTGGAGATATGACCTTTCGACCAATTCCTTTTACGTGATATAAGAAATACGTTTAAATCATTAAGTTCATTGTTTGATCATACTTGGTAAAACGAGTAAATGTTTAAACTCAAACTCGAATAAATGTTTAAAATTACATCATTGTTAAACCGATTGATAATACTCAAACCTTTGAATCAACCTTAAAAAGTCAGTTATTGTAGAGGGTTTTCTAAAAACCAGCATTTAGACCCACCACCAACTAATATTGTTATAGAATGAAGTTTTATTTAAAATAAACCAATATTTAAAATTTTAATACATGAAATCTTTTGATCAGCAATGCTGTCTTCGTCAGACAACCGGGAAAAATCCCTTTTTGCTGGTCGAAATGCCTCATGTATTGAAAATTAAAAATTGGTTTATTTGACTTAAATTGTATTTTTAAAACAATATAATATTCAAGCTTATGCCTCAAGATAATATTTGTATGATCAACGTTGTTATTGTACCGTCCGAGTTTTTCTTTGTTTTTCATTTGATTAACTTAATTATATTTTTCTCCCCGCCCCCCTTATAATTTACATGTGTAACTAGTGATGTAACAAGCTATGAAATGGATAAGGTGAGTAAAGAAGACATACACGACTAAAGTATAGAATCACTCCAGGGAATTGTTAAGTTGTAGAGGAAAACATACGGTACGCAAATACAAGAGTATTGTTTGTCAACTTATCGTTATCTGGATTTCTGCGCAAAGAAACGAGCTCATTACTAACGGCTTGGATAGTTTCCTCGTATCATAAACAACATTGTAAGTATTCTTAGAGTTGTTCCTTCTATGCTTTATTTCCTTGTTTTATTTGTTTGTCTAAGTGAAGTAATATTGTTGAACAAACTGTCGTTCTTGTTATCCTACATGCATACAGAACGGATTATATCCCCACCATGGTATGGTGCAGAACAAGGCGGGCCGCATATTGCGACGCAGGTGAACAGCGCAGCGCAGAGCAGGCAGCACAGTTTCTGCGTGCCATGTCTAGCCTAGAGAACGCATATTGAGACATGAGGGCAGAGCAGAGCAGTGTCGCACTCACTTGCCGCACTCGGAGCTACCTCGCACTTGGCAGGAGCGCAGAAACTGTGCCTGCAGAAACTGTGTCTGTCAATCAAATGGACTATTTATGGGTTTTGGGCATTACATCCATCCCTCTGAAGAAATAAATAGTTGAACTATTTATTTCATTCAATACAACAGATCTAATAGCTGTATTTCACAGCTCGTATACAGGGTGTCCTATAAGTAAAGTTCAAACTCTAGGAAAAGGTTATATGGGTCAAAATAAAGAGAAAATTAAGAATAATTTTTTTTCTAAAACGCTTAGTTAACAGATGTTTGCCATTTTATATTGTTCACTAATTATTTATTATCTTCCACACTACTTATCGGATTTGATTCAAACTTAGCATAAATTTGTATCTAAGAACATTTATTAAAAAAATTACCAGCGTGATCGAACTTATAATTTTAAAACTGTGGCTATTTTATGGTATTTTTAGGGCATTTTTGGTGTTACACCTTAAATAGCGATTAAACGAATACGATAAAATAGCGAGTAGTTAGAGGTTTATAGTAGTTGAGTAGTATGATAAAATGTAAAGAATACTGTTTTGTAGCAAATTTCACTACCTATCTATTGACACCAAGATCAAAAACATCGATTAAGTATCAACAAAGTTACAGTGGAAACCGTGGCAAACATCAAGATAATAAGGTGGAAAGTTGTCTGTTTTCAGTCAGACTTTCCCCTATAACTTTGTTACCCAATAGATTTGTATGACCTTGATATCAATAGATGGGAAATAATATTCACTACAAACTTTATGCTTTACATTTTATCGTTAAAATTAACCGTTCATTCGCTATTTAAGGTGCAACGCCAAAATGCCCTAAAATTACCATAAAATAGCCACCGTTTTAAAATGATAAGTTAGATCATCCTGGTAATTTCCTGCACGTGCGTTCAGTTCAGGCACAGTTATCTTTAATGGACGAAACGTGTTAGGGGCAGAACAAAGAGAAGTCATGCAGTTCTCGGGTACATTCAAAGACAGCGCCACCACCTTCATGTGGTACATTTTTGATTGGCTGTTTTAGGTCCGTCTGACGCTGGCGTTTGACGCTTCACCGAGACGACAATGCGGTTGGCCCAGAATTTGTTATTTTTTTAACACAGCTGGCTGACAATTAATTTGATAGTTTTGATACATTTTCCATCTTGTTTAAATATGGTTAATGTTGACATGTTTACTTTCTACTACACAATTCCTCATTTGAGTATAATGTACAAGATCTTAAACATGAGTTTTTAGTTTAGTTTGAGTATAACATGACATAAATAATAATGACATTCTCGCTGCATGTATGGAAATGCATAATAATACATGTAAATACCAGTAATTAATAAGTTTTAAATCATGCTAATAGTGAACAAAGGCCTAGTAACAACATTTCAATTTGGGCAATATTTCGATGTATGAAAGTCAGGTAAGTTAGCATACAACTCCATTTCGTTATTTGAATTAGTGTTTATGTTATTTAAAAGCATGTAGATTGAATAAATAAATAAACAAATGTGCAGTTCCTTTGAAATGCATCTTTTAAGGAAAAATATCTTGGAATATCTGGAAACATCTTGGAACATCGCTGACATAATTATCTGAAACAGCTTCTTATTGAATTTCAAAATAATAAGAAAGTACCGCAAATAATCAATAATTAAATTTTATATTTCGGCTAGAGCACAAAACAGTTTTCATCTTCAGACCAGGCACAAGCTACTGGCATACTCGGTGACATCTCCTACTCAAGATATATCCATAATCATCATCAATGTGGGTCATCAATTGTGTCTAAAATAAAATGCATTGTTTACACCCTTGGATATCAATTTGACAATGAAATAATGTTTTATATATAGCAACCTCTGTCAACATAAAAAATGTGTTGAATATATTGACCCCATTGTGCCTTAAACGTAGTAGGTCTATTGTAATACTGAATATTGTATTTTTGTATTATCAACAAATAAAGAACTTGAGTTCATAAATGTAACAGGCATAAACCTGGCACCTACAATTTTGAATATAACGGATAAACAACACTATGAAGCTACCATAAAGGAATTAACAGCATACAGCATTCAAGTTACTTGTCAACTAGAATTATTGTAAAATTCTGTATTGAAGTATGTAATGTAGCCTTTCAAACAATGCTGACTGCACAGCATTTTAGGATTACTGTAAAATTGTTTTGCCCTACTGAAAGCATCAACCACATTACCATTAATGTAAATATTATGAACTTACTCAAGATAAAACCAAACTATACTTTTAATACAGCTAATACCAGCCAAGAGTTTCATTTCCTACCTTTGTCCGCAAAACAATTATTTTACAGATTCTAACACTGTTGATCTTAATGAATTATGTTTAACTATACCTCCACCAGAATATACCTTTTGTACACATATATAATACATATATTTCATTTAAACACCATCCAGATTCAACTTCACGAATTTTTTGTTTGTTAGTACCTTCAACGTTTCTTTTGAGGCTCCACTCAAAGTAGGGCAAATAAAACCAACGTTATCTTTAATTTTCGTAAAGCTAAAAGTAACTTTCAAATGTAAATGTTACATTTGTTGTTACAATCGTTACATAGGTTATGCCTTTGCAACTTTTTAAGAGGGTTTCACGCAAAAAACTTGTGGTATGGAAAGTATATGGAAAATTACCCTTAATTCGCTCATTAATAATAATTTGACTCCATCCTGATCTTTCTCAAAGTTGGTTTGAAATACGTGCATACACAATAAATCAATAAATAAGATAACTTTTAATTCAGTTGTATAAGATTTGAGGCGCAAGAAATATAGCGGCAGTTCAGGCAACTAATATTCAGAAATAACTTTTCCCGCTTTTGTTTTCCAATCTTAAAAGCATTTAAACTAGATCTCGTAGCCACAAGTTGTTAAGATCATTTCTGTGTAATACCACTCATACATAGTTATGCAATCTCCACGTCACTGTCAAATTCAGTCTTTATGGCGATGGACCGATGGAAATGTTTGCAGGTTTGTGATTACAACAGCGGAAGCTTACATTGCGAATGAGATGAGTGATGTGGAATCAGATTCCATCACGTGTCCTAGACAACTGTCAACCAGTGATATGACGACACAGCTGATAATAGTGACATTGAGGCAGAGGCTTACGAACAATCATTACGTCAATTGTGTGACCGATTTCACTTTCAGCTAAACTGCTTTAGTAATTAGAAAAGTTATTTGTATTGTGTTTTTTTAGTCAAAGGCCAGTTCCGATACTAGGCACCTTTGCAATATCAACTATGACACTATTCCCTCTTCAATTAAAAAAAAACACAAGTAAGCTTAAATGTCAACTAATATCGCTGACTGACATTTCAGCTGATCTGTGCTGTTCTTATAGCAGGACTTATTGAATTTTATGTATGGATTCCTTCTGATATTCCCAAAAAATAGTCCTGCCTTCTACAAAATTCCCGTCAAGCCCTCGCTCCAAAATGCGTTCAACCCTTTCTAGGCCCAACTGTAAGTATCTTTATTTGGTATTCAAGAAATGGAGTCGGTGCTGCTATTCCTTTGATAATATTGCTTCAAAGCATATCATATATTCTAATCATTCTTATGTTTAGTTCTATCACCATATTAAACTGGAGTCCCATTAACCAATACCTAACAACCAATTGTGGTGACTGTTTCAGAAATCTGACATTATTGAAAGGCACAACATGTCTATATTTCCGGTCACTGGTTTTGTTGGTGAAAGCTAATGGTGTTGCAATGTTTTCACTCAGGATCACAGGATCAATCCCGATTAGTTCGTTGTCATATTATGAACATTTTACCAAGATGAACTACGTTATTAGAATTTTGGCTCCTAATTTAAATACCAAGCAAGTCAGACGACCGTAAAAACTACTAAAATACAAGCAAAATCAAGGTTAAAATAGGTTCTTTTGTTAGAGCTCTTAAACAAATAAAGATACGAAAGTATGTTTAAAGAAAAAAAATGTTCATATTAAAATTATCTTTACAATTATATGCAACATGCTATACCTTACTACTTAATGTTTTTGACTTATTCATGATCAAAGAAACTTCAATGTTTACATCGATTTTGAGATTAGAAATGTTTTGAAAACATGTTTGTACGACATACCATTAAGAAACTCGTCAAATTCTCAGAAATAATACGTAATACGTACCATATTTGTAATCGAACTTATAGTTTGACTACGGGGCGTCCCGTAAAAGCTTACGCGACTCATGTTCATAGCTCTAGCTTTGTAATGGCGCAACATATCAAAATAGTTATTTCGTAAAAATGTCGAGAGTAATTGTCTTCTGTTTAAAACTATGTACAATATGACCACCCTTTGTATTTAAAAATATCTAGCTTTGACCCCGTGAGTTTCAGTATTGACACACCCTGTATACTGAGAATCTTAAAAATTTTTTTCTGAAATCTCCATGTACGATTTCCAGATAATAAAGTTTGTTTCATCTTTCTAGCTCTAATAGTACTCCTGTAATCCGTTCAGGACACTTTATCGTGGCCACCCGGTATAATGGTATTTGCCACATTGTGAACTTTAATCTGTGGGTTGTTATAATCTTTATTTGCTTTTAAAGAAATGTTGGAGTCGGTGCTGCTATTCCTTTGATAATATTGCTTCAGCATATCAATGATTCTAATCATTCTTATGTTTAGTTCTATCACCATATTAAACTGGAGTCCTTATTAACCAATACCATTTTAACCAATTGTGGCTGTGACTGTTTCAGTAATCTGACATTATTGAAAGGCACAACATGTCTATATTTCCGGTCACTGGTTTTGTTGGTGAAAGCTAATGGTGTTGCAATGTTCAAGCCTAGTGTCCATGTTACTGGTCATATATCAACCATATCTCCTTTGACACAAGCCAAGCCTAAACCATCACTCTTAGTCTCACCCTTACAACTTCCTTACCAATCTGAATTCGGTAACTTGGTTGGACGTAAATGTATTAGTTTTTGGCTATTATCTATGAGTAGAGAATGGCAACTTTTATATAAAACAGTGTCGAATGTCAAAACAAATTTATACCCTATACAAGCAATAGTCAGTTTTTATAACTTGAAAAAGTTCTCTATTGATCTTAATACGTTTTTTAAACTACTTCTTTTATTTAATCTTGTAGACTTACGATAAAACGATAACTTCCTATTGAGAAAATAGTACTGTTACGGATATTATTTTTAAAAGTTTAAGGTGCCCTCAGCAGTACCTTTAATAACCAAGATAGCTTCAATTACAAATGAAAAGTAAACTAATGTAGTAAATATACTTTAGAGTATCAAAATCTAAGTCTAAATATATGTGAAAAGGTGCAGATAACATTTGGGTTCTACAGCGATTTCCACTCTCAATGTGTTCGGTGAATGATTGACTGGTTCCTGCTGCTATCTGGTGGCAGGATGTGGCATTTCCCATGCTCGTTTGATCTGTTGGAAACTTCATTACAAGCCGTATTGGTTTCTATCTCATAATTTTGTGTTTCCGAGACGAGTGGATTTAACTGCTAATTATTACGAGTGAAAGTCAAACACACTTTATACTAATGTATAATATAGAAACTATGGTAAGTCATGTTTTACGACCGCTATATGGGCATTAATTGTATCATTAGTTTGTTCACTTCAATATCTATCAGATAATGTGTACTGTTGCAGTAATATAGTGGTTTTGGTTTCATAATTGGATGTTATTGTGAAATAAACGCAATCATGGTTTTTAGCAAAGACCAAAGAGTATTCATGTCAAAGAATACCTTTGAACAATAAATTTTTTTTAGTTAAGAGGCATTTGAGATTACTTTTGCAGGTGTTAGTAGACTATTAATTAAGTTGCTCCGAAATTCTTAAAGGTTTCTTAGGAGAATTTTCTAAATTAACACAAAAATCCTCCATCACTTCTTCGTTCAGTACAGTCCACCTTCTGTTATGTTTACTGTTCCCTACAGAACCTGTTTCGTTAAACATTTAACAAATCCGTGAATTTTATATTTGTTTGGAATATTGAAACTCTGTAAACTTTGCCCCAAACGTCTCTCAAGCATTAAGACGAAAGAAATTATCATGTTCTTAAGTATTCTTCAACAATAAACACTCTTTGATCTTTGCTAAAAGCCATGATTGCGTTTATTTTGCAATAACATTGAATTATGAAACCGAAACCACCATTATACAGCAACAGTACATACCATCTGATAGATATTGAAATGAACAAACCAATAAAATAATTTATGAACATATAGCGTTCGTAAAACATGACATACAATAGTTTGAAAATTGGGTTGCAGTCTAAAATAAGCACCCTGTATTTAAGGTGTAAAATCGAATCACATACTTTAAGAATGCTTTGAAGATTAGTTTTACCTTTTCAATTACTAATTGAAAGGTAACTACCCACCTCCTAATATTTTTGGTTGACTTTCTATATTTTTAAACTATCTTTAATTATGTTTAACATACACTTTAGAGAGTACATGCAGTTCATGACGTATATAGCAATGTTATTTTTAAAACCCAGGTTTTAAATTATTGTTTACTTAAGTGCCAAATGAATCAGTCGACAGTTTTCTAAATCGTAACCGTATGTTCGTTATCATGTAATCGTGGTACACAAGTAACTTACTAAATAGTCGCAAGTGTTTGAAATAATTGTTAGATGATTATAATGGTGTAGTTTGCTTTATAGGTACGTTTGCTAAGTTGACTCGTATGTCAATGGGCTAGCATATTAAAATAAAGTTATGTAAAGGTTACATATTGTAATGTCAACTTGAATGGCAGTCAATGGTTTATGAGTTTTCAAAATAAAATAGTTTTAAATGTAATTATATTCACCGTGAGAGTTTATTAACTAAATAAGGCCAATGATCAGCCAGAAACCTCCGATGACTTTTGTGGAGAACTGGAAGCACTTTCTATTCCCTATTACTTTCAAAATAAAACAACTTGATAATATGTAGACAAAGTTACAGATTTAATAACAAACCCTTTAATCAGCTTTATAGGTATGCCCCATATTTCCAGAAAAACACGTTCCTCATACGCATAGGTTAGATTAAACCTACACTCAAAACTGTCTACTTTCTCACATACCTGCATTTGACATTTATACCCGGCCAGCTGGGTCTGTCAGAGCAGTGTAAAACAAAGGTCTCCTTTGTATAACCTTACATCTACAGATGATACTCCAAAATAAACGTGAAATCATTGGATACACCGAAGCTAGAAACACCTCTGAATTGTAAAAGCCCTTAACTTTTAATGCCAAATTGTCTAATGCCAACGTTTACTTTTTTTGTTTACACTGCTATTTAAATAGAAAAGCATCAGTTGCCTACGTACATACAGGCATATGCACCAGAATTGCATTAAATAGTAGTTTAAGCTATCATAAAACGACTTTAAAGTCAATTCAAGTCAAAGCACTAGCAATTTCACTATTGAGATGCCGACCACTCATGAGGGTATTTTAAGGCAAATATCCTGGTGAAGGATGAGTGTGATGAGTGTCAGTAATGAGTTATGACGTGTGAATGCTGACCCCACAAACAGGCCGACTCTCTTCCTTAGAATGGGTCATTAATAGCCCAATGACCAACGACTGCTTGTGACTTCAGAACCACGTTGGTAATGGTGTGATAAGTCTAACTGATGGTGGGAGTTGATGCGGGTATATAATCCTGAATTTGCACAAGGATTGCTAAACAACACTAAGAAGTAAGGTAGGTTTAGATCTAAATGTTTTACAACTAGTTGTGAATAAAGAAATTATTATAACATCATAAAATTAACCGAATTTAAATTAAATTGAATCAAATCTCAGTGTTAGTTCTCAGAAATCATTTATATAACAAGAACTAACTCTAAATTTATATTAAGTTAGATTTAAATTTATATTAGATTTATGCTATGTATTTTACTGAAGACGGTTTGAAACCGAAATATATGATGTTCTATAGTTTTTAAAGTTACCTTTTTCCCGTTTTTAGTGTGTCAGTCTATTGGCTTTTGTTTACTTTTTCTTTATATTAAGTTATAAATGGTGTTTATATTTCTTTGTTTTTTGGGAAAGTAGTTATTCTGTTTTTGAATAAGTTATATTTCCACTGGTTCTTTATTGTGTTCATTGATCGATTTATATCATCTCAAGTTACCATTACTTCGTTTAGCTTAATAATATTATACACCAATAACCAGTAAACTCGTAGATTTCGTAGCTGGAGGCACTTTATCAATTACTCTATCTCGCAGATAAATCTGCTCAGAGTCTCTGCAAAGCCTGATTTACTAACCACCATTACTAATCTTATCTGAGATTATCTTTAGATGAGATTGAGACCTTAGCTCGAGTAACATTTTTCGTTTCCCCAATTGATAGAAGTTGAACTTTTACATTTCATTTGTAAAGAGATAATTTCAATTTTAGGAATATTTAGTTGTGCTTTTAAATATTGTTGTGGATGATAGCTTCTTCTAAAAAGCGTGATAATCTATCAACCATAATTTAAAGCCACTATGACTTAATCTGAAGAATATCTTTAACAATTGCGCGTTACGTTCCGATATAACAGTTTTACGAGATATAAAGGTGTTTGCATTCTAAACAAATTAGACTTTTAGGGGCCAGAAAATACAATACGGGAAGTATGTTTTTTTATAATTTTTGATCGAACTTAATTAGTTTTGCGTTAAGTCTAACTTTTAAGTGCTGAACTTTCATGACATTTGCTTTACAACTGTCATTGGTCTAGTTTTAGTAAAATAAGTCTTATCAAACCACCTACTTTCCTTATAAACGCTAAAGTAAGTCTTAGTAATATTATAGTTATAACAGTACAAGTAATAGATAGATAGTTATACCACTACACCTTCTAAAATGAATTGCTAAAACATGTGTCCATATTACACATTGCTGTGTATGTAACATTAAATGAATACATGTGTATTTACCACCATGATTGTATGAGTACGTTTCTCTCCATCTCACTGTTTACCTGCGAAGATTGGTTTTGTGTTGTTTTCACTGAACTGTGTTATCCATCAAGGTTTGACACAAACATGTCAGTCGTGTCTCAGTCTGTCGACGTTATAAATAGATATCTTTAATAAGTAGGCTAAATAATCGTATTTTATCTCTGAATTTTATTTTCTAAAACCTAAACACGAAAACCTTTTCACTTGCAATATTGTGCAATTTAGTTGGTTTTCTGTTTTAAACAAATAACTACAGCAGCAGCTGTTGTGTAGAATTGTTTAAGTGTGAAGAAAATCAAAGTGCAAAAGCCGATTTATTACATTCAGCCTCGAACTATGCATAACTTTTAACCTTTAGAGGATAAGTATGTTAAGACGAACTTGACGCCATATTGCTATCTTAATTTCGACTAAACATTACTAGCAATATTTTTAGTTCTTAGCGTGCTCGGTCCGTTTCTAGACATTTGTACGAAGTACATTTTACTTCCTTAACAAATTTCTCTAACTAGATGAAATTTAAAACATCACAATCGAAATAATTATAACACATGCATGGTTTTGGGGGTCAGGATTGGTGCCTATTTTATGGTTGAGTTCTGGATCTTACTATATAATAACGGCGTGAATAGTAAATTATTTCTCAGGACGCTCACTAATATCTGCAACGTTCTAGCCTTCAAAAGTCTTAGACTAGAGATGATAAACTGATCAATGGATTTTATTATTTACTACGAGCATATTTGCTATTATGCTTTACTAGATAAGGGCTGTTTTAGTCCACCATGTACGAGCTCGTATAATGGCTTCTAAGTGTAATACGGTTCTTTCAAAGTGAGTGGTATAAGTAGGCCCCAAAAATTAAAACTATCGAATTTAACTTTTTTAATTTTGTGCTCTGGTGCAATGTTGTCATTTAGTTATTATGTTTTAAATTTAATTTGTTCATAAAGGTAAACTTCATTGGATTTTTAACACTCACAAAATAAAATCCAATCAGCACATTCCATAAACATATCGAAAAAAGCACGTTAAAGCGGATCTATCTTTAAGTGTTTTAGAAATAATTGTTCAAGAGGGCTTATGTGTTTTAAGTGTTAAAACTTTGTTTTAAGTGTCAATCATGTTTTAAGTAGGGAAAGGTAAAAGGCGAGTGACGTCACTCAAATGCCTGGAGAGTGTAATGAATAAGTTACACTTGACTCCTGGACACACCTCTTCCAAACCACAGTTTCAAATCATACATGCTGTTTTACTCGCTTTTTCTGACGTTTTAACGCAGCTAATGTCTTACCTCATCTCTTGTAAGTGTAATATTTTTATTGTATACATTTTCACGTATGAAAAGATTGTCTTCCTTTAAACTAATCTAACTTATCGTGTCCATGAAAACCCCTTGACGGTCCTTGAAAAAATTTGATTTGTTGAAAGCTACTATTTGCGTTTGTTATTCTCAAAGATAAACTAGCTATCATTTTGAAATAGCTACTTACTAACATCGTCACAATCCAAAAAGCAATAAACTTAAAACGGCCGGTTTGAAGCTTACTTCATCGACGGGTGAAAGTTCAAAACGCGTACTTTAAAAAGTGAAGTTGGGGTTTTAAAGCCCTCTCTACCACTTAGTCTTAGCGTTAACAAATGATAGTATATGGGTAATTACGAAAATGTAAGTTAATATAACGACAGTTAAAACTAATAAAACATTATACACGGACATAAGTAGTATATTTAAACAAAAGGTTAAACAAAACACACGCAGCCACAAATACGTCACTCCCTAGAATCCCGTATGATGAAAGTTTTAATTTCATTCTCAAATCGAAAACGGTTACTAATTATTCTAATATATCTAATTTAATATGTCTAATTAGTCACATTTAATTGTAGTATACGAAGTGTACGTCAATAACTACATTGTCGACTGAAGCACAAGCACTATACCGTCTTTTCTTTATATTAAACACGATTAACTAAGGCAAAACATATGACATGAAACACGTAGATAAACGACCAACAGATAAAGGTACAGTAGAAATAACGATTATTGTGCTACCGGACGACACATCCGTCGTTGATTTAAACTTCGAAACGCCAAGTACACCACTATAGTATAGACTGGGTCGATGACAGTTACTATTTATATTTTATGAACAGATTTCACAATACAACCATAAGATGTAGGTTGACGAATTTAAAAATAATGTAATCAGTTATGTATCAATCTAAAGTATGGCTATGTTCTGCGTATACAGTCAAGGAGGATGTGTAATATGAACACCTTGTGTTGGCTACAGTATGCCAAGAAAAGGCTAATGTATGTACATAGTTTGACGCTTTCCGGGCTGAAATACGAGCGATGAATATCATTTCCTCTTATTGCCTCTTTTGTAGCGCCATTTGTTCACTCACTCGCATAGCTCGGTGTGTTTCCTTTGTACTCTTTTACGCGTTTGTTGTTACTTTAACAAACACGTCCTTCATTATTGAACCAGTTATGTGACAAACACGCCTGTCATATAAATGTGTACTCATGTGATTTTAACGCGTGATTGCTTTCTGAACATTACGTTGGATATCGTTAAAGCCGTAATTGATCTTTCAGAGTGTATCAATGAATTGGATGGGAGTAGCTTTGACACATGTACTTGACAGAGTAAGGAAAACCAGCTTTATTGTGCACAATGCCGAGCCGTCCAAAATAAGTTTTAAGCCCTACATCTGTCTATTCTTATGTATGTTAGATTGCACATACAATTTTGTTTTTGGAGTTTAGACGTTTATGAGCTAAACAATAGTATATTTCGTCAATAGGTCCTAAGGTGAAGTTTTTTGTTACATGCTAAAGTTTAAAACTCTTGTCTGTGCCTCGAACGTTAGATGAGCGATGATCAATAAAACACTTTTGTTTTGCGTCTTTGGTACTGGTACTTATTTAAGGGGTTTAAATAGCCACCTTTTTAGGAATGTTGGTGAAAAATTCTCACTCTCAAGAGGTCCACTGAGGATGATCGATTGCAAAATGATAGAAACGTTTGGCCCTCTAAATAGTGTAAACAGCTTATTGACGTGGTCTGTACAGAAAGCCTTAGAATGATAGCCGCTTAAGCCTTCGTTCTCATTTAGGGTGATGTTAAAGTCAGTTAAATTCTCTTATTTCTTAAATAGTAGGTGCATCTGCTTTTCGCAAGTGAAACTGTACGCCCACTACTGAACAAGGAAACCAGCAAACCATAGCAAAGGCCATCTCTAGTTTTAAATGTTATCACTTTCAAGAGCGGAAAAAGAAACATCATGTAATATGAGTGTTACAAAGAGGTTTAAACAAACAAAACACAGAGGACAAAACACACAATCAGAGTTGGCGGGCTGAGATCAATTGCCTACATTCTGTGTCACGTATATTTTCCTTTCATAGCCCATTGTGTCACACAATTGTTAGCCGGTTAGTAAAGATTCTGTTGTAAGGGTAAAGACCACACTACAAAATATTATCACAGGTTCTATTGAAACCTTACAAATCAACTGTACTGACATTTTAAAGGGTGGGTTTGATATGTCTCCCTCCTTAACTTTTGAAAAAGGAAAATTTTGAAACCCTTTAGGGAACGTTTTTATGGGGTCCTAAAGTTTCTTTTGACGTACTTTTCGTTATCCACCCTTACCCAAAAGCCAGGGAGAGGGTCCTCTAACTTTTTAAATACAAACCCCTCTTGTAACACCTTATTTGAAAGAGTATAGAATCACACACTCATGCCTTAAAGGGGTTTTCAAAATTTTTCCTCTTTCGAAATTTATGGGGGGGACATATAAAACTCACCCTGTATAGCCGATGTACAGAGTTAAGTTGATAATGTATACAAGAGTGGTTTTAAGACTAACTGTACGTAGAAGTTTTAGTGTTTAGAATAGGATTACGTATAAAACTACTTGCTATAAAGAGTGACCTTTTTGTGAACATTGTGAACTCAAATATCGAAATTGCAGGAAACTAACATTATCTTATATTTAATAACTGTTAAACTTTGAGTTTGTAAAAGTTTAGGTGCCATTTTCTTTATGTTGTCATTTACATAATCAAAAATAATAAACAACTACGTTACAGCTTTACGTTTTCCAAAACTCTTGAACGCCTTGAGTGCTGGACCTTCAAAGAACAACATTGCAGAGTCTCTCGAAATTCCGGTATTAAACAACCTAAAGCCAAAGCTTTTGTTAGTTTCCAACAACTAAACCATTGGCGTATTTTATATCAAATCAATTTATATTTGTAGTGGATTTAAAAAAGAAGAAGAACTTATGTTAAAACTATTAAGTCTGAGATCAAAAGTTCGAAAAACAAAACCAAAAGTAGTTAATTCAAACCACCCATAACATTCTCGGTCACACGCCAAAAAGTATGTATATTTTTCTATATTATGTACATTAATTTATTAACAAATCATAATACTGAACAAAGTAAAAACCTTTCCGGAACAATAGACAATATTGTTTTGGATTTTCTTACATATTAGAGGTTGACTCTTAAACTAGTACCTAGGCTAAATATACGAGTTTAAAACTACCTTTAGAATCCAGTTTTCGTGAAATTTGCCAAAGCTTTTGGTAGACTTGATGTAAATCATGTGTATAAAAACCATTATAATAATATGCTGAATCAGCAAGTAGTAATAGCCACGATATGGTCCGATAGTCCGAACCGGTTTCAAGGTTAGTTGTAAGTTGTGCGTGGGGTGGGGGTGGTGGTGGTGTTGGTGTTGGAGAAGGATGTGGTGGGGATGGTAGTGTTGTGATGTTGGGTTCGAGAATTTAAATATATTAAATGGTAGTAATATAATGGTAATTAATTTAATTGTAATTATATAGTGATAAGAAATGTGGAGAAGAGCGGCGGTGTGGCGCGTGCCACAGGGGTCGACCTCGAAGAGACGGAACCGGTTTTTTATTGTCTTAGGTTAATGGGTGAGTGAATGAGCTGAATACGTTTGTTTACACGTGTAGACCTGTTGTTTATTTTATATGTACATATGAAGGAATCAAAAAGGTTATCCTAAAACGTACATATGATTACAAAAACATGACACGATAGTTCGATATCACTTTCCTATAAAAGGGACAATATACAATTTGGGTTAAACACCTAGGATATAAAACGTGACCGCAGGGTGCAAGTACATATTTGGGGAGATATGTAAGACAAATGTTGCAATGGATGGATCTCTCTGGTGATGGTGAGTTTTCTTCAGGGGGCTGATCACGATTAGGCATCTTCATCATTTGTTCGTTAAGTCTCCGGTTGGCGGTGCTCAGGATCATGGAGATCTGACAGCTTATAAATCGCTATATAGCCGGGGCGAGGACAAGAGCGCCAGTTGTGTCGGTACCCCGAAGAATCTGCTCGATCAGGAATAGGCAGTCAGCAAAGATTTCCCGTAAGGCGTCACACAGCTGCAGGTCATCGTTCTCCATCCCCTGTTGGTTGGGTGTACGGGTCTGTTAAAAAGTAAATTGGTATTAAATGTTTATAGTCTAAATTTGTATGGTGAGAATCTGAAAATACAGTATTGATAAGATTGATATTGGGGGTATTAGGTATAGATTAGAACATAAGGTAGTGCATATACTTACTTCAATTATGATACCCAAAGCTACCTCTCGGATCTTTTGCCTCGCAGGATCGGGGGTTCACAGGACACATTTCTGTCAGGAGCCGTAAAACCATTCACAATGGTGTAAGGTTTAAATAATAGTGTAAAAATGTAATAATTAAATTTTGGTTAAATTACCGTTTGGGTAGGGGGAACTAATGTAGGTTGAGTCCTACTTAATTGAGCAGGTTCCGTAGGAAGAGTGGCCTGAAAAAGTTAGAGACATACGTATAGGGTGCGTGACACATGGTTAGTACTTATACAGTTGAAGTGAAATAAGATAAAATCAAATATCCTTTAAATTTTAGGGGTGTGTACAAATAATGAACCCTTTAAATATTTCATAGTTATAATGTATTAATTACCATGTCTGGTAGATTTGAGGGTACCTCTACCTCCTCATCTCGAAGTAGGAGATCTTCCTCTCCAGGAGTTAAAAGGAGAAGAGTCTCCTGGCTCTCCGAGGTCTCGGGGATGGCTCGAGGCTGTGAGAAATACAATTTATAGTAGAGAATCACTAAAATAGAAAAGTGTACGAGGTGGATAATGAAAAGACATTGTATGTTGAGTATGATAGAACAAATAGTTACATTAGTAAAGCGACGTTCTAATAGAGCAATCCGTGCCTGTTCCTCAAGCATAACCCGCTCATAAGCATCTACCATATCGTCCTCATCTTCAGAGTCATCCTGAAATACACATCGTTACAGATACATATTACAAAAATATAGTGAATGGTAATTTGGTCTATTATTTGAAGTATCGTAAGACTTACTGTTAAGTACATCTTAATGAAAAGAGTTAATTCAAATTGGTGCTTACAAATAAATATGATTGGTGGTGCTTTGAAGGGTCAGGGTTTACGGTTGTCAACAACCCTGATGGACCTGGTTGAGAAAGGTTTTGCTGTGAGTTGGGGATATCCTGAGGAAAAACATATGTACATAAATATCAAAGAAGAATTATATTATGCAAATAATATAAATGTGTATATTGACTAATATTTAAAGAGCTTACAATTGCACAAGAAGCTGGACAAGTCGAAGACGTAGGGTTGTATGGGGGGTTACCCTGTGAAAACAAACACTCAATAAGGATTATAATTCTATACGCCTGGAAAATATTAATTAATCACATAGAGATATAAAGTCACTATGGGGGGTGTGTGTGAAAACATAATTAATCAATACTAACCTCATTAGGAGTGTTATTACCGCCGGTAAGGGTGTTGCAGACGGTGATGGCGAGGAGAACGTAGCACATTGTACACTCAAACACAAGAACTTAGGGGCACAAGTGGTTGGTGTGATTTCAGCTTTATATACCTTGGCAATAGGACAGGCTTTTGGGAAGAGGTAGTGGTGGGACAGCCAGATGTAGCCATCAGAGAGAAACATAAAACAAAGACACTACGCAGGGGTCGGTCAGTAATGGGTCTTCTGGAAAATTAGAATCAACTGGGGGTCTCAACAACCCTGAATTATACCTTTTGCTCAATTATCTTCATTACCATGGTCAACAAATTAGAATTATGATACTATAAAACGCAACAATAACAATTGAGTGAATTGACTACTCAGACAGGTTTTTCCTCCATCTCCAGTGACCCTAACCAGGGTCAGATGGTCATTAGGCGCGATTCTATTCAGTCGTAGTCTTAACCCTGAAGACTTCCACTAACTATGTTTGTTGCCGCTCTTTTATTTTTGAGTTTTATATTTTCCAGAAATGAGTTTAGTGAAACAAATTCGGAAACTACGGAATCTTCTTATAGAGTTCGGTATGGGTGGGCTACACTCGTTCGTGTGGGACGACGAGTCAATTGCTTCCTCTCTTGATTCGGGTTATGAAGACTACTTAATTTGAGTAAGTCATTATTCAAATAATTTATTACTCATAGGTATTTAAAATTTTTATTTTCTCTTGAATCCATACGGTAATGTATCATAATCCCCAAAATATTTTCTTTTTGGTCCTGTGACTTGAAATGTTTTTATATTTTTAACCGTCACTACATGTTTATCTTTTGTATGTCTGATTCCACTCTGCTGAATTTCCAATAATAACGCTTTATCACTCAATACCATATTCTTCAAACTTTCAAAGTTTAATTGTTGCTGTGTCTTGTAGTTAATTGTTATAACTTTAACTTTACAAACGTATTTGTACTCGTACTTTGGATCATTACTTGAAAATAATTTATATGCTGATAATAGTTTATCAGTTATTTGCCCTAGATAGTCCCAGGTTTTCACTTTATACAATCCGCATCCCTCTTTATAACTATAGATCAAACTGTCTGTATCAAAATAACATACCTGTGAGTATAACTTGTCCAACTCTTCACAAAATTTAAGGCGTGCCTGAGCAGTTGTGTAGATACCGATTAAAATATTAGTCAAACTTGAAGGTATACATGACTCATCTAAATTATTAAAATTCACTAATAAAGTCTCTTGATTTATCTCTTGTATAGAATTGACCTGAAATTCAGGGGCCGTTAGTAACTCAAATAATTCCTTATGTTCTCTTATTATTTTTGTTTGAGTATTCTTCTCCCTTCTTGCAATGTATACCCACAGAGAATTTAAACATGCTTTACTTATTGATCGCAACCCCGCAACATTACAATTTTATCTTTATCCATTTGGATACCCTCAATTTCGAAATAATTTATCTGCTTCTGTTTTTACCCAGATCGGAAACCCTGATGATTCCTGCCTAATTTTCAAAAACGTATTAATGTATCCCAGCCCCCCTTTTCATAAGTCGCTACCTCATATGCCCACAACTCATACATGTGTAGTATTACATAACCTTTCTTGACTGCAACTCGCAGCTCATTCATTGTCCAGGTTCCCACTAGAGCTCTCTCTTCACTTTCATGGTCACACTCAGATTGATTTAGACTATCTCCACATTTCTTACATAATATAAACATTACCTTATCATATATTTTAACTGGGAGTACTGGTAAGGAAAGGATTTGTGAGGGTAGGATTTTACACTTCATTATCCCATCAGCATGCATACCTCTAGCTCTACACATTTCATCACCTACATAAACATTAGGGTTTCCTATACAGTAATTTTTATATTAGCAAACCCAGGGTTACAAAGAGCATACGTCCACATAGTGAGTTTGCTCAGCCTCACCACATTTTTTATGATACGTTTTAGTATTCCCAGTCCTAATTTAAAACGATACAGGTTGTCACCTAAGCCATACGTGTTGTGTCACCTAAGTTATTAACGCTATAATTGTCCTCCTACGAACAATATCACCATAAATGTGTCTAAACTACCACTCAATCACCAAAGACCACTTGTTCAAGTTATGCACCATCAAATACCCCTGGCATCCAGAATCAAGGACTAACGAGAAATCGTTGAGACCTGCTTGACTAATTGATTTACCTCAAAAAGATCATATATAAACACTAATCATATATTTCATATAAATAGTAATAATATATTTATTGTTTTTAATTTATGCTGATTTTAATTTATGATTGATGCAAAGACAAACACACTATTTCTCAACAAAACTAAATAGTTAAATTGGTTATTTTCCAATACTCCTACAAAATGGTTTAATAATAACAATAAAATAAGATACAACAAATTGAAGGAGGGGAACATAGCCTACATAATGGAAATTATAAGAATTGAAAATAACTGAAATACTTTAAGTGCAAAGATTTGAAGGTGAGCCTGTAAGGATGCAACTCGCATACTTTCGTAAGGTAGTTATCGCCATGACAAGATGGTTACAAAGATGGTTGCATCCTGCTATCAGTGAGAGATTGTACACTTGCCAAACTAGCCTGGCACACCTCTAACACTCGGTCCTCTCTTATCACCGACCTCTATACTGTAAACTAGCGCCAGGCTTTACAAAGTTTGGGAGAGTTAAATCGTTGCTATGGAATGACTGAGAATGATTCTCCAAGACCAGATTTTTACTTATGTAATGACTGTTAGATTTTAAGGAAAACGTTTAAAACAATAATTATATAACAATAATTTTAGAACCACTCATTTACCAATGTATTTGAAATATTGCCAAATGCTTGCAAGCTTGTGACCGGATTTTGCTTACGTCCGTCTGAAGATTCCCAATAAGAATGAAACCTGTGAAAGACTAGCATATAAATTTAAGTACTATGGCACCTCTCTAACCAATAGCCCATTTTTTATGTAAAATTTTTAGGTTTGTTAAGAAGCGTTTAATCTCCATGACCTACTAAGTGAGGTACTAGTGATCAGAACATCCTGATCATTAGGGAAAAGTCGTACCCTTGCCAAGCTAATTCAGCGTTTCTTTTCTGAATTTCGTCCCACTTGCAATATATGAAGTAGCACACGGTTTTGGCAAAGCTCCTTGGCAAGGTGTTGGGTAAGGTTGCTATCATTATGACCTGCAAACTGAAAGATCCAAATCCTCGTGAGAATCAGTGATTATACATTTGCTAAACTAGTCTGACTTATCTTTGCCACAATATCGTTTCTTAGTGGGTGGTTTACGCTACCAGAAAGCAGGTCTTCAAAGGTCTGTAAGCCTAGTAGTTTGGGATGTGGCTTAATTATGAGTAAGTCAGGATACTGTCTTTTATGTATACAGTGTGTTTTAGGGCATTTTTGGCTTTACACCCTAGTTAGCGAATGAACGGTGAGATTTATAATACAATGTAAAGTTCAACATTGTGTAGCAAATTTTATTACCTATCTATTGACACTAAATCAATAAAAACTAATGAGAAGCAACAGAGCTATAGGGGTTCTGGTTGAAAACGGGTAACTTTTCATCTCATACCTTGCTTCCAGCAACGGTTTCCACTGTTACATATTTGATTCTCAATCGAGTTTTATGAACATAGTGTCAATAGATAGGTAATACAATTTGCTACAAAACGTTATTCTTTATATTTTATTGTAAATCTTTTTGTATATTCGGTAATTAGGGTGCGCCTCCCCCCCTCAAGACCAAAGAGCGCTTCCGGTGTAAATGTCCCCATACTCCGCTAGGAAATCCGCTAGGATTCACGGTAGCGTTTAGGGCTACGCACTGGCTATTTTATCAATTGTTAACTTCTGTAATCTCCTATTAAGGTAAAGTTGCGCCAACGAGAATTAAGTTTGAATGAATGAACGACCATGTGTTTCATTTTACGACTGAGCTAATTATTACGACTAAGCTTTTTATTTTGATAGGTCTGTGCTGTATTTTGCACTTGTGTTTTTGAATTTGTGAACAGTCATGAGCAGTCTTGTTTATCCTTTCAAGATTAAGTACATTGAACTCTATCAAGGGTTTAGGTGAATGCGGCTAATCTTAAGTTGTAGAGGATTAAGTGAACTGTGTCACCGGGACACCTCTCATCGTGTACACTCAGCTTAACCTCATAAAGCTGCTTATCTACCAACTCACCCAAGTGCTTGATTAATATCTTAATATACAGAGTGTTTCAGAACAAGATTTAAAACTACACAGCTCTGTTTCTTTGGCAAAACCAAACATTAATCACCTGTCCTGTAAGGTTAAAATAAGGGTTCAGAGTTTCTTAGTTTACCGTCAGTTGTTTGAGTATTTTACAAATGTTATTTGTATCTTAATCGCTTTTTACAGGTTTATGAGATTTAGGTATATTTTATTCATTAAAACCTTTTATTATCATTTTGTGATCAAGTGGATTAAAGGACATTTAAGTCTAAACTTCAATACCAATAAAGGCCATTTCCTTAGATTTATCTTATTACGCTTATTTCGCTGTACCTAGTGTGTTTTTGGTACAGCTGTACCTAACTGGACAATTGGTTTTTTAAGTTTTGTTCCAGAACCTTGGCCAACGTCACGCACGTTTGACACCCCATTAAAATATTAACGTGTTTACTCACCCTACATAATTTACAGTTCGTCAGGTTTAGCATGGCCGGTGAGATGGGCTATAGGGCCATAAGCGGCCAGCAGGAAATCTCAAGGCCACCGGCCATGCTATACCTAACGAACTGTACCAGTAAGCAGTTTATTTGAAGAATTATTGTGAATTTTACGTAATACCCACGTAGTCAGGAGAGACGCTATTTTAACTAAATCTCATCGTAGAGTAAATCAAATAGATCCGAACGTCAGCGAAACAGTTTCAAGAATAATCGATATGAAACCAAAATGTGTGTTCTTTCCTTATTTGGGGTTTTCTTACAGTGGTAAGGGCTTTTTTGTCAACGAAGTCTATTTTTATTAGTCTGATCATTATTTTGGTGAAGACTCATCACTTCAACAAGGCCAACTCTGGCGGCTTCCCTGTTATCAGCGTGCACGTAACCGAACCATCAGCTTAGCCAACATATGTTTACTTATTTTCCTTTAAGTAGCAACTTGACCCTGTAGTGTTGATTTTAAAATGTTTACAAACAGTGCTTGGGTTTTTTATTACTGGTCAAGAGTTCTTCGACTGGAGTTGGTAAAGGTATGGTTTCCTTGAAAGCGGTGACCACTACATTACGGTCGTAATATGACGGTGAATTTTGTTTTCAATGCAGTCATATGAGACTGTTTCAGAAATCTGACACTATTGAGAGGCACAAAATGTCCCTTTTACTGGTCACTGGTTTTGTTGGTGAAAGCTAATGGTGTTGCAATGTTCAAGCCTAGTGTCCATGTTCCTGGTCATATATCAACCATATCTCCTTTGACACAAGCCAAGCCTAAACCATCACTCTTAGTCTCACCCTTACAACTTCCTTATCAATCTGAATTCGGTAACTTGGTTGAACATAAATGTATTAGTTTTTGGCTTTTACTTATTAGTTGAGAATGGCAACTTTGATATAAAACAATGACGAATGTCAAAAGAAATTTATACCCTATACAAGCAATAGTTAGTTTTTATAACTTGAAAAAGTTCTCTATTGAACTAGTTTAGTTTTTAAACTAATTCTTTTATTCAATCTTGTAGACTGACGATAAAACGATAACTTCCTATTGAGAAAATAATTTCTCACCCGTGATTTAACAAATACCGTTACGAATGCAAGTTTAAAAGGTGCCCTCCAGCGAGTACGTTCAATGAAATGAAAAAAGTCTTTATTTACGTGGCGAAGTTAGGACTTTATAGTCCTCTCTACCACTTAACCACGTAAAATACTATCTTAAATAACCAAGATAGCTTCAATTACAAATGAAACGTAAACTAATGTAGTAAATATACTTTAGAAGTATCAAAATCATAGTCTAAATATATGTGAAAGGTGCAGATAACATTTGGGTTCTACAGCGATTTCCACTCTCGCAATGTGTTCGGTGAATGATTGACTGGTTCCTGCTGCTATCTGGTGGCAGGATGTGGAAGCATTTCCCATGCTCGTATGATCCGTTGGAAACTTCATTACAAGCAGAATTGGTTTCTATCTCATAATTATGCGTTTCTGAGATGAGAGGATTTGACTACCAATTATTACGAGTAAAAGTCAAACATACTTTATACTAATGTATAATAGATTTAAAGTGTAATATCTAATCAGATATTTTTAGAATGCTTTGAAAGGTTGTTGTTAATTTTGGTATTTTTCAATTACAAAGTGACTTTCTCTTATTTTTCTAAACTATCTTAAATTATGTTGAACATACATTTGGAGAATAGATTTTACCTAAAACACTGACATACAATTTACAATGAATTTTCTAAACTGGAAAACATTATAAACTGTACAGGAATAATATAACTACTAAAAGTAACTAAAATTAATATTTACAGGGTTACCAAAACAATGTACGAGTATTATTACAATGGATATTACAATGCGACTATATATAACTATAAACGTAGTTGCAACAATGCTTCATAGCTATTGATATATAACATCACTACTCAGAGTGACAACATTCACATATAAATTGAAGCTTTCTATTTCTTTCTAAATCCCGAAGTTTAAAATGTTCCAGACGTATTGATACAGATCTAATCAAAACTCACCCAACAATACACTAGTATAGTACGCTTCAATATTACGCGAGCAAAAGGTTGGTGTTCAATGTTCATCCTACGTTGGTATGATATTACAATGTGCGCCCTAATATCAGCTGTGACTAAGTTCACTGATACTCCTTGATCCTGTAGCTTAGCTCCCACAACGTGGCTTAGACCGTAGTCTTATATAACATCTCGCAACTAAACATTTTGAGAAAACTGTAATTTATTTGTACTTTATCTAATTCTGTTTAAATCTGAATGTTGAAAGTGACGGAGTTCCTACGTAGTCTTTGCTCTAAGTATGAACTCGTATACGTTTACAAAGTTACTGATTACCGAATGTACATTAATGGAGCTAAAGGGAGTGGACGAACTTTGCACTCTGAACACATTAGAAGCCTTGCCACAGTATTCCCTAGACAATGTGTCTGAAATACGGAATACAACAACTAAGCCGTTATAGTACCTGTGCGTTATAGTTAACTATAGAGAAAACCGTTGTTCTTCATTTCTAATCCAGAGATAATGGTTTACCCACTCTTACTTACGTAACATGATAAAAGCCGATAGCTGAATAAATGCATAAAATGATAATATTTTTAATCTTAAAACCACTTAACTTTTTTGTTAAAAATTTAAACAATAAAACCAGAATTTCATTCACCCACCAACCCTACCCCTACCTGGTATTCACGAGTGAACCTTCTTTGATCTGTACCATGGAAGGCTGCGCTGGGTGTAAAGCCAAACAGGCAAATGCGTCGATGACTTACGCTGGTTTCTGATAAGGGAGTATGAGGCTCCAATCCTTGCCGACAGTCAAGTTACCACCCCTTGAACATATTGTAGTTATATTCAACAGCTATAAAACGTGTCAAGAAAATACAGTTCATTAGTTACATAGAAAGATTCTGCCACATTTGCCTGAATCACATTCATGGTAATTATTAAAACTTGCAGTGTCTGAGACAAACACCTAAGCAAGGCTTTAGGCGTAGTGAAAATGTATTAATAAGAAAAGACTAGATACCGGCAAGGAAGTAAACAAACTGACAGCTGTATCGGAAGCCTGATACAGATATACGAGAAAACCTTCTAGTGAAAAGAAAACACAGCACACTGAAAAGAGACTTGGCTGTGTAAAGGTGATCCTTTTCTTGTAAAACTATTTTTATATCATTAGTATTTGCTTTTATCTTAATTTCAGTTGAGTGATATTTTCTTGGAATAATAACATTGATTTCATATTTTATATAATAATTTTAACATGTACTTTTATTTGATTTTATAATGAATACTGTATGACTATTTTAATGGTAATCAAAGTGCACTAGAGCTACATATAATGTGTAATATTTGCAAACATCAGTGTAATCAAACTGTCATCAGAAAAGAAAATTGAGGGTCGTAAAACGTTTCGCGTAGAGGATTTGTAAAATGTAACGTGCTTATTTTTGTTACAGTAGAATACCAAAACTTTGTGAAAATATACAGTTAATAGTATTTATCTAGTATTTATATCTAGTATATAAAAAAGAAAACAAACGTTATATTTTCGTAAAACTTATGTCAAATCATGTTGTAGTTTGTTATTATAGCTACTTTTGTTCTTTATACAATTACGTAGTTTAGCTACGTCATTACGCACTATTCTTAGCTAAAACTGGAAATACGATGGACCAGGAAATACGCACATTTCAAATCACAACCGCTTTCAACGTGATATGACCTGCTAGTTTAGTTCATCAATAAACATCCAGAGGTAAGCTACGATTCTAAGCTCCTATCGTCCACTGAATGAGCGCTCAATTAGACAAAGTCTCCCTTAAGCTAGATATTACTGCTCAATTGACTGATTAGATTTCTCGTTTGCTTTTTTAAGACAGGGCTAAAGAATACAAGGGCTGGCTTATTGAGACTGCTCTTGACGTCACAACAGTTAACTACGTAGAGGATCAAATCTCGTTGTACAGCTCGCGAGAAATGTACGTCTACTATGGAGTATTATCAATAAAATTCTGAAATACGTGATTTTTGGCACAAGAATTAGGCAATATTCATTTATTCTATTATACACTATTATTAGAAGTGGTGACTGCGGGGATCGAACCCACGCCACCGGAGTGATGAGGTCCGGAGTCGCGCGCGATACAAATCCGCCACGGATCCGCTATCGCGGTTCCGTATAGGTAAGTACGAGTGTTCAGTATTTACACAAATACATACAATAGTTACACGTTTAAAAAATCCCTTACATATTTTAAAGTAGGTATATGTGTTGTTGACCTATAATATCTATTTTGTAAAGTTGAATATATATTTAGATGTCTGTACAATTATTGACCAAATTGTAAAGCTGTGAAATTCATAGATTATTGTTTACACTGTGTTCAAATAATTTCCACTTAGTTAAACAGCTGTGCAACGTGTCAACACACATACACATATCAGTCAATATTTTCACTATACCAAAAGGTCCGATGTGCAAAATACGACAGGAAAACTCAATTATATCTTCACTAATTATATTATATTGGCGAATGCTAAAACGTTATAGTAAGAATGTTCAAAACTAAATTTGGTTGGTACACTGCCGATTTCTCAACTCTCATACGCACCAAACTTCAGCACTTGAATCTACTCTCAGATAATTGGTCAACGTAGTGAAGGGACCAAATTCAATCAAGTGATAAGGATTACCTTCCTTTATCACTTGATAGAGTCTGAGTCCGTCACGGTTGACCGAGAGAGAGACTTAACTCCGCGCATCAAGTAGATAATTTCTGTTACATTTCTTCTCTAAAGGTTGTTTTAGCGTTTGTAGTATTTAGGTAGCTAACTTATTTTCATGTAAATACGCAAATGTGTGTGTACTTAAGTATTTATAAAATAATTAAAACTGGAAATTGGTATAAAATGTGTTTAAAAGCCCGATTATTTTCCGAAATTCTGCGTAAGCAATAATGCCAGCTATAGTTGTTAGCTATTAGTTGTCACAACAAATAAACAAAATTAAGAGGGGCCGGATAGAGTCCGAACGGCGTTTAAATGGGATAGGAAATTTGACATGGGAAAATTTGCAAACTGAGTTTTACGTAGGTTAATGAAGTGGAAACTTTTTTTGAGTAATAGTCATTAGTGCTGCTGCATATAAAAAAGAAAAAAAAAATGGGTTTTGGTTGTAAAATAAATTTTAATTACTAAGTTTCGAGTGCTATGTTCTTATGGAAAGTGGTACGCTAGATTTCAGAGAATACACTAGGATGTTGATGACGAAAATAAGTATTTAGTGTTTATATGAAGCAGCATCAATAAATCTATGCTTCTCGAGAACATCATTCACATTTAAGTAAATTATTAACTTGCCTTAAACGTTGTTTGCAGTTTTTGTCCATGTTATAAGCGGTACTCTGAGTTATAAGCGGACCTGGTAAACTCTATCCGGCCCTCTTAAGAATTCTTCTGTTTTTATTTAAACATTATAAGTTGGCAGGTAGAAAATGTTAGAAAACTCTTCAAAACATATCAAAGAGGAAGATAATAATTGTGATATGGATCGGGCGCGGTGGTCCGAATGATGACGTACTCTTGAACTAGCCTCCAATATCTTCGGAAAATGCAGTCTAGTGTGTAACAGCAGTTTGAGACTTGACATAATGAATGTATAACGTAAAGTGTCATCAACAACATGACATATTGAACCTAGCAGGAACAGATCAGTTATTAGTTTCAGCCTGACAGCAGTTATAAAAGGCAACCAGGGTTGGGGTAAAATAAAACTATAGCCTAACTTATAATTATTATTTCAAATGTTATGCGATTATGTGTCCCACTTATTTTGTCACTTATTTGTATTGTACGCAACAATGTAGTCTTAACTATCTATATTAATTTTAAAACTTATTAATGAATATACCCTATATTAAAACTATACTATTTATGTATCCTATGATACAAATGCATCTATCTCATTTAAAAAGCTTTCGTAAACTTGCTTTTGAGAAAAGAATTATTTGTCAATATAATTAATGAACTGTGTCAACTATTTTAATCCAATAAGGTTAAACACATTAGCAAAGCAAATTAATCGAGTTAGGTAAATTTCTAGGCTGATATAATTTGTGATGCGATAAATTGCCAAACAGGCGCAGAACACTCCACAGGGCGGGGCTGAGCAGACCTGCAAATGATTAAGTTCAGCTTCCTAACTCGTTGTGCGTACAATTAATAACACTATGTAATGCTCACAATATTATACGACGTATCAAATAGCTCAAATTATAAAAAGCTCATATTATTATATTGTATAATGGCCGAGATCATCTAAGTAATAACTAACTCAACATTGGCTTTTCTTTCTTTTTAAACCTTATTAAATTATAAGTTTAGTGCAATAAAAGTCAACGTTCAATATGATACTAATTACTTACTACTGTCTTGTTTTCCTTTTTGTATACCATACATAGGCAGTTTACATAGGTTGCATATTGACATTTTAGTTCTGTATAGGGCTGTACTTGTATATTAATAAATCTTTGTTGCCAAGTATAATGGAGACATTTATTCTACACATTGCACTCAGCAGAAAGTCACGTCTCTCAGTTGCAACAACTTTGCAGCATCTGGTGTTGATAAACGCCACTCATCTCACATTGTGAACTGTTTTAAACACAAACCGTGGATTTTCTGTTGCAAGGTAAAGCTTATCATTTCCTATACACATCTAAAGTTGAATTATACAATCAGTATATTTTAAACATACACCGCACTGTTTGTTAGTTTCTTAGTTAAGTTCTCAGTTTGTTCATTTTAAAATTATTTTATTAAATGTATAAAATTACTTTTGTTATTAAGATTTATTAAATTGCTAGGTGGCTTTAGATGGTTTTAGCCAAATAGGGGACTGAACAGAAAACAGATGTATTTTGTTACAATTTGAATTTTGCAGGGAAGGGATTTGTTCATCTCTTTTGTACGGTGTTAACTAATAATAATAAAAAAGTACCATGTATAAAACAAACTGGGAGAAAGTTACATTTCGGTCCACGGCTCGCATGTCACAGATATTAAAAACTCGTAACTGTTGCCTAATATTGGAACAGCTGCGTCATTTGTGGCTGCTCGTATCCCGGCCGACAATGCGTCAAACTTCTTTGTTGCAGATCCTTTTCTCATTCTTGTTTTTTACAATAATTTTAACGTTGTCTGTTTTGCTGATGTACAAGTACTATCTTATTGTTTGGCGAAATGTAAATTGTAAAAGGTGTGGAACATTTAGGCCATAGTGAGCTCATTAGGTTGATCATTTTATAAACACCATTTCTTATTCATTCCACTGAAGTAAAGTCCATTATACAAACCCATTTAATTCACAAGACAACGTATATAAACTAGGATCTACATTTGCATTGCTCAGTATACGGCAACCAAACACACAGATAAGCTTGCTGATGAGCTGCTTTCAACTGACAGGAAGATCCCTGTTTACAGCTGCAGCTTATCTATTCAAACCTTATCACTTGTCTGCCTAATCCATATGTATGCCTTGATCAATGGCAATGAATAGTAACATTTGCAGGAGTATAAATAGTGATCTACGGAAGTATTTTACACAGACGTATGGTTAATATTTATAAACGAGAAGAAATGAATATGTTACATATCACCTTTGGTGAAAATTGTTTGAAAGAATTGTTAACATGTAAATAGTACTGTTATCTTTTGTTTAAAGTCGGCAAGAAATTAACAAGGAAAACATGTTGTTATAACGATATTTAACAACCTCCAACCCATATCATTGAGCAGTGTTCCCGGATCATTGAAGTCTTTAAATTTACTCATACTTTATTATAATTATAGTCATTATCTTTTAACAATACTTCAGCATACAACAATATATACCGGGTGTCCAGAAAATATTAGTACAACTTTAAATTGCACGTTACAGCAATATTATTACACATATAAAGTTCTGGTTGGGCTCGTTGATAAAGTATGATGACCATATGATAAAGTACTTTTGTCTTTCTGCTCCGAAAGCAGTTGCTTTAGACACATGCATTGACAGTGCTAAAGTGTCACTTTTTAACCCAGGTAAATAAAGGATTGTTTTGATGATCTTTTCGTGGCATGGACATCAGCTGGTCCAATGGTTTTGTTGAAATTGAATGATTTGTTCGATTATTGTTTATAGTCGGTACAACAACTAAACTGTGAATATCAATCTAAATCGCAGGTAATTTAAATTTAGATTGAGTGCGATGTGTCGATTTAATATCGAATCATAACACTGGCAATGGAAAATCAAATGAACAGCTGTTTATACAAAACAATGAAAAATAAAAACTGTTGCGTTTGACACCATAATTCTCTAAAATATTTTACAAAACATGTTTAAATTAACTAACTAACCATTTTAACCACTCATTCTACTTGCATCATGACAAAGTATCGTTCATCACTCGTCCCTAAAGTGTCTTTTTGATCCTCGCGCATTTAACGTCCTAGGCCTCGGTCGTTACACTCGAGCTCGTGTCAAAAAGTATCACTTTAGGACCTAGTGATGAAATATACTATTTCATTGTCCATTGTTGACCAGTTTGTTGCTCAATATTGTGCTTATATCCTCCAAACAAAAGTTCTGTCTGATCAAGAGAAGGCTACGTTTTATTCGTTACATCACCTTAAGTGATTTTTTTTGCGGGTTTATAAAAGACCGGCTGGATATTGTCCGAGTCACCAATGGAGTTCATGTAGAAACCTGCTACTGTTAAAAACTTAAGGGTTATAACTTTATGGTAATACAAAAATGTGTGTAGTTTTAAATAAAATATGTGTTACTAAGCTACGAAGTTGCACTAATATTTGGTGGACAGCCGGTATATAAGTCTCTTACTGAAACATTATTTACTTCGATGATTTTGTTAAAACTGATAGTGATAGCCATTCATAATTACGTATCGTTTACTACCACTATAAATTTAGTAACCTCCAAACTGGCATATGAATGCTTCAATTTTTCATAAATAGACGATTTTAAACGAGATGGTAGCTTTACGTTCAGAGGTAATTCAGGCAAGTTTGCTGTCATAGCTGCCGCCAAGTGTATTGAAAGCGGTGCCTATAACTCGATGTCTCCGAGAAACGAGATGTGAAATGTGCATCTGCCAAATGCACAGATCCCGTTCATTCTGATCATAACCAGACTCCTATTGTGCTTTACTAAGGTATTTTTAAAAATACCTTGAAAATACCTTGATAATATTTACAAATGAGGAAACACATCAAAAGAAAACACCCCTTACTGATAATGATTTTATACGGAATCTTGATAAAAATGATATACTATGCCTATGAAGCCATTATCACTTTATAAAAAATAAATTTGTGCCAAAATTGTTTTCAGCAAAATTTTTTGAAAATTGATTTGCTGTTCATTTTTCCGCTAAATAGAACGAAACGTCGTAGAAAGGTGCGGTTTGCAGTTTTTAACACCTGATTCAATTGGGAAAATTTATATATGTTTATATTTTTATATGTGTGACCACTCTACAGGTAAAATTTTTGTCCAATTTTCACGAAACTTGTTTGTACAAATGTTGTTGTACAAATCACTAGGTTAGATTCACAAGTCGAAGAGCCCGTTTCAAAATGGAGGTAATTCAAAGTTTTGATTTGCCTTTAAAATTGTAGCAGTATCATAAATGAATACGAACTCACTCTGTATAACAACCTCTTCAACCAATCAAAACAACTCGCGTTGCTTTAAAACCTACCGATATAAAGTTATTTCAGTTTTTTTTTTAGTAGGAATTTCTTCACTTTGTCATTCAGAGCACTGGTGGAAATGAATTTTAACTAATTTCTCTACAAGTTAAATAAATTAACTACCCCTGGATACAGAAATTATACAACTTTCTTATTTCAAAACAAGTTCAACTATAAACAGTTGTTGTTTGTTTACTATACAAATCCATAGAGTAAATAGGGCAAATTTGTAAAACTGCAAAATAGGGGACATTGTAAAAACTACTAAAAGTGTATAAAAGAACTTCGTCTAATTCAAAATAGATAAATGAAAACTTTTCTGTTTTCAGGAAATTCGCTAAAATGCACTATAGCGCTTGTGGCTACGTGTCGGCTTTTCATTTGTTTGACTCAATATAAGTTTCTTTTTACTATCTATTTATAACCTACCATAATGTTAAATGTGGAAATAAACATTGCGAGTATTAAATACATTGTTTTTACAAAATATGTTTTAGAGAATATTTCAAAATAATATGACGGCTAGAGATAAGCCTGTGAGTATATAAACATCACTAAGCCGCTTACACCTTGATGTTCTCTTACCACAAACTCACCGCTTCACCGAGCTCATGTGCAGAGGATTTTACATGTTTCAGTGGTGAATATTTATTTTGTATGTGGTCTAACTTATACAGGGTGTTTAACTGCTGCATCAGAATGGAACCAAATACCTAAAGGCGCAAATAAAGATACATTTCACTAACAACGTAGAGTAAGGCTTACACTTGTGAAGTGACTCCCTCGTAGATCTCCGGCTATAAGTTGTACTTCACTGCATAACCAGCAATTAAATACAGCTCAACTTGAAGGTATTAGATAAAAGGCCTGGACATTAAATGGGTGAAAATATATATTGGTTATGTTCGGTGCAAAACTAACATTTTGGTTTGATCTTGAAATTATGACCATTATTGTTTGGTCATACACTACAAATGATATTATCCTACTCGTTTTAAATAGATGATTATAAAACTTGAAAACATTTTATTACTTTCTTGTTTTCTCAGTAGCCTCATATAGGCAATAATCATAGCACATTAATCACATTCCTGTAATTCATTCATTCATTTCACCACTTTTTGTATCATCTGCACCTTGTCAACACAATAATTATTTAATTGACAAATAAATTAAATTAAAAGCCATATAAAGATCAATACAATTACTTATTGTAGACTTTGTCCTGACTCATCAAGGCAGCGCAGTAACCATAAACTCATCCATAACTCCCCCTTCCCCCGCCCACACAAGGAAATAAGTCTTGAAAACATTCATTATATTATACCGAACTGATCACTGTGTACCCCTTTTTCATCCCCTAGCACAGCACGCGTGCATACAGCTAGAAAGCCAAATACTCGTAATTAAAATCGTTGAATGCTAAGCAAGCAATTGTAACCTGATCATTATTTTTTTTAACTCCTTGTATTTGTAAGTTAGGGATATTCAAACATTTTCACAATAAAGGAATACATTTAAAAACCACATAAACCAATATTTAAAGTTTTTAATTTATGAGGCATTTGACAAGGAAAGCTGTCATCTACAGGGTCATCTGGAGATGACAGCTTTCCTTGTCGAAAGGTCTCATAAGTTAAAAATGTTAAATATTGGTTTATATGATTTTAAATTTAATTTTTTTTTCAATCCAATATTAAAGCTTTATCTTTAAGATGTTTCACAATGTTTCGAGGAACATTTGACTTGTATAAAGCTGTATCTTAAAGATTCAAGATCCAAGTGAACAAGAAGATTGTATTCTACTTGAGAGCTTTTCCTTGTAAAGCGAAACTCACTGCTTACACACATCCTAAAACATACGTATCTATAAGGGATCAACTGTATTACTCAGGATATCTCTATGATTTTCTTCATCATTTCATTGTTCAAATTGTATTTAAAAGAGCGATCAAAACTCCTAATGTCCTATATCAAAAGTCCTAACATTAGTGATTGCTCGGAGAAGGGTCGATGTAGAAAACGAAACAGAATGATTATAAATCAACACTGGCTACTAAACTAGCTCAAATAAATCGAGAATCTAAATAAATATATATCTAAATAAACACGTATAAAATAAATACTAAAAACATTACTATGTATTTTTCGTTCAAATTAAACTATTTTGTTCAAACATGTTATACTTGTCAGTGTGTTTTGGTAGTGCTTTGTACATTTTTGTTCCATCGTTCATAGCTTGCCTGTGATAACATAATATTGAAGGTAAGAACAGCTTTTAAAACCCAAAATACACTTAGACAAGACCTTTGTAAAACTAAACCTAAAAATGAGGAACAATCCTCAAAAACTGCGTTTACAGCATTCGCTGTGAATGTGATAGGGAATATATAGGTGAAACCAAGCGCCCTTTACAGACACGCCTTAACAAACACAAAAGAATTTAAAAATGAAGAAACCACATCTTCAAAAATTAGCAAAACACGCATGGGATCATGAACACACCTCAATAACGTTAGAATTCTCCACCATGAAACACATTTTTACAAAAAATAAATGTAGAGGGAACTTTTGATAAAACTAAATAACAATCCCATTAGTCAAAGTAGTAAAGAAGTGAAATCTCTGGATAATATGCTTAAAACCCACTTTCAAAACAGTAAACAATTTCAGCCAAAAAAAAGTCATAACAGATAACATAAAACCAGAACACACCCAATGACCCTCAGAAATAGACTGAACTAACACACACATACACGTCTTCGTAACTGAACGCCCATGTGAGCGAAGCATGGAGACCACACTAACACATCGTTCGTAACTGAACGCCCATGAGCGAAGCATAGAGACACACGACGTGCAGTTAGGCCATAGCAATGTCATATTTTTGTATGTTATATGTTTATAATTTTTGTTTTTATAATATGTTTAATGCCGCTTCTCCATGAAATATCAACTCGTCGGCTGTGTGTCTCAAACTTCCCCAGCTCCCCCCTCCACTCATTACAGACCGGGTTGTCAACTATCATCGGCCTACGGGGATGTTAGTTAGTGTGCCCCCGTAAATTGAGGTTCGTAGTCCAGTCTGGGTGAGATCCTTTCAGTTACTGGAATCACTACCACATCTCTGTGTGTTTTCTCAGCTATTTGTTTTTTTCAGCTATTGATCAGGTTAACATGTAGTTTTATCCCTATAAAGTGTCCTGCTTTTGCTTATTCATATTTGCATTGACAAGCCATCAATTTCACATTGCTATTTTAAAATATTGATTGGAATAGTCTTGTTAAGATATTATTAAATGTAGTTCCTAGTTAGTGTAGTCCTCTGAAGATTGTGGAGTTTAACTACCCGAAACGTTATATAGTTTTCTCCGGAAGTGGCTGGAAAAGTCGGTTCTTTCCTTTTCCAATAATATTGAAGGTGGTAGAACTGTTAGGTGACTCCATTTACTCTAACTATTTAGTTAGGCCTACCTATTGAACATTTTGACATAGGTTCGTGATAAGGCATGCAGAGTGAAGAAAGTTAAAGTGTCAGTTTTAAAGAGTACTGTCAAGGTTCTAACCACACATTGCCCTTACGGTTTTCGTTTGTAGTATGAATAGTTGTTCTACTGTTGGGATTCTCATCCTCCAAATAGGTAGCGCGTAAACCAGATGCAGGTAGAAGTAACCACCAGAGTGCATAGCATAGACGGAATTAAATAAATTTTTGTCATTCAGCTCTGAAAACCATTTCAGCTCTGAGGATATTTTTTCCCCTAGGGAGAAAAAGATCATTGAATATGATCAGCTGGTCCATGGTTTTGTTGAAATTGAATGATTTGTTCGATTATTGTTTATAGTCGATATAACAACTAAACTGTGAATATCAATCTAAATCGCAGGTAATTTAAATTTAGATTGAGTGCGATGTGTCGATTTAATATCGTATCATAACACTGGCAATGGAAAATCAAATGAACAGCTGTTTATACGAAACAATGAAAAATAAAAACTGTTGCGTTTGGTACCATAATTCTCTAACATATTTTACAAAACGTTTCTAAATTAACTAATTAACCATTTTAACCACTCCTTCTACTTGCATCATGACAAAAAGTATCGTTCATCACTCGTCCCTAAAGTGTCTTTTTGATCCTCGCTCATTTAACGTCCTCCGCTAAGCCTCGGACGTTAAACTTGAGCTCATATAAAAAAGTATCACTTTAGGACCTATTGATGAAATATACTATAAGTTATTTTGTGTGTATTTGATAAAAATAAATTCACAGCTGTCGGTGAAAGTAAACTTATTGAAAGTTAATCATTTTCAGTGAACAGTTATTACTAGCGGGTTTAATGCAAATCTGTTATGTTGCTCACTATTACCAATCTAATTACACCTACATGACGCGCTTGGGGAAAACATAACTTGTATCTCTGTTTAGTGAGGATGATTAGCCCCAGGGTTCTGTTAATTATTGCACGATTCGTACACATTTATTGCGCTAGTAAACAGAATATCTCAAAAACGTGGAAATGGCCTGTCAATGAAGGTAAATGTTAAAAATATAGAGCATCTTTGAATATCAGTATGGAAGTTATTTTACAGTATGGAAGTTTGATTTCTGAAACTGAAAAACTTTCTTTGATGCTGGATTATTATTAATATATAAATTTCATTTTCAGTAATGTAGAAGGTGTATTAAGGGCAGTATAGTAATTAAATTACTCAAACTATTTGAGAAAGAAAATATTTATAAAAAAATCTTCCTTAAAATCTTTTAATATATTTAGTACACTTTGATATAACTAGTTTTACGATTGGCCACGAATATTTGTTAACATTATTTTCAGTTTTTCCAGCAGTATCAATGTACTTTGAACTTTTAATTGTTTCAGCGCGTCAAACAATTAGTTATGAAAATGTCACAATTTACAGAGCTTTTCGTTTCAAAGAGTGAGTAACTCGTATTATTAATGTTCTAATGTTAAATCAAAAATATTTTGGTAACTTAACCTAATGTAACAAAACATAATAATTCTTGTACAAGAATTAAATAAGGAAATAATAGCAATATAATAATTATTATAATAAGAATATAATTAAATAATAATTATATTCTTTATAATAATGAAGACAATAATGGTTATTAAGAAAACACCATCTTTGCATAGAATAAACCCACTTTCGTCAGAAGATTGAAGGTCAGCAAGACTTTCTATGTAGAAAAAACATAAACCCAATTTTTTCGGAACGTTGTCGACATTTTGTCTTAATTTGATGATATCTACACACAGAAGTTTATCCTAAAAGATCAACGGTAATATCAGTAATGTTCCCCTTACGACACAGCTGACAGATTAGCGGATTGACTATGACAGTATTGGCTTGGTGTGATGTAGTATGATGGGGGGGTAGAGAGGGGAGGAGTTGTTCCAGCTGATTGCTCCCAGCTGTCATTCATCTCTTGATCCACGAGCCAGTATTGCGTGATCAAGCTAGATGACAGGTAGGCTGTATAACTAACAGTAGTCATCTTGATAGTGCTAGTCAACTATCTAACCATAATACCGGGTGTTTCTAAAAGAACTCCTTGATTTAAAGTTTTATTAATATATAGTATGGTTAAAATATTGTTATTAAACATATATATTATTAAGAGAATCTTCTCAAGTTTTTTTTGATATCTAATAAAGTTCTATATGAGCACCATTTGTTGCCCTGGCCACGTCTAAAAGATAATTAGTTTCTTCCCAGGTATTCAACAGCATATCAGGCGTAACGGATGCTACAGCTTCAACAACTTCCCCTCAAATGATCAATGTCACGGATCTTCTCAGAATACACAATGTTTTTTACATGTCCCCAAAAGAAAAAATCTAGTGGAGTCAGATCAGGCTCCTTGGTTTTCTTCCAACAAGACGGCGCGCCAACTACAGCAACCGTGACCGTGATGCATTGCACTTGCGTTTTCCTAACAGTGGATTGGTAGACGTGGGCCAATTGCATGGCCACCAAGGAGCCCAGATCTGACTCTGGGAGAAGAGAAGATTCTCTTTAATAATATATATGTTTAATAACTATTATTTTAACTATACTGTATACTAATAAAACTTTAAATCAAGGAGTTCTTTTAGAAACACCCGGTATATTCGAAAAGGTTACAGGAAAATAACCCAAGCCCAAACTACTTAATTTACCTATTATATTACAAATTGGATATTAAAACAATCGTATATAAAATATATGTAGAAGATGGGTGTGGAAAGGATCTGAAAAGTTCTTTAGTAAAACAATTGAGGACGAAACAACTATCAGAGGTTTAAGGCTAAGCATGGTCTGTTGTGTAAATTCTTTGAACTTATTTAGAAACCACCAGCCGTTATAACATTCATGACGTACTGTGCAATTTCGAGACATTCACAACTTCTTTAAAGTAAAACCTTAAGAAAGAAGTTTCATTTGGCAAAACAGAAGAATTTGAATTGTTTATACGTCTTATACATTTGTTTATAATTTTGTACACGTTAAATATATATATATATACTTTATAATCTGCTTTGTCTACAACTGATGATTTTTAACACAGTTTGGACGAAACGTGTTGTGTTTTAAATAATTAAGACATGTTTAGTAGTTTTTAATCAAAAAATTATTAATTCAAAAAACGGTATTGTTAACAACTAAATTGAAGGCATTTTACAACAAGCATTTACGCAATTATTAAGTAAAATCTAGTAATAATAATATAAGTAGAAAGTTGCCATTTTGGTAGTAGCCCTTATTTCCAGAATTCCAATTGGTGAGTTATTTTGTCTCGATTTATTTATATATAATATGTAAAGTTCATCAGGGTCCCGTAACACAAAACCATCGTCGTCGGTCATTTCTTGGTACTGTAAAACATATTTGTTTTATCTTGAGTACATATACGTGTACGGATAAAAATATTAAAATAAATGGATTTACAAGAAGATAACCCAAGCCCGAGGCAGAGACAAGGCATGGCCGAGCTGGGCCGTTACTACAAACGACTTCCTTTCATTGGATATTGTGATATATACTTTACTCTCCTATCTCGTGGTCTTCTTCAAACTAAAACCTGTCTTCAAAATATAACTTTGTTACAATACACTATTACGTAGGTTAGGGTCATCTTGCACTGACTATTCTGCTAGCAAGTTGTAAATAGTTATCACGGTGTACAATAATACTAGACGGAATCGCCGTATGGTATAATATAGTTACTAAAGAGTATTAAAACACGTTCTTGTCGTTCTGCTCTGAAAAAGCTGCTTTAGACACATTTATTTACAGTGCTAAAAAGTCACTTTTACACCCAGGTACTTAAAGTCTTGTGTTGATAACGTTTTCTGCGTAAGGTGAAAAAGATAATTTTAAAGATCTTCTTGTGGCATGGACATCAATTGGCTCAACGAGTTTCTTTTGGTTGTTTTAAAATTTAACACTGGCGTACAGCAAATCAGTGTAACAGCTGTTTCTTCAAAACATTATATTTTAGACTACTTAGTTCAAAAAAGGTTTACTTAATTAATTCTTTGTAATAATAAAACTTTTATTGACATTTATTTCTACCTGACATTTATCTGATTAGTGTAGTCCTCTGAATACGGGTGGAGTTTTTAACTGTCCTAAACGTTAGGAGTAGTTTTTCTCCAGAAGTGGCAGGAAAAGTCCGTTTCTTCTTTTACTTAAATTATTTCTGATTTTTATTTGCATCATGACAAAAAATATCATTCATCACTCGGCCCGAAAGTGTCTTTTTGACACTCGTCATTTAACTTGAACTCGTGTCAAAAAGTGTCACTTTAGGACCTGGTGATGAAATATACTATTTGAACTCATCAGTCTGAATTAAAATGTTTTGAAGAAACACTGTTACACTGATTGACTATAAGTCAGTGTTAAAATTCAAAACAAACTCGTTGAACCAGAGGGAGAAAAACGTCATCAAAAGAATACATTACTTACCTGGGTGTAAAAGTGACACTTTAGCACTGTCAATAAATGTGTCTAAAGCAGCTGTTTTCAGAGCAAAATGACAAAAATTACATTAAATGAATGTTTTTACTTCGTTTGTATTCAACATCAACAAATCAATCAGCTGTTACAATGGCATGCTATTAATTCTGATTGTTGTGTTGAAAGCCCATCCATCATAAAAGGTCTCAAAATATTTGTTTTTGATGGTCTTCACAAATCCACTATCCACAGTATCTTCAAGTTAGGTCTCAACAACAATACCTCCTTCTTCCTCTTTGGGTAAACATGTTCCCTGATTTTACAATATCATGAATTGTTAACTGCTAATTTTGTGGTTATCTGAACGTATCAATATTGGCTAGCTATTTTAACAGTTCAACTAAACACCAAAGTGGGAAACGTTTAAAACGATGGAAAACTCTAAAAACAATAAAAATATTCTGATAAAATATTCGTGAAAGAAAGTAAGTGACCTAATAGTTTCACAATCATACATTAGTACCTTTAGGGAGAAAAAACATTTGCATAGGTGTGTATCGTTGTAAACCTGCTTCTAATTTCCAACAGAATAAATTCTATCTCCGCTGTGAATTTCTGATGTAGCTCTCCATTATCACGAGATCCTCTTCTTTTAAAAACAACCATAGTTTTTCTGCATACATCTATGTTACATGCTTCCAACTAATTAAAAAGAGTTGATGTGACAAGACTTTTATTACTCTGTGCATAGTTTTAGAGTGATAACTTAAGAACACGTGTATTTCTCTGTCGTTTGTGAAATAGTTTTCTTTGTTATGAATTATTTGTTCAATTATTAATAGTTGACGGTACAATAATTCAACAATCAATTGTGACTGTAAACCAGAGTAAGAGCTGTTTCTTCAAAACAATACTAAAATCATAGTTAACTTTAAATTTTTTATTATAAACCTTTTAGTTAAATATTTTAATCATCAATATTATTTGCATCGAAGCAAAAAATATTGTTCATTATTTACCACTAAAGTGTCGATTAGATCCTCGCTAAATTTGGTTCAATTTAAAATCCTCGGCATTTAGTTAAACTTTAGCTCGTAGGAAAAAGCTTCACTGCTGGAGCTGTAGGGATGTCATATTTCAACATCGCGATATTAATCCAATCACATTCAACTGAGTTACTATTCATGATCTGTGGACAGATTACATTAACTGTTCCGGACAGCTGATCACAGTTGTGGCGCCGACTCTGATAACAACAACAACAACACACAACATATTATGATTTACTTATCGACACAAATCTATTCCCTTATGTATTCTTCTAACTATGGTCATACACGCTAAACTACAGTTTTGATAAATGAGATGTTACACAACAAAGCATAACTAAGCAAAAGCAAGTTTACACTAAACGACTATTCCTTAGTACTCACACAACATGAATGTTACAGTACACTTTATTATCCATCGTTACAGTACTTTTACAATATTGACGCATTGTAAGAACACTTTATGTAGTCAAAGTAAGTTTGTACGTATTCTAATACGCGACTTTGTTAAAAGTAGACCCATAGCCTTATTATTAACTATACTGTCAATTTATTGACACTGTAAAAATATTTATATGTTAAATGCTTACAAATTGAGTGCAATTTGTAGGTAAAGGTTTAGACCTACAAGTATATGTCTTTATCAAACGACAATTATCTTCAATGTTTCTGTATACGGTATTATCATATTAACATAAATATAACAAAAGTACAATGCCTTAATATATTTTGGATAAAAATATAATATTTAACTAAATTTAATTAATATTATGTCATCAAAAACTAAAGTATTTTATTTTATATTCATACTTAGTTTGAATGTATTAAACGCAGTGTTATAAATTATTGCATTAAAATTTTCTCCGAGATACATTGTTTTCATACGAACACAACTCAATACTTCGATCTTATTGTGTTTCTTCTTATTTAGAGGTGAACTAAAATATCATGACTATTATATATTATCAACTAAAAGTTTGATTAAGTGATCGAGTAAAACGATGTTCGCTACGCACACATCTTCGCTCCAACCTTCGGCCTCAGACTTATGTGTTCTTAAATTTTAATTGAATTTGGACTACTTACAACGCTGTTATAGTGAAACGGCCACTTTTTGGCCGCCATTTTTTGAAACAACAAAATCAATTTAGTACATTTGGTACATTAATGGATATCATCGAAACACATACTTAGAGTACTTCAAATTTTATCGAAATCGAACAAATTTACTGTTTTATTCATTGAAACCACTTTTTGACCAAAACTCCCCAAAGAGTACGTCCGGTAGCCAATTTTGCTGGCTAACGAACTTAACCGAGATACTTAAAATGAACATTTAAACACCCCCAACCAAAAACTGGGGGAGAGGGCCACCAATTTTTTAAAATACAACCCCCTTGTGGCACCTCAAAAGAAAGGAAATTATGATACAAATTCAACGACTCAAACTTTAGAACTTTAAACAAACATTCCTTAGGGTTTTTTAAATGTCCTTTTTCAAAAGTTAAGGTGGGGAATTTCAAACTCATCCTGTATACACATAGTTATATAAAATCTGGGGGTGTTCTGGGGTCAGGGTTGGTGCTCATTTCACGGTCCCGGGTTTGGTTCTTACCAAGCTAACGGCATGAATATCTCATTTTGAATAAATAGAAATTCTATCATGGCAGTTCTATTGTCCGGAAATGGTTGTTACCTTGTGCGTACAACCGAGAAGGTAGTTACGATACTTACCTAAGATACACTAACATTGTGTTACATTCCACTGCGTTACTTTGAGATAAAGGGCTGTGTTTGGCTCGGATCTGGAAAAACTCTCACACTTGCATCATTAATCATCTCATTTTGAGACACTTGGCTCAACTTCGAATGATTAATACTCTGACAAAACTTATCTTCGAGCAAGGTAGAAAAAGATCTTAAGAAACTCTGTAGTTTTTAACGTTTGTACATTATAGAATACTTAGAGTCAAAATTAAGTTAGACAAGTTTAACCGGGGGTTTTAGACTCTAACGTGTGTAAATACGAGATGGTTGATACAACCTCTATTATTTTATGAAAACTCTATTTGCAACGTGTTTTCTCTCATTTAAAACCTTTACTCAATCACTGAGAGCCGTTTTTTTTCAATTCATGTCTAATTTGTGATTACAAGGATAAGTTGAGATTTTAAAAACGTTAACCAACAGAAAAGCAAGATATTTTCAAGATTAAGATTTACTTTGTCAGTTTTATTTCGCCTTTTAGTGTAAAAATGTTTCTATTATAGTATTAGCAGTGTTTATGAGTGTAAAATTTACTAAAACACGAAAAAATAAAAGTTTTATTAAGTTTGAAGTCTCCAATATATGTAGAGTGTCCTAATTTACTCACTCATAATCAGACCACAGCCCAAACTACTAGGCCTACATACCTGAAACTTTGCACACCTATTTCTAAGAGCCCAAAACCACCCACTATGAAACGGTTATGGGAAAAGTTTAATTTTAAGGGTTTTGGGGATAAAATAGGCTGTGTACTCGGACCGCTAGCGATTGATACAAATTCCAGTCTGTGTGGCATGATAAATCTTCATTTTTTATTTAAGACATGTTTTTGTATCTCTTTAGTTTTCAAGCAATTGAGCAAAACGTAAAAAGGTTAGGAAGCGGGGTTTCGCAAGGTGCGCGAAACCGATGCGCCGTGTTGAGGTACTCTTCTCCTTTACAGACACCTCTACACTCAAGAGTCCACGGCGCACCATTCATTTCGCTCGACTACCTGTCGTACAGTGTTTGTTAAATGTTTACCATTAATACTACTTATGATTCATGCTTTACATGGTGCAAACCACGAATTAAATGGTTAAGAGTATTAAACTGATGTTAAATGTGCTTTATTATATAAAAACTATGTGTGATAAAAATCGGTCTTTTATACAGCGATGCGATAGTGTAGTAAAGAATGACATGGTGCCACCACCAGAGCTACATAAATACCGTTCCCAGGAAATCAAGCTTAAATTTATGTTTTGTTTTCCTTTGGAAACAAACCCGAACATTTTCATATGATTTATTAAGAGAAATGAAACCTTAAAATTAATACAGTCCAAATCTGTATTCACTGTATTCTTTGCATTTTCTAGTCGATATGCTCTGCGTTCATTCTAAAACAGTTACTTATTTTACACGGTAAGACTGAGGCATAGTCGAAATAATATTTTAGTCAATATAAGTGACTATACTACTTAGTTTCACTTATGAATGTCTTGTAAAAAACACTTAAATTTAATGAACATAATTGGTTGTGTGTTATAAATAATGCTGCAAATGGGGTATCTTGATATGCGGCTATTTGAATGTTGAGAACGCCACAAGTGTTTAAACGTCCACTTGTTTGTTAAATTACTAATAAGGACTGATTTGAAGAATGGATTGTTTGACTACGCGTTAATTTTTGTGTTTTCGATTTGAAAGCGTTTAAGGTATATTTTTGTAGTTTAGGCAAACTAGGCTTTTAGTAGCAGGAAATGTGCTGGAAATGTTTATTTTACTCAAAAGAGTTATTTGACTTTGCAGCAAGTTATGGCTTGCTCTGAACTTTTATGACCTTAGCTGTACAATAAATATTTTTCTAGTTTTCGGCTTAATGTGATATAAAACCTAAAGCCGACTTCTGGGTACCAAATGAACTTTTGGAACGTTGTTAAGCTAACATCAGATTATACTAATAGCGTAAATTGGTTTTGTATTGTTAAACTACATCTGTCTGTCAATTAAAATCATATTTTTACAGACTTTTCTGAAACTAACGAAATTTGTTAATATAAATACTAAACATGCGTAACGGCAATAATATTTGTAACTCGTTCGTTCAACTTGAGTAACTATAGATTGCAAATAAATATAATCATTGCCAATTTAACTCCGTTATAAAAGTGTATATTATCCGCATAAGGTCATTGCTAAGGTCATATTTTAGCCCACACGTCGTACTGTAAGGAGGATGTATCGATTTAGTTAGTATTGTTTAAGGCTCTGCAAATGCTTGTTTCCTAAAAGAATGAATTGCTTAAACATGTGCTTATATTACACATTGCTGTGTATGTAACATTGAATGAGTACATGTGTATTTATCACCAGGATTGTATGAGTATGTTTCTCTTCATCTCACTGTTTACCTGCGAAGATTGGTTTTGTGTTGTTTTCACTGAACTGTTATCCATCACGCTTTGACACAAACATGTCAGTCGTGTCTCAGTCTGTCGACGTTACATATAGATATATGTAATAAGTACTCATGGTATTTAGTATTTACTCTATGAATATAATGTTGTGAAACATATAACATTATAACTAGTATTTGTTAAAAGTAAAGGTATAATTTCACTTTTAAAATGTATTGGCCTACATCTTTCCAACCACTAGAAGATATTTGTGCTAAAACTAACCTGAATGATAATTAAATAATCTTCAGTGTAATTTAAACTACAAATACTGTCAGTTAAAACATGCTTGATCCGTTACTAGATACAAGTACGAAGATTTCCCTCTAAGAAGAAGTAATGTAATACCTTACTGAATGAAAGCTATTATGTTGAAAATACTTTGTTTGAATACATTATATTGTTTTTTGGGTTCGGAGTTTTTAAATCACCTTATTAAAGGCAGCTCATACTTTTGCTGTTTATGAACGAACGTTCAAAAGCACCAAATGGGTTTAAATGATGTTGCTGAAAACGTTACTTTGTAAAATATGCTGTTTGGTAGCTATCCAGAACAACAGTCTCAGCCCTAAACTTATTTATATTTAGTTATGTTATAGAAAAGCTTATCTACATTATAAGTAAACTTACATGTGTTCAGCGATGCATCCGAAGTCGTTTATTTGCCGACGCGTTTCAAGAATATCTCATCTTCATTGGCATACAATATATCTTCCTCACCAAGATGACACGTCACACTAAAGTACATTTAACACAAAGTTCACAGTACACACACACACACGTGGACGGATGAAAACATTTAAATAAATTAAGATGCACATTGAAACAAACACACGGGAGCTCGACCGAGTGCTGCATGCAGACTGACGACAGGTGGACACTACTCGTCTGATATCATTATATTCTTTGTTTAAAGTTTGTTGTTGACAATGGGAGAACTTCAGAGTTTAAACTATTGTTGCGGACATTTTCCATCGTTATTGAGCAAGATGATCACGACGTTTCGGGATCTGCAATCTGATCCCGTCTTCAGATGAAAATGTCCCCAATAATAGTTTAAACTTTATCATTCTCTTATCAGCGGGGTTGTTTATCTCTCTGTCTTGTCGAGTACTGGATACCTTATTATTTTGGGTAACATTAGTTGGGTGTTATCTAAATAATAAGGTATCCAGTACTCGACAAGACAGAAACAGAGCTACGCAACCAGCTGATAAGAGAATGATGTCAGACGAGTAGTGTCCACCGCGGCACCCGGTAGTATCTGATCTCTTTCCACTGCGTTACGCCATCAAATAAATCATATAAACAGTTTAACTTAGGCTTAAAGTGACGTTGAGGAGGAATGTTAATAGTAATTACAACTGTAACACCGGCCACGAAAACCTGAGAGTTAACTTTAAAGCTTTCTTTAGCACGAAATTCCACCCACGAGAATCGGTTCGGCTCAAACTACTCACTTAAATAGCTCATTTCGCTCACTTGCTGGGTTGTTTTAAAATTCAAATTATATATGGACACTTTCCTAGTGTAAGACTGCGTAATGCAAACGAACAATTTTCTAATTTCAGTTTTGGGTTTTCCAAGGCATGAAACGATAAAATACACCAAAGTGTTAAAATATTCAATCCAAGCAATTTACACTCATTAACGCTTATTATTCGTTTCTAAATTTAAGATGAATTTTGAGAAACAAACGTTGTGAAATAATATTCTTGATACAACTTCCATTTGCCTTGTGTGATTCATTAGTCAATAGTGAAATCATATTGTACTTTTAAACGACATTAAATTTTCAAAGTTCATGTGGTTTAAAAGTAAAATACGCTTTTATTATTGAGTTACAAAACAATGTTACGAACAGTTTTCAAAAGCGATTTACGAATTGTGTTTCAAGTAGGGAAAGTGAGAGGTCAGCAACGTCACTCAGGGGACTGGAGAGAAATATATATGAATAAGTTACACACTTGGCTCCCGGACCTAGCCGGTGTACCTTCTATCCTGAAACCACAACTTCAGCTTAGTCATGCTGTTTTACACGTTTTTCTCCACCGTTTTAACGTCTGTGTGTTAGTATGCACATAACTAAATGTCGCATTCCTTAAAATCAAACTAACTTATTGTGCTCATGGAAAATTACCTGTTAATTCTGAGAAATAAATATCAGATTTTTATTGGTGAATTTCCTTTGAAAAAAGATAAATTATCGTAAGACCGAAACCCGGAAGTATACAATGAGCCCCGACCCTGATCCCAAAACACGGATTTTTCAAAGCTTTTTTGTATATATGTTAATATGTATGGATAAACCAGCAAAAAAAGAATATTTATTAGGGAAATATTAAGCTGAATGAACTTCAAAACAAAAGCACAGTGGTAGTAGGAAAATAGAAGTCCCGGTTCGGTCCAAAAATTGTTGTCTTCAAATTTATTTAGTAATAAATTAGCTTTTTAGCGTATATACAAATTAAGATCTATAATAAGTCATTAATTGACATAGTACTTAAATTCTGATTGTAACATTTCCAGCTTGTTGATATAAAGTCCTATTTGACGGTCACATGTTTCGGATAAACATTCAGATTTAAGTACTTCGTTAAATTTGAGGGCAGAAATAGTTGGGCCGGATGGTGTAGTGGTTGATAATAACCGCCCGGCAAGTGGGAGACCCGGGTTCAAGTCCCGGTTCGGTCCAAACATTTTTGTCTTCAAATTTATTAAGTAATAAATTAGCTTTTAGCGTGTATACAAATTAAGATCTAATAGAAATATACATGTTACTCTGCAGAGACATAAATTTAACCAAGAATTTAGTAGAAAACAAATACTAAAATTCTAAGGATAAATCAAAATAATGCTATACTAAGCAAATTTTAGAATTTTATCAAAGTAACGCAAAGCAGAAACTATCAAATGGATCGTGGCAGTAAAAGAATATTTAAAAAGGGCATATTCCACAACGGCTACTTGTGATAAAAACCTCAATTTTACAAAAAAGTATTAGATTTCATAGTTGTTTATAAGGAAGCTACTAAAGGGAGAGATAAAAAAGCCTGCAGTATGGCTGATCTAAGCGGGAAATAGATAACTTTTCAAAACGGCGTTGGTGTACTCTGCGTGGACTATCTTATGGTAATAAAGTACAAGAAGCTGAGACTGAATTCCAAATCAAGACTGTGTGTAGCGAAGTAGAGTTACAATAATCAGCGAATTGAGAATAGAGAGAGACAAATTGTAAAAACAAACTGCCTCACTAACGCCAGCGGCATTTAAGCGCTAAGGTGCGTGTCGGCCAGATTTTAAATCATTTTGCTGGTTTCAGTCGGTTTTTGTTTTGATTTAAATAGCTATTTGTTAATGGAAATATTCCCTTAACAGTTGTTTTATTGTTGTTTAAAATCTTTACCCAATTTAAACTACCAAATTCGTTGTTTACTAGCGCAAAGCAAACGTCAAACGTTTCTGCGTATACAGTCAAGGAGGATGTGTAGTATGAACACCTTGTTTTGGCTACAGTATGCCAAGAAAAGGCTAATGTATGTACATAGTTTGACGCTTTCCGGGCTGAAATACGAGCGATGAATATCATTTCCTCTTATTGCCTCTTTTGTAGCGCCATTTGTTCACTCACTCGCATAGCTCGGTGTGTTTCCTTTGTACTCTTTTACGCGTTTTTCACGTCTTTCGTTATTGAACCAGTTATGTGACAAACACGCATGTCATGTAAATGTGTACTCGTTAGATTTTAACGCGTTATTGCTTCCTAAACGTTGCCTTGAATAATGATGTTTGATGTGAATATTTCTGCAGTGTTTCAATTGACTGAACACGTGTAATTTTGACACATTTTGTAAGAATACAACCCTTGCTTTGCACAATACTGAGTCACAGTGCCTTTTTACTTGAGTGTAATTCAAGTGAGGTTTAAAAAATTAAGATATACGAGAGCTACATTGTCCATCACTTGAATTTGAGAAGATTAAACAAGCCTATAAACGTGTCTATGAAACCCTGAGGTGTTGATAAAATCAATATTTATGTTTATATTTTATTTTATCAATATTTTATATTTCGGCCTGGTTTTTTATAAAACTCGACAAACAAGTTTGACCACGGGCGTTACAAGGCTCTCTACAGGTCGCATTTTTGTCCGATTTTCATGAAATTCGGTACAAATGTTCTTTTGTAAAATATATCTCGGTTATGTTCGTTAGCCAGAAAAATCGAGCAACCAGAAATACCTTTTTTGGTGGATGTTTTGGTTAAAAAAGTGGTTTCAATTATCTAAAAACAGTGCATTTATTACTATTTAATGAAATTTATTTCGTATTTTAATAGTATCCATAAATGTATTAAAAGTTATAAAAATCCATCATTTTGTTTGTTTAGTAATAGCGGCAAAAAAGTGATTTCTCGCTATGACAACTTTATGAGTAGTCCGATTTCAAGAAAATGTTAAATACATTTCCCCTCACGATATGTAATAAAACTTGCTGCAGTAAAGGCCGAAGCGAGCCTTGAGCGTAGCAAACAGATTCGTAGAACCCGTAAGAATGGACTACGTAAGTTTGATGCCGAAGGCCGAAGCGAGGCTGTGAGCGTATCGAAAAAGCCTATACTTTTGGTACAGAACGGTCGCATACCAAAGCGAGGCTGTGAACGGAGCTAAGAGTAACAAATTGCAAAAGAGATTCGTTCACTCATGCAAGCTCATGCATAGCTGCGTGCCGGCCTGGTTTAATAAGTGGGTTAATAATACAAAATAACTATAATTTTTGAACAGTTTAGTTTATTTTATACAAATAAAATAGCCTAATCCCTTAAATGCACTTTGGACTTGAAACCCATCTGTTTTCTGTAAGTCAACCTGATCATCCCTGCTAAGATGCTGACTTATTGAGCGACCACATTAAAGGCCAACTCTAGTTTTAACGTTCATCACTGTTGAGAGCGGACAAAGAGACATCATGTAATGTGAGTGTTACAAAGAGGTTTAAACAAACAAAACACAGAGGACAAAACACACAATCAGAGTTGGCGGGCTGAGATCAATTGCCTACATTCTGTGTCACGTATATTTTCCTTTCATAGCCCATTGTGTCACACAATTGTTAGCCGGTTAGCACAGATTCTGTTGTACAGTGGAAAAGACCATTTTATTCAATATTATCACAGGCGTTTCTATTGAAACCTTACAAATGAACTGTACTGTCATAACATAGTCGATTTGCAGGACTCATAGTAGGTGTTGATGCTGTATGCACTGTTCAGGGTGGTCTTAGCACAAACCGTACGTAGTGATAATGAAAATATATAAAAGGAACCGTAAGGAATCGAACTAAATAAATGCAAAAGGTTATTAAGTAACTTGGTTTAGTCTAGAGAACTTGAGTTATAGTCTTGGAATAAATTTATAACTAGAAGAAATCCAATACTTTCAAGAATGTACCTTGCGAGGCCTTTCACTAGCAAGGATAGCAACTTCGGGCAACACAAATTAAAGGTTAAACTTGAAAGTATTGGCTTTTGTTTTCTTTTGGTTTACCATTTTCAGATTAAAAACAAAACATTAGTGTCTTATTCTCACAAAAATGGAAACAATGTTTATAAACATAAGTAGTTCAAGAGCTACAGCTCTTTAAGAATAAAACACATAATTTATAAGAGTTTGTAAACTGGTTAAATGCATTTTCCGAATGTCTTTGGTTACTTTAAATGTGTTTAAGACATTTAAAGTTTATATTTTGTGAGCTAAAATATTAATGGTTTCAGGTGTTTTGTAGATCGTTATAGTTCTTGCTGGTGGCATTTAACGAGCTTACAAAACTAATTAGTTGAGTTAGACTAAAACAGTTCTCCCGTAGTGAAGCACGGGTACACAGCTAGTACAAAATGATATCTCAAAATTGGTAGCCATATAGAAAACCCTCTATTTCCAAAACATCTAAAATTGTATTTCATTTATTTATGTGCTAATAAGTTAATGTTAAACTTGTCTCTACACTTTCTGGTTTATCAGTACTAAATAGATATTGATCATTGCACAAAGCAATCACGCTGTATAGTACTGGAGTATAACGGAACGGGAAAGCATCGTTATGCCACATATTTGGGGGCGTAATGCAAAACAATGGAAAAGCGACATTGTCTTGCATTTTAAGGCGTAACTCGGATTATTAAACTGGCACTACTGTAAGATTATCTCAACTATTTATTATTACAAATTTATCCTTTAAATCAGACAAAACCCAACAAATCTTAGCAACTTAAACCTAAAATACAAAGAAACTAAACTTAACAAAACTTACCCTACCAACACCATCAAGCTCGGCTCGCTCAAAAGCCATGTAGCCGATGCCCAAACACCAAACACACCCAACACCTGTCCAAAGCCTCTCTCCGACCTGTCTCTGACCTGTCTCCAACCTATCTGTCCCCTTATGACCTTACTCCAACTATATACTGGTAAGCAACAAGGCTAGCATACCAGACACCCAGCTATTCACAATATCTACAAGGTTTCCTACAGTACATGCTATCTACCAGCTAAATACAAATGTACATAAAATCCTATCTAAAAATGTTATTTTTTAAGTTACAACAAAATACTAAAATAAACACAATTACTTATTCTACAGTACAACAGTCTGTTTACGAATGAATGTGGCTAAGTGATCTGTTTAGATAAAACATGAAAGGTTTACCAAACTCTTTTAAATATTGGAAGATGCTTTCCAGTGAACAAGATAAAGTAGGAGGGGTGGGTACAGCGTATTCTTAGATTCACTGAGATGGAAAGTCAAGTATCTATCTCTTGAATGAGATTTGGAACTTATTTTACTCGTTTTATCAAACATTCCCTTCTTTTAAGGTATTTTGTTAAAGTTTTTTCTTTGCTTTCTATCACTTTCACTAAAAATGGTAAAATGTTTGAAGTTTCTTGTATTGAATAACCAATCAGTTGTAAAACCACTACGGGTTTTACCTACGGTTATAAATTTTACCTTTTGGACCAACTTTGTTTATTTGTGTTAAGAGAAAATATCAGGGGTGTTTCTACTTAAATAGATTTAGAGGGTAAGGTTATACCGGAATACTGGGAATTTATAACATAAAGAGATATATTTGAACTAATACTATGTGTATTAGCACCTCTTCCTAGGTCAGTATTACTAGAAAACCCCTGCATTGCTCGAAGGTAATTTTCGTCTGGTAAAATAACACATCTAAAACCAATGATATTCCAAAACCAAACTGTGCACAAGTTTACTTTCTCATTTAAGTTAAACAACAAAAACATAGGCCTATTGTACACAAATTTGGTATGACAGCCAACAAGCACGCCTTGAGAAGTACGTATTTTACTTTTTGTCCTATTAAGGCTATTATTAATAGAAAACCCACGTTTCCATAGGACTGAATACATAAAACTGGACCATATCCAAATAAGAACTTCAGAGAACAACAGAAGTTCTCTCAAAGTCCCAGTATTATTCAACTGCGTTAAAACCACGGCTGTTGTTATTCCTGAACAAGTCGAGACCGTTTATAAAGCGTGCATAAGACCATTGGCCTATTTTTATACCAACTCAGGTAAATTCTATTTTGGCGGATTTCTAAAGAAAACCCCAGAGAAAAACAAAACACAGCAGATTTTACCCGTTCGTAAAATTGTTGGTTACACGGCTAGATTGTAAGTATGCATATTCCGTTGAAGGCTCATCTACAAAATAGAAACATTGAAGTCCCATTTGGAACTTAACCTTTACTGGAGACATTTTCTTCCTAAAATAGGAGGTGCTGGACCAGAAAGCTAGACTGTGACTGCTGTACACACTCGTACGCTACTGGAGCGGAGAACTTACCCTAATCATGATTGTTTTCAGAGTATGAGTATAGGCATTAGTGGGTGGCCATGTTAGATGTATGCACTGTTCAGGGTGGTCTTAGCACAAACCGTACGTAGTGATAAAAATACATAAAAGGAACCGTAAGGAAATTTAAAAGAAATTGTTGACACTTCCATGTCTGTACATTCTAGAATCGTCTCTCTTTTTCAAAGTAAAATGCGACAGCATAGGAGGTAGCGATATGCACTCTTATGTCACTAGAGGCAGGGATGACTACCGGACTGGGAGACACAGAACGGTGGTCCATAAACGTTTGCACTCCCAGGCAGGAGTTCATTTCGTCAACAGGCTTCCAAATTCAATAAAAAGTGCTCATATACATTTATGGCATTTAAAACTCGTTTAAAAAACGTTTATGTCGCAGACGCGTTTTACAGCGTTGAGAAGTTTTTGGCACACAATTGGGAAATCTGATCAAAAAGCTAGGGAGGAACAATTCGTATGAATGAAGATGAATGAGTGCACACAATGTATGTTTGAAAGAGTTCTCGATGTTTGAGTGAATGAAAAATGTTAGTTACACATCCTAAATGACGATTGCCATGCATTGTAGAAATTTTACGAAATAAACCATTGATTGATTGATTCCCGTAAAACTATGTTAATAATAGTTAAATCGAAATCCATACAACTCAGCTATTTATTAACCCTTTTAGCTGTTTTGTCGGCTGTGGGCCGTAATGGCCGTTTTGTAGGCTTTAACTAAACAATGGATAAAAAAGATTTCCCGATTTTTTTAATTTGTTGAATTAAATTTTTAAGTGAGGTTTTTAGTTTATTAGTGTACATTTCAATAAACCAGATGTATTTAAAGTGTTAAAAGAGGTTGCCATGGAAATAAATGAGATCTGGAAGGATTAAGATACAGTCAAGTTTGATATATCAGATATATCATTTTAAAGACATTTTGTCCATGCAAAGGCTTTTCTTGCTTGCATTATTTCACTCCAAACATAACAAATGAACAGTTCTACAGTTACGCTATGTTTGGCTTTTGTTTGACAATAGTATACGTTATATTTCGAAAGAGTTGCAAGCAAAGCCAGTACAGTAATGTTACATAACTATACCGTTGTTGTTAAAATCAATGCCGTTTAACTGAGGTACTGATGTCTGCATCGTATCTCTGACTGATCCATCCACAACTCTGTGTACTAGAGAGTAACTCGGAATCAAAATATAAAGATGTGAATAAACCAGAAGTGAACTATTATTGCGGACATTTTCCATCGTTAGTGAACAAAAAATATCACGACGTTTCGGGATCTGCAATCTGATCCCGTCTTCAGGTGAAAGTAACCGCAATAATAGTTCAACTTCTGAAATTCTCCCATCGTCAACGACAAACTTCAAACAAAGGGATGTGAATAAAGATGAAACTTTAGCAAGCTATAAAAAACAGCGATTTTAAACCGCACTTTTTTTGTTGGATTCCACATTCTAAAGACTGAAGAGATCTTGTTCTGTTTACCGACGAATGAGAATAGCGTAATATCGGTGTGTTGTAGCACTCTGTTGAAAATTAAAACCAACTCTGAACTCATAATAATAAAAACTACAAGAGAAAATAAAAATGTTACTAAAGCTGACCAGGGTAAAAAAGTGAGTTCTCGACATCATTTATAAAATATGAAGGTGTTGGAGACCCGTGAAGTTGGGGAAGGTGAACCGTGAAACTCTGCTGACGCGTGAAGAGATATTGGAATGTGAAACTGCCATGTAACACTCAGGCCTAACTAAGTCCTTTATTAATTGAAGGACAATTTAAGAGAGTATTAACTACTACTGTTGAATAAAATGTTTATGTCATTGTGGTGTTTTAATTGACAAGGTGATAAAATGCATTTGACCTACAATTTAAGTGTATCAAACCTTACAGAAAAACAAAAAGGTTCAATAACATTTTTTTACAGTTACATAAAATATAATTTGAATTTTTATTAAGCCACATAATGAATAGAGGTATTCCAATAAATAAAATATGTACAAAATAATAAAAGTAAATAAATAATTTAATAGTAATACTCGTATTGTACAATCTAGAAGTTTAACGAAGTACGAGTATACTCTACTACTTCTCCAGTATTACTCTATTAACAGACTAACTATTAGTAAAAGTTATTTTAGTATGGGTGGTTTTTTTACAGGTTATAACAAATCTATGTTATTGTGTACTAACCATAGGAAAAGCAGATACAGATAATTAATTTATTGAAATAATGTTTGGTCAAAACTTAAGTATATGTGTAATGATAGTTTTCTCTACAGTGCATTGCATTAGAACAAGTGAATTCGAGATTACATAGAATCACAAAATTATGTTCACTATTTTCTAATAACCCCTGTAAACCTTCATTTTACATTTTGAGATCTAAAGTCGGTGCAAAGAAAGACTGCCAGAAAGATTTTAGTTCGCAGAATAACCGCTAATGCAACTGTGGCGAACAATCATAATCGTATGACCATGCTATTCTTCAAGGTAACTATGAAGATCAGTTCAGAGAAATTCAACATAGGAAAACTTGCGTCACTGTGTCATATTCCACTCATGGTACGTAGTTCAGTGAGTTCATTTACACCAATTGCCACTTAACTGTTATGAAAATATAGCTACATTTTTAAGGTTGTTAACCCGGATGAAGGCCTAGTAATCAACCAACATTTGCATAGTTTGTATAAACAGTAGGTTAACTTCAATGGTGATTGTTTTCTAATGCAATGAGAGTATAATAACCTTTATCAAGCTTTTGGCTCTTTGAGTGCTAAGATATTCAAAGCCAACTTGAAACTGGGGACTTTGCCAGCTTCCGCTTGGATCTTTACCAACGGGTTTGCGAATCACAAACAGGTAAAAAGAAAATATCTCTAAAAGTCACAATTATCGGGTTATGAAATTCAACAAACATTAGTTGTATACTCGGTCTAGGTTATTGGGATACTAAACAACAAACATATTATGCAAATTCACCGTAAAGTCAAGCTATAACTTATAGTTATTATATTCGTGTTAATGCGTATGAGAAATTAATAAACAAACGTATTAGTTTAACCAAAAACTCAATAACGTGTATAATATGCACTTACTTGTAAGTATTTCACCGACTGCAATACACACCGGCTATCCATTGGAGAGTAAGTGGATTAAAACAAACACCCATCGATAAATATTTGCTACGCAAGAATTTATTTCAAATATTAAGAAAACCGTTTCAAATCGAACTGCGTATGACCTCTTCCTTGCGTTTAAAGTAGGTTGAAAACAGTTAACTTTAGCAGTCTTGAATAAAGGTTAGAATTAGGAAAATATAAAAGAAAATTGTAGACGTCTGTGCGGAAGAAGACGTGGAACATATCACTTTGAATACGATTTGCAAGTTGTTTTGCAGTTTACCCACACCATTTGCTGCTCACTTCGCTTTTTCAACATATCATGCGGTAGACATGTTAAACGAACCAATGATGTAGTTCCAATCCATTTATAGAAACAAAGCCGAGCATTTCAGAGTTACCTTTTGTCACCGTAATCTAGGCTAACAGCCAACATCTGTGAATTATCTAACTATTTCGTTATCATAACCTAAAACAAACAAAAGTAAAACTTATGTGAATTGAGGAAAACTTGTACAGGATGAATTTTAAGTGCATGTCCCACTCCCCACCTTAACTTTTGAAAAAGGAAATATTTTGTTAACCCTTTGGGCATGTTTTTACAGGATTCTAAGTTTGTTTTAACGTACTTTGCGTCACCCACCACCACCTAAAATCTGGATGGGAGGGCCCCTTAACTATTTTAAATACAAACCACCCTCTTGTGGCACCTCAAAGAAAGGGAATTTCAACACACATTCAACGACGCAAAGACAATGTTTTTATCTCGACTCGTTTTTTAGTTATACCAATTTAAATATTACACTATACTGCAGGTTTAAAATGCCAAATTTCAGTAACAGCTTTTTTAATGACAAAATTTTTTCAAAATATCCTATGGGATTATGTTATAGGGTTGTAATGTTTCCTCATAGTATTTTAGTATTTCGTCATTAAAAAATATGAAATGTGGCATTTTAAACCTGATTTTGAGTCATCTTAAAATAACAACAAACAATGTATAACAAAACAACGAGTCAAGATAAAAATGTATTTTGCGTCGTTGAATTTGTATTAAAATTCTCTTTCTTTTGAGGTGCTACAAAGGGGTAGTTTGTATTAAAACATTTTGAGAGCCTCCCCGGTTTTGGGTGGTGGGTGACGCAAAGTATGTCAAAATAAACTTTACAATTTTATGAAAACATTCCCTAAAGGGTGTTTAAAAATATTTCCTTTTTCAACAAATAAGGTGATGGGGTGACATTTAAACTCGCCCCATTTAAACACATTATCTAAAGTTTCTACTTTCTAACACTCTGGAGCAAATGAGAAAGTCATAAATAAAAACCTCACCGTCTAACAAGTGATACGTTTCTACTGAAATACGAGTAAATGGAAGTATAACTGGTATTGGACATTGGTTTGTTTGCGTGTAAAAATGTCTTTTTGAAACGTATTTGATTGAGAAATTCGTCAAAGGTAATCTGACCGGTCAAACGCTAACGAATGGTGATATTCTTTTAAAGCCAAGCCGACTTTGTTTCTGCCAAACAAAATATTTATGCAACTTGAACCGTTTTATGGTTGTATTTTAACAAACCTCTAAGTACATACTTTGGCAAAGATTTTATCTTGACGTGTGTATTTTGACTCCACCTCTATCATTTTTATTTCTGGATATAGTTTTTATTTGATTAAACCACATGTATATTTTCAGCACTATTATATAAATTTGACATATGACAATTGTACAATTTAGGTTATTTTATATACCAAAAAGATAGCGTCTGATAAATCGTAATAAGTTTTAGATGCGAGGAAAAGGAAAGTTAATTGTAATCTTGTGGTGAAATTCTGAGGTTAAAGACCTAAGGAAAAAGAAATAATCTGCAAACATGGGATAAGATTCTAATGACGAAACCAAAGAACAATAATCTAGAGAATGTATCATAGTAATTTAGAGTATTTATAACAATAATATTTATTTATTTGGCACATTAAGTGAATAGGCTTGACAAAAAAATAACAAATTTAAAATACATAAAGATAAATTCACTTATGAATTTAAAAATCGTCTTCCAGAAAGTCCCTGACGCTGAAATATGATCTGTTGGATAAAAATGTTTAAATCTATCAAAATTGTCAATAAAGAAGCCAATAAAGAGTAATAATTTTTATTCAGCTTTCGACAGCAATGCTGTCATTGTAAATTGTTACATGAAAAAATTAAAATGATCAATAATTATATTTATATACATTGTAAAATACAAAAATTTTAAATGACAGCATTGATTTATGAATAAAAAGTTAATACTCTTAATACTTTCTAAAATATTTTGAGTATTATTTCCATTTCAAGAATTATTTAAATCTGTTTGAATTTCTAGATGTTACTCTTCTTGCTTGATGGTAAATGAAATATGTTGTAAATATTTCAGAATGTATATTTTTAAAAGGCTTGAATTAAACATAATACGTGTAAATTTTGAGAATTTCTTTGAATTAATTATCATGATTCAAATAATATGATTTGTAGCTTTCTCTCTTCTTCAGATGAAATATTTTCCTGATGAGTTTTTTTTTTAATAAAGAGATACTTTTTCTGGATGTTTTCATGGCCCATATTGGTCCCATAGTTTAAAGGTGTATATACAGAGTGGTTGAAAAGTAAGTAGGCAAAAAAGAAATATAATAATTAGTACCATAATTATCTAAACTTATTAAACGTCGTTACCGTACACAAACGGCTAACTACATAAGAAAATTAAATAGTTTTAAATTTCCACATAGGAAATTTTTTTGGTGTTGTACGCCAAATCCTCCAAACAGCCGGGGATATAATTCTATTTCTAATATTTTCTCAAGAAAATCAATTAGAATACTGGTAATATCTTCCGAATACAATTTTCCAATGTATCCACTGTTTGGGCTTGCACCTTTACGCTTCTTCCTTAAAGAATCCCATAGAAAAAATCACACGACGTTACACCTGGACTTCTTGCGGTCGATTCATGGCGTCCACGCCGTCTCAACCAACGTCCAGGAAACATTCCGTCCAACCACTCACGAAGGGTTTTAGTAAAACGTGTTGCAATGAACTAAACTTGTTGACTTTCTTTTAGTAGTCAATAAGAAACCTCATTGAACACTCAATATTACGACACTATTGCTAACATGCAATTCGTAATGCTGCGGAATTTATAACGTATTATTATTACCTACTTTTCAACCACCCGGTATATGTGTATAGTAAATATTAAATTTTATTTGTTAAGATTTGAATGATGATAAAGTATGAAGTATTAATATCCCAGTTGGAACCTTTTCAATTATCTTTTCAATATGACTTGTAAATTTCAAATGTTGATCAAAGGTTATACCTAAAATATTCCTACAAAAGGCAAATACAGGTTGAATTCTTTATAGCACAAGCGCTTTAGACGTACAAGACGTGATCGTCAAGCTTGTTACATACATTTTAAGTAAAGTAATGTTAAAAATGTGATGTTGCTAGATGATGTTGCTGTATACTTTATATTCTAGTTCAAATGTTTGTACTAAGAGGTATTATTTGTAAGATACGTGTTTATTTGGTCAACGCAAACTCGTTCAACCATTTACTTGAGTAAAGCGTAGCACTAGTTAATGTGTTCTCATCTGAGGCTGTAAAGGGAATGTATTAGCTTCTTGCAGATTAGTCATGAGATCAGTACAAAGGGAGAGTTCTGCTCTTTGCAGACGACACAACAATTTTTCACAAGGTGGAACGCCTGAGGAAGCTCAACGTGGTGCGTCACTAATCTTCACTGATGCTAAAGATTGGTTTGCTGGCAATGGACTGAGCCTGAATGAGGGAAAACCCAGGAAATGACATGTAGCCTAGCTCGCAATTATAGACCTAGCCTAGGAGGTAAAGTTACTGGGAATGGTGATAGATCCTAAGCTGGCCTGGTCAAACATATTAAGACCATCTGCATTAAATTGCTCGAGTGACCCATCTTATCAGAAGGCTGAAACCACTCTTGACAGAAAACTTTCTGGTTACAGTCTATTTTGGATTATTCCATATAGTCACCTAAGTTACGGTATACTACTCTGGTGGCACTGCTTCTTATTCTTCAAAAATGTTATAAGAATCATATCACCGATGATCTACACCTGGAGGGCTTTCTAGAACATTGTAAGCCTCTTTAAAAAGCTGAAGATACAAACTGTTTATGGGCAGTATATTTAGTAAAGTCTCCAGTTCGTCAGGAGTAACTTGCCCACGTTTGAGAAACGAGAGAACCTTCACAGCTAAATGTTCGAGGTACCTGCTTAACGTTCCGTATTGTAGGCTAAGCATGAAGAAGAACAGCTTCCCCTGTACTGGCAATAAAATGTATAATGCCTTGCCTGATGATTGGAAGACCTTAGAGCCTAAACACTTTAACTCTACGGTAAAAAATTGCCCCCTCTCCAGACCATCTTGTCTTCAATGAGGAGTTCTCCAATCTTGAGAGCAGTGCCATCTATGCCAGTAACCTAGTGACTTTTGACCCAATCAATCTAGCTGGCTGGTAGTCAAAGATGAAGAAGGAGGTAATTAGTAATTTCTGGTTTCCACTATTATAAGTAACTAGTGACTTTGATCGTAATCAACCACAGAGCTGGTCAAAGTTTAAGAAGGAGGTAATTATCAGCAATTATTCAGATTTTATCTATTTGAAAAAAACCACTTTACCCACAAAGAAGGTCAATACGTATTATGTATACTATAATAGTGTACACGCTTTGCTAGGGCAAAACAATTGACTTTAAAATCAAATGGAAATACCAATAAATGAAGTATTTTTCTATTAATCATGACATTGGTATAACCATTGGACTATAATAAGGTCAATCGTATAACTTAGACGCAAAAATAATCTAAAGCGTGTCAATCACCTACCAATTATATATGGTTATAAACGATATTGACAAAGTCATGGAAAACAATTTTCTAAACTTATGGGATTCTTGTTCTGACACATTAACCAGTGACTATGTTAGTTTCAAACATGAATATGAAATAAAAATCTCCATTTTAGTCTTTAGTTTAAGACCAAAAGAGTTTCATTATCTTAAAAAAAGAACAACCGAGCTATGGCTTTTGAACAAAATTACAATTCACTGGATGACCCTGAAAAAGGCCAAGCAAAATTTTACAATAACTTTGAATTTTGGTTAACAATTAAAATATTGTATCCACAATATTTGTTGGCGTTACCAACAATATCGTTTCTGGGTTATTATTTATTGTCGTTTTATTCACAAATGGCAAAATAAGATGAAGTATGACAGTTTGTATATATTAGATCTTAATTGGTAAACACGCTAAAAAGCTAATTTATTACTAAAATTTGAAGACAAAATGTTTGGACCGAACCGGGACTTGAACGCGGATCTCGCTTGCCGGGCGGTTATGCTGAACACATAACAAAAAGCGGGAGACCAGGTTCAAAATCCCGGTTCAATCAAAATGTACCTTCAAAGGCTAGTACTAAATATTCTAAGTAAACTTGTGTTCTCAATCAAGAATCTCATATAACTTCAAACACAGAATAAATATTTAAAGTTTGAAATAACTTCCAGCTTGTTGATATAAATACTATTTGCTCATCATTTGGATAAACATTCAGATTGAAAGTACCCTCTAAAATTTGAAGGCAGAAATAGTTGGGTGGATGGTGTAATGGTTTAGCATAACCGCCGGCAAGCGGGAGATCCGGGTTCAAGTCTCGGTTCGGACCAAACATTTTTCTTTAAAATTTCTTTAGTGATAGTTTGTATATATTAAATATATACAATATAAATATATAAGTAGTAAATTTTACAACTTACTATGATGTGAAATCTTTGAGGCTTTGGCATGGTTTCCATAAAAATATTCGCATGGACAACCGTGGCCACCTTAGAGGGCTCCGAAGAGCCTTAGATATCGCGATCTTTTGGTACCGGACGTTGCAAAATCCAAATAACTTACTATATATATTACATGTATTGATAATCTCTTCAACACTATTATGTTTTCATAATTGGTTTGTGTTAACAATGACGGACTTTGGTGGCTTTTTAGACGTGGGTAATCCAACCACCGTGCTGGAGACTGATGACCCAGCAACATGAATTTCAACTAACCACCATTTCCATCCAATCCCCAGCCGTGATTACAATATTCGAACGACGGCCCCACAAAGTACTACTGGGTAGACATGATTTTTATCATAAAAGCATAGACTGAAAAAGAAGGAAAAATCTAGGATAATTGGACTAAACTTATATTTCAACTTTTGTCCCAAGAGATAAAAATATAGACAAGACGTAAAAATTAACTTCAAAACTGAAATAAATGGTTGGACGTTCTTGTATAGGCTAGATGAATTTGTACGAGAACATAAGCGTGTTTTAATGTATAAACGAAGATAGGCCTATTTCTATTTAAAGTATCGTACCGTGCCTCTCCCAAGCTCAATCTCCAGCAAGGACTGCGAAGGAGACTATAATCTTCGGTAAGTAGTAATAATTAATAGAGGTCCTGAGCGTTCGGTTAGACCAAAGACAAAACATACGTATAGTCTTTGGTTAGACGCTTGGAGTGAACAGTGAAGCCAGACCGGCTGATGCCTGGTGTCATAAAAAGCGGATTCTCCCCGCGAGTGCGACCCGTGCACAAACTTCGTTTCAAATCCTTCGTACAATTAAGAAAGTTATAACATCATATATTTTGAACCACTGGTCCTTATGGGTGTATTAGGACTCTCAACAGCTAATTATACTTTGTTGGTGAACGTAATAAAGTAAACAGATATTTAGTTAAGTTGAATCTTACCATGCAATATCTATTTGCACTATTTCCTATTTATCCTTGTATCCTTCGCACTATTTCATATTTATTCATTATCGTCATCTAGTACTACTTATCGTTATACCTTTTTTGTTGTCTATATTTTTGTATAATTATTTCATAGTTAAACTGTATACCTGTAGTTGTATAATTTAGCATAGATATTAGTCATTTTGAGTTAACTCAATAAATTATGGTTTTGCCGTTGGAATGGAAAATAAAATAAATTTGCTCTGGAGGTAGGGGTTTTTAATGCTACCTCGGAAACGGGGTAAGCATTGGCAACAAATAGATTCACCTTGTGCACTAGGGTAAACAAGTCATTAGTCTTTTCCTAAACCAGATAAAGCCCCTGTACTGAGGACGTCAGCGGCGAAGGAGAACAAGTAACATGTAACGAGTAGCCTAAGCGTGATTTGCCATTTACAGAAGGTACTGTACTTGCAAAATCAACAAATGTTTACAACCACTTTCCCTCAAGAATATCATACGTATACATATGTCATATGTATACTATAATAGCATATTACACGCCTTTGCTAAGGAAAAAACCATTGACTTTAAAATCAATGGAAAACCTGTAAATTAAAGTCTTTTTTCTTTTTATCAATATGACTGAGCAGTTAATGCTGAAATTTATAGGTTAACCATTGACTTTAAATATACATTTTGCAAAATCAATAGGCTAAGCAAAAGCGTTGGCTAGTATCTATTCATTATTTTAATACCTTACTACTAAATTTACATGCGTTTTTGACCAGTTAATTTGCATTGATTTGAACCATTGATTTTAAATGTATATTTAAAGTCAATGTTCGAATAAGTTATCTATGTCTACGACAGAGATTGCATTGATATGCCATTGGTATAACCAGTGACTTAAAATAGGTCAATCGTATAACTTAGACGCAAAAATAATCTAAAGCGTGTGAATCACCTACCGATTATATGATACGTTTTGGAGCATAATATATTAACAACTATGATGAGTTAACTAATTGATACCTATACATAGAAAAGTATCAAACCTAATATATATTGGCCAAAAAGGAGTTAATTCGTTTTGGCTTCTATGGAATGGCAGATCAAAGTCTGAAAAAGAAGCGATAAGTAACTGTCTATGAAGCCAATAAAATAGAACCACAGTCCACAGATACTCAGATAGTCTGACAAACAATGTCATTAACGCGTGAATCTTCGAAGTCAACAACAGTGAAAAGTGCTTGGTTTGTTAGATTGCTTTCCGGGGTTTGATGAAAACGAAAGAGATATTTTGTCTGACGGAATAATGAAGCGGTCGTACAGTTTATGACATGTCCAGTGATTACATTGTAAAGTGAATTTAATCTTTTTTTAGTCTAGGCTACTACGAACTGAAATCTCGGGTAGTGAGTGAATCAAGACCTGCCCAGTTTCAGCGTATCGTTTAACAGTAAGTTGAAATGGTTTAATCAATCAATTGGCTAATATTCGTCAACTGTTTTTAAGCCTTTATCGTTTACTTAATGCCAATAGAGCAATAACATGCGAGTAAGTTGCTTTTTGTTAAGCTTATGCTAGAATCACTCTAAACAGCATCTAGGTTTAGACTAAGGCCCTATGCTGTTACCTAGTAGTTTAGCCTGTAAGAATGAGTATTCCCAAGAATATTAATCGTACTTTTTAGTTATTAAGTTATATTGTACTTTAAAATATTTGTTAGTGGACTTGTTCCTGGGCTGCTTTAGGTTTAGACCCAGAAATGTCTTTAGAATAGTTAATAATATCAAACTCAATACAGTTTGCTTGTATAAGCACTGTAAACATGAATGGATTTACTTTGTATCTCAAGGACAAATCTGTGTGATTCTTAAGTAGGCCTATTTCTGAAAAACTCCTTGTTAGAGTTTGGTATTTGTCTAGAAGAGTGCCTATGATTTCATGAGCTAAACTATACAATGTGGGGGAGGCTCTAAATATGTAAAATTTGTTTTGGGGTGTGGAACTTATTTAAAGTGGCTTTAAAAGTTGGGACTATTTTCTGTGAAGCGGTCACCGGCACTATGTGGCCACTTGACAGTTTCTGTCACCACTTCAAATTAACAGGTGAATAAGTTATTATCGTGAAGTTAGGTTAGGTTAGTTAGATTAGTTTATTTTTGATGTTGAACATGTTTAAATTGGCTTTAAAGAAGTAGGGACTATTTCACGATTAGAAGGCGAGTTGTCTTCCATTTATGAACAACAGTATCTGTCACCCTTTCAAATTAACCTAAAAGAGGCTGAATAAGGTGTTATCGTGAAGTTAAGGTTAGCAAAAGTTAAGTTAGTGTTTTATTTTTGTAAACACATAATTTTAATGGTTTACACAACTTTGCGAAGTTATGCATATTATTTTTGACCTTTTGCAGGTTTACTTTGGAAAAGTGCTAAAAGTCCATGTCACTATTCTAATTTTTACCATAGGTTTCTCTGAAAATGTTAACCTATCATGGAATAAATAGGCCCACTGTTGGTGTTCTTCTTACTATGGCTGCCAAAGCCACTTGAACTCAAGAAACAATAACACCAGTTTTCTTGTTTACCAACTTTTATGTGCGGTTGACACTTAATCTGACAAGCTTACATCCCAAAATCTGTCGATGGCAAATCTCACGCACCTACCTACCAAATACCGTTTTTTCTCTCCGTGAAATCCATGAAGCTCCTTGAAATCTCTTACTTGTCAAAGGCTGGGGTTGGGTTAGTTCCACGCACTTTGAGCTCGAACTAATACTTTAGAAATATCTGAAATATTTTTCAGCGAAAAAACCTTTTTCATGTTAGGTCCAAACTATATGTTCAACTATTCCCTCAAGATGGGGTGGTTTTTATTTTATTTTTTAAAGTACAATAAATAATTGTTTTAACACAAAATTGATTACTTGATAAAGTGTGGTAAGCCATGGTAACAAAATATTATCTATACAATTTATAAAATTGAGAAGTGTGTGTATCTGTTTTCAACCAGCATTAATACCCTTGATAATTTCAATGGGAATTTTACGAATCTGGCTAATATACCTGGTCAACACATAGGATATTAACATGTTTGATAATTTTTATTATTTTCAAATTTATTCATTGATAAGACCTGTACATGTGAAAATATGTATGCGCCCAAAACTGTAAGGTAAAGTTTGAAAAAGCAGTAATAGTTATTGAAAATTATACAGTCTGTCATGATTGTGGATCATGGCGTCACTATCGTAGGTATGCAGAACCAATCACAGACCGCCCGTTTATAAAGCAAAGTTCACATCAACTGCCTCTCCCGCAACAACCGGTAAGCGACCATTGATTTGCCGGTATAGTCAGGTCGGTGGGCGTTGTCGAGAATAAGTACTTCTTCAACCCATGAGGACAGTACCCATTATGCATTGTTAAATTTTTAAGTAGAGAGCCTTAAGCCTCTAGCGGAGCATGTAACATCTCAAATTAGTTAACATCGTTACTTGCCAAGGTTTCTGTTAATTATATTAAAATTATCGTTCACGTGCGTAAGCTATTATGCAGGTTTAGTAAAATATTATGAACAACACAGTAGTAACCTCTTACTAAATTGTAAATTAAGGGTGTGCACATAATTAGATAATCATTTAATATATTTATAATACTATAAAGCTGGCTGTCGATGTTTGATATTGGGTCAGGGGTTCAGCAATGCTTCCACTATTTTAAATGTCCATGTGAACATTATTGTATCTGTTTCACATTTAATAATTCTGGCCCCAAGGTCAGGGAATGGGGTACAGAATCCATACAAGCTTAAAGAATTTAATTCTCTACAAATGGTCTGAGCACTTTTATGCATTATCTTCAACCTTTGCTTTCGAGGAAAGCTTGCTTCAGCTGGAAGCAGTCTCATGATGCATGCGCTGCATCAACTCAGCACTTCCAGTAGGGTTGTACCTCTCCTCAGCAGCTTCATGCGCTGACAATTTTCAACTAAACAAAGTGGGTTATTTTGGATTTAAAACTTATGTGGTTTGTCATGATAAATTTAAAATAAATGTTGTACCTTTAGTCGCCATGTGATTTTCATTCAACTAAGCGAGTACAGTCAGTCTCACTAATTGGCCCTATATGCGGGTTTAAAACTTTGGGATTAGTGGGCGTTCACTAAAAAATTCCTTTGCCAGGAATAATGCTTACAACTTCAGTTTGAGGGCAATTCACTACTCTTAAAGATGACATTTCATTCTTATTCTTCCTTATGTCTATTGAATTTTTGATATGGCGATGTTAACTTATCTTCACCTTCTAATCATTTAAAATTACGTTTTTAATCTATGTGAAAGTAACATGATTAAGTTTTAGCGACATCTCCGCGGCCTTTACTTTGAGCGGAAAGCACGATTGGCAATAAAGAATGCCGCTTTGCAGACAAGTAGGGCAAACAGGACCTAAATAGCGGTCACAGCGCCGGATTACTGGGCGTGCCATAGTGGCCTAAACGCAGCGGATTATAGAGACTGTACTGTAGTTTATTTTGATCTCAAACTTATGTGTAATGTCTTAAGTCATGTTTACATATATATAGTGTAATGTCTTAAAGTCTTTTTGTACAAAGGCAGGCTTTTTTCTTCTTTTTTTTTTGAGGGAAATGTTCTTGCACCATAAGGGCTCTGATTTTCATTGAGCTCATTGTGTGTGAAAAAAATTTTAAAACACTAAAACCCCCTCTGCTTTGGAACGCTGGTTGAGCATTCTTCTTGATCAGAGGCCTGCGCCGGTGGCAAGCCCGGGACTCATCTAGTAAGAAGAGTAGGAGGAGCCGGAGGAGTATCAACTTCGCTAAAGAACCAGGGTACAAAGGCAGGCTGTTGCGCGGGTACTGGCATCATAGTACCGATCCTTACACCTATTCCTGCATTTTGAAAGTGGGCTTAATGTTTCCTAGCTGACGTACCTGTTCTTCACGCGGTTGTGTTCAACAATATGTGTCCATTGTTTACTATTATCAGCATTTAATTATAATGTACTTAACACTTGAATTATATGATTTGCAAACCTTGAAGCATGAAGTTATATTAATGGTCCAAAGCTGACTCACATGATCTCCAACTTATCAAAAAATAAGTTGGTCTTTATAAGTTTGGAATTTGGTGTGTGAGTCCTGGTAAGATGTAATGCTAAGGGACTTTGTGCTTCTACACAACATTTTTGAAACCAGCTTGTTAGAAAGGGATGGTGAGGTTGAGAACTGATAAGACACATCCGGTATTGCAGTCTTCATAGAAGTCTGTTATAAAAATAAGGTCTTACTTGTTACAGGTAGGTTATAGATTGTAGTTCCTTTTAAGAAAAATGCGGTTTTCAGATAATGGATTTTGCAAGCTGGTCTAAGTATGAAGAAGTACCACTGTCAAACGGGACCATTACTCGCCGAACAGGTTTCCAATTTCTGAAGTCACCTGAGGAAATAAGTTCTTACTACCAAGAAAAGTTTGGAGACTACTGGTTCAAGTAAGCTGATAACTGCTTTTTCATTTTTGCATGGTTTATGGGTGCTATTTGGAAAGTTGTTTTGAGCGGGGTAGTTGCCTGGTGTGCAAACAGCTGTTCCTCTAGAGCTTTGTTAGCCATACTCTGGCTCTACAGTGACACTTGAGTGATGTCACTCAACCATGTTCTCTAATGGTGTTAAACTGTATTGAGAACAGTCATTTAAGCTAAAACTGCAACCACTCAAATAAAAGTTACGATTAGTCTGTGTTGTAAACCATCCTACACCTAAAATTTTAAAAATTTAAGGGCAAAATCACAAGTTTTAGATAATATTAAACTGTGTAACCTAGTTTTTCGGCCAAATAAAGTTGGTTTGCGTAAGCATTTAGACTAAATACTCAGGGTACTGTAGTGCTTCTCATGATTTGAACCATGCTCATGACCCTCCTTCTACTACAATCAATCACATTAGCAAAAGTTAACCGGCCAAAAACTGGTCGTCATGCCATAAATTTTGACTGGAGCTTTGAGCTTAATTTATGTTTAATGCAAATCACTACAAAGTACAGTTTCAAAATTATTAATTGTTATTCGAGAACGATTAACATTGTTTGGCCATTTTCTGTGTCGTCAAACATCTAATTGTAAAATGACTTAATTTTGGCCATTTCAATAATCCTGGTTTCTGGATAACCTGTGAATTTCAACTTGAAAATTTATTGACAAAAACGCGCAGCTTTGAAGCTATTTAAGTTTAAACATTTTATACTGCCATAATAACTTAGAAATCAAGTTTAGATCAAACAGATTTTATTTAAAGGCAGCCGTATAGACCTCAGCAGCCTCTATCGAAAGTAGGGAATTGAATATAAATAAGAAAATTTGCAAACGATGTTTTAAGTAAATTAACGTACTGAATTGGAGAAAGTGTTTCATGGAAGTGTAGAGCCATTAGTGCTACAGGGTATAAAAGCAAAAACATAAAACTCCTTGCTAAATAAAGTATGTATTACAACATTTCACAGTTGGAATAGCATTTTGTTCTTTTGACACACCAAATCTATATAATTAATAAAAATAAGACTTTTGTCTGGACATTTGCAAAGAATCCATCGTTTTTGGATATTGGTGTTTATATACTTTGCATAGCCGAAACTGGCATATAAAAATTCTGTCTGTCTATCTGTAATGTTTTTAAGTCTTGGGACTTATAAACTCAGAATCAACTGAAGCTCGGCGGTGAAACTTTTTTAAGGGTTTAGCTCTTAACGCCAGTTGTCTTTAGCTATATTTTATACCCATACAGCATACAATAAATTAATGAAAGGACCAAAGTTAACACTAAACAAGTTTTAGAAGTTTTTGGACTATGCGGTCAAACTATGAAAGGTTAGCCAACCACTCAGTGTGTCTTTAGCTACATTTATATCCATATAACATCCTCAAAATAAATTGCAAAACCAAAGGAGACTATAAAAAAAACAGGCGAACGGCGGTAGTAACTATAACTCTCACAAGGTAACTAACACTTATCTATATAAATAAAATAAGACCTTTGTCTCTACATTGAAAAGAATCCATTGGCTTTGGTTATTTGGTGTTAACTTTGCAGGCGAAACTGGTGTCAAAAATTCTGTCCGTCTGTAATGTTTTAAAACGTCTTGGACCGTTATAACTCCAGAATCGTGCTTAGGACTGCTTATAACTCAGAATCGACTGAAGTTGTAGCGGTGAAACTTATAAGGGTTAAGCTCATTACGCGGTGTGTCTGCTTTATATTGTATGTATACCCATACATCATCCAAAAATGAGGGACCACAGTGGGCATTGAATTCAGTATTTTAAGTTTTGGACTGCTTTTAAGTAAAATTGGCTAAAACTATGGCGTTCAAACTATGTTTTAAGGGTTAAGCCCATCGGCGCGAGTATCTTTTATATTTCATATCCATACAACATCCAAAAAAATGGCAACACTTATAAGGAGAAGATGGAGAATTAACAGGCAAACTAAATGGTTTTCAAAGGATGTATTAAAAACTATCTTTTTCATTTACTTTAAATGTGCAATTTTCTTAAAATATACACACATCTATGTTAATAAAGCCCTGAGGCGAAGGACGGGTACTCTCAGCTAGTATAATATATAAATGTCTTACCCTGTGAGTGTCGGGAGGCCAGTTTGTCGCAGTGGTTTGAATAGTAACCTATTTGTAGTTGTTAATATTATTGTAGTGTTATGTTTCATGTTTCTATGTCGGTTACAGATACTACTATTTGTTAATGTAGTAAATTGTACTAGTTTTAAAGATTAGATTATGATTTAGGTAAAGTTTCACTAGATGGCGAAATTGTTTTCATACCTCTCGAAACGTTGTACAGTTTCAAAACACGATAGCTGGTAGACAAGTTTATCTATGTCTATGTTAAAATATTAAGCAAATTTGTGAAGTCTTAATCTAAATAATATAGTTGTAATTAGAGTAAAAATAATAATATTGTTCTAATACAATACGTCCAACCAACCTAATTCCAAACTAATTAGGAATTGAGTACTTTCATGAGGAATTAGTATGACAGTACTCTGCATAAATGAGACAACTTCACATCTCATTGCGTCATCTCTACAGCCAGGGAAAGTACAATCATGCCTGGCTGTAGAGTTGTCGCTACTGTGGTGGGACTTACTACAGTGCCAATCGTCTCAAACCTTCAGGAAGTGACATATGCTACATTGAAATGGACAGTACTCTGTTAAAGTAAAGGATAAGGACAGCTTCACATCTCAGTGCGTCACCTCTAGAGCTCGACAAGTACTTGCCATCTTGCCATTCACAGGTGCTGCTGTTTTAGGCTGAGCACCACTGAGGCAAATGGTCTCATCTTCAGGAAGTGACATGTGTTGTGAAACAGTTTGTGCCAAGCCAAGGATAGGACACTTCACTCTGGTAGAATACTCTGAGGCACAAACAAGTACTATCTTGCCTGGCTCTAGAGGTGTCTTTGGTGAGACTTACTACGTGCCAATGATCTCAAATCTTCAGGAAAGGCATGTGTACCCAGAGGACAGACAGGCTAAAGCAGCTTGGATGGACAGCTTTCATCAGTGCATCTCTAGGGTTTCGACAAACTATCTTTGGCTCAGGTGTCTCTAGCTGTTGAGAACCACCAGGCTCAATCTCAATCAACAGGAATGACACATGTGCTACATTGAAATGGACAGTTACTCTGAAGTAAGTAAAGGATAAGGACAGCTTCACATCTCCAGTTAAATCACCTCTAGAGCTGGGCAAAGTACTATCTTGCCTGGCTCTAGAGGTGTCACAGCTAATGGTGAGACCCACTACAGTGCCAATCGTCTCAAATCTTCAGGAAGTGACATGTGCTGCATTGAAATGGACAGTACTCTGTGCAAAGTAAAGGATAAGGACAGCACATCTCAGTGCGTCACCTCTAGAGCTCGGGCAAAAATGCTATCTTGCCTGGCTCTAGAGGTGTCATAACAATGATGAGACTTACTACAGTGCCAATCGTCTCAAATCTTCAGGAAGTGACATGTGCTACATTGAAATGGACAGTACTCTTGCAAAGTAAAGGATAGGGCAGCTTCACATCTCAGTCGTCACCTCTAGAGCTAGGCAAAGTACTATCTTGCCTGGCAGAGGATTAATACTTGTGAGACTTACTACAAGTGCCAATCGTCTCAAATCTTCAGGAAGTGACATGTGCTACATTGAAATGGACAGTACTCTGCGCAAAGTAAAGGATAAGGACAGCTTCACATCTCAGTGCGTCACCTCTAGAGCTCGGCAAAGTACTATCTTGCCTGGCTCTAGAGGTGTCGCAACTGTGGTGGGACTTACTACAGTGCCAATCGTCTCAAATCTTCAGGAAGTGACATGTGCTACATTGAAATGGACAGTACTCTGCGTAAAGTAAAGGATAAGGACAGCTTCACATCCCAGTGCGTCACCTCTAGAGCTCGGCAAAGTACTATCTTGCCTGGCTCTAGAGGTGTCGCAACTGTGGTGGGACTTACTACAGTGCCAATCGTCTCAAATCTTCAGGAAGTGACATGTGCTGGAAATGGACAGTACTCTGCGAAGTAAAGGATAAGGACAGCTTCATCTCAGTCGTCACCTCTAGAGCTAGGCAAGTACTATCTTGCCTGGCTCTAGAAGTTAATACTATTTAATGTGAGACTTACTACAGTGCCAATCTCAAATCTTCAGAAGTGACATGCTACATTGAAATGGACAGTACTCATAAAGTAAAGGATAGGACAGCTTCACATCTCAGTCGTCACCTCTGAGATTTCGGCAAAGTACTATCTTGCCTGGCTCTAGAGTGTCATAACACTAGTGAACTTACTACAGTGCCAATCGTCTCAAATCTTCAGGAAGTGACATGTGCTACATTGAAATGGACAGTACTCTGCGCAAAGTAAAGGATAAGGACAGCTTCACATCCCAGTGCGTCACCTCTAGAGCTCGGCAAAGTACTATCTTGCCTGGCTCTAGAGGTGTCACTAATAAGGACTTACTACAGTGCCAATCGTCTCAAATCTTCAGAATGTGACATGTGCTACATTGAAATGGACAATACTCTTGGCAGCTTCAAACCTCATTGATTAAATTTACCTTTCATTTAAATAATGAATGTTTCATATATAGCCTGTGGTTATTAATTACTAATTAGTACTGTAGATTTCCATCCAAAAATGCATAAATTACTATTTGCACAGCTGATAGCTACATTTTAATTTTTTTATTCTTCTATTGGAACACTATTTACAATAAGAAATTGGTTAACATGGTTGGTCTAAAAACTAATGCATAGTAGAGTAGACTATGTGTTAATGAGTGCTGATTATAAAATATTAATAGCTTATAACTTATTAATGAATACTAATAAATAATTTAGATCAATAAAGTATTCGAATATTACCAAACTAGCTGGCTGTGTATACTCTGATACATGTTATAGTGTAATGTCTCACAGTCTTTTTTGTACAAAGGCAGGTCTTCTTTTTTTTTTGAGGAAATGTTCTTGCACCATAACTCTGATTTTCATTGAGCTCATTATTGTGTGAAAAAACTTAAAAAACACTAAAACCCCTCTGCTTTGGAACTGCTGGTTGAGCATTCTTCTTGGTCAGAGGCTGCGCGGTGGCAAGCCAGGACTTTCATCTAGTAAGAGAGTAGGAGAAGTATCAACTTAAGCTAAAAACCAGGGTACAAAGGCAGGCTGTTCTTGGGGCCTGGCATCATAATTGTTTATCCTACTATTCTGCATTTTGAAAGTGGGCTTAATGTTTCCTAGCTGACGTACCTGTTCTTCGTAGCGGTTGTGTTCAATAATATGTGTCCATTGTTTACTAGTATCCAGCATTTAATTATAATGTACTTAACATGAATTATATGATTTGCAAACCTTGAAGCATGAAGTTATATTAATGGTCAAAAGCTGACTGCATGATCTCCAACTTATAAAAAAATAAGTTGGTCTTTATAAGTTTGAAATTTGGTGTGTGAGTCCTGGTAAGATGTAATGCTAAGGTAGTTTGTTTACACAATTTTGAAACAAACTTGTTAGAAAGGGATGGTGAGGTTGAGAGCTGATAAGACACATCTGTATGCAGTCTTCATAGAGAGTCGTTAAAAATAAGGTCTTGATGTAATAACAGACGAACTGGCTCAATGGCTGGTCTGGCGTATGTTTTGTAAGTCATGGATTGAATAGAAGTAAGACACATGTAAGGGTATACTGGAAGAACAAACTATTTTGTTTTCTCCAGAAGGTGTGAAGAAAACCATGATGGAGATACGCCCGGTCAACAAAAGTAAAGTGCTAATTTCATCAGATTCTGCGAAAGTAAACTATAAAAAGTATTACTAGGCCTAGATATATGTGCTGTATTATAGCCTACCTCAAAGTTCAAAGTTCACATGTTTGTCCCACCATGGACATATTTTACACACTTCATGCACCCAGAACTTCTGTTAGTGAGGAAAAACTGTAACAGAAGGTATTTTACATAAAATACTACTCTAGCAGCTTTCAACAGTGCCATCTTCCTATACTAATGTGTGAACTACATGATGGTTTCTATACTATTCTATACTAAAAACACTGTAAATGTAAAACTAACTGTAAATTTAAAAGTTACGGAAATAGCAAAGTAGTTTTGAAGTTTGTGTTGTTCTGAATGTTTACAACAGCTGATAACAACGACTGTAAGTGACATCATGTTTCTCAATCTGAATCAACAAACTGCAAGTTGTTTAAATAAAAATCATGCAAAATTAATCCAACTCAAGTTAAAACAGCATAAATCTAACAAACACCCAGTTCTCACAACACAAATTCTAGTTAAATCCCTTGATGAAAACTCACATTATTTGAATTTTATAAATAAAACGATATAATATCAATTAACCAATACTTTACAAACCATTTTATTTATTAAGTGAGTTCTTATAATAGTAAAACTCCCCCCTTTTTGGATCATCATAAACCATAGGTCAAAATGGTACTAAATAATTATATAAGTTTAAAATACTTAATTTTGACATGACTCGAATGTACATCATTTTGTATGCTCAAATTTATGTTCACGTACCTTTCGTTATATAGTTGATGAGGATTCGATTTAAGATGGTCCCTCCGATTGTTTGTGAATTCTCAGACCGCCCGGTATAGGATTGTCCCCAAACTCAGGTCATATCCGTGGGTTATATCCACAAGCAACCATGTGCCTCGTGATCGTCGTGACTCGGGAAATAGGCTAATTAAGTTGCGGTGATTTTGTACCCGTTGGGTGGCTGTCAGCTTTTTGCCAGTGATGATGGATCGCTCCATGCCAGTGACTATCATCAGAGGAGGCCTTGCCAAAAGTGTGGTACTGCGTGCTACGTGGGAGGAAGATCTTTGCAGGGGCCATTTTTAAAATAGTTCGCCAAGAATGGATCTTTTGGTCAGATTTATTCGTCGGTAAAGGCAGCCTTGCATAGAAACTGTCATCCAGGTCGAATATCTTCGTATACCACTGATTTGAGCATGTTTCGGAGAACAGAATTGTGCTAGAGCTGAGTAGTGAGTACCTTGCAGTCGTGTAACATCACACCCTGAGTTAACAGGCCGTGTAACGTTGCACCCAGTCAAGGAGCTGAACACTGACTCAAATATCGACACCTGACACCTTTGTCTTGTCTGCACTCTGTCTTGCACAGGTGTTCTGTTCATGTACGGACATATGCGTCATGACGTTTCACTCACATGGCATAAATCGATTCTTTTGTTTTTATGTTTGCGAACCATATTTGCATCATATCAGTCCGTCTTGCAGGTATAAAAACGCTGTCATTAAGATTTTACATGGGTTTATCATCACGTTAGCGAAAGGATGATATGGCATTTTGACGTGCAAAGTGTGTAATTTATTTATATGCTACATTCCCTCAGAAGGAGGGTTTGTCGTATGAGGCAAAACAGCTGTAAAAAGCCAGTTATAGTCACTATATGTTAATCAAATGGAATACTTAAAAGTCTGCACGCTGCACAAGCATAGATGAAAAACTAATGAAATAAGCGAGAAACTGGTTGTAGACTGCACACACTCCAGTTTTCCCCGTGCTCAGCTATGTACTATTACTGTTATGGATAGTTTGAGTCAGTATCTTGTAAAAATCGTTTCCGTGACACACTTGCTGCTGTGTTTCCCAGTTTTGAAGTAGATAGATGTAAACAGTTTCCTTAGTCTATGCCCTGCGTGTCAGTGTCCTGAATGTTTAGTGTTATTTTAGTCCTTATCGTTGTCTATAGTGTGTTTATAAATAAATCTTCGTCCTGCATAGTGTTTAGCTTGGAGACTGGCATTGGAAGGACGGCTTGTTTGTTTAGATGAGTATGTCAGTGCCAGACTCTGTTGACATGCTCATTCGACACTCGGTGTAAAGTCATCCATGTGTCAACGGCCTGGCTGACTACGCATACATTGGCCAAACCTACTAGAAATCTTGAGTAACGCCTTTCTTGAGACTCAGCAGAAAATTCAGCGACAAAAGCATTTAACAGTCGGTTTATTCTGAAAATTATACCGTATTGGAGTTCATAGGACATTTCAGCTATAACGGACGGTGTCCGTGACCTGACAACGAGGCAGCAACTGCAGTTGATAAGCATCTGCTGACAATCAAGTGGTTGAGCTCAACTGCCATAATGACAGAGTGGAGGAAGGAAAGTCTGCGCCGCATGCTGCCAAAATGTGGAACACACGACCAAGAGTCAAGCCGAGACGTGCCGCGCCGCGCGCTTCACCGCCGCACCGCTCTACGTTCACTATGAATAAGATTTATCTCAATCAAGCATTGTTTAGAGAACTGTACGTTGAGTGTGTTTGAGTAAGCGGTTGGAAATGGCCGTTGGGTTTGAATCGGATTAATTTTTACGCGTCTCTCGTGCTCAATGAAGGAAGAAGGCGGAGGCTTTCTTAAGTTGCTAAGTGGTTATTTCCGTTTGAATAACGTCTCTTACGTGTTATTAACTTACTGGTGTTCCAACACTTGAGGTTTCAGACGCAGCCATTCGTTACACAGCAGCGCGATCAATGTGCAATAGGGTGGTAAAGTGATAACGCATGCTTTAATGATAACGGAAACCAATGAAAAGTGATATCCTTGAGCAAATATAATCAACTGATTGATTTGAAAATACCTTAGTATTATTAATCTTTATATTTCCTTAGATTTAGCGTCTATGTAGTAAGGAAAGGAGGTACTGGTTTGGCGGGTTGGAATCGTGCGGGATCAGCTCATTACTCCGGTGGCGCGGATTCGATACCCGCAGTCACCACTCATAATGTTTTAAGCGACTCTGTTGTACCGCTAGGTAAAGGTTGAGTGGTAGAGAAGACTGTCATCTTAACTTTGCCTCATTAAACAAAACCATATAAATCCAAAAGTGAAACCCCCGTCAGAGGTTTAGTGAGGTGCAACGGCAGAGCTATATATTCTCAGGGAGCCGGATTTTTCATCCGGAAATATTGTATTGCTTGTTGCGTATAGAAAGTGTCGACTGAAGGGAAAGAGTTTGCATATCAAACAGGAGCGTCCAGCTAAGTGAGAGGCAAACGTTGAAAGTTCTGTACGATACGCAACTTTCTTCTCTACACTAGGTGAAGGTTGCAGTCCGGCCAAATTCAGGAATACTCGATACGCATGGCGCCATATAGTGTGTCCTCCCTCCCTTTGTCCTTTACCTAGCGTTACCGCAGTCATTTGACACATTGCTAGTGGTTACTGCAGGGGTCGAACCCGCGCCAGTCGCGCGCGATACCAAGTCGTAACATGTTTGTTATATGTATTCTGTTTATCAATGATACATACTTTCTCGTTTATATGCTATTACACTACGTGGAAAGTCAATCATCGCATTACACAAATCATCCAAACGTTCTATGTGGGCGTGCAGTTTCTATATTTACGGATGTGAGTTGATTTTGTAATTGCAATTTAGCTTCTTTTGAGAATTGTAGATAAATAATCCAAAGTAATGAAGAAGACTAATTCTGAAAAAGCTCGTCAGAATCAAATATAATTATAAGATGTCAGCCCAGCGTCCAAAACAGCTATACGAGGAATAAGGGACGTGACTGCACACAGCGATATTCTTTCCAGGCCAGACTAATTAATGCCTTCTGCTGTGTATGTTCAGTGAAGTGGCTGTTTAATCTAGGGACCATCCATCTACCACTGGGTTATCTGCCATATGGATCTTGTAAGTGATGGGGTGACTCATCACGCTTGTTTTTGTTTAGCTGGGCGTTCCTGGTTAGAATCGTGTTGGGGGAGGTCTGGTGAGGGTTGTGTTGAAATTAAAGAGACACGCCCACGTCAACACGCGATCTTTCCTTCGTCACGTACCGGCACCGAATAATTGTGAATCTATTCCTCATACAGGGGTGATCACGTGTGTTTTAACCTGATTAAAAGCAGTTTGTTTGCTAAGTGTTATCTAGTGACTGTAGATAAGTGGTATTATCTCGAGAGACAGGAAGACACTCTAGATGAAAGGTGCTCTATAGAGTAGGTTAATGTGCCGGTGAACTCAAGCGTGCGATCCATTACCAGACACCTTGAACGTTGCTGAACCGTACCCGACCGTATACACTAACACTACACAGTGCAAGGGTTCACTGAACACTGGTACCTTCACTTCATTATACTCGTACCTACCTCCTACAGGTGGTTGTGCCGAGTGGAAGTGTGGATAAATTATGCAAAACGTTGAAATTCACCGTTTTTTTTTCTTTCACAAAATTTGAGGTTGGAAAATGTCAGGTACTGTTTGTGTCAGCAAATAAACTTCTAGTTGGAAGCAATTCGTGGTTGCAAAGTGACTAGAGTTGAGAATGTGTCTGGCTCGTATACTCTTTGTATGCTAATAATTCTACGTCATCGGTCAAAGGTTTCATCAGTGTGAAACAATTCAAAGGCCAGTAAATGTGGTGTCTGCCCTCATTATTTAGTCTACTTAGTAAATAACAGCGTACACTGATACAGACCTTTATTCAGTTTATCGTATATTTATTGTGCTAAAATCACAGTAGACTGAGTAGAGTGTGGAACGCCTGGGCATCGAGCGCGACAACGTGCGAAACACAGGTGTCGTCTCATCACCGCTTCCTCGTGTCAGAATCAACAATTATTGCATTCGTGACAATTTACTCGTTAATTTGTCAACTAATCAACTGGTCAACTGCATAATTCAACTGGATTATTAGTAGACACTTTAAGTACTAGATTGGTGAAGAAACTGTTTATTCAAATAAAAGTTTGCAACTGTTGAAATTTAATTATTTGGTTTTTTACTTACCATATTGTGTTAAAAGTTAACAATTCGTGGGATAAGGATTAAGTATTCGTTCATTGTTGTAAGAAGTAAACCAATGACCCTAAAATCTGAACTTTCTGATAAGCTGATAACTTGTAGCTGATAACCATTGACTTTGCATCTGCCAAGACTTGGATGCATCTTCAATGTAACTACACAGTACTGTACTTAGTCAAATCAACATCGATCACAGCAATGTTTCTCCAAAGTTATGATTACCATCTTCAGTCTACCATCACTTTAGTGACTGGAGATGGTACTCCACAGCGAAACCGAAATATTTCAAGCAAATTATAGTTATGTTTGGACGCGTGTATGAACCGGAAGAACTGTATTATAGTTGTGACATTGGTGTTTATTTTATCACGGCCCAACTTAATAACTTGGTCAAAAAACCACTTGATTTGTCTGACTATTGAAGTTATCCAGTCATTTCACGACTTTTTGTATGATTAAGAACTCGGAATAATGAACAATAACTAAGTAATTAAGCTGGAATTGGTCTCTTGAGAGGCGCCGGATAAAACCACGCAGACGTCTAACACTTGATTAGTGGATACGTTACACTGTTTAGTGGTCCCCAGCTGGTGATCATCCTTGCCGCAAAACTTACTTACTTAGCGTCCTAATATTTCTTGAGTGCTGATGAGTTCTTGTTTGTAGAGGTTTTTGTTGTAATTAAACAACACAATTTATTGCAATATCAAAATATGCGTGAGTCTGAAGTAAGAGCTAGTTTTAAATTATTTTTGTATCGAACGTAATAATCAATACTGTGATTATGGTTGTTCATAATATGAGGATATGGAATATTAACTTACGATAATATTTGTGGTGTTTTGTTTAACCACAAACACTTTTCAACATAAAACATTTATAGTTAGTAAAATAAAGCTTAAAAGCCGTTACTTTAAGTTATTAACTTGCGAGGCCTTTCGCTAGCAAATCTTTGACGGTAGAGGTTTGCTTCTTGCTTTACTAGATTAGAAGGTTTTATATCTTGTTAAAGTTGACCATGTATAAATAGTTAAACTAGCTAAAGGCCTCGCAAGTTGATTTAAAACATATTTTAGTGTTTTGTTTTACAAGAATAATTAGAAATTATTCCAATTCTACGGCTCAATTACTCTACAACCTTTTTTAACACACTAACTGTTATACATTATGTAATCCAAGGAATTAATTTGTCCTATATTTAATATCTAAGTAATTATTTGAATCAAAACTAATTATTTCTTTTTATAAAGTTAAGTCGACTTCAACTCTTTATCGAGTGTATTTAAGTATAAATTATTAAGCCAATAGTTCTGTTATTTATTTACCCACCCAATAATTACTCACAAATTCTAGTAAACGAAGCTTATGTAATAATGTTGTAACTATTCGTGTAATTTGGGTTAGAAAATTACTTCCACTGTTTTAAATGACGATTTTTTACCAATAACGGGCACATGTTGAGAGCCGGACAAATTGTTTCAAGAAAAAGTGCAGCGGCAAGCAGATTGCTAACCTTTATAGAACGAATATCGCCGTTGAACTATATATTTACAATATTTTTCATACATTTTTTCACGGAGGTGTTTTTTCTGTACTTTGTATTTAGTTACTGTTTATAACTCCACTGTGTGGTGTGTGACGTGCGTGTGTGATGTGTCACGGTCGGCACGATCACAGACACACACACAGCACAGGGACCGGGGACCTACACGTGGTGCAAGCCACTCGCCACAGAAATAACTCCTCCCTCCACTAAAAAACACTCACTTCTCACACACTTGTGCACTTGTCCTACACGTCTCCACAGTCCACACTTGCCCGGTAAGCTAAATATTTACATGCCAACCCGCCTTAACTCTATAAACACCCACTTGGCTCTTTGTACTGAATTAAAACGCATTTCGGGATTTAAAACTAGTTTTGAGTTTTATATTTTGATATCGGAGTGAGTTTCGCTTCAATACACAATAACATTAAATTTTGAGATCGTGAAATTATGACTTTTATTGGTTATTTCCAAATATTTCTAAAAGATCATTACGCTACGAATTTTTATTGATTGCTTCCAGTTCTTTCTAAAAACATGTAAAACTGGTTTATAAGAAACGCCAAAATATATAAATATAACGACAAAGCTCTTATGTTATGAGCTTTGAGTTCTAAACCAAAACCACGCCTACGTCGCCTGGTTGCAGTAAGCCGCAAAGAAGTCATAAATCAACAGTTCCTATCCCATCAATATAGCAAAGGACACGTTTTACGGTTGGTTTGATAGCTTTCTGAAGGTTAGAGGTTGTAGATGAACTTGAATGTTTGTGTTGTATTGCAAGGTCATTGAGTAGTTGTGTTTGAACGTGGTGTATTACTATAGGGTCTAGAGAAAGACGATACTGTCCGAATAGGTGCTTTGCATTGCAGTTTGTCACAACGTGGCTCAACGCCCAACAATTCGTCCTTCGAATCCAAATCATTTTCGAACGATACGTTACGATGTGAAGAATCGCGAGACATTTTCTGGGTACTATATAAAAACACGGTATTAACGATAATCATGTATGCGCCGATTTATCGATGCTCGGTGGATGACAATGGAATAACCAATTTATACGGACCATTTTCGGAATAATTTTGATTTTTACGAGGCTCCCGTGTACAAATTCGCCGGTTTCATGGGCATGCACTTCATTTTTCGTTATAACCATCGAAATATTCTACCATGTACCATTGATTTTAAACATCTAAGTAAATAAATGTGTAAATGTAATTATATATTTAAATGTTCGTTGTTTCTTGTATGCCTTCTGACCCTTAAATCTCTAGGCTTCATGGATTTAGCTGTGCCAACCGAGTAGTGGGCAGAGTCGTGTTAGGGCTTACGGAAGCTTAGTACACAGACAACAAATCTCTACTCAGTGCTTCAAAGCTGGAATTTATGAACACGTTAATCCCATTCAAAATATAACTAAAAAAACGTTGTATTTCATTTACGAGCAAAAAGGGCATCGCGGGTGAAAATATGCTCAACATTGTATGAACCCTAGTCTATAGATAACTCCTGCCATGAACTATGAAGTAATGCATGCATGGGCATGCCTCAGTTATCCAACTGCTTACTGCCCACTCAGTACTCAAAGCACATGGCCAGCTGATTCACGCCCCCCTCTCTACTCTGTGTCGTGTATTCACTAGTCAGTTGTCAGCTGTTGTATTGCCGAGAGCCGCGATGTCAGGACTCTGGACGTTGCCAGACTCAGTTGTGATCGCGCGCCTCGCAGCCTGACAGCTGATTGCTGAACAATTCCCGCTACTTGATCAACGTTTGTCAATTGTTTTACCAGTGACGTGTTTGTTAATGTTTCCGGTTCGTTTGAAAAGTGATCGACGTGCTTTAAAGCCATTTTAGTTTGACGACAACGATTGTTGTGAATTTTACTTGTAAGAAAAGTGAATGTTTTGTGGATGATTTCTCAAACATTTTCTGTTGTTTTTCGGAAGTGTTTTGGAAGCTATGCTTAACTCCATCAAGTCTATATTTTCTAGACGGTAAGTCAGTATTAGACTGCCAGAACATATTCAGAAAATGCAGTAGTGTATATTTCGCCAAATAAGTTGTAATATCAGTAAACAAATGCAGTGTGCATGGGAATAGGCAATAGTAGGGTTCTAATCTACTAATTTATATGAGTTGTAAGTTATGATCATCATAGCTAAATGCAAAGCAAGTGGTGGCAAATGTAACTTCAATGGTAACATAAAATGGTAAGACATGTTAATAGAACCTTGCGACAAAAATCCCCAATGATTCACCTCGAGTGCCTGAACTCGTTGGGGGGTAACAATTCTTGTGCTAAGGGATGGTTGGAGTAACAATGCAGGACCAAATGGTAACAATGTATCAAAAGGTAACTTCATTACTAGGGGCTTGCCATAAACTAAGTAATATACAAAACAATAATATAAATACTGTAACTATAAATTTAGATTTGATTAGTGTTGTATAAATGGTTTCTAAGAATATAAACTGAATATTTTAAGGCTGTTGTAAAAAATTTGTCTGTTGTAGACTTCAGAATTTTGAATTTGGCAAATATTTGTAAATTTAGGTATTGTTTCTCTTGCGCCAATCATTAGATCAAAATTTCAATTTGTTCAAGGTTGTATTTTGTTTAGTATAATTTAAAAGGGCTTTCATAAATTTTGACTTTTTCTTCGTTAATTTTGAATGGTTGTTTCAAAATGTACAATTTATACATAACTATACAATTTATACACTAATACAATTTATATTCATTGTATTAGCTTCCTTCAAAGAACCATTAAACTTAAGAGAATCGCGTATGTGTTTGGTGCTATCAATTTGATAGAACGAACTTTAGCTCTGAAGTCGGTGGTGCCGAAGCAATAAGGAATAGCAGCACCGAAACCAACAAAGTTTCAAGTGAATAAAGTTTATAACAACCTACAAATTAAAGTTCACATTATAACAAGTAGTGTGAGCATACAATGGAATTCTAATTTAATATGTATTAGCAATTTTATATTTATTGTATATTCGTTACGATGAAATGAGTACAGATGTAATATCTTACTGTAGTGTAATGGATACATTGTGGCCTGTATACGCTGTAGCACATCAGAAACTCATATTTTTTAATGAAGAAATACATAATTGCATTACCCAATTATTTCAAATTTTTTAGAGCATTTTACTGTTGGTTTATATTTGAATTTGGTTTAAATTTTTTGTTGAAAAGGGTTTACAAAATTGTGGACGTTAAGGTAAAATACCATCGGATTCAGCCTACTTGTAAACTGAATTTAATCAGCTGTCTGCCAACGGATGCTTGGCAGTTGTCTGTTGTAACTTAACATAATTGCTTTTTATACAGATAGTGAAATTTCTCAGTCTTTCTCAGTTTCTTCGCGGGGCTTCGTCCCATAGTGAGATTACAGTAGTTTTACAACAGAAGGCTTATGAGCGGTACCTTTATCAGTCTATTGCGTTGCACCTGATGCATGCCGTGTGTACGGACTGGGTGAGCGGTGATGTCAACAACGCCTGTGCTATATAAGGCCACACAGGCGCGTGAGCAGGGCGTGGGTAGGGCAGCGCATCCGACCATTCAACCTACACACACTACACACTGCACTACTATTGTAGTGTGTTCCCCCTCCTCACCTTCGTTTTCTTTGTTTACGCCGAAAAAACTTGGCATTTAAATCCTTTGTCCATAGTAATTTCTTAAATTAATCAATCATTTTATAGGATACTCAATATGGGATGTAATTTATTTGTAGTTCTTTTGAATTGACGTTTGAGATTTGATACATAGATAAACATTTTAAGAAAATAAGTGTATTATTTAATGAAATTGAATACAACTTGGAACTGGTTTCAAAGTGTTTGATTATCCGTGGGCCTACACGCGGTGTTGTGTACTGTCGAGGCCTTGTGCCACAATCCAAAGCCGTCTCCGGCACTGTAGTCTACCACTTGCACGCACCAGTACCGTATTTACTGCACACAGCTAACTGCTCCTCTCATACCATTGCCCTACACAGCTGACGTTTGCCTTGTTCCGTATACACAGCTGCTTCACTCCCTCCCCTTCACACACCACACAGCTGTTCCTCCGCTCTCATACTGATAAGCTCTCTGTGATTAGCACAGCTTCAAAGTTGAAAGAACTCAAGAGTGATTTGGTAAAAGTATGTTTTATTTCGGGTCACGATGAGTGATTTTTATTCGTCTCTAACTATGGACAATCTCGTTTCTGGGAGAATCAAACTAAGATTACGTAAAAATATGTGTCACACAATTTTTATAAAATGGCCATTAAAATTCGCGATTGATAGTAAATGGTGGTCAGGTATAGCTAGTGAGGAATATGACTTGTTGTTGACCGGTGCATACTGCATGGTCGATTGATAACTACTATAAGATCGACCAGCAGTTATTTACACTATCGTTTCCAATTATAGCGGCATCGCAGACGATGTTAGAGACTGATTACCTCGGACCAAGTGGAGGTTGAGAATATTAAGCGCACGCCCCCCTCACTTCTAGAAATTAGGCAAACATTTTGTGAACGTAAATCTTACTAAACCCCTTGCATTGTGAGATTTGTTATATAGTTTTAATGTCATTAAGGTGTTTACTTATTCCGAGGTATAGACCTATACAAAAAATTTTGATGATACTTTTATTGAGGCCTTGTATTGACCTATCCGCCGAATAGACCTAATAGACTACTTGATTTATCAATGTGTTTTACTTTTAGTTTGGCCTCATCTTACACTGACCGATGCTTTCTGCTATGAAGAAGACGTCTATAGTTCAAAATTTAATTTGTATTACCTCAGTATCATAAGGGTGCCTTAGCCCACCTGTCACACATTAAGTAGTCTTTTGAATATTTGGCCTAAATTACACAATTTTTACAGTTTATACCAAATGTTTGTGATGATAACTTTCGAAATCCCAATCTCTGTGAAGACTTTACAAAATATACATTCAAGAACAGTAGAAAAAATTGAAAGTATAGTTATAGTATAAAAATATTTCATAAATCAAGTACAACAATATGCAAAGTATGAGAGAGGGCTAAGCTTTCTAGAGTGTGATTGAGAAAAAGACTTGTTTTCTAAACTACAGAGCCTCGCTGTGCACTGTGCAGCGCTTCAAGAGAAATATTTAAAGTGGTCCTAACACGCGAGAAGTGGGCTTGAAGCAGCAATGAGTTTAACAATTCTCATTAGTCATTACCCTCTCAGTCGTTTGATTACTTCTCAGAACTTGAACGCTTGAAGATAATCACTGTGCAATTAACATCTAACTTTAAGCAGAGAACGCCCAAAATGAAGTAGATTTCGTTGCGCCGTTTTGGAAACATACGTACTAAAATAACAACAATATCTCATGTATCATCATTCACTCTGGTATTTTGTGTAAATGTCCTATAATAATAATAATAAATTTATATGAACCTTACAAGACATTACGGAGATGCATTGAACTCTATTTGTCAATTCATCACTGACAGTTGGATGATAAATAAAGGGACTGAACTGGCTCTGCTGTGTAGATGTGTGCGCCAGGTAGATAAAAGACATGGCAATATTAGTTATTATTCTAAATATGCTATTACCAGATTCGCTATGTTTGTATTAACCATACAAATCCCATCTGGCCCAACCTTCAGACAACCCAAACATTTGCTGGGGAGCAAAATTTTGAGAGCTACAGACCCAAAGTAAATACAGTTATAATTAAAATAAGTTGAATATATTTTTAGTAGCACAACTGTCAGTGCCAATAGTCTGTTGAAAACGATTATCCTGGACCTGTAAACCTTTCTTCGCTCAGACATTGATCTCATCATAAAGGTTTTAGCAGCATCATGGGACCATTGTTTTTACTCTACGCCATTTATCTCTACACCATTAATAACAAAAATTGTTCAGCATTAAGTTGTAACTTAAAACCAGTAAGCTTCCAATATCGCTTGAATTAATTTTTTAAACACTTTTTTCTGCGGGCGATGGTTCAGCTGTATAATTATTGTCAACCAATAACCCACTACAAAATTTATTTAGTCATCATTGGTACTTAATACACCACCCATTTTCAAAACAGTGATTAATATTTACATTTTGTGTTTCAGTGAGCTGCCGAAGACAGACAACACCTACTGCCCCACGAGCCAGTACTACGGTTGCACACTGGCGCCGGGGATACCTCTGATACCCAACCTGTGCCGGAGACCTCTGCGGTCCCCCCAGGACGGGTATGACTACACCTTCACCTCCGCACACAGTTTCCTCACCACCACACAGTCCTCGCAGGAGGAAGTCTACCAAAATAATACCAACTTTTGGCATGAAGAAGTCAATTCCAGTAAGTGGCTACAAGCTCTAGGCTTTCTTTTAAGCTTTATTTGAAGTATAATTTACCAACAAACCAGTGAAAAGGCTTTTAAAAAACAAAATGCAATGAAAAGCATGTATAGAAGTACAGCAGTACCAATCTAAACTGGTTCAGACTTCAGCAGTAAAGTGTGAAGACATCTTTTGTGACATGCTTGGAAAAAAGGAAAAGTTTACATGATCTTACAAGTCTTTACAAGCTAGCAAACCCTTTTAAGCTACTTTTAATTTTTATATTAACTCAAATCATAAAGAAAAATGAAAACTGACACATTTCAGCCGCAGCTGAGTTAACTAGTTTTTTAATAACCTGAAAACTCATAGAATAGAGCACTTTTACTGCAATATTAATTTTTCTTTGGTTTATATATTAAAATTATTGACAGGATATTATAATTAGGCCCTCTGTCTAGATTTAGAGTGCTGGGTTTTACAGAAAATGCCAGAATATTGAAAATAAATTTAGAGTTAGACAAAATATCCTTTTTTTGGCTGGCAATACTTATATTACATGTAGTTTGGCTTAAAAATAATGATCTTCATATTTATCTTATTAAAATATCTTGTATTTTTGTAATATGTTTAAACTCATAAGTAACTTATAAATTGTTTCTAAACTTTTTCAAAGTATTTAATTTTTTAGCTTGTTGTAAATATGTATTTAATACTGTATTTTTAAAAATTATTTAATATTAACCCTTTCGTTGGTAGTTTTTTATACATTTTTGAACACTCTGTACTATTAATAGTTTAAAACCCATTGACAGACTTTAGTTCTATAGTGAGTCACAGAGGTGTTAACATATTGACAGAGCAATGTCAGTCAAAGATCTCTTCCCCATTACAAATCCATGTTAAATATTTGACACAACAGATCAAGTCTCTAAACTCTCTCTTGTGAGTGCCTTTTTGGGGAGGGTGGTAGTGGTTGACTAATTGTTTATTTTAAAACAAGGAGCAGTGTTTTCCTGGGAAAAGTTAAGTTTGAATAGCTTCAAAACCCTCTAACCTAACTACTTTTTTCAGACGGTAATTTTAAAAACGGCAAAAGTCAGAACGGCAAGGGCTTGACACGGCTACGTGGGAGGAAAAGAATAGATTTCCAAGACTCGGGGCTCGAGAGTGACTCTGACTTGGAGGATTCTTTCTACGAGGAGCATGTAGTGAGCCAGAACACGGTGACTTGGCTGAGTTGGATCATCACCACAATCACCACGGTGATCACCACCATCACCACTACTATCAGTGAAACAGTGTACAGGCCGCATAGCCAAGACACAGTTGACAACCACCTGTACAGTAAGTTTAACACCTTCATTCAAGTAGCTGTTTATTGTCTTCAAGGTTTAGTACTACTGAATTCATGTTAGTCTTACTTTCATTTTATTCGAAAGAGATGCAGAAGTCAAAGTATTTTCATTCATGGTGGTAAAATTAATGTTTCATGTTATTGTGTCTAAAATTAAATGTAATGCACTAAAGATAGTAAATTCTACAGAACAACCATGACAAATTCACATTGAAGAATGGAAGTTGAGTTGAAATATGATTAGGAGGTCTGGGGGCCTATTTCACATAAAGTTGCTATAAAATGAAAGTATACGGCTACATTAAAATAAAAGTGGTGTTTTATACTTTGTCATACATTAGTTAGTAAATTTGAACTGATAAAAATAAGATTGGCTAAGTTGAACAAGCTGTTAAGCACTAGTTAATTGTTTTCATTTTAAATGCAAGGTGATTAAAGTGAGCTTTCTCAAACGGATTTCAGATAAACCATTAGATCCAGAAAAATGAAAAATAATTTCAAGCCTCTCATTATACAGAGTGTACCTACTTAAAAAAACCTTTAGTGTCATGGGTTTGAATCTTAATGTTTTGGCAAATAAAGATAGGCTGTATCATACATATTAAGAAAGCTTACTCAATTTGAAGCAGTGTTGTAAAAATAGATCTCAAAAATATTATTTTTTTACCAAATAGCAATGATTTGCAGTTTTAAGTACAACCTGTATACTTGTTTACCTGTAATGCTCAGGTGTTGTCTGCTGATTCATTTTTCTAGATCTACTGGTTTGTCTGTAATCTGTTTGTGACAGTTTACATAAATCACCTAAAACTATTTTTATTTTTCTTTTGTTTGTAGCGAGAGTACCTTTACAAGAGAATGGAGGGGTTGCTTGGTACCAGTACCCGGTGATGTGGCTGTACAAGCTTGCCATGTATGTTCACCAAGTAGATGTATGGCTTCTCAGCAAGGTGAGTGTAGTTGTCGCAGCCTCTAAATTAATGAGTTAAAAATTTTAAACAGATTTTGATGTAAAGCTTTTAAAAGGGAAAAATAATGACAATTACAAAATATTACGTGTATTAGTTTATCACACACATACCAACTCCTGATTGTTGTCACTCCAAAATCTCACCTATGAATATCAGTTCACCCTCTGTTATTTAAATTAGAGTTGCTTCTTATTGATGCAGATGGATTTAACCACACATGGGCCTATTAACACATGGATCAAAAACACCTAGGTTACCCACTTTTATTTGTTTGTGAATATGTATTTCAAATCATTACTCTCGTCGCAAAATAGCCAATCCATTCCTTATGAGGGGCCATCCACCAATACAAAATGTGTACTCTCTAAAAAGATACAGTTGTATTATGGTTCAACTAAACTGAACAATCATTTGTTATCTTTATTACGTTTATTTTACTAAAAACATTTGAGAGTTCTAACATAACTAATAATGGCTTGTGGTTTTGTATAGTTAATTAATTATGAAGTAAAGTTGTATAATTGTTTCTAAATTTTAAATGTACGAAACAAAGAGATTCTTGGATCAAAGCCTGTGTATGGGTTGTTCTCGCGACCCAGCAATGTGCTTTCTATGGCTCCTAGAACTAACCAATCTGGCTTCACTGTTTATTCCTCGCGTCTAATGAGACGCAGCCTTGCTGTATAGCTTTATTTGTGTCCTTCCTGATGTACTCCTGGCACTCCATAAACTAATACAGGGACACAAAAATCAATAACTGTTAACAGTTTTTAAAAAAACCTGGGTTTTCAATCAAACTTTACTTAAGCTTTAATGTAATACCGTATACCTCTCATCAAAGTAACAGATGAATTAGATATTCGTTAATAAATCTTGGATTTTCAAATGGTGGACGGACCAAAATTTAAAAACAGTTTGAAAGTATATTTTAATCTTGTCTATTGATATTTGCTTGTTTATTCATCAATAACGGCAAACACCAAACCATTATACCACTATACCATAGCTTCAAAACAAGATGATAAACAAAACAAAAAAAAATATTTTGTTAAATTGTTAAATGTTAATGTTATAATCCAATAGAAGCTGATCCAATAGAATCTTTAATATTCCTGTAAATCAACTTACATTAAAATGGCAGATGGGATAGATATTCCAAGTACTGTTGGGTTAACCATTTCATTAACAGTAACATGGTTCTTGATTACTTAACAAGTTATCATTTTCTCATTGTAACATATAAACTATGAAGGCTGAAGGCTTGTGTCACAACTATAATCTAGTTCTTTCAGTTCCCGGTGTGACCAAAACATCATAATAGTTAGTTTGAAATATTTTGGGCTCACTGTAGAATTAGCCAATCGGTGACTGAAAATGGTATTCTGCAGCAAAACCAAAATATTTCAAACTAACTATTTTGATCTGCTGGCGGGGTGTGAACCAGAATAACTAAATTATAGTAGTGACATCGGCGCCAAAAGCCTAAGAGTTAAGTTTAAGGCTTGTTCTTGGCTAAGGCTTAAATGCAAATTGACCACCATGTCTAGGAAAGTGATATTAGTGGGATTCTATCAAGTTCAGCTTATTTACAGGTATGTGAGTTGAGACTGTGTTTTACTAATGCTACTGGTTCTGTGGTTACAGGTGAACTCTGTGCTGAAGGTGGATTCTTGGGGAACTCCTCAGCAGCGTCGAAGATGGGCTTTGGTTTTACTACTCATTTTTCCTCTGCTCTGGGCAGGTCAGTTCAAATTTTTCTTCTGTCAAACATTTGGTGTATAGCTTAAGTTTGTATTTTGATCTAAAACACGATGAATGGGTAATTTGTTTGGTTAACATGAGTATTGAAATGAAATGTATTGCCAGTGTAACCCTTTTTACTGTTTACAGTTTGGTTTGATTGTTTTACATTTGTCCTAGTTTGTGCTACCATTTTTTTAAATGTTATTAACCCTTTCGGATCTCATTATTTTCAGGATAATTTGTGTTTACAATTTACCTGCATATAATGATTGTGGAATAATGTATACAAAAAAATAAAAAGAATACAAAAAATGACATAATTTTTGTAGATACATTTTTTAAGGACAAATGTGTCTTCAAATTGTTAAATTGAAATTTACAAATAGCCATGTCTGACCTGTGATCTGAAAGGGTTATGAAGGGTCATCTTCATCACCGGCTTAGATGTGTGATATCGGAACAAATTACCGTAGTAAGATGTCAACAAAGCCAAGAGAAACATTAGGATTTACAGTTTGGAAGATTAAAGGAAGGATGTTTCCAACTAGTAAGAAACTAAATGCCCTCTTGCTCTTATAGTAGGTTATAGTAGTTTGAGTGGTTCCCAGTCTTACGAAAGTGCTCTTACACTCTTGTGCCCTCTTGATGTTTTCGGTTTTCTGCTCTTAAAATGGTTCCTGCAAACCCCAAAAGCAGTATCAAATATTACAAACCATTCAGTGCCATAAGTGTTGAAGTTTTTATGATTTGGTATCAACATGTACTCAGTATATTCAAACCTCTTGTTGTAAACTGTTGCTTTTCAGGGTGCCGCACACTCAGGTAAGTGATTTAGCATGTACTGTTTCAGGTATTGTCATCGCCGAATCCTCCTTAATCTCACCGGAAACATTGAACAATCTATTTAATTACACTTCATGGGAATCTGCTGCCTTTTCCCCCATTGACGCACACATTTAATTTATCATTAAACGTAGTACTTAAGTAAAGATTTGTGTTGTTTTACTAATTATTGACTTTTGTTTTTAATTGTATGTAACTCTAATTGATTATATGTATCCATTAACCTATATCAAACTAACCAAATGTAGTAGGTAAGAATAAAATGACAGGTCCCTGGTGATTAGCTTTTTGTTATTTACACAGGTTTCTACAGACATAACATTACAATTTACAATTAAACTCACTTTTAAATTTTAATTTATTTTAACTTAGAATTTTTATAAGTTTGTTTAACTATACCAAAGGATTATACGGCATAATTTAGTGATATAACTAAATCACCTAAGTATCAAAATATGTTTTAACTTTTAAGTACGTTTCTCACACATTTTTATAGAAGTAAATTTAAGTCCATAAGGATAAAAGTATGTTTACTGTTTTATAAGTTTTCAAATGAAAACTTCTTCTAGTGACTTATTTGGTCACATATCAAGACTGTATCGTAAATACGTAAAAATAATCTAATATTTTTTATGTTAGCTTATCTGTTGTCGCTTGTTATTAACTAAAATTGTTAAGAGGCTTATATTCATATTTACTTAAGTTATTTTTGTGTGTTATATGACAGTAGAGTTGGCAAGCTGACCAGCCTCTAGTCTGCCAATATTTTGCATGTTTACCGCTAAACCCAGCATTTCAACACAAACTATACATGGTTGTTCTATTATTCTGTTAAAAATAAGGAGAAATCCTGGCCATTAAAGCTGCCTTTTACTCGACTGTTAATAGTGCCTTTGTTGGAATTTATTCCATTGAAAGCTTCTTTATAGTTGCTGCTATACTTATGAATAGGCGTTGACAGGCCGTTAGAATCGGGAATTCCACAAGAAATATTTAAATCCTGAAAATCAGGAGAGAGTTTCTGAAAATAGAATTTTTTGGAGGGAGGGATTTTTGAGAATTTATTTACTGGCTGGAGAAGTTTTTTGGGCAAGAGGAATTTTTGCAGAAAGGCAAATTTAAAGGGAGTTTTTGACATGATTAATTGTAGGAATTTCCAAACGATCTATCATGTTTTGATAATTTTACTCTGATTGATGGTCTGTTTCTTGTTGAATTTTTATTAAATGCTCCCCTAAAAGCAAAACAAATCCAAATTAAAATTTGTAAATTATTTTGAAATATTTACATTATTTTATTTTAAAGAGTAAATGATTTACTGTTTCAACCCTTTTTACATTTTAAATTTTAATTATAACAATTTGCTGTAATTAGTTCACGTCTATGTTACATGGTGATGTAATAAATAAAATATTAATGTCAAATGAAAGGATAATCATGCTGTACCATACACATTTCTTATAAAACTCACAAATGGGAGCCAAGTTTGGGATGTTTAATAAATGTACTTAAATACTTTTGTTATAAACTGTGAAAAAAACCTTTTCAATTGTCAATTTTTCTTTTCAATTTGTAATGACCAAAACTAACTTTTAACCCTGTGCAAAAATTTCTTAAAATCAAGCAAGAAAAAGATCCAGTTCCCCTACCTCTACTCATAAGGAAACCATTAGTCATCACATACTCTAAATTTGGCCACTACCATACGTTTAGTTCAGCCAACTATTTGTTCCATATTGAGTAAGTTCCTCTTTGTCAAGAGCCATATTTTGGGGCCAATTAAAGTAAGTGGATACTAAAAATGACATCACAAGACTTCCATTATACCATATATATGTATTTAGCTTTAATGATTGACTTTGTACTATTTTGTAAGACTGCAATTAACAATGAATGACATTTTGCATTCCCGGTGCTTACTGCTTAAATGTGTTTTGTTTTGTGGTGCTCCAATCCTAGGTAAGGCCTTTAGATAAAGAAAATTTTGTTTACCAAAATTAACTTGTTCACATATTTTGTATGTTAGTATTGAAATATATATTTTAACTAAGTGTGATTTAAGTCTTTGAACCTTACTAAAATACTAAGTCTAAGAGCAAAATTCTTTAACATTACACAGTACAAACAAACTCCACAATTATAAATTTCACAAGCCAAGTTAACACTCAACACCATCAAATACTTTGATATTATGATTTAACTTACAATTTTAACACTTTCACTTAAGTCAGTGAAGTGTTTGACTCCATTGTGTTTCCGTTCATCTTAAAAGAAAACCGTGGCCGCAAACATAGTTCGAGGAAGGTCAAAGTAGGTGCCCTCCTCAAACTCTAAAAAAAGAGGAGAAAGAATGAGCACTGGCTATGTGTCTGTACAGGAATCTGGCAAATAGAAACTGTTTGTGGCAACGGTTTTCTTTGATACAGAGTGGAAACAAAATGAAATTGAAACACTGCAGTGAAAGTGTTAACATTGTAAGTTTTAATTTCAAAGTATTTGATGCTGATATTTTTGAAATTAGGGTTCAAACTTGTGTCAGATGCTCAGCATTGTTAGGTTGAGACTGACAAGCAAGTTCTTTTACAACGTTTAGTGAACTTTAAAAAATCTTAAGAATTTGCAGCCCAACAAAAAATTATATAAGTTTGAAAGTTTATAATAGTGGCGGAGAGCAATTTAGTAAAAAGAAGAAACAGACTTTTCCAGCGTTTTTAGACTTTATTCCTTTTTAACACATCCTCATTTGACTTGTTTCTCATTTAACAAGTGTTTTTGTGTTTTGACTAGCTATTAACATCTGAATATGTAGCGGTAATTTTAAATATTTTTTGGTAAAGTCTTAGGTTAGATCTTAAGTTAAAATGTATAATTAATTGTAGTTCTTATATTAGTGTAGTCCTCTGAAGACAGGTGGAGTTTTTAACTGCCTAAGACGTTAGGAGTAGTTTTTCTCCAGAAGTGGTTGGAAAAGTCTGTTTCTTCTTCTTTTTACTTAAAAGCCAATAACCTTGAATTATCTAGATTTTCCAACAAAACAATTAATGTTATATTAAATCATTAGTGTAATTAGTTAATAATTTTATACACTGTTTAAATCAACTTGTGGAGTTTTCAAATGTCATTACAATGAGTACCAAAAAGAAAAATCTGAGGAAATCACATCATAATCACAAGTATTTCATCAGTTAACACTTTCACTGCGATCGACATGTAGAAACATGAAAATTGCATATGCTTACATGCAAATTGCACGGATCCCATAGGCATCCGTAGCAGTGATAGTGTTAAAGAATGTAAGTTTCCTGTTTGTAAAAAGTTTGGTCAGATTGGAATGGTATGCAAGGGGTTCTGTGAAACTAGGCTATTCATTGCTCCAAGTATCTATTTTCAATTTGATTTGAAATTCCTAGTGATATTCCCTTATTTATACAACCCTGCCTTCAACAGAAGTTTAAGGTAGTTTTGACATGTATTAAATATCAAATTATCAAATATTAGATTCTGGAAACTGAGTATAGATTTGATTGTTTTCCTTCTGATAAACATCTTTACCAAGTAAGGTAAGCCTGCCACCCTTTCCTGTGGAAAATGCTTGTTTCATTATTCCCTACTTTAAAGTTTCAAATTTAAGATACCAATTTGATAAGTTTGAAGTCCCACAATAACCCTTTAACTGGCCATGAAGTTGTTTGCATTTTATTGTAGTTGTTACTTGTTATTTCACATTTTTATTTAATTTATTTGTGATATTATTCTTTTGTGATTGTATAAATATACTTGACTTTATAATATTATTGTCTTCAACATCAAATAAACAATTAAGACATGAGTGAGCAATATTACATAATAAGTACTGTAAGGAGTAATAACATTAAAATAAAGTATAAATCTTTCAACAATAGTTAAACTTGTAATGCCAAGTGAAGGGACAGAAACGATAAGTTGTTCTGGAATTTATCATGAATACAATTGTTTCAAATTTTGCTTCTCGGTTAACCGTAAAGGCGTAAACATTACAATATCTACCTCTATTCCCAGAACATTTTTTAAAATAATACCGCCACATTCCAGTGTTGGTAATTCTGTGTCTTCAATATGTCAAATATAATTTGCTAATTGTAAGTGATTTTAATTTCTGAATGTACAGGTTACAAGGGGCTGGAATGGTTGTTGGAAGATGACTCTGAGAACCTGGCTCTCCTGACAACACCGTTCATCTCGGTGTGGGACGTCTGCTCTGGTTGGCTGATGGATGCATGGGGCTGGTTCCTGGATCTTGGGAGTTGGTTCGATGGTTCCTGGCTTTGGGCTCCTTGGCTGTATGTCTCTGACTGGTTCCATCAGTCCCAGTCTCAGGCAGAGACACCTTACGTAGACGACTCCTCTGAACCTACTACTGAAGTGGATTTTACACCAGTCGTAGCATTTATTTCATGGCCTTTTCACAGGTTGGTTTCAGTATTTGTAGAATTATCACTCACTTTTATCTTTAAGATAATGCAGATTGTTAACAGCACAAGGCTAGTCCGTAACGACTTCAGTTATTTTTAAAAAGTGTTAACTATAACCAAAGGTAAAACTAGGGATGGGCTGGTTCCAAATTTGTATCATCAGTTTTGGTTCTGGCAATATCGGTGGAACCGGATCCAACCCATCCCTACGTTAAACTTTAAACTAAATGAAACAACATAAAACCCCCCACTGATTTATTATTTACAGCGAAATTGAGGGACCAATGAAACCTATCGTATGTTGGTGTATTGAGCAGTGTGAAAACCCTCAATAGACACTTAAAATGAACTGTTGTTTATCTTATTTAAAGTTACTGCCATCTCTTCAATACGAAAATATGTGTAGTTTCAGTGAAATGATTTTGTTTTACATGCAATACAGCATAAATCTTTTGATCAATAAATCAGGATGTTGCCAACTTATACTATTCTATCTCTTACTAATATGTTGGACTTAATCCTGCTGCCAAATAAACAGTGCATAATGCTATAATATACACACCAATGTATACTTTGCGATAACTGTTCACTTTTCAGGGATACTTGGTACATTAATACAAGAAATTGATATAACTGAGAAGCACCCTTTATATTTATTTCAACCACTAAAAAAGTTAAGTATTTTAGGTCACTATTGTGATGCTTTGTACCACCAGGAAGATGGGATAATTCCCGAAACCGGTAGTGGTTGAAATAAATATCTAAAGGGTGCTTCTCAGTTATCAACTAACTATTAACTACCAATGTTATTATAATACATCAAATACCTAGTGTTTGACATTTGTGTCTGTGCAGCCTGCTCACTCTGCTGTCTGGTCTGGGAGAAGTGCTGTTCACTGCCGCCTCCAGTCTCGGAGAGGTGCTGTGTACTGCCGCCTCCAGTCTAGGAGAAGTGATGTTTACTGCCGCCTCCAGCCTAGGAGAAGGCACTGTCACTGTGTACACCACTGTCTCAAGCTTCCTAGTCTCTGTGTTTGCTTGGATAGTTGGCTGTCTGGCTAGTGTACCCATCATTATCTCTTCTGGTGTTACCTCAGTCTTGGCATCTTTCAAATCTGTAAGTGTTTTCATAAATTGTTCTCCAAATTTTTAAACGTTAATTATAAATGACTACTGTGTGTAAGTTTCTTTGTACCCTGTATTTACCTGTGAAGTATTGAATAAATTGTGAATTTAGTCTTCTATAAATAAACCAGTTTCTGTAAAAATTGCTAGCCAGGAAAGCCATGATTACTTTCTCCAGATGGGAGGTACGGTGTAATTGACTTTTGAAAGGTGCCTCAAGAGTAGCAACACTCAGAACATATTACCAAATTAAAACAGCACTCTCCCTCTGGAAATTAAATGCCATTTGAAAACTATTGTAAGAGAACTACCACATTGAAAATGTATGTGGGACAAAATGGCATTATTTATGAAAATGCCACTCTAAACCAACTGGATTATTTATTGGATCAAGAGGAACAATATCAAAATTTTTTGTGATTTCTGGAAGAATCAAAATTTTAAACAAGAGTCATTAAATTTTATACCAATCATTTGTATCAAAAGTTTAATTCCAAATTTTACAAAATCATTTATACAACAACAGTCAAAATTTGTTATAGTATTCTTTGTTAAGCAACTTACAATGTGTAAGAAGATGTAAATTTATTTATTTATTAAATTTTCTTTATATAAGTTTAAAACAGCAGCTAGGGAAAAACAACATTCAGTAATCACCTCAAGCGTAAAATGGCACTAAGAGTGTTTCACAAGAATACACTGAGCTGTAAATATGACACTTAGAACATCCCGCTGTAGTAACTAAATTTCTTGTTAAGTAACTCAACAAAACTAGTAGAGGAAGTAACTATACATTTCCAATTTTGACAGCTATTCCTGTTGGCCTTTCAAAATTTTCAGTGTTATTGTAGTGTATTTGTTCAGTTAACGGTTATTGTAATTTTTGGACATCCAAGGTGTGTTCTATTGTAGCACCTTAACATTTTTCGACTGTTTTACAATAATTTTGACTGTGTAACATTTAAAATATAGTAAGTTAAATTTTAAAATCTATTTAGATTTCCGTAAGATTAAAAGTTAAAACTTACTTGGACGGTTTCAGATGACACCGGACTCTTCTCCCACAGACACTCCCGTGTACTACAGTGCGTCACCTGCCCCAGCAGTCTCCCCACCAGCCCCCGCTGCTGGCTCAGTGACCCTGGACCAGGTGTTGAGAGACAAGCACTTGCTAGCAGCACTCGTCAGCAATGTGCTGGCTAGTGAAGAGTTCCAGCGGGCCATGAACCAGCAGCAAGCTTCCACCAAGGAACAAGTTGACACTGCAGTGAACGATGCTTTCACAAAGCTCTTTCCAAGATTGACTTTGAGTTTACCAAAGTGGTAAGTTAAATAATCATACCATCATCAAGTGTGAGAGCTTTCCATCAACAATTTTCAGCAACATTCCACCTGAGAGAGGAATGAACAGCCGGAAAAACTGCTCTTGCAGCTAAAGGCAGCCTCATCTTATGGCTCCCTCATGAAAGTTAAATCTTGGTTTGTAGTGTACAGCTCTTCTTGTAGAACTGCTCTTAGCCCGTCTGGATGCGTTTGGTATTCTATTACAAGCTGTAATGTATGCAATATTAGCCACAGCCAATTTAGACATAGCAAAGCAATGTATTAACAAAGATATAATACTGTTAGACAGCTATGCTGCTCTTAAGGCACTTGACACAACAGAATTCACACCTTGATTGGGGAGTGCTTTCAAAACTGTCAAGTTTCTGCTGTACTATTCCACTTTGCTTTTAAACAATTTACCTGTATTTTATTCAGATACAGATTAAGAACACTGTTTAAACTATATTTTGAACATTTTCATGGTTTATCTTAGTGTAATTACAAGGCAAAATTTATTCTACATGATTGTATGAAATTCTGCCACATGTGTCCATAACAAATAGAAGCATGCCCGTTTTTCAATTTGTTGTTTGCAATCAAATTGTTTTGTGACTTTTGTCTAACCTAAAACTGAACAATAACTTCACCTTACCTATAAAGAGACTATTCCCTCACTTCCAGAACTTTTATATCTGATAAACAATGCACTGTACATTAAATTTCTGTATGTACTATTTTGTTTTGCAGAAAGGAGAGCTGAATAGTAGAACAATTGCAGATGAAGGTGCTGCTGGATATGAAGTGGACAGTTTAAAACAACAAATAGAAGATCTTAGGGTAATACTTTGTTCAAATCTTTATAATTGGATTAATTAATTATTAATTTGCAAATGAAACTGCAACAAAGCAACTACGGGAGAATAAAATAATAAATGTCACGGTTGAACGACATCACCATATGACATTCTGAAGACAGAAGTATCGTCGTATCAAATCATGGCAAGCCAAGGCTGATTCAAATCATGACTGTTTGGGGTCTCTAAACGTTGTTAATAATTTACAACTAACTAAACATAGTCAACTTTAACTAAGCTGTTAAACAATAATCAACTAAACTTTGTGCATGTTATGCTACAGGCGAACATAACTATGACAGTGTTAAGACAAAGAGGAACTGTTCCATTTCCTGAATTGTAAATCAAGAAATAATTCCAGGAAAACCCAAGCAATAGGCACGAATTGTATTAAGTTACTCTAGTGCTTATTGTATACTGTAAAAAAAGGAATAAGTTTAAACTTTAAAGGCAAACAGTTACAATATAATAATATTGGTTTTTTGACAGTCCAGTACCATATCCCCTACAAGCAAGACTTAAGCAATTATAACTAATTAAGTAATTATAATAAGTAATAATGTTTTCTTTGTTTCTAGTTAAAGCTGAATACGTACAAGAGTCTAGTGACGGAGCAGGCTGTCCTAGGAAGTAAATTGGAAGCACGTCTTGCAACTGCCGAACAAGCCAAAGCTCAAGATGAACTAGGTAAAAGACTTGAGTATGAAAACCCAATATTGTCAATTTCTTGACTGTTTGAATGGTCAGAATCTGAATTTAATGGCAGCAGTCAAACTGGCTTCACTTCTTTCTCAACCTGTCTAATGGGAAATAGCCTCTCTTTATGTATCCATTGTCACTGGCTCTGCTAGCACTACATTACATGTTATTTGAATGAATAAAGAAGAGGTGTTAACTGAGGAATTATTTTAAAAACCGAGCCCATTGAAAAGCACGGCATTGTTTATTTTAGATGAAAGTAGCCAGAAACTTGAGGTAACTTAGGTATTAATTATCCACTATTTTTACAGAGATGGAAAAATTAAAATCAGAGGTGGAGAAAGTTAGAGAAGATATATCTATTCAACTACTAAGTATTCAAAATCATCAGGTAAGTTTATGATACAATTAAACTAGCAATGTTCTTTAGGGGTGTGCGAGTACTTGATTATGGGGTCAACCTGATCTGTAAAGGTCAAAATTTGCCATTTAGTAGAGTAGTTTGCCGTAGGTATAGTGGTGATTTCGTCACTGGCGCTAGCGGGAGTCAAGTGAACGCCGCGAACGGTATCAAAGTGTTATTTCAATGCAGGTGCCAGCGGGAATCAAGAGATGGTCGAGAACGGTATCGGAGTTGTGATTTCAACGCTGGCGTTAGCGAAGTCAAGAGATCACCGCGAACGGTATCAAAGTCATTATTTCAACACAGGCGCTAGCGGAAGTTAAAAGACCACTGCAAACGGTATCAAAGTCGTGATTTCATCGCGGCGCTAGCGGGAGTTAAAGATTGCCGCGAACGGTATCAAAGTTTTGATTTCAAAATAATAAGGTTTTGCCTTGGAAACAAACTCTGCCCTGGGGATAAAACTGCCGAAAATATAGCAGAATGTCATTTAGCAGTTTTCTTTATATTTATACCGTTTTTTTGAAAGCTAAAAGTTATTTCTTTTTTTTTGCGTTGTGTAGATTTCATGTGATATACAAATGTTTATATTTAATTAATTTAAACTGAATAATAAAATTTGTCAATGAGTTTGTTTTTTAATGCCAATACAATAATACTGGACTCAACTCGAACTAAAAAAATGTAACTTGCACACCCCTAATGTTCTTTAAACTTAACACCCTGCAATTTTTAACAACTTCTAAGAGGAAGACCCTTAAGCCCCATCTTTCCATGGGCTATTTATTCCACACCTCCTAGACTCCGTTCCCATCACCTTAAATGGACCCTGGATCTACTGTGTCCAGTGTGTTTAGACATTTGGTTCAGGAGCAAATATATAGTGTTAGTATTTATACTTTTTTATAGTACAGTATATCACTGTATGGTTTCGGTATGGTGTACTCAACTAGTAATGTAATGGTAATGAACACTAGTATTGAACTAGTACTGTAAACAGATTACTCCAATCAAATCCATCCTTTTTTACCATATATTACTCAAAGGAGGGTGCATTGTGGCCTAAGCCTTGCACTTTAACAATGAAAACACTACTTTAGTTTCAACTGCTGCAAAACAAGACAAAACTCCTTTCAGGAGAGCCCAAAGAGTGCAAGATCACAACAGGGTCTTAAATCACAATACAGTTGTGTGCTGTGAGAAGTGGGGAAGGTGAATGTTCAAAAACTAAATGGACACAGTAGAATAGAAGAAATGTGAGCACGAAGCAACTAGCTGATAATGGTTTACAGTGGGGATTTCATAAGTCGATTCCAACCGGAACGGAGAATTAGTCGGTTGAGAAGTCAGTACTGAAGATGTTGAGAGAAGATTGTTATTTTAACTGCTTAAATTATTTTACATTGCTCATAAATTTCACAAAGTAATAATATTATGAAAATGTTTAGGATTCCCTTGGTAAGTCTTTTAAAACAAGTGTTTTGAATTTTAGAATGTAGTTATCAACTCAGGAACTCACACTACAGTAGAGAATCGTCTGAAATAGAAGCTCTGGTGAATTCCACTGTGGAAAGGTTACTTTCCATCTACGATGCAGACAAGATCGCCAAAGTTGACTATGCTCTTGCTTCATCAGGTAATAGTTTACTGTATCTTCATTGTTTAGTTTTATTCTGATAAACTGTTGTCTCAAGTTAACTGTTGTTCCATTTCCTTGTATAAGAATTGAAACTTCATACCCAGAACTAGTCTTTTGATGAACAATAAACCTGACAGCTTTTTCTAGTGGGTGTATTTAATACAAGTACACATATGTCATATATACACATGTATATGTATGTAAAGTTTTGAAATACATACCTATGTCAGGGATTAGGATCGATGCTCTTTAGTCCTTGGTCTTGGTTGAACCATGCTGCCATGAATATCTCCTTTTTCCTAAGAAAACTTGCTAATGAAACCTTTTAAACTAACATAGTACATTTTAGAGTAGTGATGGGTTGAATTCTAATATTAAATCTACGGAATCTTGAGTAAAACTTCAAATTTAAGATTCGGTCGTGTATACAGAATACAACCATACATTGGTTTGTGCAGTACGCAAGTATTCTACATAAGAAACAATTTGAATATTTCTTTTATTTTAATAGACCTAGTTTTAGATGATTTAGTAGGTAGCCTACTTTGACATTACAGTGATGAGGCCCGAATGTTGGAAATATTTTACTATAGACGTGAATAACCAAAACTATGCTAAATAAAACTTGTGCTTACAATTACTTTCCATAAAAATAAAATATTGTTCAACACCTTTATATTAATTAATTACAAATGTATACTCGTACAAACAAGTCTCTTTTTCGCCTTGTTGCTGTACGAATAAAGTAAATTAACTACAGTAGCTTCAAAACAATACAACATTGTTTTGCATCCAGAAAGTAAAGAAGGTTTTGGCATAGTCAAATAAAAAATAAAGATATCAACACAAAACTTTATTTTTAAATGCATAGAACTTTTCTCTACTTTCTTACGCAGTCGCCATGGATTTTAAGACACTGGTTGTAACGTAGGACCAGTTTTTCCATACCCATGTTCTACTCATTTGCCGCCAAAGACATGAGCCAGGACTTCTAGCTTGAGTTCCTCATCAAGTAGCAAACTGTTTTACTAAAAACCTTATGTTTGGCAATAGGTGATAATCACTTGGCACCAAAGTCAGGGATAAAGTGGATGACTAAAAATTTCCCAACGTGACGCTTGAGGTTAGTGACGTTTGCAGATGCATGAGGTCGAGCATTGTCAGCAACCCTTTCTTGACAGCATTATTCATCTCTTTGTTTTGGATGAAAAGGCCAAAGTTGTTGAGGGTTTCACAGTAGGCTTCAGAGTTTATCGCTTTTTGGCATACATTCGTCCTTCCAAAATGAGTTGTTATGACTTTCCTCGAAAGTGTTTAAATTTTACACTTTTACATTTAGCAGGTTTTGAAATTGTCGATGCCATTATTAATCACTTGCAAAGGAGATGCGTAATCACACAGCAACAAAACCTACACTCAAACTGAAGAGGAAGAATGTAGCCAGCAGCTGCACTCAGAGGTTGTAGGGTATGCGCCAAGGCGGATGCGCAAGCGTTCTTTACTTTCTGGATGACCCTCGTAGTTTAAATAATACTTGTTATTTTGTTTACAATAGAAATGGTGGCCTTCAAATGAATTATTTAAGTACAGAAAACCCCTTGAATTTATAATTGGCAGTGTACACAGTAGAGTAAATTTAAATTCTGCTTTGAATTTGGGATTCAAGATTCGAATCCAAACAATTCAATATATGGGAGCAGTTAAAGAAGATTTAAAAGCGGCAGTTATCAAAAATGTAATTCATAGCAAAACCTGTTTAGGCCAAAACTGTTTGATTGGAAAGTTGGTCAGATGGAATTTAACCATTCAACACTATTCTCAAAATATATATTCAATCTAGAGGTGTGCTGGTATCGGCGGGCGAGTCTCTTATGACACACTTGATGCATGGTATAGGAAGCTCTTTCTTAGTGGAAATTACATAAATTTAAGAGACATCTGCAAATATTCCAATAATGTAAAATTTATTAGGCTGAGGCCTTTCAAACACCCAAGTGTTCATCTTCAGAGGCACATCAAACTGAAGATGAACACTTGGTGTTTGAAAGGCCTCAAGCCTAATAAATATTACATTATTGGAATATTTGCAGCCTCTTAAATTTACACACTTGATGCTTGAATGGGTCCATTTAATTCCTGATTTCAAAGAACCAAATTCAGTCAGGCCTCTATGCTTGTAACTGTCTTAGTATTATCCTCCTTGAGTGTAGATAATGTAAGGAAATACATCAAGGGGACCTGCTTGGGACCAAACTGGTCGAGATAAAGAAGCCTCTCTCCTCCCCTTCTTCCATGCCAAGTGCTTCATTGCTTTCATTGCATTCATTATAGACCAGTCCCATTATAAAAGATAACTGATGACTACATTTAACAGTCTTGTGGAGGGACGGTATCGCTCAGGACTCTGAAGCTTATCATTCCAACAGCATGGTATCAATCCCCTCAGTCATCACTTACAATTTTATCAAGTGACTATGCTGCAAAGTTACGTAAAGTTTGAAGTTCAGTGATAGAGAGGACTCTGTAGGCCTACTTTGTCTCAAAAATAAGACAAATATTACCTATTTTACGTTGTAAATACTAAATATTTATTTGCTACGGTAAAGTACTAAAGTTATAGGTATTTACTATTTTGTGACACCTGACTAATGTGCATGGTGGGTCAATGTTAATTTGGAATTAATTATTCTGACACCTTGATCGTTTTATTTTCCAGGAGGATTTGTTTTGAATGTACGTTGCACAGAAACTTATACAAAGAAGAACGCTCAGTACTACATTTGGGGCTATCACGTGTGGAACAGGGCTTCCAACGATCCTAAGATTGCTTTAGAGGTAAAAACTGTTAATATTTAATTTTGATTTAGTAGATTCAAACATTAATCACGTCAAAAACAATAGTGAGGATAGTAAAATAAGTAGGAAAACTACTAATTAATTTAGATTTCAAAACAAAACAGAAGTAAAAATTTGTGCATTTCCAAAATCCTACTTTTGCAAAGTGTTTTTTGCATTTCTACTTTTAATTAGGTCAACAATACCATCTGAATTTGATACATATAATTTCTAGTTAGAACCACCACTCACATGTAAGTTTCAAAATTTAAAAGAAAACTTGAACTTGCCACTTAAATAAACGCTGCTGCTAAGGACTTCTAAGTGTTGGTACGTTCCAGCCGACCATGAACCCAGGTGAATGCTGGGCGTTTGCCGGGAGTCGAGGCTACCTGGTGATAGAGCTGAGTGAGAACATCACCGTGACTGGGTTCACCGTGGAACACCTGCCTCGCTCCCTCAATCCGGCCAACTCAATAGACACAGCTCCCAAGGACTTCAAAGTGTTGGTAAGTCTTCTTCATTGACAAAAGTAAATAGAAATGGAAAAGAAAAAATATCATGTTAATGAGATTCAACAAAAATAACAAAAGAAGCAGTTTGTTAAAATTAGGGGTGGGCAGGATTAGGTTTTTTTTTCGGACAAGAATTGGGCAATGGACACAATATTTTCTTGCATGACTTCAGGAAATTTTCACGCAGGATTAAAAGCCTATGTCATTTGTTACAAATAAAAATTGTACTCAAGTAGTAAACTCAGCAGGAATTATAAAAAAATAGGTGGTTTGGAAATTCTCCCTAATTACCAGATCTACCAAAAATTCCCTTAAAATTTCCCTTAATACGGAAAAATTTTCCAAAAATACCATTTGCCCAAAAATTTTTGTTTTAAAAGAATCCTGCCAGATTTTCGGTATTTTTATTTTTGTCAGGAATTGCTTGATCCAAAGGGACCCCTAGTTAAAATTAAAACCATTCCGTGTATGTTAATTTTTAAGTAATACTCATTGTATCTCAGACTTTTGGGAAGTATCCGCCAAAGTTTTAGATATTTAAAATAAGTAACTATTATTGTTATTGCAAGAGATTTTGTTTAATTTCAGGGTTTAGATGGAGTTGATGATGATTCTCCAGTACTTCTTGGTGAATTCAGATATGAAGATAATGGTGTCAGTTTGCAGCAGTTTCAAGCAATGGTACAGATATTCAGTATTAGTTCTACCATTCATACATGTAAACACATCTACTGTCCTCTCCCAGGGTGGCCACAGACCGGGAATTCCGGGAATTATGCGGGAATTATAAGTACCGGGAAAAAACCGGGAAATATGCGTGAATTATGAGTGTGACCGGGAAAAATCGGCCATTAAATCGCGGTCGCTGGCATAATTAGGTCCTCGGATGCATCATGGTATGAAACGACCGTCAAAACGTATTGCGGGCATAAAATAGTGGCCGGAATTTATTGCAGGATTTAAACGGCTCTCGCTATGTACCCAAATGTAAAACGGCGATCGTAACGTGCCATAGATCTGAAACGCCTTTCGGAAAATCGGGACCCTAAATAGGCGATCATAACGTCATGCGGGTATCAAACGCGCCTCTCGGAACCTACCGTGAGTCTGAAACATCTCTCGGATTGTATCGCGGGCTTAAAAGGACGATCGGAAATTGTCGCGGGTAATAAACAGCTCTCGGAAAGTAACGTGGGGTTTAAGAAGGCAGTCGGAAAGTATCGCGGGCGTAAAAAAGGATATCGGAACGTATTGCGGGCGTTAAAGGGCGATGGTAAAGTATTGCGGGCAATAAACGCCTCTTTGAATGTATCAGGGGTTTAAAAAAAGCTCTAAGATCGTACCGCAGGCGTTGCCTCGGAAATTTTGGGGTAATAAACGCTCGAACGCATCGCTGGCGGAAAAAAGGTGGTTGAACGCATTATGAAAGTGTACAGCCATCGGAGCAATAAACGGCCCGGAACTTATCGCTACGTGAAAAACGATCGGCACGGATAATTAACAGCTCTTGGAATGTACCGCAGGCGTAAATGGGGATCGAAACATACCGCGGGCGTAAAAAGGTGATCGGAACATATCGCGGGCGTAAAAAGGCGTTCGAAGTGTCGCGGGTAATTAACAGCTCTCGGAATGTACCGCGGGCGTAAATGGGCGATCGGAACATACTGCGGGCGTAAAAAGACGATCGGAACGTACCGTGGGCGTAAACAGGTGATTGAAAAGTGTCGCGGGTAATAAACGGCTCTCAGAATGTATCGTAAGGTCTAAAACGGCTCTCGGAACGTACCGCGAGCTTAAATAGCGATCGGGAAGGGTCGCGGGCGTAAAAAGGCGATCGGAACTTACCGCGGGTGTAAAAGGGCGATCGAACATACTGCGGGCGTAAAAAGATGATCGAACGTACCGCGGGCTTAAATAGGGAATCGGAACTTATCGCGGGCGTAAAAAAGCGCGGACTTTCACCGGGGATTATTATAGACTGCGGACGTAAAACGGCTCTCTGCAACCGTGGAAGTGCACCGGGAAAATGTGAATATTGCCGGGAAAAAAACGGGAAATATGCGTGAATTTTACCAAGCTACTTCTGTGGCCACCCTGCAACACTTCGGGAAAATTTCAAAATGTTACTTGACTGGGACTCGTGACGTGGTCCTGTAATCCAACTTAATGGAGGTCAGGTTTTGAGGGTGATATAGGTCTAAAGCGGATCAGATAGTCTCAGTGATCATCTGATGATACCCGCAGCAACTCCCACCATCGTTTAGACATATCAGACCATCACCCGCGTGGTTGAAGTCACGAGGCCCGGCCGCACTGGATCGAACACGGTCAGTCCGCGACAAGTCATTTTGACTGATAGCGACTAAGGGGTGTTTAGCACTATTGGCTATGGAGTCGCCACACTGCATCGAACAAGGCGAACAGACACAAACAGGCGTCTAAAGGCGTTTTCCTTGACTGGCGCAGCTCCCTCAAAAGACACTATCAGTCAAAAGCGTTTAGACACTGTCAGTCACAGCCTCCTGCGCGTGCCCCACATCCCCTCATTGTCACGTGATGTTTTCTTCCTACCGAGTCAGCTGTTCAGTGCCATTTTACTGCGTAGTAGTTTACCAAGGTTTTGAGTGCAGTTGGTTTTAGTCATGTCGTCAGAAGCCACAGTCGTTGACAATGATGATGTCACAAACTTTGTGAATGTCGATAAATTGTTGGCTAGTGTTCCTCCTCTTCAAAGTTCATCTTCAAGTTAGATTAAATACTTGCACTTAATACAAAATACATTAATCTGACTGACTGCTGGACTGGGTATGGAGGGAAGCCAGAGGACAATGTTCTCTACGGAGAGTCATGACTCAAGGCGACTAAAACCCCCACACACAGGATCAGTCAGAAAACTCAAACAGACAGAAACGACTAAAGACGTCTAAAAGCGTCTTTGACTGAGACTGTCTGTGTCTGAACCAGTGTGCGGCTGGCCTTAAGCCGTTGGTCCTTCTATATCCATTGATCATTAGGCTATTGATTAATGACCCATTCTAAGGAAGAGTCGGCCTTAGTTTGTAATAAGACTACACCTCATAACTCAATACTACCACTCATCACACTCCTTCACCACATATTTGCCTTAAAATACCCTCATGAGAGTGGTCGGCATCTCAAATTGTGATTTAGTGGTTTATACCTTTATTAGTGATTGGTTTTTAAACTCTATGAGAACGTGATTAAGCCTCACAGTTGCGACTGTCGGTGAACACCCGACAGTAGCACCGTGCAGCGCTCAGACAAAGGATAGTGCGAAGATGGGATGTGATCTGTACACTGGTGGCGGTGTGCCGAGGTATATTTGCGTAATTGCGTGCACTTGTGCCGTGCGTGGGCCTGTGCGTGGCACAGACGCATGCGCAGGAGGTGAACGCACCCGCACACCAGACACAGAACACATCACAGTGCAGAAGACGTGTCACGGGTCTGAGGACGTCTAGGGAGAACTTTGCCGTCACCCTGGCAAGGGGCCCTTACAGAGAAAATGTCATCGGGCAGATGACCTCCGGTTTTACCGAGGTTGATACTCCTCCGACTCCTCCTCCCGTTGCGAGTCCGGGCTTGCCACCGGCTTGCGGAGTTAAAATTAGGTTTTGTTTATTTTTCAGATGTGTAAAACCGTGAAAACCCACATCTCCGGCGGCGTGGAAGCCGGTAGCAATCCTCTGTGCAAACCGACCGCTTCTTGCCCGTTTCCACCGACCAAGGGACCTAATAGGGTGTTATCAACACTCTAAATATGAAAGAGGGAAAAGAGAGTGGCTCGATTTTCACTTTTCATACAGTGAGCACGAACCCAAGCCTGAAGCAAGACGGGTGACCACGGTGTAACCTCCTTAACCAAGGGACCTAATCGGGTGTTATTAGCGGTTACAGCGCAGCTTGTGAGGAGTGCTACCTTATTGATATGAAATCAAACTGGCTTGAGTTGCCATAGAAATTATACGTTGCACTTTTAATGTTATCGTTAATAATTTGTGAAATTATGTAATTACTATGGAAATAAAATGTTGAATTGTTAAATTTAATATGAATGAACCTTGGAAATCAAACCTCTCTAGCCAAGGCATACCTGTGCGTCTGAAGACAAATGTATAACTGAGAGGAGAAAAATAAAACCTTATTTGTTTACAAAACATTACAAAATGGTTTTTAAGTTTAAGTTGTTAACTTTTAAATTTAGAAGCACGGTACCAACAGTTGTATATAAAACATGGCCCTAATTCGCTTTACTGTTAGTAGAATATCCGTCCGTTTATAAAGACTCCCCTTTACACCACCATAATATAATATATTACAGATGGGTTGATTTCAATTTTAAATTGATTCTCAATTCCACCGATTTCGGTTCTGAATTAAAGTGTTTGATTTTCAATTAGTTCACTATTACTGTATGTTCTTTGTAAATTGGCTGTAATGCAAACAATAACGATAACAATCATCCCTAAGACCAAGTAAGTTGTTCCCAATATATACGCAAATAATAAGTTTTGTTTCATAATAGTTATGTCTCAATTTTCAGGAAAAAGAACGAGGATACAAGATTGTTCAGTTAACAATTGAGTCAAATCACGGCAACATAGAATACACTTGCTTGTACAGGTTTAGAGTACATGGCCGTCCAGTCAGGCTGCAATGTAAGTAGTTAGTTGTACACTCATTTCTACTTATGGTTCCTCATGCCAGCATTCTACATTTCAGATTAACAGGTCCTGATCTGTAGACATTGATAATATCACAGACTGTTTTGGGGGGAAACATGTTGCGAAAAAATACAGTAACAATAGATCAAATCGACAAATTGTTTACCCAAATCATTACCATCCCGATTTGTTTGGCTTGTCCCGAAATTTACAGACCTCTAGTACCTCAACTTCTATTAGCAAATTTTCTTTATCTTGATCCATACCTCGTAGTCATAAATCTTCAAATTTAACGTTAAGACAGGATTCTGGTCCATTTGTTTGTACGATTTTTTAATTTACAAATAGTTGCTCCTTCAAATGGCTACTTGGTTTTTTTTAATGTTTGTTATGACCGAAAAATAATTCACTGAACAAGAAAGTAAACAGCGTGACGCTTTTAGCTTAAATTGGTGCTGCTATGTGGCTGCAGAATCAGGGTTACTAGTGTCCCCTCAATTATAGCCTTAAGAAATTATTACGAACACTTATTACTTAACTTAACAGTAAATAAAGTTTCGTTTAAATATTTTGACTACATTCCCTTAAATCTGAGTTAAATATTGTTTGTTTGTCTAATTTACAGAATCTTAACATTGTCAGCCGATGCCAGAAGACTGAAACCAGTTGCAATTGGTTGGTTCCTCTTGAAAAGTCACCAAGAAGTGACATCTAGTCTCATATCTGCCACAATATTCTGTGTAGTAACCCAACTCGTACTTTCTTAGTTTAGTGCCTAAGTACATGTAAAAGTCATTAGGTTATTATTAGGTTAAAGAGGGAAGCTAAATAATTTTGATTCTACTTTAGTACCCATACTTTTAAATTTTATCAGTTGTACAATAGAAAAGAGTTCCATTAATTCGAACCATAGTATTCAAATCAGAACAGAATATTCAGAAAACCTTAATTGTCAGAGTCAATATAGCAAATACCATGAGTCTGAGAGTGGTATTTTTACATCCGTCACACCTTATGGATTAGTGTACATTCTATCCTTGATGTCCACTTGCAGGTACCATACAGCCAAAGTGACTCACAAGGTTAGCCATGTGTGAGTAGTGATTTTTAATAAAAACTCACAAGTTTAAGCAAAGTCAAATTTTACCGGCTAAAAGATTGAGCAGTTTTAGGCTTAAAAGCGAAAATAAGGAAACGCTGGTTACCGGAACTATTCTTTAAAACACTAATTCTATACTAATTGGTTTCCCTAAAATAATTAGTTTATTTCTGGTGCTTAATTTGTTTTCATAAATCATCATCAAAACACTTAACTAATGGTAAAAAACTTAAAATTTTTGACCTTTAATATAGTAGTATTTATATATAATGTATTATCACACATATGTATCAGATCACAAATGTCGATAATCAAGCTTTCAATATAGCAATATTATGCAATATTAAGTACTAAAACTCGAACCTTTTTGAGTTCTTGAATTCAAAATCAAGTCCAGAAACTTGATATTGGATAATCAAGCTACTCCCACACCCCAATTCAGTTAGGGTTTTCTGCAATCTGTGTGTGTGTTTTGTAATATAAATTTTACTTGTCTGGACTAATTCTGTTCCTAATTATTTGAAACTACCAGAACTCAATTGTGTAAGTTCCACTCGTAGTTACAGAAGGTACCCTCACATGTGTGACTTTTTTCAATTTAGTTCTAAGGCCTACCTCTCAATGCAATCAATACATAACAGTTTTCTTTAGAATTTGTAAATTTAATTGTTACAACATAATCAAGTTTAAAATATGTATGTACTTAAATCTAAAAGAACGATAAATTTTAAACTTGTAAAGTTAGTGCCTTACAAATAGTGATTTCATCTATCTTTATCATAGAAATAACTGACGGTTTTATTTCTAGCTTTCTTAGGTTTTTATAGTACAAAATATTATTAATGTTTAATGAGTTTGTGTGTGTGTGTTAAAGTTGATAGGAAGGTGCTGCTATAGATCCGGTGTATGTAAGTCATGTTTAGTTGTGTTGAGTCCTCCTTTGTCATCTTGAGTTTTGTGAGTAAAGTGTACAGTTATTATTAACTTTGTTTCACATAATTGTACCACATTATTTGATTTAGGTTTTAAGACTATAGCTCAAGAGAGGATGAGTTTAGAATTTTCAGCAATTTAGCAATATGAAGAAAACTAAACTATTTCAACAGTTAAAGAACTAACAATTGTAAATTATTCTGGCTAATTGACAGGTGTCTCAAGACAAAAAGTTGTTAGCAACCTTAAACCAATATCATGCTGACAAGAAAACATCTACACTCTGCATGCAGGATCTAGGAGGCTGTTCTATGGGACGAAACCTCTACAATGCTGGGTGATTGTGAAACACCAACATTTACTGAATTTAAATTCTTCCAGGCTACTTAAAGCAGTTCCCCACATTTGTTGCCGGAATTTTTTCTATTCAAATGCTGAAATATTATTTGTATTACTGTGTACTAATAGACATTTTCCATGCTTCAAAGATATCTTTTGCCTTGTAGTGTGGCAGCCCTTAAAATACCCTATAGCATTTAAAATCCAAAGAAGGCCTGGCAGTGGTAGGTGTTGTGAGTGGAAATGGTTGAGCTTATTTTATTTATTTTATAGCGTATGCACAATTTTTACAATGCCACTTTTTGGTTTTATTCATGCAATTTTGTATTACTTTATAAGTTTATAGTTTATACTTGTATTTGTACACAGCTTATGTAAGGTGATACTATGCTACTTTTTGTTGTACCATATAAAATCTAAATTTTTGGAATTTTTTTGATATAATAGTTTTGTTTCAATATTTATGGCTTTATTGGCATATGTATTCATTTTATTGGAGTTTTCTTTGACTTTTTATTTGTGAAAAGTATAATAATTTAGTCTAAAAGAATTAACTTTTAACACTTGATGTGATCTCTCCTACTGCTTATTTATTGTTAGGTGATAAAAGTTGAAAAGGTTTCGATATTTCAATACTTTATTCTATATTGCAGTTTGTCTAAAAGTTAAAAAATCAATGTCTCATGAATACTAGATAGATTGTATCATTTATTAGTATTACAATTTACAAACCATAAAAATGTTTGCATCAGTGATTACTGATTAGTGCCTTTGGTAACAGTCTGGTTATTTAAGTTCTGTAAATACTGTAAATGTAAGAATGTTGTACATATCTTTTAAGTGTCATAGTGTGCAATGTAGGTAGTCTATAGTGTTGATTTTTTCATGTGTTATTGCAAACTTTAAAGTATTTTACGATTAATTGTTCACCAAATGTTATTTTAAAAGAGCGTACAATTAAAAATAAGTTGTGTGATTTACTTTATGCACTTTCATTTCATCCTCTCTCGTAATACAGGGTGTTCATGAGTGTCACAAACCTTAGGGTTAAATTTATTGAGTCAAAATAAAAAGAAAATTAAGACTGATTTTGTTCAAAAACCTTTTGTGTACCAGATATTTTTCAATTGGTTTACTTAACTAATTGTTTATCATCTCCCACACCACTTAAAGGATTTGGCCCAAGACCATCTATGGAAAAAATTACCAGCATTAAAACTTACCATTTTAAAATGGTACATATTTTATATTATTTTTAGGGAATCTTTAGGTGTTGCACCTTAATTAATGAATTACGGCTAGGTTTGAAAATGCTTACAGCCTTTTGCAGGAAACGTAATTAGCTATCTACCGACTCCAATGTTATAAAAATCTATTAAGAATCAACAAAGTTACAATAGGAACCCTGGCAAAAAGCAAGGCAATAAAGTGGAAAGTTGCCAGTGTTTTCTCTAAAGCTCCATCGTCGATTTTCATGATTTTGGTGTCAATAGATAGGTAATAAGATTTGTTGCAAAAGATAATCTGATACATTTTATTTTTTATTGTAAGCCTCATTTTGTTAACCTTTATCTGTTAATTAACAAGTAACATAAAAAATACCAAAAAATAGCCACCATTTTGAAATGGTAAGTCTGAACATGCTGGTAATCATCAATAAACAATGTAATTATCTTAGATTTAATTGATGTTGGAAAAGATTTCTTAAACCTCAAATATGGTGTACAATTACTTAATTACTGTACACTTTGCAATAAATGGTAGCGGAAACATAAAAACCATGATCGATTATTTTTTATTTTGGGGCCACATATTTTGATCAATTGAAATTGAGTATATGAAAGTACTTGAAAACTGTAAACTAGTGTATACCGTTCTTATTAAATTAATACAAAACATGTTTTAACAACTGTAGTAACCTATGTCTAAGAATCTCATATATGTAATGATACTCAAGAAATTTCTGTACTGACAAAAAAGCATTGTTAGGTCTAAGCCTCTTTTTGTACAATCTCACATGGATATACTAGAAGAACAAAAGTCAACATTAATGCTTGCAAATAGAAAAGTTAGTTTCAACATGGGTATTGTACACAATGGAGTGTTTGTATTGAAGGGTGTCTGTGTACTCATGGATTGAATGGTGCACCAAAGATATAACAAAGTTGCAACTCATTGTTCATTGTTGCCACAGCCGTCCTTTGTTCCGGGACAAAAGGTTGAAGGATGAGAGACCTCTTCTGTTTACTCTTGTGTTGTTGCTTCCCGCAACCTTGAACATGTCCCATTTCAGTTTAGTTTCGGTACGCCCGCCCTTGCCGAATACGACATACTCTGTAAACACTTATGCATTAAAGCAGTTACAATTATTTAAGCAAGTGTTCCAACCTGTACACAAATAAGACTTTTAAAGCTTTTAAAATGTAATTTCCACAAATATCATAAAACTAGTTACAAACAAACATACAAATGTCAATCTTTATTCACATTTCAAGGTGCATGTAAAAAAGAGATATGGTTCATCACATAGATATGGCTTATTTTGTATTAATACACACAATTACCGGTATTTTATAGTTTAAAATATGGGAGCCAGTGTAGTTTTTAACAATTGAAGTATATTTCTAATCTCGAATTAAAGAAATAACTACCCTTTGCATGTTAGTCAGGAAGTTAGAAATAAACTGAGAAGACAACTGTGTATAAAATAAATTGTGTCAAACATAAACACTAAAACTTGTACTTAATTAGTCAAAAGTAATTTTATTAGGCAGTTTAAAACTATATTTTTTTGAAAACATATTACAGTACTTGAAATCTTCAAACACATAACGTATTTTGTAATAAAACTTCATAGATTTCTAGCTAGTTTCCTTTGTAAAGATGAAATATTCATAACGTCAACATGGTAAGACCCATGAAATGAGCACCAATCCTGACCCCCAGAACAGGTTTGAAAATTGTATTCTCAATACTGTATATACATACTATGAGAGCGCAGTTTCTTTGAATTTTGAAACAATTGAAAGTAAAAGAAAATTCAAAAGTTTAAGTGTAAGTTTTGAATATTGCAAAGGATGGAAAATGTACAATATACTGTTCTAGGTGGCAAGAGCAACGTACATAAAAAGAAATTAGATAGGTGAATACTGTAAGGGAGATATAGTGTTGAACTTGAAAAGGAACCAACTAAGGGAAATAAATTACTACGACATACTTAGATAGAAGTACCGAGAGAAGACACTTGTAGCACTGAAGACACTGGTGAGCTAGAACAGTTTGTCATCACATGATTGATGACCTCTAGCACATACACGCATTTACAACAGTTTGAACTAGAAGAATTGAAGCTATGGAACACCGAGTGCTAATCAGGAGCTCTAAGGCCTAAATGAATAATGTTTTATTCCATAAACAACATACAGTTGTGAGTTGCATTGAAATCGTCACATCGATTTTGGAAAAATTGTTACTCCTACTTATATTGAGAACTCATTATTAATATATACAGTAAAATTATGCTGGCTCAATCATTCGAATTTTACTCAAGCAGCTGTAGCCCGGGATCCATATCATAGCTTACATTTGTGTCCCATTGATGTGACAAGAACTCGTCTGGAGTATAGAAAGTGTTCGCGAGTTTTGAACGCTTTTGGCTTTGGAGGTCATTTGATCGAATTTGTAAATTTGTTGACCCTAACCGGGATGACTACGCTGACAGTTGTATAGCACAAACCAGTGACACTGTGGCAGGACCATCACATGAGTTTACTCACTGAAACATGGCGTGCTTATATACGTGTGAGAAGCCTGCATGCAATTATAAATGCATAGAGAAGTGAACAAGAAGTGTTGTGTTGGCGCAAAGTACTCCTGGAACTGTGACGTCAATACTTGTTATGTTCACAGACCAATCAGCCGAATGAGAGGTTGAATCAACATGACTAATCAGTAATCACACTTGAGCCGCTAATACAGGAGTTACGAGTATGTTGTACACAGGAAGCTTGGAAGGTTTTGTTCTAGAGTAGCCTACATGTTGGTGATCGTTATACAACGGTAGTACAGGTTTAGAATTAACTTGGGACAGCACTTTTGTTTGTAGATGATCAACCAGTTGCAGATACATCATGTTAAAAGCTATGGAATTGGGATACTCGTTCTCCAGACATCAAGATAACCATAATGATATACGGCCTTATGGGTCAAGAACTTAATTTGCAGCAGCTTTACATTTTCTATGTTTGTGGTATATGTTTATAGTGACTGCGCCGAAGTTTAAACCAATCACGTCCCACACCAGTTGTCCACTAATTTACTGTACAGGTGTAGTCAACCTGTTTTATTTTTAATTGTTGTAAACTACAATGACTTTCTTGTCATTTGTTCAATTTTTGATTCATGTTAGCCTACTTTAGTCTTTATAGTTAAAACAAGGAATTGAATAAATATACTATAATTTTTCCCAATCCACTTTATACACTCAAGAACGAAAAAAAGGAACCTTAAGTCTTAATACCTATCTATATTCGTTTGAAACCAAACCAACCATTTCAGATTGAGTGTACGAGCCACTCCAAAACACGTTCCAGAAAATACATCAGGCACGGTTTACAAACAAAACTAACCAGCTCAACCAAGATATAACTGAAATATCGAATGAAAAGTAATTACGTTTATAATGATAAGCATTGGTGATCTATATGAAAGCAAAATATTAACCCCATATCTCAATTAGCTACAGTCAACACATCTACTGACACAACACTCAGGTCTCGACACATAACGATGCTCTTTATCACAACTTCATTTGAACACAATAGAACATTACACATTTACACTCTGTGTGTTTCCCGCTCGTCTCTTGCTCAATTACATTACACTTGTTGACTTATGTAACTTGTTTGCTTCTACGATATAGTTTTCTTTCCCTCATCTTTACTTTGGTATTTTGACTTGAAAAGCCGAACACCCTGAGAGCTAATATGGGCTAAATGGTGACTGGCACAATTGTCTGCTTGGGATTTCGATGTTATAGAATGTGTGGAAAATGTTAGCCTTACAAGGTTTGCTCTCAATAGTGGATTTGAAAGTACAGCGCCGTAACTAAAATTACTCGAGCGAAAACGTGAGACAAGCGCTACCGTGAATCTTATCGATTTTTCTAAAATGGGGTAGAAATTACACCGAAATGTTTATACCAAGTTTAATCGAAATCGGTTTATAAATACAATTTGCGCCTCCCGCCAAAAAACCCTTCCGATGATCAAATTTCACTTATTAACAAACTTAGTACATTTTTTATAACGATCTGTTTTGAAGAACGTATTTTTATAGATGTAATACAGTGTCATTACATGGGCACTTGGGAGGGCGACAACATACGTTTTCACGTTCACCTAAGTAGCCTTAACAATAATCAAACATAAAACTACGTATTTTGCATGCTGGAAGTGTATACTCATTGCTCAACCCTGGTTAAGTGCCGGGCTATCAAATTTCGTCCGTAGATCAAAAGGGAACCTGCAGTCCAATTTGTACCCAGTTTGTTTTACTAACGTTTCGATTTAGATTCATAAAATCTGGTTTCTTCAATATATCCAATGGTTGATTGCGTATTTTACATTAATTATTGTGCATCTGCGGAACAAGTGAAGGACGTATCTGGCCAATGAGAGGTTTCGTATCTATAAACATCATCAGACCGTTTCTAGGTTACACTATTTCCTTCACAACAATCATTTAACTACTTGGAAATATGCAATATTCAACCCAATCTTAGTTATAGGCTCGATACAAATGAGAAGAATATTCAGCAGATGTTTTCTGGTGTCCAATCTACCATCCAACTAAGCGGTATCCCATTCAGGGCTGCCATTTTAGAGTGGAAAAGAGTATAGAATGTTTAACCAATTTAACTGCACTGTTTGTGATTGTCTTCTAGTAGTCCAGGTCAAAGTGGTCAGTTGATACCTGAATCGTACAGGTTAATATTTATTGTAAACATTTGAAGGCATAAATCATTTACTCATTCTTTACTCAGTTGCTGATTTGATTTTAGGGGTTTTACTTTTCTGTATCATTCGTAAGTACCTAAACTCGAGGATGCGGTAGAGTGAGTGTTCAATCACTGTTATAATTTTAACAGCTCCTGATTAGCACTCGGTGTTCCATAGCTTCAATTCTTCTAGTTCAAACTCTTGTAAATGCGTGTATGTGCTATGTAGAGATTAAGTATGCCGTAGTAATTTATTTCCCTTAGTTTGTTTCTTTTCAAGTTCAACACTATATCTCCCTTACAGTATTCACCTATCTACTTTCTTTTTATGTACGTTGCTCTTGCCACCTAGAACAGTATGTTGTACAGTATATTTCCATCCTTTGTAATGTCCAAACATTAAACTTTACACTTAAACTTTTGAATTTTCTTTTACTTTCAATTGTTTCAAAGTTCAAAGAAACGACGCTCTCATAGTATGTATATACAGTGTTGAGAATAAAATTATATATAGCTGACTCAGAAACTAAGTCCTTGGTAAGTTTTTATCGACATAATTTCCGAGCAGCTAATATCCAGTAATTAAAAGTTCATTTCAACATGTTGAAACTATTACTTAACATGATCTGCTAATTACAAACACCATTATATGTAACTTTTCACACACAGTAAACAATGTAAGCTGTCGTTTAATTATATTTCATTGCATAATGTAAAACTATAAGGTCGAAGGAAGAACATAAACTAAAACAACTATCGAAACTAGTGGCGGATTTTTTACAGAGGGATTTTGAGGGGAAAAGTGGGGGATATTCACTATGCATTTATCCTCATTTGGTCATTTGTGCATTTATCCAAAATTAGGAGTAAAGTGGTAATTTTTAAAGCTTGTTTGTGACCTTTCCTACTAGGTAAATTGGTACTATTGTATTTGACCTTTTAGTGAAGAGGGAATATCCGTCGATCGTCTTCTTTCTTCTTCTGCGAATTTTGTCTGAACTCTAGTGGCTTGGACAGACAAAGGTACCTTGTAAGAAAGAAGACCTGATAAGCTGAAGAAACTCTAGTTATGGTAACAACACACAGTTCCACAGTTACAGTATTGATGTGTGATATTCACATGTGGTTAGGTTGCAGGATGGGCCTCGGCCTGGCCTCGTCTCACTCACCTCCTCTCCTCTGCTCGTGAGTTCTCGCTCTACACGAACAGTTCCCACAGGAAGTGGAAGTAACAATCTTAATCCTCGGAAACATTTATAAACAAATCTAGAGGCTGTAGCCTTGCCTCACGGACGAACTATGGTATTTTCCTGTAAACAATGTTCAATAATTAATGTAGATTTAAGGATGTCCCAGTTCTCGAGGCTGCAAAAGTCCTGAAGTTAAGATTTAGTTATTATAATCTCTCTGAACCGAATGGTTACGAGTCCTCGAAAAGAGTCGGAAACAAAGCACTGTTGACGGTTTTACAGCTCATTTGGGTACACTGCCCAAAAGTAGTTTATATTTCGAGGAGTACTTTCTGGGGTCTGGGGGCAAAACCTCATTTCTTTTCAAAAGTGTTCGAATTTGTTGTATAAAAATACTCATTATTTTCAACGCTGCTTTGATAATTAAATGAAACATCAGTCAATCATAATGGTTGAATCAAGATCCGTTGTTTAGTGATTTTGAAGTCCCTAGTTTTCCTTTTCCCGGTCAAAATCATGTCAATTCTAGCCTACTACTGAGGCGTATTTTAGAACATACACGAGCTCTGTTGAACTCTGAATACAAACTGTATAAGTCTGGTTGGGCTCTGAATCCACGTATTAGGTGTGAAAGGGCTAACTTGCAATATCTAAAACACTACAATATTATGGCCTCAGGTAGTTGTCCGGACACAAAGAAAAATATACTGTAAAAATATCACACAGCTACAGAAATTCATAAGAAAAGTTCATTACTAACCGTGTTGGAAAAATTGGTAGATACTATGTTAATTTAAGTTGAAAAGTAATAAACAATGTTCACTATTTAAAGTACACATCAGGGTTTTATAGTCCTGGATATTTAGAAACGTTTCAACGATTGATACTATAGCATTTGTTTCACCCATATCTTTAATATAACTTTAACACTTTTATATTTATCTATGAAAATGTATAATAATATTATACAATATCGAGAAAAACTAAAATACCCAAGTTAGTACATCAGATGTGTTGAAAATTAGTCTTAAGGAAGTATGCATGTTGTATCTTATTTCTTGGTAGCTAATAAAGTTTCCAGTTTTCTCTTTCAAGGTCAGGAGTACGTAGTTCTACTGTATATACTGGGCAGCAGCTGTGGTTTGACGCAAACATGTAATTTAAGCCTTAATTTCACACTCTTAATAGTTACATAAAACCAATCAAACCTATCTACGATAGTTCCTGCTATCACTGGGTTTGAATCTAGCAGAGAAAACGAAAAGTGCGATGAGCGAAACAGTACATATGATAAACCTCTTTTCATGTAATTAGTAATCAGTTTCTGCAGCCAATTCAACAAAACTATACAGTGTTAAAACGACAGTTTTGTATACGAATAATTGAGCGCCACTCGACTTATTATTTATTGTATTTATCGATAACGGATAACGCAAATACCATTACTACTTCAAAGACAAGCGAATGAACAATACAATTTCTTTTTCTTATATAAGTGTCAAAAGTACTGATGGTGTTGCTCTAGCGATGTATTATAGTTATAATTAGTAAGATAAATATAATAATAATTTTGGTTAATAATGACAATTTGTTTGCATCTGTTGTACACTTTTGCTAGTAAGTTAACAAAAGTAAATATTTTTAAAGAATAACGTCTTATTGGGGCCACGATATAAATCAAGTATGTGATTATTTCATAAAAAACGGTTTTAGATGTAAAATTATACAACCTCATTTTATACAGCAGCAATACAAATATTGTAGCCTTTAACGATTCTCCGCATTCCGTTTTATTGCCTATTGTTCTCCTAACCCTTTGCTCTTGTTCTGTTAAGCCATAAAATATAGACTTTTGCTTGATTTAATGATTTTAATTTAAAATATATTTCCTACGTTGGATCGAACGAACCTTTCAAGGCCCTTAGTTTGATACCTAGATTATTCCACTTTTGGGATACAAAACCTTTTGGACTTCTAACAGGGTGTTTTTGGGAAACAGCCTTTTAATATATGTTGTAGTAAACTTGGTATCGAATAAAAACAACTAAAGAAACTTATCAAAAACTATGTCAGCTTACGCTGATCACTTTACGCTCACCCATTTTATGACTTTCTGTTGTATGTTGACTTTCGCCTGAAGACGAGATCAGTTCGTTGACCCTGAAACGATCGGAGAATAGCCCCAATAAGAGTTATAACTTCATACTCTAAAATCGTGAGGATTGTCAGTAGTTAAGAATAAATAAGCTGATATATGTTTTCTTGTCGGTCAAGATTTGATTTTAGGAGCTTTAAGCTGCGAGCTTAGCAAACAGCCCTGTTACGTTGTGGTTATATACCACTTAGAGGCTGAAGGCCGAAGTGAGGCTTTGAGCGTAATAAACAGCCTTGTAACTTCCAATGGAATAGAGCAATCTAGCGCTCATTATAGCGTACCGGTAGTTTATGTAGTATCATCAACAATGTGTGCAAGGGGTTTTATACTTGTTAAACTCCTGGTATAATTTAAAGTAGGCTCTGAAGCTACACCAAAAAAACATAAAAAAAATAGTTGTCCATTTGTGTTTAGCAGCTTGGGTAATTATTTCCCGTCATCGTTGCGAAGATTGGAGTGCAAGGCACGTTGCACTTAATTGTCGTACATAGGAAGGTGACATAAGGCGGAATGTTGTCTAGGTCTACCAGATGATCAATCAGATGATCCAGTAAGACGAGAAAACAGCTGATTGTTGAAGCAATGCGTCGTCTGCTAGAGCCTGCTTGATTGACACATCAGCTGTTCTCTGCAACTAGATTGATTTCTTTTGAAATTGTACATTTCATTTAAAGTGAAACTTTTTGACACGAGCTGAATTTTAACATCCAAGGCGTAACTATAACGCCAAATACGCCATACTTTTAAATACGCAACGGTACTTCTTGTCATATGCAGATAACATTAAAAGCAAATTAAATAATATAAGTGTTTAAACATAACAAAACTTTGATTTAAGTTTTAAAAAACTGATCTACCTGCATATTTACACGAAATAAAAAATAAAAGTAAAATATCAACAAAACTTAACTCCCAGGAAACACAACTAAAGGAAACGCAATTAAAAGGTCATTGTCTCTATCAAAATATGTCTTTTAGAGCACAATAACTTGAAGATTACCTTACATCCACAGAAGCCTCACGGACAAACGTAACACCTTGTATAATGGTGGATAGCTTGTCTGAAGTCACCTTGAAGTAATGATCTTTTTACATCAATCAAATGATAACAATTGATCGCATGTTTTCCTCAGTTTATTATGCCGACACTTTTTATGAAACCCACCGTAGCATATCGGCCGAGAGGTTCTTTGTGTTTAGGTTATTCTTCGTGAAAACGATAAGAGCTAACCCGATTCTATGACCGAACCCATCACAATAGACACTCAAACTTTGCCTTGTTTTGCACTTCATACAAAGAACACACGTATAGATACAGGTTAAATTATGTACAGCGTGTATTGCTAAATTATGTGGCTGAAGCAAATGTGGCAGCCCACTCGTAAGTTATCCTAAATTGAGAAATATTGAAAGGGATCAAAATTCTTTAAAAATATACGTTTATAGACCTTGTAGGCTAAGCTTATTTCAAATAAACAAAATCTCAGAGTATTTTATAAACATAATCTCCAGTTGAGTCACTGTGCACAGGCATTACACAGCATATTTTATAATAGTCATGTATTGTGGAAAAGCCCAAGAACAGACATTAACTTTAAAGTGTTAATTTCTTGTATCTCCCCTTTACTAGCTAACACGCTCATCTCATGCTTCACTACGGATAAAACTTGGTAGACACAAGTTTTAGGTCCAAAAATTAAAAGAAACCTTCAAGTCAAGTTTCAACCTGGATTTCGTTTGTTGCTTGTAAAATATACAAATGGTGCATTGTGTCATACTTTTGGATTCACCCTGTATACTTAGTAAGATAATCGTATTAAATTGTTTTGTTTTGTCGCTTTATGTATTTGTATTACGATTGCGATGCGCGTTTCTTAATAAAAACCAGAAATAAAAACTGTGTGTTATTCAATAACACCTTTAAACTGATGTTGACTGCTAATATAATTGTTCTGATGTGTGTAGCATAGCTTACAAAACCTGTTCAATTAAATAACTTGAACTGATTATCTGTTTACATTATGAAATATTTTAAATGAAGCTATATTAACGCGCTTGATCCTGAACTAAACTTAAAAACTACGCTGCACTCAAAATTTAGAATGGTTTACGTTGCATTCCATCTTCCATGCCCACTTGGTCCGAGTTCTCAGATATATTCAGGCTTTATATTTAGAAAGCAGTATCTCAATCAACGATTAAAAGATAACGTTACATCTAGTTTGAAACTTTAAAAGTATCCAAAAGTTAAGGTAATTTCAAGTTTAATATAAGAAAAAACAAACCGTACTCTGTGACAAATTATAGGATCTTAAAACGTATATTAGGAAGAACCAAAAATTCTAAATGACCATTTTGATTTATACGTTAAGCTCAAAGTGATAAAAACATTTTAGGTTTTCATTTGCAGTATTTAAATAATTAAAAGATATATAAAATAATTTGTGCAATGTACAAAATAAGCGTGTTTTGATTTAATTATAATTTTGTTTAATGCAACAAATGTGATGTAGTTGATACAAACGCCCACAACAATACGGTACAATTGTTGCGTGTGTAAGCGTGTGAAACAAAGCCTCCTGCTGACGCTTGTGAGAATGAAATGCTTGAGATATCCGCATCCATCTACCAGCACTCAACCACTACTCACTACCTACAATCTTATGAAATCATCATTCAAGTAGTTGCTTAATCAACTCGAAACTGCTGCGAGCTAATGTAAGCTAAAACTTTCAGTTTGTACTAATTGAGATGCACCTGAAATAGTACATTTCATTACTAGTACCGAAAGTGATATTTTATTGACGCACGAGACAAATTAACGTGTGAGGGGGAGCTGAACTCACACTTGGCTTAAAACTCAACACTAAGCTTAAAACAAAAGCTTAAAACTAACATAAATTTTACTGTGCAAATTTTGTTACGATTATAAACAGTAATGATTATTTTCAATGATAGCAAGAAATCGGTAGATACATTTTGTAAACATTTCTCTCAAAACCATCAAAGTCATAACAAACCTAATTTGTTTTAAAATGTATATGGAAAAGATAGGAAAAGCCATTTGGAAGCATCAAACTGGATACAAACCCTAGATTAAACTGGGAAGCCTCGGAATTGGCTGTATGGAAAATGAGAAACATGCGGTAAACATGTCAACAATCTCTTCATTTCCGTACACCTCAGAAAATAACCCCTAATCAGCTGTTTTCCAAAGTTTAGGTTTATGCACGGTAAGTTACAGTTTTAAGTGTAAAATTATTAAAATTAGCAATCGATACCATTTTACCGGAGGGTACTAAAACTTTGGAAACCCCGTTGCCATACGTTTTAGCAGCACTTTTCGACCAAGAGTACGCTTTTGGAGTGTAATGTATCGATCACGTCTCTGTATTGGTATCCCACCATGGTTTTGAAATGTGTTTACTATCGATAAAATCATTACAATAGAACCAAGCTTTAAAAAACAACCACCAAATTGCCTTTAATTTATTGTAAACAAACAACGTCACCTGATCGTTTACACGGTAGTCCATTCCTATTCCGGGTAAGTAATGATCTTGTAAAACAAGTAAATGGATGTGTTTGGCTACAGTGTCGTCACTTAGACAACACTCTTGGCTGAGAACGCTTGGCAGGGTGTTGACTAAGTGCAAGGCCTACAGGCTCGCTAAACGATGACTACTCTGCATTTTGCAACCTTGAGTGTACTAACAGTCTTACCACCAGCTGATATATAAGAATGTACGCGTGTGAGATGCAATGAGACTTAGACAGATCCAGACATGAAGTCCTTCGTTGTCGTCGCCCTGGTGCTCGCCGCCATCACTTTGGCTCAGGTCAGCTTCATCACTCTTTGTTTGTCATCATTTTCCATCTGTAGTTGTTTTCATCTGTTAAATCACAGAGAAAGATTACACCTCACTAGTGTTATGTTTTCAGAAACAAATTGGTCAATTAAACTACGTACGTATTATTTTCTCTCCGTCCACACAGAGGAGTAATAACGTGTAATTTCTCTCTCGTACCAGCCAGTCTGATCAATTTTCGTAGAACTATGAATTGTAATATATGTTTCTGTTTACAATATACTTCTGCTTACAGCCAACTGCATACAAAGTATTCTTTGCCAAAATTAATTATTTACAGCAATAATCTCTAATATATAACTTCGAAGTATGCATGTTTGAATTTTATTCTAAGTGTAAAATAGCATTGATCAAATCCAGGGTCCTGTTTCATAAAAGCAGTTGAACTCCTAAACGGGAGTGTAAACATTTAGAAGTATTCTTTGTATATATTTTCTGTTTCATAGTAATTCCTGTTTTCAGAGTAATTGGGAGTGTAAAGCTTCTTTTAGAGGTATTTTAAAACTACAATTTTGTGTTTTGTTTCATATAAAACAGCTCTTATTTACACTCCAGTTTAGAAGTAAAGGCTTAGGGGTCTACCTTAACTTCTAAATCTAAATTAGCAGAGTAAACCTAACCTCTCTTTTACCCGTTTGAAAATGAGTTGATTGTTTTCATTTTTAACTCATAAAAACTATACAAATGGCAGAACCTTTTAAGACTATTTTATAACCACTTATAGTATAGGCTTTGGACAACAATTTAATATAATGAAATCATTATCTAGGCCTGGTCGATATCAAATTATGCTTAGGAGTAGAAAGGTCTACATAGCCAACTTGTAACGGCCTGATTATTTGTTGTTTTTAAACCTACATGGCTGCCGCAATCACTAGCGGTCATGCTTGACTAGTGAAAATATCAGCTAGGACTCCTAATAAACTGTAGAATTTGAAAAGTTGTAAGTTTGTTTTATGACACTGAAATGTTTTGAATCCAAACTAAATTGGTGTTAAACTAATGTTTTCAAAATCTTAAAATTGGAGGAAGAGCTTTTATTTTTATAACTTTACATTGAACAAAACTCTAGAAAACTCCCAACTACTATTCTCTATACTCCCGTTTAAGAGTTCCTAAAAGTAGCCATTTTTATGAAACATGGCCCTGTTGAAAAATAGCTTGGATCCAAACAGTTTTAGAGGTGCTAATTATATGTAGAAATGTAACACGTACGCTTACCTGGTTGTTACATTTAAAACAATATTAGTCATACACCTGTTTTTATTTTCGGGCCTTAAGGCTATGTGTCTACAGATTCCACACTTTTATAATGCATAATAGTCTAACACGTTGTTTAATTAGAATCTATTTTTATATTATTCTTTCCCACACAACTACTATGTTGTTCAACACAATTTCATTCTTTGAATCCATATTCAAAGAGGTGGTTTCTAAACTTGTGTGCTGTGTTGACATTTCACTTGAATCAGTTAGGGCTTGGCAAGGCATATGGTAATGGACACTATTACCATGTAGACCCTACTTGTAATACATCGTGTCTTCGCTTACCTACACCACCTCTTGAATATTGCATACCATACGTCTCTCCGGCTCTACGTGGTGCACAACTACCTAAATCACACTTACACATCATATACTTTGTTTCAGGCTAAATTGGATAAGAAAGAGTCCATCGACCTGATCAACAAATGCAAAAAGGAGACTGGCGCTACTGAGGGTAAGTTTAAATATACCTAGGTCTACATTAAACAAAATTACTGAAACTCAACATATATTAAAATCCTATGAGCTAACATGAAAACATGTTTTAAAATTAATGGACTAAATTTGTTTTTGTGAATGTCTTGTTTAGATGCGGAGCAGTTGTTTGAAACCCAAGTCATCCCTGAGACTCCTAAAGGAAAGGTATGTTTTAATTTAGGTTGAATTTAATTATGATAAACTGTGTTCGTAATTTCTTGCTAATTAATAACCCTACCAGCACAATGTTATTGTATTCTATCAAACAACTTAATGATAGCACATTGAGAAATCACCATAAGTTAGAATATTAGTGGTATTCACTCTGATGAGTTCTTTGACGTCAATGTTAACGGATATGTTTGTGATTGCAGTGCCTGATGCAGTGTGTGATGCGAGAGCAGGGACTGGTAAGTTTACAAGTGCCACAAGTGTTTTGCAACAATTATTAATTATTTCCCATTTTTAAAGAACCTTTTGTGAGGACAAAAACAAAACATCAACGTTACAATACAAAATTATTCATTAGCAGTATATAATATTGAGTAATTATAAAACCACATATGAACGACAAATAAAGTTCAGGTCAAACTCAATTAGGTTCTTTTTAGTCGTTTCAAAGTCAGCTTTTTATGAAATGAATTCAATCCCTCTGTAAGATACCCTTTGGCTGTAAATGTTGGTATAATGTAGTTTTCTATTACTAGCTTAACGTCAAGTTATTCATTTATACCTCATAAGAAAGGATGGTCACTTTACCATTACCAATTTCTTCATCTTTGACCAGCATACTAGATAGATAACGTCAACTTAAAAAATCTTTTTAACTATTTACAAACTTTGGCGTAAGGCAGTTAAAAGAGATCAACCATAATATTATTCTATTCAAGTTAATAATGCCAATAGAGGAAAGTCTACTAATGAATATGAATGTCCCAATGTAGATGAAGGAGAACAAGATCGACGCTCAAGCCATCAGTCAGTTCTTCGAGAAGACTTACGCTGACGATCCAGAACAACTAGAGAAGGCGGCTGCAGCTGTAGCTAAGTGCTCTCTCATTGGTTAGTGTTCCTCGGGTTTTTATTTATAACTAGATTATACACCATATCAACTTATTGGTGTGAAGAGTTAACCACTTCTAATTATCCATCTATCGACCATGCTTTATTCAAGTAACAAAGGCTTTACGGCACTCCCCTCCCAATTGTATATTCTAGCTCCACACCGTTTCCCACCTCCTTGATAAGATTAAGAAACAATAGAGAACTGCTACTATTATTCCCAATTCCAGTCAACACAGTAATTACTTGCTTTCTTACAACTCCTTACATTATCTTCTTAACTTATCTGCTCTTCCCGTTTACTCCAAGAGTACCAAATGACAAAACGATGGGCAGCCCCAAAATAGTAAATTTTAAGATTGCACCATTCAGGAATCCATTATCTTGACATCAAAAATCTTAGCCATAGCTTACAATACATTTTAAAACTAGCTTTCTCGTCATCCCTCTCTTTAGGCGATCCACTCCCACTGCTGCAACTCCAGCAGCACTATCCAGCTCTATATCAACTCCCATGACACTACGGTCAATCCTTCAGGCCTTCAGTCCAACGGTGGACCTATTGAAATAGTTAATATGAGAGTTAATATGATATAGTTTAATATGTATCCAATCAGCTCCATGACAATGTTTAGGTTTCAAGCTGCACTCACCTTCTACAACGCTAGTGCGTAAACGCAAAACAAGACCATTATTCAAGTCTCTATTTAGTTATTTTATTTCTTTTGCCAAAAGATTTCTGTTTCCTTACTTTTCGATTAGCTCAAACCTCGGAAACCTTAAAGCTTTTTTGTAATTTTGCTACCTAAACAATTATTGGTTTTTACCCATGTAGTAACACGCTAAATTTTTAAATTTATTCCTAGAGAAATGAAGGTTTGTTTTAAAGATATTTAGTTTTCTATTTAAATTAAACTCTTTTGAAATTCTGACTTTGTAACACGTTTTGCCCACAAACAAAAGTCTTTGTCAAATGTTAATTTTTCATTTTGTTTCAATTGATAAATGATAACGTTAGTCATAATTCTTAACAGACACAATTTACAAACATGTTTTTTGACATGAACTGTTTATGAAAGACTACTTTTTAGCAGATCGGCTTTTCTGCTACACGTTTTCACTGTTTTTAGTGGGTAAATTATTTGGTTTCAGATGTGAAAGGACAAGACAAGTGCGACGTGGCCGTGGCTTACCTCAAGTGTGGACAAAAGGTATGCATACAATACGTTATTAACAAATTGTTGAATAGAGTTTAAAGCTTTTTGTTTGTATACTGCAACTGGACCTTTTAACTAGTTATGATTCAAACAGCAAACACTACAAATTTAGCGGCTATAACCGTGGTCGAAACAAATAAAGGTTTGTGCAGTCGACATTTAGAGACAATGTGATTCCAATACAATGATTGGAATAACATTTTAGCTATGACCACAGTCATAAAAACTTATTCTAACTTCCCAAGTCCGAAGTTTCAAAGTTCATAACACTTTATATAGATGTACGAGTATGTTTAGTTTAAAGTAAAAATACTAGTGATGGTACTGTTTTATTGATATGTTTGTATTTTCAACAAGTTTTTTAAACAGCATAAATGAATGTTTTCAATTCAAACACAAAACCAACAAAGACACTAGTCTACCACAAATTGAAACTAATTAATTTGTCAATACTTGATGATAGTCAGTAAATATATCAGTTATGTTGTCTTGTAATGATCATTAGGATAGTACACATAGTTTAAGCTATGAATTAGAATGATATAATACAATACATTTACTACAGTAACTACTCATATTATAATGGGTTTTTATTGTATTCTACAAATCTTTTGCACAACAGAATTGCTGCTAGAACAGTAAATAAAAACCAACATGTAAAGTTTAGTAGCGGATTCAAATGGAATCCCTGTTATATTCGGATAGGTAAACTTACTCCGGTATACTAGTATTGTCACCAGACACAATTTTATATATACTTATCTACAATGCGATATAACTGTGATAGAACTAAAGGGTTATCTCGTTGTAAGCTTGGGCGTAGTACAACTGCTGTGCAACATTTTAAATCAGTTCTTGTTCAAATTAGTAGAGTCTTTTGATTCCGTTTGCAAGCCAGCAGTAACGTGATGAATACACAAAAATGACTGTGAATATATTAATATTGCTGCAATTAAAAAGTGTCGCCACAAAATATATAGTCCTAAATTGTTTCTTATCATGTTTCAGAATGGATTCCGGCTGTGATTTTCAAAAAAGGGCTTCTACCAAATCGTTTTCTGAAATTTGTACAAACTGTTATTACATTATTTGACACTAATTGTTCGTGTGTTTTCTTAATATCACCCCTTGAAATAAATACTTCAAAAATAAGAATATGGTACAGTAAAATGCCCGGTTTTATTCAATAGACTACTATATCCATATACTATATACAGTACTATATCATGTGTAAATAAATATTATTTTATAGATACTTTTTTTAATTAGTAAAACGTCTGAAAGTTGTTGCAAAGTCAAAAAAGGTTTTCACAAAACAAATATTAACCAGGGCTAGTTTGAGTTGAAACGTAGGCTACGTACGCGCCTTAACACGGTATCGAGAGCCAAAAGGCTCATGGACAACCACTTTGTAATTTATTTAGAAACACCTATTTTCTTTAGCCAATAACAGCTAATAGATAAATATACAGTATATATATATAAATAACACAGCTATTTGCACGTTTTTGACCCTTTTATTAACATTTATTTTATAAAGTCCAAATACCATGTACACTTAACCTTTCATTACAATTTAAGTTTAGGTTATTTTTGATTAACGGTTTATCATTGGAAGTGTGTACCTTAATTTGTGTAAAACTACGGGTTACTGTCCGTTCCTTAATGATTAGCAAACCACAACAGATTCAACAAAGCACGATTGCATTTAACTTCTTAAAACACGCAAAAAAGAATTATAGGAAACGGAATACCGTAATGGCTTGAACCGTAAAGTACAACATAGTTTTGAACTCATTTGCTTCGATTTGCAATTCAGATTGATCCGTACAACATTACGGATATCGTCTCATCTAACCTGATTTTGATAGAAAAGTCTTCGGATCAGCTTACAAGTTTACAATTTATAACTTCGTAAAAACATTCGACATTACCTTAGTTAAATTAAATTAAATAAATGATTAATAGTTAATTTTTTTGATGAATCCTCAAGTGAAAACAGGGTTTCTCCTAGCGATAAGTTGGGATTTTATATATCGTCTTTAACGCCGTACCTCTTAAAAACTTATTAAACAGTTTTCTGCTTGTTCACTAAAAAATGAAACCATCCGCAATAAAATGTTAACCTCAGAAATTATGCTGTTGTATAAACAAAGATACCTGGCTCTTCGCCAGCCCGTACTGATCACGAAGAACGATTACGTTATGTATTTATTACAGCAAACCACAAAACATAATTAGAAATCTCCTCGGCAGAAAACGGAAAATGCTGTACACCAGTATTAGTACACCATCAGGTTATCAAATTGGCTCGGGTTCGATTCCCGGCGCTGCAGTAACAACCTTTCACGAAGGCCTCTCCCGTGGTTCGGAAGTCACGTTAAGGTGGTGGTTCATTCCTTATGTCGTTGATAGGCTACTAATTGATGACCCAATCTGGGAAACAGTCGGCCCTAGTTTGTAACAAAACGACATCTCATAATCCATCTAAACACTCACACTCACCGTTCATCCCTCATTCAACATAATACCCTCTAAGAGTGGGGTCGGTATCTCAAATCAAAGTATCTGCAAATAAAAATCCGTCAGAATCTAACTGATCCTTTGTGTTGTATATTGAACGTATATGAGTGAAATATTACTACTAAAATTAAAACACAAGTGAAACGGTGGAAAAGAGCGGGCTCAAAATAAATACTAACGAGATATCTGACCACGAGAATAGCTGGAATGTCAGAAGACGCCGCGGGTGAAACTGTATTAAATATGCTTAAATAGCTTAAAACCGCGTAAAGCTTATTGTACTCGTGCTTATGGGAAAGCAGTCCTCAGCTTACACTACAAGACGCAAGACAATTAGCCGCGCTTAAATTGATCTGTTTGAAAAAACTGCAATTCTCAGGATACATTAAAAATGCATGCTTTAAAACATGAACCATAGTTTTGTATTATTTCAATCAATGATAGGTGATAAGATAAAATGGATTAATAATAATTGTGTAAAACATTATTATGATTAGAGTAGGTTAGGTCGAAGAAGAGAGAGATTCGATTGACACTACTAATATGATGTAAGCAAAATCATACAATAACGCGGAGATCTAATAATACGCGTGTACATGTGTTTAAAAGTTGATGTAATCCCAACAAATCCCTTCAAAATACTCGCGATTTATTCCAAGAACACAAAAATCGTGTTATAGAATACAGAATGTTTGATGTGTTTCCGCAATGAACATGTCACACAGCAGACAGCACGTGACAAATAGCTTTGTTTTGTATCTTACACAAACATCTGCACCTTGCATCTACTGGCTACAGAAAAATAGTACCGAGACGTTTTGACTAATGAAAATAAAACAATAAAATATACCCGTTTTAGTACATTTTCAAAGAGAACGAAACGGAAAACCTGTTTAATTATACACTACCTCTTGAGTCAAAAAGCAAACCTTATTAATTATATACTATATTCATAATTACTCTACAGACAGCATTTTTGTCCCATTACAGTAGTTTTGGGGCATATGTTACTATTGTTAATCTCTAGATTAAGTTCGTTAACTGCCACAATCGGTCCATCTGAAAGAACATGTTCAGAAGGGAAGGGACTTAAGCTGAATGAGTGACCTGATTTTAATCAAACTTGGTTTGAACATTTATGATACTGCACCTAACATATAAAATACATACCAGACCGACACCCAGTTAAGTGCTTATGCGTCGCTGGCATGAGCGAGACCGAGATATTTACAAAATAAACATATGTTCCAAATTCCGTGAAAATTGGACAACAATGCGACCTGTAAAGATGATACACATATATACATGTATACATATGTATAAAAATGTGAAACGCGTGTTCTGGGGGTCAGGATCAGTGCTCATTTCATAATCCCGGGCCTGGGTCTTACCATGCTGACGACATGAATATCTCACTTTTCCAAAGGAAATTCGATAACAAGACAAATAAAATCCTATTTCCATTGCCGTTTTAAATTTTCAGGTGTTTTTATATTTGTGGTACACATGCTGAGTACGGAGACATAAGATACATAAATTCAGTTTCAATGGCATAACCTCCTCAGTTCCAAGCTCAATACACACAGACAACGTAATGTAACCTGTAGGTGACGTGCGGTCTGAGGAGGATAAACCCAACGAACAAAGACAAATTTTCTGTACTCTCTGCATATACCCCAATTTAAGATGGAAAATCCTCCCAAAAGATGAACTTCCGTGTATATTATTCTCCCCGTTAGAGAGAGTTCTCTAGGATTCACGGCAGCGCATTGGCAATGTTATATTTAGTTCTAGTCCTTTTTTTTATTAAAGAGATACACGATGACGTACAGTGACACATACCCTTAGATCTAATAGAGAGCGCTTTGGAATGAAAATACGAATATGCTTGCAACGTTGATGTAGGTGCAAACAACTTTGTAGATCTATAAAATAAAATTACTCAGACTATTTCTGTGTGGTTAGTATTAATGGGTCAGTAACAACCTTAAATTCTTTCCCATACAACTTTTACTTGAGAAAGAAATCGCCACTGTTCATACGTAGTACGCTTTAAACACTCAAAGAGTTCCTTTGAAACCTTTAAGATTGAAGCCTGCCAAGTGAGCGTAATTACTTTTATGGCGAGCCAGAAGGACTTCCGTGTTAATTTTACACTTATATTGGAGAACTACGTTGATGAAAGGGTAAAACTAAAATTTTGTAAACAATCAAGATAAAATCTTCAACATTTTCCGTCAAAGCTATCAGAAAATCAAGCTGCAAATTTCGGAAAATGACTACTAGATTTATTATTGTACTTGTGCCCTATTTATGGTTGTAGCAAAGATAATTTTGTGGTAGGTAGATAGCACACAGAAGCCACATGGCTGAGGCAGAAAACTCAACATAGTTGAGGCAGCCAACGCACAGAATGCGCTTTGAGGGCATCCTTTTAAAAGTCTTAAATAGAGCCACCGACGCAGTTTGGTTGTTCTCGAAAATTGCACCACTTGGTCACATTTAAGTCATCGACATCGGGCAACTCGACATGTGTAGCCGAGGGGAGAGACGGCAACGCTGCAGCGCATTCTGTGTATGGGCTGCCTAACTACCTATGTTGAACTTTCTGCCTCAGTCATGTGAAATTTAACTCAATAGTTGTTCACACCACCTGTTCCATATAAAACTCAACTAAAAGTATCAGTACAAATATGTTAACAGTTGATCGATAAGCTCCATAGTTTAGTTACACAAATTTTCTCTGCTACAGTTTACTACTATAAAAATCTTGAAATTATTGGACTTTGCGTTGGTTGTACTTTCACAACTCTATAAACACATTTGGTCATACATAGATTTGGCATTTGCAAGCCAAGGTCGTATTGAATGGTATAAAACACGGTGATTAGGAAAATAATCATGCAATAAAAGAGTCATAAAGCCCAGCATGACGGTGTGTTTGGCTGAAAACGCAAGCTTTAATGATTTGGTTGGGATTATACAGTGTTGTTATCACAGTACTTATAACACGTGTTACGATTTGTGTGATTTTCCGTATTTCAACGGTTTTAAAATCTCATTATGCGCTGTAAACAGCTAAAATATATTAAAGTTGTTAGGGAACAAAATAATACTACTCATAGGCTTACATCGCCTCAACCACGTCTCTTCAGTCATGTAACAACAAAATAAAAATGTATTTTTAATTTTATTGTGGTTAGACCTGAAGGAGGAAGCGTAGCTTCCAAAAGATTAAGTCAACCAAAATAAACACTTAATATTGGCTTAGAAGTATTTTAAAATTATGTTTTATTCTTGAGAATAATTATTTTAATAACACTGTTTTATTAGCACCGTATCTTTACATTAATTTAAAAATATATAAAATTTTATTTGAAATATAATTCAAAAATTTAAAAACATTTTTATTATAAAAGAAGGTGTGCTGCCAATCAGCTTTTAATAATTTATACACTATTTATATAAACTACTTTATGTTTTATGTTGCATTCTTTAAAGGTTGTTTGTGTTTTCTATATCTTTAATAAGTACAAATAATTATTGATAGCTTTTCAGAGCGTCACCTAAGAATTACCTCATCATCGAAATGTGTGTTGTATGGGCTGAGTGAGTAATGTTTAGTTACTCTAATATTTTAGGATTCAATGGTGTTTGAAGGATTCGGCTGAAATGCAATACATTAGGACAACAATTCACCCACTTTTCATGATTTCCCATGATATTGATACAAGTTACGACTTATATAAAAATCTCCGGGTGGAAATTGTTATCACCTGTTGTAATTAAATGATTGGGAAATATTTGTTTTCCGTAGGAACCAATGCTATTTGAATTTAAAATATTAGCTAATATTTTAGGAAACATCACAGTTTTACAAATGTTTGGTGAAAGCTTATTGTTTAATCACACCACTAACTATTCCAATGAATGAGAAGCAAACCGTAACCAAAGCCAAAAATTACAAATTAGCCACAACTGATTGCTATTGTGTACATGTTGGCCGGATTCTGAGATTAATCTGTGTGGTAAAATACTTACGAGGAAGTGTGAAGTACAGCGCACGCAGTTTGCAAACAGCCTTCTGCACCGCCAGTGACGGAGTGAGGAAGAGGAAGCTGTTGTACAAGTGTTCTACCTACAGCCACATTGAGTGTGATGAATACTCCGTCCTTGGGAAGTTGCACTCAGCTGATATATAAGGATGAGAGCCGGACAGACAGACAGACAGACACACATCCATCTATCCAGATATGAACTCCTTCGTCGCCGTCGTCCTGGCTCTAGCAGCCCTGGTCACTGTTTCACAGGTAAACTGTACAGAGTGCAAACACTTTGTGCACCTTAGTTCATATATGAATGGTTTCTTCCTTTCATTCTAAAATGTTTTAAAACACATTTTTGCAATAGAAGTACTTGTTTAAAAAGTTTCAAAGTACATACAATATTAAATATCATTCACTGTGTTTGTTTTTAAAAACAGAAGCAAAATATAATTAAAATTTCGTTAGATAGGCATTTAATAACACCACATACCGGCCATAACTGTCCAACAGGAAGTAAAGGATAGTCGGGTTGCTGGATGATGATATTAAAACACTTCTATTTTATTGGTTTAAAAGATATTATTTTGATATACTGCATTTTGTTGTAGTTCAAAGTGAATATCATTCTTATAGTTATGTGATGAAATTATTGCTTTAATTAGTGCAAAATTACTGCTTTTTGGTAAAATATGTTTATAATTGTTCAAAAGTAGCTAAGAATTACTGTTGTGTTATTGGTTTTGATAAGCAAGTACGCAACTACAAAAATGAGTATCCTATTTTATGCCTTTATCTCACAACAACCGCACTTCAAAAGACATTTTCTGTATTGAAATCGTGTGGAAATTAAACACTTAACCAACTGACTTCAACTGTTTCCACAGGCTGGACTGGACAAGAAGGAGTCTATTGAACTGTTGGAGAAATGCAAAAAAGAAACTGGAGCTACTGAAGGTAACTTTGATTGAATTGTGTCACGCCTCTCAAAAATGCTCTTAACTTTGGGTTTAACTTTGACTTATATTACTCTTTATACTGTAATTTCCTGTCAAAATTGAAGACAACGTTTTTTCTGATTACGTTAAACATAATCATATAAATAAACTGTATTGACTGTTGTAGAATAAAGTAAGTTCAATCTTAATCTAGATAGTTGGTTACACTTTTCGGATTTTCCAACAATCTAAATTTTGTTGTTGTGTTGATTTTATATTAAAAGAACTATTAAGGAAAAATTTGTCTTTGTTTTATGGCAAAGTTAGGGAATCAAAACTTTATAGCGATAAAGGGTTTTAAACGTTATCCTTGATAATGCCCACTAAAATCATAGAAAATCTTTTTGGTTAATCATAGCTCTATGGCTAATCAAATCGTATGACAGCCGGTGTTGCAAATCCTTAATATCACAACAGAGAAATACGTATTCTTATCGGAGAAATTGTTGAAAAGTGTAAACAAAATAACTCTATATTTCCAACATGTAAACTGTAATAACGTTATGTCGCATTGATCAAGTAATATACACGTTTGACAATAAGGAACATCGTTAGGGTTAACCTTGTACTAGAGAGTGAATCAGTAATCAAGACTGAGACATTCTTGATTATAGAATGAGATAACATATTCCCTCATCTATAACGTGAATGAGAGTGGTTATAAATAATAAATACCAAAATATTGAATGGTGGCGTAAACGCGTATGTAAAGCTTTATACAAGAAAAAACTAGGTTTCCTCATTTGAATTTTTCCCAGGACACATTTAAATTGTGATTAATAATTAGTTTCTTAACGTGAAATCACTAATCCATTTTTCATGGGGAGAAGAGACGCCATATATTCAAGAACGTTGTGTACTCTGAAGGAAAGGTAGGCCTGTAATCATACTGTTATTTAAAAAACCTAGTTTCGATAATTCGTACATATGTGCTTTAATACTAATATTTAAAACAACTCTCACTTACAAAGACGACGCAAAAAATTCATAATCTGTTAAATCTTATATGATTGACTCTCTTGTTATAAAACCTCCCATTCATTCTGTAGAAGCACCGGTTTATCTATCGGCGTAACTGGGTAGTACCAACAAAGGTTACTGTTATAGGTACAAGTCTTTCCGAAATAACCTCTCATAGAGAGTACATGATTGCGTATATTTTTACTCCAATCCGCATAAGAAAATGCATGTTTATAATATATTAAAGTGTATCTAGGGCCGGATATAACTAGAAAGTTTAAAATCATCATTTAATACTCGAAAATTGTAATACTCGTAATCAGAACATATTACATGCAAGGCAAACGTCAGGTCTAGATTACTGGAATCAGTTTAACATAAACGGGAATATAAAATTAGTTTTACTCAAACGACAAATGATGGTAGATATTCGAGGCAGGATGACAATAAAAAGATACTAGTCTATTACCTGCTAATGATTTATACCATAGGCTAAAAGTCCTGTAATTGATGTAACAATACAGTTTGAAGCTTTTGCCAATAAGATTTCATAGATTTATTTAATGAAATACAAGCAGTTTTATTTAAGTACAAGTCGTATAAACCCTATTATCGTTTTAAATAGTAGCCCATTGAGTTGAGTCCCCAGTAAATATACCGAACTTAATGAACTTCATTAACTTGTATAAGCCAACACATTATGAACACGAGTATATGTAGTCAATGGTAAGATTTTCTAATATTTATCAAATAATTCAGTTTTAAAGTAATTTCCTGTTTTTAGATCCAGAACAGCTGTTTACTTCACAAGATATTCCAACGACACCCGAAGGAAAGGTAATTATTTATGTTGTAATTTCTTATAACAGAACACTTCGAAATTATTACACCTTTAAATTCAAAAGTAGACATATTTAAATCTAGAGTTAAAAACTTCAGGTCATGCTCGACATAAATGGCGTAAGACTTACATAGAAAACTGGCTTTATTATTACAACACACGAGTATATCGTACTATTGTAAACATAAATTATACCAAGTGTTCTGCAAACTGTTGTGTATCATTTCATTAAATTTGAATGTATATTTTTTACATGTTTAGGGCATATTCTTTGATTATTCGTACGTACATAGAAAATAATATAAATTATAAAAACACATAACAGTTACAATATGTATCATATAAATTCAGTCAAGCTTTATGTTTGGCTTTGCATAATTTGATAACAATTGTTGATTTTGCCGATTGTTTGAGATATGGCTGTCATATGTCACTTATGAAGGACTTTTCTTCTAAGGTTACGTCATAATGCATAACTACGCATAATGCATATACGTTCATAATGCATGGGGACGTTTTTCGCGTATAGATTAATTTAGAAGTAATATTTTACATGTCATTCACATCAGTAAAGTACTAATAAACCTGTGTTTTACAGTGCATGATGCAGTGTGTTCTCCGCGAGAAGAAGCTGGTAAAGTTATTATATTTATACAAATTAGTTATAAAATAGAAATACTATCAGTTAGTACATAATGAATTATATTCATCCATTACTTTCATAGCATGATAACAAAAGCTTTATCCGGGAAAACTTAAGCATTATTTTAAAGCAATCAGGGACAAAGGACTAAGGGAGAAATGTTTACATCAATTGGAACACGATGTTAGGTATGTATAAGCTATTTCGTGAAGTTAACCAATTCGAATCAAAAGCTACAAGTACAACCCAGTATCTTAGTAGAAAAAGTCTTTGCAATTGCTCTTTTTTGATTGCGGCCCAATACAAGCAATATTTGATATTGTGGATACTCTACGTTGCTTAAAGTTTGAAAATGTTCGTTGTTAAATCTGCCAAGGTGTATAAACAGATATCGACAGCAAATCCGACTTATCTGTTTAAACTAACAGCTGTTGACTCTGACGTTGTTCCACAGATGAAGGGGGACAAGGTGGACGCTCAAGCTGTCAGTGACTTCTTCGAGAAGACTTACGCTGACAACCCTGACCAGCTGGAGAAGGCTGCTGGCGCCGTTGCTGAGTGCGCGCTCCTCGGTCAGTTCAAGTAGCTTTTACTTAAACCAAGCCAACACGTAGCTAATCGCAGGCGTAAGTGGTGCGAATTACCTGGATTGACGACCCTAGAAAAAGTTGCTCAAAACAGGCTCTCGTAATCATCTATTTGGGACCCTATCTATTCGTGAAAAGATTAGACAAGTTGTTTTCCATGGTTGTTCTAAGGTTGTCTCTAGGTTTGTATAACCGTTTTTGTTTATTTATCTTACGCCAAAATTAGCAAACAAATGTTAAAGTTGGCCAAAAATAGGTTATTTTAAACGTGTATTTATATTTGATCCCAAACAGTTGTTTGCCTTTTTCGAACTACCCCTAGATAGAACCACCCCTATCCTATCATATAAACTCGGAAACAGAGGAATACGAAACCATATGTTGCCAGGCTTTGAGTGAGCGAAGCAAATTTGGAATATTGCTACTACCATTTCTCTTGACTGGAAAGGTCGGCGGCTTTCCTTTCATGATATGTAGCAAGTCTTTACTATAAACTTACTACATAACATGAAGGGAAAACACATTTAAAACTTCATCAAAATCTAACTTCTTATTCTGCTGTTACGGTGAAAATTACTTTTTGATTGCCATTTTGAAATGGCTTGATTTTATTTTCGCTGTAGATGAAGCGTAAAAAATTCAAAACTCAGGTCTGGGTATCAGGAATGGTGCTCAGTTCACGATATTGGGCCTAGGTGCTACCATAATGAAGAAAATTCATTGAGCCGATAATCAAAGAAAACGTTTTTAAGTAGCTCACTAGCCAAAAATACAACCAAAAGCGAATCATAGTTGGTTTTATTTCTTTTCTTCCATTATTGCTATTTGTGTAAATCAAATGTATTTCTGTATTGGTTCGTCTTTAAAATCAAAGTAAAAATAACATTCATTGAAGTAAATAACATAGAGGTAAACGGTAAACGGAATAACGTGCTGAACGATCAAATTTTACACAATGTTACGTGGATCTAAATTGGTGTAATTTTTCATTTGAGGTAAGTCTTTAACACACTTAAAATATAGGAATGCAGTAGTATAACTGTGCGAAAACTAGTGTTTAAATTAAAAATTGCGTAGTAAAGGGTAAAGATGTTCTCATTTGTCATGTTGAAAATAACCTAGCAAGATGCTTTTAGTGAGCTCATGAACAGTTTATTGAAAAAAGTAACCACCTTTCCGTTTATTACACATATCCTAGCAAGAAGTATCTTTGGCTTTGATTTTTTAAATTGACTTGAATATATGTACTCTTATTTATATCGCGTGTTGGTGTTTTCAGATGTGTCAGGAAAAGACAAGTGCGACGTAGCTGTCGCTTACCTCGAGTGTGGCAAGAAGGTGAGTCAATGAACACGGAACTTAACTTGAATACCTTTTAGACTTTTAACATGTCTTACGTTTTGAAAGAAAATATTCAAATTTACGTAGTTTAGTTCGAATTAACTAAAATGTAAAACTATTTATACTTCATGACTAAAAGTCAAATTATTGTATGTTGAATCATTCAACTGTAAATACATTATATTTTCGCCGAAGGAATAAATAGATTATTAATAATGTATAACATTACAATTTACCTCAAGTAAATTTATATTTTATCACAATTTGACTCTAAAAGGTTTATGCTGTATTGCAATTTTCAAAGTAAGAAGAACATTCACTAAGAAAGTGGTTTTTGGATAATTTCAAGAACGTCGTAAAAAACCTTTTGCCTAATAAGGGGGTTTTAATTTTTCATTTATTTGCACGATATAGTTTAAAATCTGCATATTTCATATCGCAAATTAAAATTTTACGAACTTTCCAAAACTACTTGAACATACGAGTATTATGTATGTAAGGCTTTTAGAACAACTACTATAAACTAAATGTAAATACGTGTTAACTATGTTAAAACGCAAGGATCAACAAACTCTCCAGATCTAGAAATATTTCGGGAATAAAACGATTTTCCACTAAACAAACAGTGGTGGGGAAACGTACTCTACACGGACTCTCTACTTTAAGTGGTACTTTAAAGCGTAAAGGACCAGACAAATATTTGTTGAACAGCACATTGATTTTCGATACCTTCAAATTTCAAATATTTGTGTATATATTGTAAATATGTTTAATATGTTAGATAAGTTCACTTAGAGCTTAGACTAAATATTATCTTGTATTTAACTGGTGGCTCAAGTATTAATGTCATCGATGCTCAAACGTTTATTGTTCAATTGTTCAAATGTAATCTGACGTTGTGTTTTGGGATTTTCCCCCCTACCCACGAATAGAGTACTAACATGTATGTTCAATTTTCAGCTTACCCAAACAACTTCCTATTTGGTGGTCGGAATTTCTCCCATTCCATAGTTGTGGTAGGGGGCTTGTAGTTAAGGGTATATTAATGACTTTCTGTAATGACGTGTTTAATACGATTGGTAAAGCACATATCAATGACACTTTTAATAAAGTATACAGTCCCATATTTTCCAAAACTAGGCAATTAATGCAATCAATACATTAATGTACGAATGTTCTTACTTGCTTTTTAAATTGTATCTTTTCTTGTATTTCAGAAAGGATTCCGGCTGTGATTTGACTATACCTCTACCACAAAGAAAAACATTTCATCAATTTGAAATAAATCTGTTGAATTTCTGTTAGCCTAAATCAGTCCTTCATTTTCCTGTTGTTACTCGTTATGTATAAGTTTCACACACTTTAATGTGTTTCTGGTACTGATCAAATGGTATAAGACACGGCTTCGACGTGGAAAACTAACACTCTGGTCAAAATGAGCCAACACTGCCCTGGCCTCTACTGGGAAAGCTTTTCAATAAGGTGTAGCGTTTGCAATAGCAATAAATGACGGATTTCATACCTCAAGGTCCAGTTCTGTTCAGAGTCAGATTAGGTAATCAATTTGTCTTTACTCTTCAGAAGTAGGCAAACACTTTGCCAAACTTTAATTTATTCAGAAGTGTCCATGTTAAAACTATTTGTACGTGTGCTGTGTATTAAGACTGTTAACTTTTTTAAATGGAACAGCTACACACACTTTTACATTTACTCTGAATCAATTGACAAAAATTCAAAAGTATTTTAATAATCGTTTGTTGATAGTTTTAGTTTGACTCATCGAGCCTTCAACAAAACCATCGTTTATCTGAGTTTATAAACTCCAGGGTTACACATTGTGTCAATTATTTCAGTGGGTAAGGATTTTGCTAATGTATTTTCCATCTTCTGAACATTTTAAACGTAACAAACAGAACTGTTTTTAACGAATTTCCTTTGGAAAATGAGATATTCATGCCGTCAACATGGTAAGACCCAGCCCGGGACCATGAAACTAGTACCGATCCTGAACACCAGTACACGTTTTGAGCATTCTTTCAACACTTTATTTTACATATGGAAATATGTATCACAATTTTCGTCTGATTTGAAATTTGACACAAATTAATGTTCCTTTTGTAACATAAAATTAAGTTTTTCGCTATAACAATGGAAGGAGTAGTCCAATTATATTGAAATTTAAAATGAGTTTCCCATTTATTATCTCGTAGTATAACCTCCAGTAAAAAATCCGCTTAGGCTGAAGGCCGAAGCGAGTTTGTAAGCCTAGCAAACAGCCTCGTAACGCCCGTGATCATTTAGCAGGCCAAGCTGAAGTTATTAGTTTTCTCTTTATAACCGTTTGTCATAGACAGTTTTACAAGTGTTCTAAAACTAAGAATTACTTTATTTTAACTTTCGATCTTAATTTGTATAAACGCTAAAAAGCTAATTTATTACTAAAGAAATTTGAAGACAAAAATGTTTAGACCGAACCGGAACTTGAACCTGGGGCTCCCGCTTGCCGGGCGGTTATGCTCACTACTACACCATCCGGCCCAACTATTTCTGCCTTTAAATTTAATTCTTACTGTGAAATATTTCAACGATAATTTCACGTTTATCTGAAGACTATACTTACAAATCCCTTTTCCGCTGCAACACAGTGGAGCAAGCACTAAAACAAATATCAAATAAATCAAGTTAAAAATATGTGTTTTCTGCTAAACCAGCCAATATTTCAAGTCACTTTACACTTTAATTTTTTATTTGGTAGGTGTAGAATTAAAGATGTTATTGATTTATTTAGTTAGAGACAGAGTACACGATATCACATTAGAAGTCGTATTTTTATCTTACATTAAATGAAATTACGTAGTTAATATAGCAAATATGAGTCTTGAAGTGTATAATCTGTGTGAGTAGTGGTTGTTACCTAATGCACAAGTTTGATTGTAAAAGGTTTCCAAGCATAAATCATTATTTGTAAGTATGCGAAGTTAGCCTTTATTCATTTAATTAATTTTTTGAATTCCATTACGTATTCTTATGTCCTTCCTATTTGCCTTTATTCCATATTTTGAAGATTTGTTTAATTTTTTTATGCCATCCTTTCCTTCATGTAGGGATGAGTTTTTCCTCAACCATGGCTTTTATAATCAAATTAAAATGTAAATAAATTAAATAACAAACTAATTAAAATTTATATTAAAAAAACACAATATCATGTTAACATCTCGATTTAAATAATTATTTACTAAGTTTCAGCGTAAATTTCAAACATAGATTTCAATGACTTAAAACTATAAATATTTTCCTCGTTGCAAGTTTTAATCCACATTGATGACTTTAATGGAATTTTCGTGGCATTGTGTGCATTCTAATTCGTTATTTAGACAACATTATCTTTAGTTGCGACTCAATGAAACATGTAAAAGGATTCCACACGCTTCATTTCCAGTTATTTACGTTACTTTTTACGTTCTCTTTAGAGGATTCAACTGAATATTTCTATGAGGTTATAATAGTGCTTGAACATGGTGGGTAGTTCATGTTGTGTTTATCATTAGTTAGCCACTTACAATTTGTTTATGGGTAACAATGAGTATACAACTGACTCGTGTGGACGGCAGTATACCGTCTTCTCGCGTCTCTTTTAAAACACACCTTTAAAATTATCCTCTTTTTTAAAAACTAAGTTTATATACCACAGATTTTAAACGCTAGTGAACGTGTTATTTGATTAAACTTACCTTCCTCGGATCCAAGTTTCGTCTGACATTTTTCCAACAGCTCTATAGCTTGCGCTTTATCTAGGTCAGCCTAAAAAATGCGTAAAGACGTATTATATAGTATAGAACTAACAGTTGCAGTTCTTATTTACTGTGTGGAATATATTTGGTAGGTATACAGTATTTTCTACGATTGAAATTTCAATGCAGATGGACTTTTTACGTTTTGGAATGTCGAAAACATTAATAGTTGTATCGGTTTTAATTATTAACTGTTTTCAGGTTAGTTTTATTGGTCTATTTACTACTTACCTCTGTTCAAGGGGAAAATGTATGTGTTTTGAATAGCTTTGTACAGTCTAAATACAGCTAAGCTAATAACTGAGCATAACCTGCTTGAATACATTTTTCCCCCGACGCAATACAGGGGTTTTACCTAAGGCTAAGTGGTTACTTTAAAACTAAAATTTGGGGACACCTGAAAAACCTGTTTATTTATTTTGAACTAAAAAGTTATCAATTAGATTATGTTGTAAAAAACTAAATTAAGAAGGGAAGTACACAAATCTTCTAATATTATCGAATCTGAAGTGTAACAAAATATTTAAAGTTTAAAAATATCTCAGCACGGAATCTTCTCATCTCAATATCGTATTTTCTTTTTTACATGCATCAATACATTCATAAAACCAGTTACACTGAAGCAGTTAAAATTATTTTCAAAGGCCATTGTGGGGTTTCTTCTTTAAGGCACAACCAAACACTGTATATGTATAACCTATTAAATTTTAACATTCTGAATAGATTGTATGAAATAATTTTAACATAATACAAATATTAAACTATGAACACAAGTAACAATATTATATACTAATTCAAATATTGAGTAATTATATTTCTTAGTGTATAAGAGTTATGTGGTCCCGTACCTCGTTATATGGTAAAGTACTCTTAGTTAGGGTCGTTGTTAGTATACGCTTTAAGCTCCTTGAAACTACTTCAACTCAACTAGTTATGATGTATATTAAATTTAGTTTCGAAGCTTTTGATACACTTAACAGTTTGGTCCAATCAAGGCTTTACGTGTTACTAAACAAAGTATTTAAAGGCTGTATACTATAAAGAGTACTATTTAACATAAAATAAACTAACTTATATAGCATAATCGACTGTTTATAGCAATCATGAAACTTGGCTTAAATAAATTCGTTTGATTTAAATATTTACATTTTAAATAGATTTTCTCATTAATCTATGATCGATGAATACTAAGACAATTTTTCGTCTCAAGATTTTCATGAATGAGTATTTGTAGCTGGTAGACTATTTAGTAGTTTTCTATTCGCTCAATTAATAAACCAAATAGGTTCAAAATTTGAACTGAACCAGCAACAAATCATAGCTACAAGCTTAGTGTGCCCTTCCGGTTTCAGCTGAAACGCAGCAGTGACTGTAGACGTAAGTTATACAGTTACGTAATCGTAAACTCTGCCCTTTCAAACTACAGGCGTTAACGTTGTGCGAAATTGTTTAAACCAAAGTAATCAGCTAAGACATGTTCAAAATATTGAACTCTAGATTATGATGATTTGCTCACCTGACACAAGTTGATGGCTGCAAACACGACTGACAGTAGGATGAGGGTGTTCATGATGACTACTGCACTGGTACTGGTACTGTGTACTGTGTACAGTGATTGCAGTTCGACACGAGAATGATTGTTATATACCGGTTACCTTTGCTAAGTCACATTCAGGGTCGGAACCTTCATTAAACATCGGGTTCTCAGAGTTGTGCAGTTTATCATTTTACCAACAATAAACATTGTAATTGACTCTGATGGGCTTATTTTCCTTGTCAGGTAACTTCGTACTTACCGTGTATCTGTTGTTGTTTACGCCGAGAGTAGCTTTTAACACGTCTTAAATCTTGTTAAAGAGAATAGGAATAACAGTTTGTTTCTATCTATGGTGTTAGTTATGAAAGAGATTAGACGCCTTAGGGTGCGCAGTAGGGGCGTACAAAAATTACGTGTAGTCCAATAAATTTAGAGTGCACAGTAGTGACCGTGACCTTAAATTTTGTCCCATAAGAACGATGTACAAACAGGCATTTTTGGGACACCTCACCTACAGCAAGTCCGGTACAAGGGTTGCGTCAATCTTGTACGCGTGAGTTTAAGATGCCGGTACAAGGGTTGCATCAATCTTGTACGCGTGAGTTTAAGAATGCCGGTTACAAGGGTTGCGTCAATCTTGTACGCGTGAGTTTAAGTGCCGGTACATGGTTGCGTCAATCTTGTACGCGTGGTTAAGTGCCGGTACAAGGGTTGCGTCAATCTTGTACGCGTGAGTTTAAATGCCGTTACAGGGGTTGCGTCAATCTTGTACGCGTGAGTTTAAGTGCCGGTACAAGGGTTGCGTCAATCTTGTACGCGTGAGTTTAAGTGCCGGTACAAGGGTTGCGTCAATCTTGTACGCGTGAGTTTAAGTGCCGGTACAAGGGTTGCGTCAATCTTGTACGCGTGAGTTTAAGTGCCGGTACAGGGTTGCGTCAATCTTGTACGCGTGAGTTTAAGTGCCGGTACAAGGGTTGCGTCAATCTTGTACGCGTGAGTTTAAGTGCCGGTACAAGGGTTGCGTCAATCTTGTACGCGTGAGTTTAAGTGCCGGTACAAGGGTTTACAGCCCATAAAATAGCGCTTTCGTGCGATGAGAGGGCTTTCATGTGGAGTTGGAGAGCAAACATTCGAATACGTGGTATTGCGTAAATCAAATTCGTAGTATTTACTTATATATTTTAGACATAGTCTTTATTCAGTAAATGTTTTGTAAAAAAATTGTTTTAATAAGTAAGACATTCTAAAGGAATGCATAATTTATTTAAATAATCACTCTTCATGAAATTTCAAAGAGTTGGTTTAGGATAGTATAAAACGTTTATTTAAATGGTCAATATTAAAGAATGTTTCCATTTTTTCAAGCACCGTATTTTTGTTGTTGTTTATGTGTCACTTTTCTAAAAATGAACACTAACAGTTGAAAATTGGCAGTTGCACTTTTCTATAGAATATTAATCTTTAACTCAAAGGGGGAAAACAGTAGCACTATGCAATCTGGATTATTCTTTTCTTACGAACTTATCATTAAAGAGCTAGTTACGTTTCGCTTCGCTGGATTTGTATTTTAAAACATTTGTATATAACTGTAGACTATATAAGCTGAATTAAAATCGAACGCATCACTCGTGAGCACTGTTAAAACTAAACACTTTTATGGTAAAAACAAAGAATATCGTAGAATAATACGTTTGATACAAAACATACATAGAATATAATAGTTGAAAACAAACCACTGACACGATTACCAATCATGAACACTCACCGCTGAAAGCCTTGTTCATTGTTATGTGACTGAACAATGAATCCTACTTTAAATTAGATGTTTCTTTGGTAACACAAATGTATCGTTCAAAACACTCTCGCCCGTTGTCGGGATTATTTGTGTAGCCCTGGAGGCCTCGCGCTTCAAAAAACTTCAATTTTCGCAACGCGGTGATTACCCCATCAATCTCTTTCTTCGGGCGCTTCCCGCCATTGTGGTTTTATGGCCGAGCACAATGAGAGGCAGCAATCAGATTGCTTCTTAGAGCTTTAGCTTTTCACGCACACAGATTGTGTTTGCTATCACAATAGTACACGTACAGAAAGTGGGAGTTTTCCAGCACATGAAGGAGGTTCACGTGCGAAGCCGAGTTTGTGAACTAAGTAGGTAGGCACAAGAAAAGACACATGCTACATTTGAAGATACTTATGAAAGATACCTCAGACTGCAAGGTTATACAATTAAACAAAGCATAATTGTTGTATAGTGCTGTACTTTTGAATATTCCAAACCTTAATGAAAACAAACTTGCATTTAAAATTTGAAGTTAATGACCTCTTAGTTTTTGTAAGTTTTAGTATTGATATTCTTTTACAAATCACCTTATATATGTATTAAACATACATACTGTACATGGTAAGGACGTAACACGTCATAAGAAACTTCACTGATGAAGTTTACTGAACCAAACTCTATTAAGAAATGTAGCAAAACACTAGCTCTGTCCGGATCAAAACTCGTAACTTTAAAACGGAACTTGAAACAATTATTTATCGTTTGCGGTACACATGTGTTTTTACGTACCGTTCATGAGAACATGACCCGCAAACAGCTGCTTTTCCCCTTTTATACTCAAAACTTTCAGTTTCACATGAGAGGTATGACGAGAAGAAACTTGTACTAGATCAAGATCCTGACACCCTATAGATTCCTTTATCCCTACATAGATATTTGTGAATATCCCTCAAACCATCAGTGAATATTGACCATAACACCGTGTGTTGTGATTTGGGATTTACGACTTAAGCTACTGGTGTCTTTATCAGCATTGCTGTGTTTTAGTCAGTTTCAGGTTCCTTTCGCTAAGTTTCTTTAGTAGTTAGCAGTTTCCACTACGTAATTAGCAGTTGAGATTTGAACAATGAAAAGTCATCTTAACAATTTTGTTCGTCATTCGTCTACCGGCAATTCAATGTTTACAAGCCAAAATGAAAGGTGACATCATAGTCACACCCATTATCACATGTGTGTGACAATTCTACAGGACGCATGTTTTGTCCGATTGTCATTAAATTTGGTACAAATGTTCCTTTTGAAAATCTCTATGTTAGTTCGTTAACCAATAGATCTGATCAGCGTTTTAAAATGGGGGCCATTCAAAGTTTTGTTTTTGACAATAATATTGTAAGAACATCAACATAATATATATATAACTTAAAAATAGAAATTTAATTTTAATCTTTTCTAAATTTTGTATCATATGTTTTGTTATAACCTGTCAAACAATAATAATTACTTGTTGTATTTCTTTGTGGAACAAGCCTGAAGATAACTTGCTATTGAAAGCGCTTGTCAAAAATAAAATTGCATATTGGCTTTTGTTTTAAATTCTAGTTATAATATTGTAGTTTGCTATGAACGAATACACAGCTCAACCTGTATAATAAGTTTTACCTCTTCAATAGATGAAAACAACTTCATCCTTTTCACTGTAGAACTTACGGTTAATAATATAATAAAACTAAATTACACTCATTATTGGTTCGTCGTTCTCAACGCGTAAAGGCCGGACAGAAAGCCTTTGAGAACATGGCGTTTGTAGGTGCCATGAAACGTCAGGAAGTGCGGAAGACTGTTGTATACATGTGTGCTTGTTAGTGTGTGTTTTGACTTGAAGATCTACAATCTTCGAACATCAATGGTCTTCCACTTAACCTTAAAAGATTGAGTGAGGCCCAAAAAAGTCAGAATTTATAAGTTAATGCTTAAACAAATATGGACATATGGTGTGCAGGTATGGGACACTTCAGAACAAAATCAAATATCCAAATAATCCAAGATTCAATAAACATTATTAGAAGAATATCAAATAATCCCTGGTTTGTTTGTAAGCCATATTCATCAAGACTTCTTAATTCCATTTGTAAAGGAGAAATTAAACGGTTTACTATTAAGTATCAAGAAGGACTAAGAATTTACATCAAGGTATTTAGCCATCAACCTTTTGGATAAATATGACCACATCAAAAGACTTAACAAATTTTCAATCCTGGACTTACGGTTTCGTTTCAAAGTAACACGCGAGTGTTTCTTTCCCTAATTTCACTCCATCAACCCAGTATTCTGTTTTGTTTTAACATTAAGGTAACCAATGAGTTACCTAATTCATATCAATTAGTTGGGTTACTTACACAAATTATTTATTTTTTGCTCTGAAACAAAATTTGCAGGATTTTTGTTCTACAAAAATTAGAATAATTGGTAGGCTAAAGTTTGAAAGTCCTGCAGGGAACATTTAAATCCTTACCCATATTGCCTTTATGCTCTCGAGTACATTTTTGAAACCTTGTTGTTATTTAAAACTAGTATTTATGATTTGAACAATTATGTCAGTAAATCAGTACAAAACACACGAAATAAAAATTAAATTCTACCAACTACCATAGACTGTATATGTATAACCTATTAAAATTTTACATTCTTATTAGATTGTATGAAATCAATTTTAACATAATACAAATATTAAACTATGAACACAAGTAACAATATTATATACCTAATTCAAATATTGAGTAATTATATTTCTTAGTGTATAAGAGTTATGGTCCGTACCTCGTTATATGGTAAAGTACTCTTAGTTAGGGTCGTTGTTAGTATACGCTTTAAGCTCCTTGAAACTACTTCAACTCAACTAGTTATGATGTATATTAAATTTAGTTTCGAAGCTTTTGATACACTTAACAGTTTGGTCCAATCAAGGCTTTACGTGTTACTAAACAAAGTATTTAAAGGCTGTATACTATAAAGAGTACTATTTAACATAAAATAAACTAACTTATATAGCATAATCGACTGTTTATAGCAATCATGAAACTTGGCTTAAATAAATTCGTTTGATTGAGTAAATATTTACATTTTAAATAGATTTTTCTCATTAATCTATGATCGATGAATACTAAGACAATTTTTCGTCTCAAGATTTTCATGAATGAGTATTTGTAGCTGGTAGACTTCTCATTAGTAGTTTTTCTATTCGCTCAATTAATAAACCAAATAGGTTCAAAATTTGAACTGAACCAGCTACAAATCATAGCTACAAGCTTAATGTGCCCTTCCGGTTTCAGCTGAAACGCAGCAGTGACTGTAGACGTAAGTTATACAGTTACGTAATCGTAAACTCTGCCCTTCAAACTACAGGCGTTAACGTTGTGCGAAATTGTTTAAACCAAAGTAATCAGCTAAGACATGTTCAAAATATTGAACTCTAGATTATGATGATTTGCTCACCTGACACAAGTTGATGGCTGCAAACACGACTGACAGTAGGATGAGGGTGTTCATGATGACTACTGCACTGGTACTGGTACTGTGTACTGTGTACTGTGATTGCAGTTCGACACGAGAATGATTGTTATATACCGGTTACCTTTGCTAACCATCTAGATCGGATCAGCCGTTTTAAAATGGTGGCCATTCAAAATTCTGATTTGACTATAATATTTACAATAATCCGTGTGTATTTAAGAAAATAATTTTCTTGGACCAGCTGCTTAGTAACTAACTAGCCTAGAAGTGAAACCCAGTGTAGGACCAAAGTTCAATTATTAACTAGCCTAGGTTTCCTAGGGTACAAAAGGTAAACAACTTTCTGATTTGAAAACCAAACTCTATTGGCTTCTTGGTTCAAAGTAAAATATTTTCTTAGTAACCTAATTGCCTGTCTATAAAGTTATGCTTAAACCAATATGGACATATGGTGTGCAGTTATGGGGCACTTCAAGCAAATTAAATATCCAAATCATCCAAAGAGTCAAATTAAAATTATTAAGAAGAATATCAAATGCGCCCTGGTTTGTTCGCAATGCCATCCTTCATGTAGACTTCAAAATTCCATTTGTAGAAGGAGAAATTAAACGGTTTACTATTAAGTAACAAGTAAGACTAAATTTGCATCAAAATTATCTAGCCATCAACCTTTTGATAAATATGATCACATACATCCAAAGACCGAAATGATTTTCAATCCTGGACTTGCCATTTCCTTTTTAAGTAACATGTATATTTTTTCTAAATTCCCTCATCAACTCAATATTCTGTTAGTTTTTACATTAGAGTAAGCAATGGGTTACTTGTTCATGGCATTTAGTTGTAAGATTTACCTATTGTTTCTATACCGAAAAAGACTGTAAATAAAAGTATGTTAAAAAAAAAGGAAAATTTGAAAAAAATAAAACTATAACAGCTGTTGTTTGTTTATTTTGAAATATAAGCATTGCAAAATGCAGACATTTAAATTCAAACCAATCCACAGAGTAAATAGGACGAAACCTTAAAAATAATCCTAAAAAATACTATTAGTGCATGTATATGTGTGACGGAGTTTCGTCTAATTTAACATCGAAAACCTTTTTATTTTACTGGAAATTCACGAAGATTCGCAGTAGCACTTGTGGCTACGTGTCAGCTGTGTTTCCTTAGAAATCTGTTCAGATTACGTGTCTATGTGTACTTATTTTATGTGGTTCCCAAGTGTCAAATCAAACTAAGCGCTCGGGTCAGGGTTGAAAGCAATATCATCATCTCGTATTGACAGTAAGCCATATAATCCTCCGAGCCCCAGAAGCAGTCCCAGCTGCCCCAAGCTTTACATATAAATGTTGTTCCCATTAGCCTTGGTCATATTATTAATCATAAAACCTCAAGCAAGTATTTATTAAGAAAATGCCAGACAAGTCTGATATATTATTTACTTAATTGACTAAACAAATGTAATCCATGTTTTGTAGTTTTTCTCTAAAAACAACTGTTTTAGACATAATTATGTATTGACTTGCTAAATTTGCCCTTTTATTCCCAGAAAAATATAGTATTGTTTTGATGATATTTTACTCTTGAAGCTACGGTTTCCTAGAAAGTGGTGACCGCTACATTACGACCCGAATATGACGGTGAGTTTTGTTTCCAATGCAATCAGATGAGAGTGTTTTCCTAGAGAACGGTGGACGTAAAGTAGTGGTGAAAACTTCATAAGCCTTTTTCCCTCCAGCTAAGTCATTTTGTGTTGTTTTTAACAATCTAGCTCGTCCATTTCGTAAATAAACTTTGACAACTGAAATAATTTATATGTCAAAAGTTGTTTTGTCTACATCTGCTTAAATATTGTGTTATGTCCACCGTCACTGTTACGTTGACCGCTACATTACGGCCGTATTATGACGGCGATTTTTGTTTTCAATGCAATCAGAAGAGAGTGTTTTCCTAGAGAACGGTGGACGTAAAGTAGTGGTGAAAACTTCATAAGCCTTTTTCCCTCCAGCTAAGTCATTTTGTGTTGTTTTTAACAATCTAGCTCGTCCATTTCGTAAATAAACTTTGACAACTGAAATAATTTATATGTCAAAAGTTGTTTTGTCTACATCTGCTTAAATATTGTGTTATGTCCACCGTCACTGTTACGTTGACCGCTACATTACGGCCGTATTATGACGGCGATTTTTGTTTTCAATGCAATCAGAAGAGAGTGTTTTCCTAGAGAATGGTGGACGTAAAGTAGCAGTGATAACTAGTTAAAGGTTTTCTCGCCAGTGACACATTTTGTTTAGTAAACAAAAGTCTAGCTTGTCCATTACTATAGACGTAAATAAACTATGACAACAAAAATCAACAACATGTCAAAAGTTGTTTTTATCTACATCTGTTTAAATATTGTGTTACGTCCACTGTTACGTTGTACGAGTAATACGGCCGTTATATAGCGGTCAACACTTTCCTAGAAAACCTTTGGGGATCATTTAAGTTATATCTTTTGGTATGGGCATCAACTGTTTCAAATAGTATGTTTTGATCTTAACACTGTCTACTAGTAAATCAGTAATACAGCTGTTTCTTGTGAACTCGTATATAATCAGACTGCTGAGCTCAAAACACTGTTTACTTTTAGTTTCTTTATAGCAATAGAAGTGTTAAATTTCACTATTTTTTTCTTATTCTTTTAACAATGACAAACATTATATTTCATCACTCGCCCCAAAAGTGTCTTTGATCCTCGCTCATTTAACGTCTTCGGTCGGACTAATTTCGTACACTATAAAGATTCTTGAAAAAGAGATAATTGTAAAATAGTAGGTAATATTTAAACACTTAAAAAGACTAATATATGTGATTTATTTATTAGTGACTTCAGCAGTCATGCTGTCATTCTTAGGTAAGCCAATGTTATACACACAAGAAGATGACAACATTACAGTTGAAAGCGCTAGTAAAACAATTACACATATTAATCAATATTACCCAACTAAAAATATAACCTACAATTAAAATTGCTTTTATTTTAGTTGTGTTTTAGGTTCTTCGATATACATTTTTGACCTATGATGGTAAAGTGTAAAAAACATTTAGCCCAGAAAGAAATCTGAACGGAAACCACAATTTCGTAACGAACAAACAGAACAACTACTAACTACAATAAACTGTGTGGGTGTGTGTGTGTGTGTGTAGGCGAGTGTTTGTCTAGTTAGTTAGGACCAGGTGTGTATAAAACATGTATGTGAATGATTAAGGCTGCAGGAACGAAGGGCAGACTCGTTGATTGCTTACAGTTCCTCTGTAATTGCATGCGGTTTGTGGTTCATGAACCACTCTCTGATAATCTAATATTAGACACTGCCACACACATTTAACTGCTGTCTATATTCAATTATTTACACTAATTAAATATTGCTAAATTCTATTCTGTGTTCACTGGTACATCTAGCTGTTCACCTGATTGGGCAACCATGTGTTACTAAGCGTAATTAATTTCTAAATGAGCTATCATTTGTGTGTGAGAATACAATAATTTTAAAAATCTTTTAAACAAGGTATGGATTCTCTTGCTCTTCTTGTGTATTTAGTCTTCCATGCCACTCTATAAAACACTACTTGGCTTCACAATATTATCTACCAAAAATAAAAATAATTTACTACAAACACGTATAATTTTTGACATTATTTGATTATAGATTGTTTTAAAGGCAAACTGTTTATCATAGAGAAACCTAAATAGAACATATAGTACCTAGTCTTCCGTCACTTCAAGAAATTGGTTTTATTTGTCTTTTTGCCAGAAATGTTATAAGGCACTACGTAATCAACTTGTTAATATACATACGTACTTTTGTACATATGTATGTATCATCTGTACATATGTAGTTGATTTGCTGAAAATTCATCTGTATCAATAAGATGTCCTTATGCTCGTACTGTACTTTATTTGAAACGTATATTTCCGTATAAGTATCCGATGTTAATCCATTAAACTGACATTATAAAAATGAAGTTTTAAGCAAAATGAAAATAAAATTGAGTGCTTAAATAAAGCAGTCTTAAGAAAATTTAAACAAAGGGAATGAAGTAAATTCTAGAATCCCTTTCATCTACATAAATAAAATAAGACTTTTGGTTGTACATTGCAAAGAATCCATCGGTGTTTGGTTATTTGGTGTTTATATACTCGTACTTTGCAAAGACCGAAACTGGCGTCAACAAAATTCCTGTCCGTCTTGCCTGTAACGTTTTTAAGGCATCTTGGACCGCTTATAACTCAGAATCGACCGAAGCTATGGCGGTGAAACTTCGTGTAAAGGCTTAGACTATTACACAGTGTGTCTTTACTTATGTTTTGTATCAATAAAACATCAACAAAGTACGAGTAAATAGCAAGGGACCAAAGTGGGCTCTAAATCCACTTATAAGTGAAAATCGGCTGAAACTACGGCAGTGAAACTTTGTTTGAGGGTTAAGCTAATCACGCAGTGTGACTTTAGCTACATTTGAAGGCCATATAACATCCTCAAAAGGAAATTGCAAAAATTCAAAGCTGGATCTAAAACGGGCGCAACGGCGTGAGTTACTTGTACTATCTTACAAGGTAGCCAACACTTATACGGAGAAGATGGTGACCAACAAGCAAACTAAATAGTTTTCTAAGGATATATACAAAACCATTTTTTGTTTACTTAAAATTTTCTTAAATTATACATACAGCTATGTTAACAAAACCCCGAGGCGAAGCGTGGATATTCTCAGCTAGTTCCATATAATTAGATCATTAGTTTAGGATATACCTTTGCTCGGTCAACAGTTGACTCTCGAACGCTTTGTTAATTACAGAATCAAAAGTCAATAATTTAAAGATAAAACTAAGTATAAGTATTAATTGAAAACTTAAAACAAACAGAACCGTATAAACAATACACTACTGGGTATGAACGTATCTGTGTACATTGGAGCCGAACATTTTAGTTACGGTTCTTTAAGGAAATATTAACTCCTTATACAACCTCTTGGTTTGTAAACCGCACCATCAGCCGAGCAAGCCTGGAGCTCTCAGGAAGCGCCTGTAAGTCGTGTGATGAAACTTCAATTATCTGAACCTATCTTTATCCCACAGCTACAATAATTGCCACTTTCAATTATACATCTTCACTTTTCCAGTACAAACCAGCTGAGAAGTTAGGAAACATGCACTTCCGGATAAGTTGTTGCATAGACATGATATACTATGTTACATGTACTGGACAATTGTCCATTCAACAAACACATTTTTAACGTGACAGTTGTACTATTCTTAAAGAATATATCGATAAGATAATGGTCTATTGTATTAGCAAGTGTTCCATTACAATTTGCAAACTTAACTGATGGTATACACTACAAGAAAATATAACACATTTCTTAAAAAATTCTCCTAACTTAAAAACGTATACGAATTGTTCAGCTATCATCCATTAAAATCCATGAAATGAATCGAAGCTCGTTTTTCAAAGGCGGGAGGAAATAGGTTGAACCAAGAGGACGGAAGCCATTTGTCACTCAGTACAGACAAGTGGGTTTCCCCGTTCATCTCGACAATCCTTAACCTCCTGTTACTGTGGACAGTGACGTGAGATTTCACAAGTTTGGCTGAAAGCAATGACATGACGCTGGAACTCGGCCAGTTGCCTTCCACTGTCTCACTGCAATGTTATCTGCTGTTCCTTTACGTCTTGAACTTAAACCGCTGTCACCATTTCTCAAATTGTGTAAATACTTAAATACTGTCAACAATATATAATATACTTTGCGTAGCTCAAAATAATGTAGCCTTAATTATTCAACGTAACATTGTGTGGAAGTTGTAACAAAAGATTGGGTTTAGTTCGGTTCGTTTTACAAAAAGTTTGTTAGTAGAAATTGTAAAACCCCTTTGTAGATTAGTTAAAACATTATTTGTGAATTTGGATTTTAAATATTAAATTTTAAAGAGCTCCATATTTAAATTTCAACGAATGTCCTTGTCTATTTCTTATAGAATTAAAGTAATAATCTTGTATGGCGTGATATTTATGTTGAAGTAGAACTATGCTTAAACTTGCACCGAAAAATATGAACTCTACAAAAACCCAGTTCATTTGAAGTTTTTAACAAAGGCATTCAAAACTCGCTTAAACACCTTGTGGTCGCAGAAGCATTTTATAATATATAAACTAGTTTATGGACAACGACTGGTGCTCCGCGTAACCAGACCACGGACCAAGGGGCTAAGCCGGAACAAATTCGATTGAATGAGAATTGGGTGAATGCAAATACTATATGTTTGAATGGGATTTTGATGTGCAGACCTATGAGTGCAAAGTTTTAGGCAATTAATACTAATGACTCGTATGTAATTTATATTACTATATAAGTTCTGTATATGTTTTGTGATAAATGTTCACTTTTGAGGGATACTTGATATATTAATACAAGAATTGATAAACTGAGAAGCACCCTTTAAACATTTATTTCAACCACTACCGGTTTCGGGAATTATCCCATCTTCCTGGTGCTACTAAGCATTACAAAAAGATGGGATTATTCCCGAAATCGGTAGTGGTTGAAATAAATATTTAAAGGGCACTTCTCAGTTTATCAATTCTTGTATTAATGTTCTGTATATGTATATCCAGGCAATACAAGATTTATTTATTCACTTAATACTTTCATTGTGGAAGCACCAAGTTTATCTCGTCTTGCTATCAACTTCTGAACCCACTTACCTTTTTGTTCTTTATTTAAACAATAACCCTTCGCAAAGGTCATTGACGCAAATCTGCAACACAAGTCTCAATACCCCCTTTTTAACCCCACAGACAACATTTTCTAATCACTATATTCCAGACAACCAAACTGAAGTAGCCGCTACAACTCGCGATGTGTGCCTGCAAGTGTTCTCAGCGAGTAAAGTCGCTGTACATGAAACGGATCTGTTATCTATTACTTTGTTAATTCATCACTCCTGATCTATCTTAACCTGAAATGAATGAATTGTATGTAGCTTAAACCATTTATTCAACCTCTGTGGTTAATGTATCGATTTATTTAAATTGTCAATTTATTCTTAATCAGTACGTCAAACTTAATAATTAACAATTGTGCTATATTATGTGAGTTAATTACTTAGCTACATGGACAATCCGTAACATTTATTAGTGCTTCATTGTTATTGGAATATATTCTGTTATGTAGCATTTGAAAAATAAATAAATAAAGTAGCCGGCGAGTACAATAGTCGCGGCGACTAGTAGAGGTGAGCAACAACGCAATGTGTAACAGGTTTACATACGGTTAAATACCTTTTATGCATGTTTCGTTTACGTAACGCCAACATATTTCAGATCAACAACTGTCAGTAAAGAATTTATTAAACTATTCCTGCGAGCTATAGAGAAACTGTAACTATTAAAACATGATCAAAGATAGTTTTTAACGGTACGTATCCATTTATTTTAACACGTTTTAGTCCATTTGAGATGTAACTAACCTCCTAATTATTTGAATATATGTACTTAAGACCAACTGTAAGGAGTAATAGCAGTTTCATGAATAAAACAATTTAAATCAAGAGAGTTTGGAAGTTTGAAGGAATGGAGAAGGTTTACGTTAAACTTGAGACCGGAAAGAAGCTTATAACAGACAGTTCAGGTAAGTGCTTTGTAAACTTCCCAGTTGATTTTAGCTTGCTTTGAATTTGCACATTTAAACCTTCATCACCTTGGATTTGCTCATGCCAATCCTTTCCACGCCTCGCTACGAGCGTGTAGTAGAGCGTGACCTTTCACTGAATTCTAGGGGCCGGAGGTCACTTTTTGGGTCTCAAATCAAGAGCAAACCTTAGGTTTAAGCAGACCTTTGAGATAACCATACAATAAAAGTAATTTTTAAACCTATAAAGTCATCGGCCAAAGTACTTTAGGTACTTTAAAAAATTAGATAATACTTTAGGTACTTTAGTAATTTTGAAACATATTTCGTTTAGCCCTTGTGCCGTGGGTTTATACTTAGCATAGGTACTTTCGCTATCCGGTTCATGTAGTTTTGTTAAATTAAAGAAAATTTACTCTAAATATGAAGGAGCGAAAACCACTCCCAAAAGAGTGAAAATCGATCCAATCTTTAATGAAAGTGGCTGGGTTTCAACACCCAAAAGAGCAAAATTTTAGTCTTTCTGACTGGCCTTTGCTCCTTTATATTTGTTAATCACGCATGATACTTTACGACTGTATTCACTACCCGACGCCCTTGTTAGAAGACAACACAGAAGATATTCTCCAAGCTCTGGGTTGGTCCAGTATATCAAAGCTGAGGTTTGTCCGCTGTCCAAGCATGAGATACAGCTGCCTTGTCGTGCCAGACTTTTAGTGTACTAGCTCTGCAGTAGCCAAGCTCCTGCACGGTTATCTCAACAACTATTAGTAATGTAGAAAACAACAAATAACGTCGCACTAAGTATTCTAAGTTATGCGTACCATATGTTTACTAAACAAAATGTTATATGTAGACTTTTATGACGGATGAATTAATTGAATTTAATTTTAGTTTGATAGTTCATAATAGTGGCGGAGAAATTTAGTAAAAAGAAGAAACGGACTTACCAGCCACTTTTGGAGAAAAACTACTTCTAACGTTTTGGGCAGTTAAACACTCCACCCGTCTTCAGAGGGCTACACTAATATAGGAACTAAATTTATATAACTATACATCTTAACTTAAGATCTAACCTAAGACTTTATTAAACAAAACTTAAAAATGCCGCTAGATATTAAGAAATTAATATGTAGTTCCTATATTAGTGTAGTCCTCTGAAGAGGGTGGAGTTTTAACTTCCCGAAACTTAGGAGTAGTTTTTCTCCAGAAGTGGCTGAAAAGTACGTTTCTTCTTTTTACTGAATTGAATTGTTTCAGACTGTAGCTACTTCTATAATGTTATAGCTGTGCAAGTGACAGCGTCTTTCAACATACAACAGATATGTCTAGCTAAAACTATTTTGGTTTAGAACTATTCTGACATATTTTATTGTATAAATACAGCACACAATAACTGTCAAAATAACGAAATTCTCACGGAATGAAAAAGGAAAACCTACAATTTAGTACGAAAGAATATGTATTTCTTAAAGAAAGGCAGCATTGGTTGATGGAAAGGACTAAGGAGAACTGGCAAGCAACAGCAGAAGCCACAATCTATCAGACGTCTGTTGTGACAAGTCATGGCTTCCCACGCCGCGGCGAGAACGCATAAACATTGTACAAACCACACATTCATTCATTTCACGCTGTAGAAACCGTTAACCAATCAATATACAGGCTGACAATTGTTTCACTTCATTTAAACATATCTATTTAAATGTTTATATTTATTTTCACACAAATAAGTTATAGTTATACATTTTGATAGACAAACTACACAAACCTAGGGTAGTGCTTGTACCTGGGTGTTTTCACAGGTACGGGCTTTTACCTTTATTTGAAATTAGTTAATTTAATTCTAACCGGACAATGTTTTGTCCAATTTAAGATTAGCTCTATTGATTCAAAAGTATGATTCTACCATTTTGAGTGTGCGTTTTTACAGTTTTAAAACAAATGTAAAAAATAGTAGGTAAAAAAGCTGAGAACTAAGTTTCCGCTTTATATTCCACCGATTTGCAATTCACCGAATAATTAAAAGAGACATGGAAATCCCACTATTAATAAACCCTTTACCCCTTTACGGCAATTAATGAAAAAGATAACGCTTCATATTATTTCGACTAATAATCTTCCAAACCTTCATCACATTTATTCGCTAGCACATTTGTTCGGATATCTCCACTCCTAGGGCCGTTTCACAATTGAGTCCTAACCTGCGGTTAAAATTTTACCGGCAGCCAACCAACTGAACAGCTGGATATTTCTTGATGTTAAGTTTTACTTTGCCTTTGTATTTTGCATGTTAGTGTTACAGTTTGTATTTTACTATTTTAGCATAGTGTATACATGTTAAATTTAATACATAATGGAAAAAGACTACCTTAATTGGATGAATAATCTTCAATCATTCATTTTTTGAACGTTGCATGAAAATGTAAACATTGCAGACTGTAAATAACTTAACCAGTGGTTAGTTAACCAGCTGGTAAGCAGGCAATTAAAAAAACGGCTCTAACACTCCCAAAAGTTGGTTATGCATACTCAGTCATCTGCGCAGAAATGTGTGGCAATCGTTATTTTTATCAGCTAAAATTGTCCTTAAATACTTCCTTCGAAATCTCATTCAGATATAAATAAAATTACGATTTACTCTTGCCTATTTATACGAGTAGTTTATACGAGTAGGTTTGTACGTAGCTCTGTCTAAGAAAATAACCAGCTATATAAACTATTATTCTAGGTTCTTGTTTTGGTGATTTTTCTCGTCCCTAGTTTCGTTACAGTGATTGTCACATTCTCATGCAATCGTAATAAGTATTACAAAAAAAAATGCTTGATACTGTGGAGGCAACATTCAACAGTTTTCAAATGTTTAGTAACCTCTCCACAGAGCAAATACGTAGAAGACGTGTGGGCATATTACATCAAAACATAATTCAGAACGGCTATGCATTTAGTGTGTTGATTTTATGATGTATTAAGGAAAAATAATTAGCACTTCAAAGTCTCCTCTTCACATGGATCGTTATAATGATGATCAAAGTCATTCACAAATTTAGATTGAAACAATGTTGTCCAATAAGTATACTATTAGTTTTCTCTTCTGAACTCATTATTATAACTAATTTATGAAAATAATGTTTAAACAAATAGTCGAAATGCTTGTCACTCTGCAACGCTACGATGAGTGTTTTAGTTAACGAGGGTTCAACACTTTATTATATTGCGTTCTTGCAGCAGGAGAGAGGATCATATTGAAATGTCAAGTAGTGTCAGCATCATACTCAGCGTAATTACATCAGCAATATCTTGTTGATATTAATCAAACTTGCGTCACAAACCAAACACACTGCCATGTTAGGTGCTCAGCAGTGTAGGTGTACGTACTTGTGCGTAGCCTACCTTATATGCACACATTAATCTAGTTAAAAACAACTGTAGCGTTTAAACAAACCTAGTTTGAAAGCTGACGTATTAATATTCAAGCAGCGTGCTTCAACTCAGATGCAGGGCACAGACGTTTGTGTAAGATACAAAACAAAGCTATTTGTTACGTGATGTCTGCTGTGTGACATACGTAGAAGTCATCTATTCTGGACGTACAAAACACTAACCATGGATCTTGCTAATTTTATTTCCTCAAATTATGTTCATATACCATGTGAATACCTTTTCCCGTACAATTTTAACATTCGGCTACTTGGTTTTACTTACACGCTTCGGAAGATGAAGTCCTATGGACTTGAACTAAATCAAATAACGCATTCAAGACAGGATCTGTTATTAAGACTATTAAAATATTGTGACCACGTATTGTTTGAAATGAGAAATGTGACTTAGGGCTTAGGGTAGTTTAGTTTTAGTTTAAATTGTAACTAGAAATGTGAAATCTATGAAAATAGTTTAATAAACGACAAGAAAACATATAGTCTGATATATCTGAATAACGTAACTGTTTTGATTATTCAACATGAATTTGTTTTAGGTGTTTAACAAAGCGTACTAGCTTTAATAAAGTGTACTTAAAAGTGTTTGTTTACATATCAATTGATAAGCGAAAAAGATTTTGAGGTGCACCTTTTGGCAATTTATAATTACACATAACAAACTAATAATACGCAATATTAACAATTTTTGAAAATTTTCAAAAGTATACAAGTAAAACAGTATTTGAGTTAATTGAAATTCATGCTATTAAATTTAAATAAAAAGACATGTTCTGTAAAATTACTAGAAAGAAAATATTAACTTGTATAAGTATAAGATGAATGAAATAATTTATTATGAAATGTATTAGATAGACTTAGTTATATTTATTCTTTGACAAGCTTCAAAAGCCGTAAAAAGAGTCATAACAGGTGATGAGGTTACTTGTTACGTGGGACGTCACTCAGCCGTGTTGCCATGCCCTTGTTGTTGCCGTTCTGTACGTCGATCCAGAGAAATTATCAATTATTTTCAAAAATTTACAAAATAGCAAATTACGGCTATATTAAGCCGAAATAAAAAATATACTGGACAATTTTCGACTTATTTTTGTATGTAAAATCCGGTTGTGCATAGCGAGCTACACATTTTTGTGACACCCTGTATAAATAACAATGTGTATCATACTTTTCTCCCATCTTCCTTCATCAGAAACACTTCATTCAACGAACTACTTCTCTTGGGTTTTACTATAAACGACCTGATATATGCATGAAGTTGTGTACAAGTACATTGCACGGAGTAGGGGCTCAAGTAAAGCTAACATGATTTACTAGAAAAGTGAGTTTGGGCTGACCAAGGTACAAACAATGGAGTTCATACATATTTGATACAGTTTCCCTACACTCTCGCTGTACGTCTCTGCCTCTCACGTTTGACCGTGGATTCATCCTCTCACCAACACACTTCCCTTTCTGTCATTACATGACCTACTTTCATCAACAGTGTTGTCGTTGTTTATCTCAAACCAAGTCGACTTTGGTTTAGATTTTCACTTTTAAAGTGTAGGAAGCTTTCAGTTACATACGAGTTTATAACTTTGTTATTTCTAAGGCTGTTATCCCATATTCCACGGTTTTATAAGTTTAATTCCAAAACAGAAATGAAGATTGCAGAAGAATTTAGGCAACCTCATATTCATTGTATCTTTGTATACCTGATGATACACATTTCAAAAAGCACCCAGTCATAAATTACAACGTAGAGGAACCCGTCCATATATGATTCTTTCGTCAACGATGACAATTAGTTCGCGCGTAATTACAATTCTTGTTAGTAGGGAGGATGTACCGTGCTCAGTGCGCCAGTGCGGTGCCTGGTGCGCGACGCAGACATTATAAGGCTGCCCGGTACGTGCGGGAAAAGTTTCGATGCAGAGGTTGCAGTGTGAAATCTGTAAAATGAAAGATCACTATATCACAAAGGCTGATTAAAGCAATTTTTCCTAATTTGTCTTTGTTTTGAGATCCACTTTGATTGAGCTCCTAAAAACAATTTAAAATAAATATCGAACATGAAGATCCAATACGCTCTAAATGATCAGTATGATACGAGTACATTACATGACCTTGTAAAGCCACTAAAAGGCGCTGGTTCAAAGTTAACATAAGGCTTTGTAATTTCGGGTTCTACGAAAACATATAAAATTATAAATTATTTATGCCCGTAGACTTTGGTCTGCAGGCTACATCACAGTCTTTGGCGTCCTTACACTGCGCACCCTAATGATCATTATAAGTTCAAGGCATGATTCAAATAGTATATTGTCATACATCTTAGGTTAGGGTGTACTTTAAGAATGTTCAGTTTTGATTTATTAAATATTGAAACCGTAATATATTATGAATATTATATTGTATACTCTTATTATTATTGCGTAACTAAAGTCTGGCAGATAAATGTAAGTGCATTTGAACAATGAGATAATTATGTGTTAGGATAAGAGACGATCAAGCACAATATTGTATGTTAATAACCATGGGGATTTAAAAGGTGCGTTCATAAATATATCGGTGTTCTGTCGAAACCAGGTTTGGTTTGACGAAGCGCCCAAGTTATGGTTCAATCTGAATTGCAAATAAGGGAAGCAAATTAGCTCAGAATGTCTTTTCCCTTCGAAATTCAATTCGCCTTTACTTAACGCGTGGTTTGGGATCAGACAAGGGCTTGTTAAGTATTGTAGATGGTTACACGGTGTGCTCTATGTTAAATAGCATCATATGAAGTACTAAATTTAAATGTTTTGCTCTCACAAATAAACAATAAAACTATAACAAGGATAATAATCAACACATGGAATAGGACCGTACTATATGCGGCATCCCTTCTTTTCACTCAAATTTAAATAAACCCGTTAATGTTATCCTTTCGCTTCATGAAAAACATAATCCATTCCTTGTTTTGTTTTGTTTTTTTTATTTATTATAGAATATTTACAGAAAAAGTCCACCATACGAGTATAAAATAATTTAATTTAAATACTAAAATGAGGATTTGAAAATATATGGAAATAGGGTGATGAAATAGTTAATATTGTTTAACTGGATCTTGCTTTTTTCTTCTTACACAACGATGAAGGAGACGACAGCTGCCCCATGTGCACTTTGTTATTGCGATGTGAGATGTTGTGGTGTTGAGGGGATGTGGAGAGGGAGGAGGGATGGTAGGAGAGAGGAGTGTGGAGAGGGAGAGCTGTTTCTCGCACTCTTGTCACGCGGGCCTTGTTCTGAGGCAGCTCTTTCTCCAACTACTATTATTAAAAACCCTTGGATCAAATCTTCAAGCCTTTAGAAAGGTAATACGAAAATGCTGCAAATTAGTTTATGAAACGGTCATTTTGAATAAAAATGTACATACAAATTATGAGTTACAAGCAACGTAGCCTATTCTGAAATAATTTCCAGGAGCTTTTCACCGTTGGGGTAGTAAGCTTAAGTTTTTAAATGGAAAAATAATTGAATTTACGAAACCACAGCCGATTGTCAGCTTTGCATAGCTCGAGATTAGTGTTTGCACGTGCACCATTTGTTTATTTCTTACATCTGGTTATTATAGTAGAGTATGTGCTTGCTCTATGTACCTAATAATTATTCAAAGGCGTCTGGGGTTTATGTCCAAGTAAAATTATGGGAATAATTTAAGTTGAGCTCCTAAATGTAAGCTCGATGATAATACCCATGAGTTAAATAGGTTACAAGTTGTTTGTCAAACATAAAAAGATGTATTTAATGTAATCATTGAAACCGACATAGTGCTTCATATAAATTAAAACCAAGCAAAGCGCAACACTTGAAACAAATTGGAGTAGCGCCTTTCATCAACAAGGCTGACATCGTCGGGTAACACAAAGTTTAAATAAGTGACACATTGGGTCAGCTTTTCCGACGGAAGCTCGCAAACTTTGTTTTAAGTATTGGTTTTGTTTTGATATTTATTGTTTTGATATGTATTTTTGTGCGATATTTATCCATCGCAACCTATCAAACGCCAACCTACTAGACTGAACGTTGTCAAACACGCAGGTATTTGGGTTCCCCTTTGAGAATCGATCCGACGACTTCTCCCATTGATACTTTTCAAACATTATTATAATGCATTATGTTAGTGAAAAGCTCGAAGTAACCTTTATTTCACATGAAAACATATATAGTATATACAGTATATATTTATTCTGACCATCCAGTATAAGGAATAAAACTAACAGTCACTTCCATAGCTCAGTCCAAATATTTTGAATGCATGAAACTAGTAGTAGCTTTGTAAACATAAACCTTGCATCTATTTAATAATAATTTTTGATCATGCCGTAAGCTACTAAGTAGCCTAACAAAACCCATAATTCTAACACTACAAAATTTTCTGTTGAATATAATTTTCATCACCTTGCCTAAAATCCCCGAACTCTTGAAGTGTTTCATATAACTTTATTCTTGATTCTGAACTCATAGATTAACAAATTATAATGTTTCGTCTCATACAGATTATAACTTTGTTTTTCAGTGGCATGACTGACCTGTCTTAATCCAAAGTATGACTGTTGTATTTAATTTTACTTATTTGTTTACTTTTACAAATATGTCTAAGGGCGGTCATAGCTCAGCGGTATCGTGTGTGCTTCGCGCCGAAACGGCCCGGGTTCAGTTCCCGGTGCTGCAGTAACAACTTTACAGCAGCCAATCCCAATGGTTCGGAAGCCACGTTAAGCCGTTGATCCATTTGCATTGGTTGTTAGGTTATCATTAAATTCCCCAATCTGAAGATCTTACCTTTTCAGAAATTCACCTTCAAAACTCATATTAAAATATCCTCTAAGAGTGGTCGATGTCTCAAATCAAGTATCAAAAGAAAGGCTGACAACATCGCAGTACTTGAACTTGAACTTAATGGTATTGATCCGTGTTCCTAGAGAACAAGATGGGCGGCAAAAATTTGACTTTTAGTCTTCTTTTGATTTTAAGTTTACTCAAGATATTCATCAATGGAGTAGATACTCAGTAGAATACCACTTCCATGAACCTCTTCATGAGCTTGTCTTTGAAATTGTTTTTGTGAGCTTGTAGTTTGAATCTGAGAGGAAGTATGTTAAACAGCTTGGTACCGATGTAGGAAGGTTTCTTTTCGTACGCAGTAAGACAGTGGGACTGGAGTTCTTTCTATTCCGTGTACAACTTCTCGTGTTATAGGAATGAGTCTCCTAGAGATGGGGAAGAAATCTCTTAACAACGTGCACAGCTGCTTCTCCAATGAACAAATTTGCCACAGTTTGTATTTGGAGTCATCGGAAGACACCTCGGCAGGAGTTACGGAATCCTATCTCAGCGATTACTCTGACAGCTGATCTTTTTTAAGGACCAAGACTCTGGTAGGTTTCCCTCAGGGGTAGCCTCATGATAGAAGATGATAACAAAGGAACAACAGGCAGAGTTTAAAATGGTAGGACCACTCGTGTAAAACATATGGTTTCTTGAATCGTATGTATAATTAAATGTTTAACCTGACGTGTAGGTGTATCAGTTTTCTCATAATTGCGAACCACTACAACCGACACTGTGGATATAACGGCCACCATCATAAGTTGAAAACTAATTTTAAAGGTCCCTTTCCAATGCGTATTTCTGAATAGTACGAGATAACGTAGGGCTAAATTTCAAGTGAATGTGACAATAATTATGGCTGAAACTACAGTACAAACAAACTGTCCAAATAATATAGTTGCATCAGAGACTTTGGTTCGCTTGATTAAACTGCCGGCTTGAAAGTGTTGACAGTATAAGGCTAACTGAATACTCGACTGAGCGCAAAGAGACTCCGGATGATAAGCTATTCTATTCTTCTAGCAATCACTCACATTTCTTTCTCGAGGAAACAATACTCTATTGTTCCTTTGTCATTTTGTATTTTCTAATTTTATCTTCTAAATGAGGGTTTTGGTGTTTAAAGTTTTTTTCAAACCAAATTGTTAAATATGAATTTATTTCATGTAAATCAAATGGAGTTTGGTATCTGTAATACGAGCTCAAGAAGAAGAAATTGACTATGTCTGTACTCTAACGTAAGGTAAATACGACACACCTTATAGTTCATGCTCGTTTTTACGCCTTTTGGCTGAGTGCTACAAAAGATAACAACCACTAATAAATTCACTAAAACCATAAAGGTTAGTGTTGTTTTTGCCAGTTAAACAGATAACAAGACGTCTTCATTACTATACACAGTCTAATTACTCATATGACAATACTCAAATGACATATGTTTTGAGTGTAAAATGATGTAAGCCCAATAAAAACCTTGTTTAAATCTCCATCACCACAAACTGCTATAACTATTTCAATAAACAGGCTTAATGAGTATTCGCTGTAGTGTTCTTGGTTTGCAAATGGTTCAATATTATCTTCTCCATGCAAATTGAATATTGGCAAAAGCTAATTACGGTTCTGCTCAATGATTGCTTTTGTAGCGAGTTTCGACCCGAATAAACATTTGCATCTCTTTCATATATGATTATTATGTTCCGAGAGCCAGACACGAATGTAGGTCTGTGAGGTTATTCCAACTAAAACATCGATTTATGCATACAACTTTAACTAATGATTTAATTAATTTGTTTTCTAGTTTGGCAAGCATGGTTGCCGAAATAATCGTATTTAATATAACTAAATAAGCTTAAAGGTAACAGTGCTCTGACGATATCAGAAGTTGGTTCTTAGTTGGAAATAAACTAACAACGCAAGACAAAGTAAAACAATTAACTTGGATTTCGCGGTTGGCAGAACTCGTTTGAAGTTCCATAGCTGGGAATGGTAATTGAAAGCAACTTCTGTTGTGCTGCGACCCCGCAGAAATGAAATAATTTTTATGTGTTTCTCTTAAAGGAACCTTTGCCGTTATTTAAATAAATTGAACGAATTGGTCGCTAGCATCTAAGAAGTAACTACCTATTTCAAACATACCGTTTACATCTAATTTAACATTAAATATCATAAACTCTATATATACGAGTACATACATTGAACTTGAAAACAAACATTTATTAAATCGAATTAAATGTGAACGTTACTTTTCGTGGTTTTCCGTGACATGATTACATGAACATTGTCTGTGAACAGATAAAGTGCCTCAGGTGGGCTGAAATGGTAATACTTTTGTGACAATACGAGTATTTAAGTATATTTTCATTTTTACGTCCTTTTATAACTAGTACATTTACCAGTTGTAAAAAGACGTAAAATGAAAAAATATTATGTAAAAATTTGGAAAAATGAGTTTGAATCTTTATGTAAAATTATAAAATAAAACCTTTTTACTTTGTAAAATTTTGTATTATGCGCCATTTTCATGGTATTTCAATTTGAAAAATTTAAATAGCCGCCATTTTGTTTTTCTGTGGGTTTTTATGAAATAATCTTTTTTCTTAAATTCACCTTATGACACATAAACACCCTACCAAGTTTGAATGCAATCGGTTAAACCGTTCTGGAGATGTTAATTTTAACAATGAAAACTGGTAATGTACCAGTTTAATTGATGTAAAAAGTGAAAATATTAATTTAACATTTGGAAAAATGAGTTTGTATCTTAATGTAAAATTATAAAATACAACTTTTTTACTGTTGTAAATTTTTTGTATTATGCGCCAATTTAATGGTATTTCAATTTGAAAAATTTAAACAGCCGCCATTTTGTTTCTGTATGGTTTGAAGACATAATTATTTTTCTTAAATTGCCCTTAGAACACATAAACACCATACCAAGTTTGAATGCAATCGGTCAAACCGTTCTAGAGATATAAATTTTGAAGTAAAAAATACAAAATGGCGGCTACTGGAGTAACGAAGAATTTTAGGACCCATGTTTATAGGGACTTTTTTCATTTTTTTTGCATAAGGAACCCACCCCTGAAATTTGGCGCCTTATTTTTGAATCACCCTTTATGACACCATTTATATCTTTTCAGCAGTGCCATGGAAGGGTAAAAGTTTGAAGGTAAAGTTTGTCTTGTTTAACGAGGCGAAGTTAGGACTACAAAGTCCTCTCTACCACTCGACCTCGCAATGGGTATGGTATTTTAAGTAGTGTTTCCCATCAGTTTAAAGACCCTATCACTCTCAAATATTACGTATATACAAATACTGTATACATAATTTTGTTAATTGCAATATTAAATAATGATTTTCGATTCCACATTTCACATAGGGCAATAAGTCGCTATGATTGAGTTACATTTCTGTTGTATACGTAACCTGAATTGTAAAAACAGTGTTACTAAAATAAAGTCTAAAGGTTTTTCACAACGGCCAGTTTTTCCTTCCTTATGTTCATTTGGTTCCCTCTCATAAAACTGTATTAATTCCAAACTTAAATGACCTTTAGTGCTATCATTTATTCGTCAAAACTTTGAAGATTAACATAAATAATTTAATTTCGTTTGAACATTTAACGTTATTCCATTTAAGTCATTCTTTATGTATGGAGTTAATTATTGGTGTGTTGTTAATTATTTGTTTTATTCAAAGGAAGCTAAAACACCTAATATTATGGCAAAACGCATAAACTCTACCAAAAGGTAGTTCAAAAGTTAATCCTAATTCTAAGATTAAGATACTAACCATTTATTTTAAAACCATAAACTTTAATTTAAATCAATACAAAAGTTATGCGTTTACATAGTTTGATTCCTAAAAGAGATTTCTCGAAACCCCCCTAGTAACAATAAAACGATTTGACCCTTCTATATAAAATATACAGAAATATTTCTACTCTGGTAACCCCAACGAAAGGAGGTAAGCCTAATAAAATCAAAAGCCTTGAAATAGTGGGAATTTCACCCTTTGGGTGAGAATATTGACATTTGGTTTAACCTTTTTAACTTGTTTCCCCTACACGTATATTTGAAGTGTTCAACTGAGGAGATGGTGGTGGCGGTGCAAGGATGTGGCTAGCTGGACCAGGTCCATGTATCGAGCAGCAGCAGCTCGCTGGCTGGATGTAGGTGGGTAGGTGGGTGGATGTGGGGTGGGCAGGGGTGGGTGGAACAGCCTGTTGCACACTCTAGTTGCACTCTCCGCCACCCGCTGCGCTGCCTCCATTAGCTACAGGTGTCGCCACTCCAGTATGCCCTAAACCTCCACACCTTCACCTTCACATCCATTAGACAATAGTCAAGTCACACATATTTCACACACATTTTTAAATCGTGGTTTTTTAACAAAATTAAAAATTAATATATTTTTTGGTAATTATTGGTTTTACTGAATGTAACGGTATCACGTGGATTATTGGAAGGAATTAGATAGGTCAAGTGCCTAGATGCCCTTTCAACTTTGACCTGGCTTACAGTGCACGTGTGCGTTCAGGTGGCATCCATGATTGTCTATTAGTACGAATTTATCATAAACATAAATTAGAGTGCATCGAGCTAGAGACTTGAACACGACGAGATTCTTCTCCAGATTAATTGGATAAAACCTAGTACAGGTAAGAAACATATTATTATGAAATAACATTATAATAGTTTTATATTAAACTTTGCGATGTTATGTAAAGTGTGGAAGAACCGAAACCCAAAGCATGTTTCTGGGACTTTCTTTACCGGATAAGATCTGGTGTAAAACACTATTGAAATATTAGTTATTATTGGTATTTATTAAATACACATGTAAAATGTAAGGATTAGTGTAAGACTTTATTTTTTAAACTACATTTAAATTACTTAAATGCATTCGGCTCTAAACTAGAAAGAACGTTAATTTTAAGAAGGTACGAGACAACTATTATTAAAATTTCGAAAGCAATACGTGAAAACTTTAACCTTCCATTCGTTTCAGAATGCAAAAGCAAAACTTACCAACAACGAAAACAAAGCTTAAAAAAATAATTTTTATAAAATGTATACGAAAATAAAATTGATAATTGTAGATCTTTGGAGAAAAACAATAAATAATCAGTAACGCGAACACACTCATCCAAATGCTAATAAGAAAAACTAATTAAAACATCTCACTGTCCTCACGAGAAACCACTCTATCGGCATCACACATGTATTTGGAGAATAACACAACCTACATTTAGAAACTAAAGAGCCAGGTACTCTTGAACTGAATCTGCATAGTAAAGGGAAACATGTCTGAGTGTCTGGCATTTTCAATGCAAACTGCCATTTTAGAATACGAGTATGTTGGATATTTGCCAAACTCACATCATCTCTGGTCTACAGCCTCGGATAGTGTGAAGTGGCCTGAAAAGTATTGCACTATTTCCACATAGATCTCATTTTCATTAAAGTTCAATGTATATAGAATATTTCATTTAGAAAGTTTTATCTGAACTAAAATGTATATTTGACATTTTGCAAACAGCTGTTTTTGCCACCCTAAAATTAACCCTAATAACACCCTAAAATTGCACCTCTATTCCCAAAGGAATTAAGGGTTGAATTTATCTTTCTTTACTTTCCTGGAGATAAAAAGGTTATTCTGATTATCTTTATACACCGTAGTATCGGTTACAAAATCGGTTCAGCCAGACCAGGATGGCGGCGGAAACCCGTTTTTCCGGCCGTTCGCGTCTGGCTAGTTTGATTTTTTTTTATCGTTGATACATACGAGTTTGTTTGGGTATGATAACATAACGGTTTATAACAAGTTTCATCAAAATCTGATCATAAATTAAACAGTATTACAGTATTAAACTCCATAACCCCACTTTTGGGGTATAACGCCTCCACATATTCTGTAAACCTATTTTATACTCTATAAAAAATTAATACTCGTAACTATTTTATTGAACGTTTACACGTATCTAAAACGTCACCATACTAATTAATGTTCTTTTAAAACTCAACTTTAAATAGACAATCTTCAAGTTAAGTTAACTTTATTGTACTGCAGAGTAAACAATATTTTAGTAACTATTTTTGACTGGGTTCTCTATTGTACCAAATTTTGTCTAATTGGAACTTTCGTTAAGTAAGGGTAGCCAGCTCTTTAGGTGGGAAAACTATATAGGTTTGTTTGCATGGTCTTTAAAACATAATAAATTGCTCATGTTATAAACTATAATTTTTAAAACGAGAGTTCTGAGCACGTTTATATCTTGCTTTCAAATTAAGATTGGTCTTTTAAAACGTAACAAATACCCATGTAAAATTTTGAAATAATTTCACACAACTTTAAAAACAAAGGTTGTTGAAGAGTTTTATGATAAATAAATATTTATTATTTTTAAATTTTGTTGTTATTGGAACTTGTATTATTGGGTAAATCATTTATTATATGACATGATTACGAGTACGATATATTTAAATACATATTAAAATGTTATATTTAAATTATTTAACGTTTTATTTTTATTTTAGCGACCAACACAAAACATTTAATTAGAACGATTGTAATTTCAATTCGCAGAAAAGAGATGTTTACCGGAGCGGCTTTGAGGAAAGGCGGTGATGAATTCAGTTGACTCTTTTCATTTCAGTCTTGTTTAATTAGCAAATGAATGTTTTATTTAATTCCTTGTCGACTCGGCACTATAAAAGCCACTTTGTAAAATTAAACTGCGGACGTAACAATTTATATTTATTGAATATCTATGTACACAGGCAATACATCGGTAAATTATTTCCAGTTCGGTATTAAACACACATCAAATTTATCTTAAGCATAAATACAACCTATTTGAAGCAACACCTTACACTCGCCACTTATCTTAACTGAAGTTTAAATATAGGGTTAGGTTAACTGTGATAACAAAATCTATCACATTGAGGTCCACAGTGTTCCGTGTATGCGTTCATTTGTATGTTGTAGCCTATGGAGAAATCAAATAAATGCAAACCTGAAATGTACAGAACCTTATATCAAAGAGAAAGGATGAGTGAATATGTGAGCAGGAATGGAGGAAGAGGAGAGGCTGGGCCAGAAGCACTCTTGGACTTTAAATATTTATAAGATGTACCATCAAGTATGGGCCTCAGTCCATACAAATATTGATAACTTTCTAGATACAGACTTGCGGTCAGCTGCTTACATTGATTGCTAAAACTCTCCTCGGTAACCTTTAGCAAATGTAGAAAGAAAATAAAAACTGGCATATGAACAAAAATACAGAATTGAGATAAAACGGTTACTTTGATTATCTTTAAACACTGCGTCAAAATGTGCATTGAAAATAATGCCTCAATAAAAACTAGCCTATGTATAAAGAAATCAATATAATTGAAATCAGTTAAAGTCAATCGTTTGTCATAAATGTAGTATATAGCTTTTCTTAGTTATCTTAAAACGAACCGTTTTGAACGAACACCTCTTCAAGTTAAACTTTGTGATTTGTATATTATTTGAAGTTTTGTTTGTCATTTAGTCGTGGCATGGTCAGCAACGAAGGCAAAGTTTTGGCCTTTACAGATGATACAAAAATGTATAATAATTTTAGCATGCTTTGGAATTTACGTTCAACCTGAGAAATCAAAATTTATCTTGTAAAACAATTCCATGAAACTCGATTCTGAAAATTGGAGTAGGGTTTTGTAAAAACACAGCAATTTAGACACGAGTAAGCATACAACAGAGATTGAGAGCATGAACCCCAGTGCTTGGAAGGTGAGGCATCTTATTATTAGTAGCCCTATCTAACCATAGACGTTGTCAAGAAGAGGGGTTTTCCGGGTCATAAACCATCCCCATGACCTTCGATAAAGGCCGTTAAATGATCCTTATGGGATATAATGTATACAGGGAGTCACAAAAATGTGTAGCGTGTTATACATAACCGGATTTTACATACAAAAGTAAGTAAAAAATGACCAGTATATTTTTTCGGCTTAGATTAGCCACTATTAGGTAAATTTTGAAAATAATTAATGACTACATTTTTTGAGATATTTATGTTAAACTTGCTATAAACCTTAATTATTTCCTAATAACATTTTTCAAACATATTTTTATCTAACTTTTCAAATTTTAAAATGGCGGCCATTTAAACATTTCAAAGTCAAATGGAATCAAACTGGAATTGGACTTTGAAATTTTAAAATGGCCACCATTTAAAATTTGATAAGTTAGATAAAACATATTTTTGGAAACCTTATTAGGAAAACCAATAAAGTTTATACCAAGTTTCACAAAAATATCTCAAAAGGTTTTTGAATTACAGTATTAGTTTTTTTCATACATTTACAAATGGTGGATTACGGCTAAACTAAGCCGAAATAAAAAAATGTTACTGGTACTTTCCTACTTACTTTTGCATGTTTAATACGGTCTGCATAGTGCGCTACACATTTTTTGACACCGTGTATACAGTAGAATTTGGGATCATTTATTTTATGGATGTTGTGTTCAACTGAACAGCAGTTTGTACAATTCCAAAGCACAAAAATTATTATACATGTGGTAATTTTTTAATTAAATTATTAGTAGCTAATTAAAATATAATTACAAGCATGAGCAAGTTCAAAGTAATAATGATTTTCTAAGATCTTTCATGCAGTTAAGTATGTTTTAATTTTTTATGAATTTAACATGTACAGTTATTAATATACTAAGGTTAAATGTAACATTAAAATGCAAAATAAATTTAACTTAACCTAAAAAATATCAGACTTTTATTATTGTTAGTCACTATTTAACTGTGACAATTAAAAATAATCTAATCACTTTTTCAATCTCCAAAGTTCACAAGGTCCACCAATAGAAACTAAGTTTTTTCAGGTTAAGTTTAAACGCCTGTTTTGACAACACTTTTACTGTTTTGTTACAAATTTAGCATTACGTACACACCTGTTTAAATTCAATTCAAATGGAAAAACCACTTTTTACAAATAATCCAATAATTCCTTAAATTTTAACTTGCAGAAAATGTAAACATTAGACTTAACAAGAACTATGTTAGCTAACTATCTTTCAGCAATTAAAAACTCACCCATGAATATTTTAATAATAATGTAAATTAAATATAAAATGAAGCAACACCAAATAATAATTGGTTTACTTAAGGACAGTATAAATTGTCATGACCAGTGATTTAGTTATTGGGAGCAATCTAAAAGTCTATATGCTACTTTATAACAATGTGTAATGAGAATTAATCCTACCAAGGTTTTAGAATCTATGAATTTTAAACATTTGACATATGAGATGAACAATACTACATAACTATACATTGTTGGCATTACTAAAGGTCTTAAATACTTTTATCTACTAGTCCAAATGTACAAAAGGTCCAAAGATACTAAACGTTCTGTCACAGTGCCTTTTAAACGCCTGACCACAACACTACTACTGTTTTGTTACAAAATAAGTATATTATTCCTTAGTTTTAGGTAATATGTTTCGGAAAACTCACAATTTTCTGAATTAACCAACATTTATTTAATGATGGAACCTCTGAGGCCATTTCTAAAAAATCTAATAACTAATTTAAATGGGGTTTAAGTAGTCATCTATATAAAAGAATTGATGAAAACCTAATGGCAGTCAGTACAACTGTTCTATCAAGCCGATTTTCTTCATTTTCTTTTTTGAATGAAAGGTATTTATGCATAGATTCATCATCAAACATCAAAAATCACTTAACTTTCGACCTTCTCAAGTTATACTCAAAAAAGGCTTTTTCCCATGTTTTCTTAGCTTTGTCCTGTCATATCTCAGGTTCTAATTAAGGTAAATTGTTCGTTCTGGTCTAAGAACACTCAGTGAATCATGCTCTTTTATTAGAGATATAATTCGACATATTTGGTTACCTCTAAGATGAGTTATGCGTGGACAAACGATTTTTGGCACTGTTCAGAATTTAAATTTGCTTGATATAAAACATATGGGCAAAGTATTAAAATGCCCAGCTGCTGTAAATGTAAACATCAACAAATAATAACAATAACAATGTATAAGTTTCAACTCTCAAGGAAAAATACCCAAATGAAAGGTAGTAAGAAGCGAAGTGAATAACCAAACTGAGGCCGAAGCAGAACCGTGAGCGGGAACTAACTATAACTGGCCGAAGGCTAGTTATTCATAAAACATTTGGTGTTTAATATATAAAAATACAATTATTATTATCATTATTCCCTCTCAATGTTTCTGTTTAGAAATCTTCCGTTTAAAATGCTTTGTTTTGGGATAAAACATCACATTGTCTATACTTGACTATGGAAGCGTGTGATGTTCAGCTTAAAGTATTAGTTTATGTATTAGCCTACAAAATGTAGCCTTTTATACAAAGTAAGTATTATGATTCCACATATAGGCAGTGTGCAATACTAAAACAATTTAGCCGTGCTCGTACTTATGAACAAAACATCAGTTTTCATAGGAGAGTGTCAAATCCTATTACGACCGTCTAAGAGAAACTGTATAGTTTTGGAATGAATGCGTACTTTGGATAAATCCTTGTGAATAGTGCTATAAAGTGTGATGTACCCACAAAATTGTTGTTTAAGCCCGCAAACCACGGATCAAACAAGCAGTCAGATGTGGCTGAATTTTAAACATTTCTAAACTCTCTGTGTTTTCCAAACGTTCGTGGTTTGTTTGCACTGATTTTACTGACAACAGAGAGAATTTCGCTGAAAGCAAACTACGATTCCTCAGGTTCTTTTTTTATAGATATTTACTGAACAAATTAAAATGTGTATGAATAAGTTTCAAAACTAGGTATATGTTTCAAGTTTCCTAATTTATTGAAAGAGCTCGACCGTGATTATTATAAAACATCAAGATGCGTGAAAACCGTCACAGTTGCAAATCATTCTTGAGTAGCCTTATGTCGACCTCCTCCAATTCGTGTGGTAGTAAATGTGGTTTTAATTCCACATAAAACCGATTAACAGATGTTTACAACGCATAAAAATAACACTAAGCAAATATTATGGATCAGTTGTTTATTCAAATTACATATTATCACAATTATAATATAATTGAGTACAGTTTCAATTCATTTATTAATCTAATTATAAATAAATAACGTTATTCTGTTTATATCAATCTGGAAATAGACCTAACAAAACGTGATACTTTTGATCTGTTAAAACAATTCCATATGTCATTTTAAACTTAATGAAATTGTTTTAGCTTTCATCCAGTTCAATTTCATATTTAAGTTTATAGGTAAACGATCCTCCCCTTGTTATCAATGTAATTAATTACATGTATAAATGAATGGGTATTCCACCAAAGTTAAAAACTAAATAGTTATAGAAGTGTAATTGGTTTTAAGTGGTGTGCCTGTAAATGTACATAGGCTATGTCATAATGTACAAGCACTTACGCCTACGTGTGAAAGCTTAACCACCTTACACGGTTAGCCAGCTCAACCAGTTTACTATGGTTTTGTTTGACGGACTGAAAGTTTCAGATAACAACATTTTCAATTAGCCAGAGGTTGTTTAGCGAAGTCAAGGCTAAAACTTTAACTGGAACATTTGCTATTTAGGTTTGATATTTTATAGCCACAAATATTGATTGATATTCAATAATCTTAAAAAAACCAGGTTCCGTGGAACAAAAAAAAACAAAGTTTGCGTGAAGGTTACCCTTTTGTTCCTGAAAATATTGGCTTAATGTGGCTTATGTAGCTGTTATCTAACCTCTTGAATATAATTGAAACCCAGGTTGAATTTGAAATTTAACTGCCCACGAGGGAGGGACACATAAGTGTTTAAAACTAGGCGGATAATTTTTCGAAACCAACTGTTTATGATCAACTTTCCGTGTACCACGTGTGAATGAGACATGCCAAACCCTTGCCAGCATTCTAATATAACGGTGTATCCATTTCAAGCAGGCTTATTGGTATGGTATCATGTAGGTTATGAATTTCTCAGAACGTTTGATTAGGGGACTTCCCATATTTTCATTACAATTAAACTATTGTTTCAAACCCCTTTTCAATTTAAAGCTACGAGTTTGAAAATGTCTCATGGGTACCCCCAAGTAATATGGTATCTTCGGGTTAAAACACAACTTTATGATTTATTATGCTTGAAGGTTTTGAGATAAACGTGATTGTTGAACCTGAATGAAAACATAGCCGACACGCAGCCACAAGCGCTAAGATTGTTCTTAGCGAATTTCCAATAGAACAGAATAAGTTTTCATTTATCTATTTTAATTATACGAAATTTCTAATTTATACACTATCCCCGCAAACACCACTTACATTTATAATGTGACTATACGGTAACGCTGGGTAAAGGTCAGGTTGAGTGGTAGAAAGGACTTTTTACTTACCGTATCCAAGGAAACTTAAATAGTAAATTATACAACAGCTTAATTTATGCCCAGTTTTACCTTAAGATCTGCTATTTCTCAATTGGGTTCTATAAATTTGGTGTCAATAGCTAAGTAGTAAAGTTTACTGCAAAATGTTATTCTTTACATTTTATTATAAAACTCACCGTTTATTCGCTAATGTAACACCAAAAGTCCCAAAATACCATAAAAAGCCACCATTTTAAAATGGTTAGATTATGCTGGTAATTTTTCCATAGATGGTCTTACTTAAATACAAATGTATATCAGGTCTGAACCAAATCCTATAAGTGGTGTGGGAGATAATGAATGATTGGTAAAAAAACAAAATGGTAGATAACTGATAAACAACGTGTTAACCTAAAAAACATTTATACTTGATTTTCTCTTTATTTTAACCAAATAAACCTAATCCTAAAGTTTGTAACACCCTTTTAGAAACCCCCTGTACAGTTTATCAACATTGCAAGCAACATTTTGAAAACTTCAGAAAAGGAAACTGCTTTATGTTCTTCAAGGACTAACCCAAAAAGACCGATTGGATTTAAATTTTAGGACTCGTTTATTATTACACTAATTTGAACTAACTGAGATATTGTTTATCTTGCAACGTTCATAACGAAAACATATTTTCCGAATGATTTCATTAAATTTGAAGAACTTAAAGCCTTTAAGATAAAGTTTAAAGCCTATTATTAAATGAATTGCTAGTCTGGTACACATTTCAAATACTGCTAAGTTGAAACCAAGGTCCGTAAAAAAATACTAATGGAAAAACAAAATCACCGCCCTCAATCAATCTAACTAAACAACATATCTGTGTCGCTGGCGTGTTCATTTCATCATGAATAAAGAATTAGTAGCAATTACACGTAAGCCTGTGGAGCAAAGCTCGAGGCTTAGAAGTTAATGAAAGGTTTAATGGTAGAGCAGTGATGATACGGCTCTGATCCCATCCTCTTGTCAAATATGTACGAGCCTGTATCCGTGTAAGAGTACCTCAGTTTCAGCTTGATTAAACCTGATCGTGTTTGTGAGACTCATAGAGAGCATTGAACAGTACACTGTGTGCCTTACGGATATCCATCATTTACAGTATAAAGCTTTGAAGTTGAACAAATCAAAAGAATGGCCGACGCTTAGCCAAAAGGGCTACTGTAAATCCTAGTAAATTTCCTATAACAGGGTGAAATTTACCCTTTAATTTATTATTTTACCCTTTGACCCCTTTTGTGAACCCTGTGCCACCAGGTTCAATCTACAGGTTGAAATTGTCTCAATAATCTGTACATGCGTAGTATTTTAAGTTTAATTACTATTTCATATTGTTTTATCTCAAACCTATTTTGTAGACCTTTGGTACCCATGTTGGGTTAGGGATCAGCAGTTTTTATACCAAGTTTAAATGATTGGCTCCTAAATACAGTGTTCATTCTTACAAACTTATAGGAAATTATGTAGAATTGTCGTACATATGTATCTATTCATATACAGTATACCTGTAATAAATGGGTAACCACTATACGTTGATATTGTTCCATATAGGAACGGTCCGTGAATATAGCTATAGCAATGCTATTTTTATTTGGTTTCAAAAATATAATTGTCAAAAATATAAGGGTCTTTGTTGATCGCTGTTTCAATCCACGATATTCAGAAATTCGTAGAAAAATGCAAATGTATACTGATATAGACGGCTTGAAAATTGTCGGTCTATCGTCAACGTCCTGGCTTGTCAAGTGTCCAAGAAAATCTGGGTCACCTTTTCATCTTAAATCAGTAGTTTAAAATTTCATATGTATAAGTGTGCAGTTATTATATTATCCAAAAAGGCAAATCCTTATTTAATTAATATTTAATCAAAGCATGAGAAAACAACATATTTCGAAACCTTTCTAAACCGTCGTTATTGAGTAAAAACAACGAAACGTTCATATTACGTTAGACAAGAATTTGTTTTGACGTAATTGGAATTCGTAAGACAGAATTGTCAGTGTTATAAGACCAAACATTTTTTCGGATGAAGCTATAACATCTTAAAACGTCTTTTTTCTTCTACGGTTTGATCTATGTTGAAATTGTGTTCTGTTGTTTGGAACCCAACTACATTTATCTTTCTAATTTGTTTGTAATTGGAAGGGGAATTTAAATCCCCCCTTAATATAGATTTGGGGCAACACAAAAATGCGTTTTGGTAAAACTGTTCAAACTTATTATCTGACGCAAAGTTTGCAGAAAATATTTCTTAAGTGCCTTACTTCCAAGCCATCAAGCACTACACAACTTCTGCCCCTTTCAAGAAAAACTATATACTCTTTTAAAAAAAGGTGAGTGGCTATCTTTATAAATATAAAAGAGGCTGGTTTGTGGGGATTTCGATGACTCAACTATTTTTGCATAACTCAATTTAATATTCCGCGTCATAACTCAGGCCCCTATTTATTATTCTCTCCACATCCCTTTCACAAATCTGAGTGCGAATACCCCAACAAATTGTTAATAATATTTGTCAATGGAAGGTCTCGCAATATTGTTATTTGCTGTCTAGCCAAGGGTTTTAAATATCAAATTTTGTATAACTTTAAGAAAACTCTATTTAAATTCAGTCACACTAAATTTTTGCTTTTTGTCATCGATACTGCTGTCTTTCAACTTAAAGGTGCATTTAAGCTGTATATGATATTTACATTTAGATAAGCAAACACTTCAAGAATATAGACATGAGTGCAAACGGGTTTCCAATACATATCTAACAGGACGGATAAGAATAACTGCTATACTACATGTAAAGTATAAAACAAAGCAATACATTACATTGAGATTAAGATATTGGAGTTTAAATATTAGCATTGAAAGGAGTCACTACTCAACACTTATCTCGTTTATTTCCCTTTTATCTATATTTAATCAACTTCAGAGTGGTTCAACTGTCATACGTTATTGTCTAAGCATTTTAAGTTGTGTTTAAAACCAATCAATGTAGTTTACTTGGTTACAGACTACAGCAAAAGCAAATATAAATGGATTTCAGTCTCTAACTTGATAGGTTTGAAGCATATTAGTCAATTTAAGCTTGGAGTAAGTATATATAATAAGTATAATTTATATACTTACTGTATATAATTTTCATTAAATTATACTTGTGTTGAACTTTAAAGACAATTTTACATATAGTTTCTATTTCATTGCTGGTCTGATTGAAATGCAGAACATGACACGTTGGAATAAAAACTTAATTCCTACAAAAATGTAAGAAATAATAACTAAACCATTGGTAGTCTAACAATTTTTAGACTATTTATTTTGAAGACCTTTGGTTAATATTCACACCTTCTGTTAGATAAAAGAATAATACTATTTTGAATTTAAAATAATTATATTTCGGTTTAAAACAGAAAACCCTCTTCAAATAAAACATACCAATAAAAGCATTAACAAAACTTACTAGTACTTTCAAATTGAAATCATATTGTTATAAACACAGAAAAAGGTATATCAGAGATTATAACGATTTTAAAATGTATTATTTCTTACAATGAGCACAATATAGGCTACAAACGCTTTATTTTTTATTTGTACCACAACAAATGATACTGTCGAGGATCAAATATTGACACAACAATATCAGGTTATTGAAACGTTTGCCATTGTCTGTTTGCATTAGCCTCTTGTCGGATTCCACTGATACGCCCTTGAGCCCACTGAATCAAACCTAACCAGACACACACCGCTGTGCCAGATTCATACACATACATTTCCTGCCTTCTGTATATTGTTTCACAATATAAATACTCCCTCATGCTTTCCACTTTGTCTCGACCACCATTGCAACATGGGAATTTTACATACTGGTTTAAGAATGGACACCACCTTATTTTCACTCACAACCAAACCTTTAAAAAACTAGAAGATCAGCCACCGTACCCAGTACGACGGCCAAACTCTTATGGAATCCCCCAAAAAAATATTACAAGGTTTTGTTCTACACTAAATGTAAAGCAAATCTTTAGCAACTTTAACACTTTTCTTTGAATTTTTTTAGACGACCTGAGTAGTTCAGGCTATAACTCTTGCAACGCTTGTGCATTGTTGCAGCCTATTGTTTACTGAAATAAGTTTTGTTTGTACCTTTGGTGGCCCTTAACTTTATTAACGCCCTTAATTACTCAGTTTTAAAAAAACAGGTCAACATAAATCTATAAAAATATGTTTTAAATATTGTGTAGATCCTAAAATAATCATAATATTTAGGGTTACCCATAATAGGTAGATTCTTATGACTGGGATCTACCTCATCTGGGAAAAAGATACTGATTTGTATATTCTTCACTTCCTATTTTTGTTTGTGGGGAAAAATGAAGTGATGTCCCCAACTTAAATGTTTCCGTACGATTCAAAGCATCCAAGATACCAATAGTGGTCCACTAATAGTCAACACCCTGTATAAAGCTGTCAACAGGACGCTATAAGCGTAGATTATTACGTTTAGTAAGTACGTTTAGTAAGTAATGCCAACTAGCACCATCGAAAGTGTTTTATATTTGATACCAGGAATGCTCAATAATGATACTCAGGAATGGTCACAGCTCAATAATGATGCCTATTTATTTTCATGCAGAAACATTAAGGAGACCCACGAATATAAGTAAATTATTTGAAGTGGAATACAATACAGCGTGTACAAGGTACATAGTTTAACTGTCACGAGTTTAGTAAAAAGGTCTTTTCGATAGCACGAATGTTAAAGGTTTAATATTTTTCAATTGTAGGCTAAACATTAACTTTGAAACAGACCACCATTGTCACAAATAAATTGATAGCAATACTACTAAGGGTGATCCATTGAATAATTAGCGAAACGTCTGGCAGTTTAAATATTGTAAATAACAAAACAACCCTAGAAGCCTTAGTTTTATTATTTATTTATTCATAGTAATTTATTCATAGTAAACAGTCCTCGTAATCGAAGAGTTAAATGTTAGGTACCATTGAGTTTATCTCTAATCAGGCAAATTAAGCTATCCACGTGATTTTAGCACCACTAATCAATCTTAATCGCCTTGGTCACGCTCGCAAAGGGCATTCATTCCCAGTATGATTAATTACCAGGATTTACCAGACTGATCTGGACCTACCAGCAGATGTGAGATTCTATCATGGCTCTTCATATGATGTCAGAAAAGTGAAAGTCATTAATGAATCATGATAGGTCGCCCAAACCTTATATCAGGTGTTAACCCTACTATATGAAATGAAGATTAAGCGTCTTCACCTCTTTCCTCCAATATTGCACATAACTTGAAAATGTCTTACTTGAGGTGAATTTTAGGACTGTACGAGTATTTTTAACGCTAACCTTACAAATCGTTATAATGAATCTATAAAATAGGCCTACTTCAACTGATACTTGAATTATCTAAATAAAATGTAGTTAAGTTTATAATTATGAATTATAGAGTTATTATTCATTTACTCTTTACAAAAATAAAAAGAATAAAAATTTGGTAATTGCCGAACTAGAAAAACAGTACAGAGTACAGTCATCCATCGCCATTCATGTCATTGCCATCATCACCAGACCACATACACGTACATCACCGATCACTGGTCCATCACAGTCCGAATCAGGAGATCTTAGACCCCGGCCACAAACCGAGCGCGCTTATACTTTATTCTTATCTGGTTAGGGAGTGAATTCGATTCTGTGGGCTTCATGGACACTTAAGGATTTATTGAGTGCATATAGATGGAATAGATGAAAAGGAATTTTCTATTCTCTTGTTACGAATACTAATGGTAGACATGAATGTAAACCGACCAGACATGAATAGGAGACTTTGGTGTAAGGATTGCAAAAAGATGTTTAAGGGCGTGTAACTCACAAAGCTGCTCTTTAGGTTTAAGAGCTAAGACTCGTAAGACTGAGTGTCATGATCATATCGCTGAAAACTGAAAAAGAACCTAACGCAGGAGTTTTAGGCTGATCTGTTGTATCCTTTGTTGCAACTTGTTGGACAGCTCAATCGTCATGACGTTGATTACAACATCACAATAGTTTGTATGAAGGAGCACGAGTGGCTTTACTTACATGGTCTTGACATTGAGATGTAAAAAAAAACACTTCAGAATTTGAAATACTACGAAAATTATATTGCAAGTTTTGATTACTTGTTCAGTGCAACCGAAATTCATGGTTCATGGTACTTCCAAGGTATCTGCCAGATCTAGGCCTATAGTAAACAATGTGATCGTTCTGAAGCTTTGGGACTGTGTGCGCACGCGATTGCACTAACAAACACTTTACTCAAGATTAAGACCTAATCTTCGTTAAACGTTAACAGAAGTAATCAAATGTACGTTGTGTTGAAGTAACGGCTCAAAGTGATGCTTTGAGGTCAAGGAGTGGGGGTTGAGGATCCATTAAATTCTAGAGGGGCCTTTTACTGCCATTGTAACGTAGAAACATTAATGAGTTCCTTAAATCTCAAAGTCAAGAGCACATTTTTAAACTGTACAATACGTTTTTCATGATGAGTGGTGTTCTTAAATTTGACGTAGAATATTCCTAAAATTCGTAATGCTAGATTTTTTGGGAGGGTTTCCTTACTATTTCCATTAGTTTGATAGTTGTTTGAATAATTTGAAGAAGAAGACATTATAAATGTTAAAAGTGCATGGTAGCACCACTGTAAATGAGTGTTAGGATTTTTATAAAACTATTTATTTTCTCGCTTTAACTTTAAAATAAAACTGAAGATGTCTGCCAAAGTTCAGATGGAACGTATTTAAACTTCTTATTTTTATAGTGGTTTCACTATTATAGTGGTTTGAATACTTTTGTGAGTTGAAGAAAATGTAGTAGATTTGTACTATTATTGTTATTGTTATTTTCTGCTATAATACTATTTGTTTTACTTTATTTTGAAACTCGTATGGTTTTTTAATAAAACGTTTGTATACCCAAAATGTACAGATCAAGTCATAAAATAATTTTGCATTTGATATTTTAACATCAATTTACATGGGAACCCACGGAAAACATGTCAACACGGAAGTTTTATGTATTTAATAACAATACTAAGTGTATAACTTTCTGTTACTAAACAAGACTGTAGCCTATGTATTTCTACTTAAATTGATATAGAAGTTGAAAACTTAGCTACGGTTTTAAGACTATACCATCAACAACCTGAAAGGATACCAATCACAATATTTTAGCTTTTCCAATACTATAAGCTGAATGGTTTACAGTATTCACCAACAAAAAATTAAGTGTTTAAGTAGCAGTTTTATATTGATATTTTATTGATTGAATAAACTAATTCATTAATTTGTTCGTTTTTATTAATTTAAATATTTAAGTTAACTTATTGGAATTGAGATGCTTATCGATACTGTTTATACAGTATACATATAACTGAAAAGTAACTTTAAACAATCTATAGTATAACTCAAATCGATATAAATCTTAATTTGTATAAACCTAAATAGCTAATTTATTACTAAAAAAAATTTGAAGACGAAATTTTTTGGACCGAACCAAGACTTGAACCCGGGTCTCCCACTTGCCGGACGGTTATGCTGACCACTAAACCATCCAGCCCAACTATTTATGCCTTCAAATTTAGAGAAGTACTTAAATCGGAATGTTTGTCCGAAACATGTGTCTGTCAAATAGTGACTTTAAATTAACAAGCTGGAAATATTACAAACCGAATTTTAATACTGTGTCAAATGACTTATTATAGATCTTAATTTGTATAAACGCTAAAAAGCTAATCTTTATATTAAAAGAGTTGATGAAAATCTAACGGCAGTCGGTACAACTGTTCTATCAGGCCGATTTTCATAATTTTTTTAATGAAAGGTATTTATGCATAGATTCATCATCAAACATCGTTTAAATTTCGCCCTTCTCAAGTTATACTCAAAAAAAGGCTTTTTTCCCATTTTGTCGATGAATTGTTCGTTTCGGTCTAAGAACACTCATTGAATCATGCTATTTCATTAGAGATATCATTTGACATATTTAGTTATCCCTAAGAGGAGTTATGCGTAGACAAACGACTTGTTTGGCCCTGTTAAGAATTTAAACTTGCTTAAGATAAAACACATGGGCAAAGTATTAAAAATTCTCAGCTGCTGTAAATGTAAACACCAACAAATAACAACAATAACAGTATATAAGAAAAAAGAAACTTGAAGACAAAAATGTAGAATATAATCGATATAATTATATACAACTAGATGACGATTAACGAACGTGTAGTATGTATACAACACTTCCTAAGATCATGAACACTTTGTATGGACAGCGCTGTTTGCATTGTTACAGCTGTTGGTGAGCGAAGATGCAAGGAAAAGGCGACAGGTAGCACCACGACCGCAGATGACGTCATGTCTTGGCGTTTCACCGCCATCTTGATAACTCTCTTCGTAGCTATCAGCGGTAAGTTGACACTTCTAATCTCATTTGTGCCGGCAACTCCATTATTGCATAACCACTCACTCCTTTGTCCCACAAGGTACTCCCTAGCTCGAGTAAGAGACCTTTTCACATGTATAAGTACTTACTGGCAGTGTTATTCTGCCAGTTAAGTGTGAAAGGGACGTTGAGGTGACGGATGACAACTATACTGTAAAGACAAATGAATACAAAACTCTGTAAAGCTCTACCAACTCGCCAACCTGTTATGCCATTGAAACTATTTTATATTTATATTTAACGTTGCAGTGGGAAAACCCTCACTATAAGCAATCTATTGACAATCTAAACTAGATATTGTTCATATATTTATTCATCTAAGAACCAAATGGTTGAAATAATTAATTTTTGGGTTCGCCTCAGCTGAAAGCATCGTTGCAGAGATTTGCGGGAAATAAAATGTAGACTTTAGTATTAATTCTATTTTGACAAAACAACTCTTAAATGAAAAATAAACATATTATCTAGGTTTGACTGTAGTTCATTCTTCAAAATGTCTTTTACTTTTTATGTTACTAACGGTAAAAGTTAGAAAATATAGAATTTTTTAAGATCTTATTGAAGAAGCTAAAAATATATGTATCAAAAATCGAATGACAGGCAAACACAGATAAACTCTTTCTCTTCCCATAAAAATTGACACATTCGAACTTAACCTTCATATAAGAGCGCTACCTACTTTCTACGCAACTCTTGCAAGCGGAGGGTTTGACAGTTAGACTACATCAGTATAAAGAAAGCCCGTTGTTTACCCTGTCCTTACGTGCGCGGTGTCATGTGTTCCGTGGGCGGGCGAATTCTGCCCTTCTCTGCCGTGACCACGGAGGCGGACCCTTAATCATACTTTTTAAACCGCATGTTAGCGCCCTTTAAATACGCAAAGTGTGTGCCACCTTAAGTGTCAACAGTCCCTGTAGAACATGCCTGCTTGTACTACTTAATACTAGGGTCTCACATTCCGTTTGGAAAATCGTCTAAATTCAGAGTATGCCTGAATACTCGTCATGTATGCCTGTTAAAAGAAACCCACAGTAAAGCAAAACTGAAAGTTATATTATAAAACATTATGTTCATCATTTTCCACGAAAATCTTTCAATGTCGGTTCTTTAAAGCTGTGATTTTTAGCCAGTATCGATTCTGGGCCACTAGATTAGCAAATGATGTTTTACACAAATAATATAGAAAATGACTATATTAATATAGTAAGTGGCATGCGCGCGCCAAGAAGGAGGCTAGCACGATTATTGCTGGTTAGGTACGAGTATAATTATGCCGTTTTTACTTCCTAACAGTTGATTTTAGGACAAAGTTACGCAATAAAACTGGTGTAGAAAAACTTGTTTCCTATCTTTAAAGGTGATCATAAACTTAATGTAACGTGTAAGTTTGTCAATAAATTTGAAAACAGCCGAAAGCTTCGGACATTTTAGATTTAATAACCATCATTATGAAATAAAACTAAATGTATGGTTCTTTACGTAAACATAATGTTGTCTAGGTAAGGTAACTTGGTTCCGAGTTTCGAATAAATTTGTCAATACACGCGGCTGAAACTGTGTTACAAACAAACAAACTCTCAAACAGAATGCAAAACTGTCTAAAAGGTCTGTAGTTCACTTTGCTTGACAATTATTACTGCTTTCCTTTGAAATTGCTGGCGTTGAAATTCCTCTCCATATCTAAAGACTTGTAGCACACAACATCCAGTTATAAGGATTAGAATGTGCATATAACGAATTAAAAAAAATACTCCTTAAGGGGTGTTGTCCTATATATGTGCATATACATGTGTACTCTCTACAAGTCGCATTTTTGTTCGATGTGCATGAAATTTGGTAGGAATGTTCCTTTTGTAAATATCTCGGTCAAGTTCGTTCGCAAATCGGACTACTGGATGTACCCTTCAAGGGGGTGATAAAAAAGTTGGTTTTAATTAATGATCTAAAACCGTAACCAACATCCGATTTTGATACATTTTGAAATAAATAGGTATGTATTTTGAAACTATTCTTAGGGTACTGAACTATGTCTACTATTAAATGTTAAAATGAATGAATTATATTACAACAGAACTTAAATAGCTAATATTTTCTTGTGCTAGTAACCATTTTCTTACTTTAATACAAAACGAAGTCTTATTGCGTAGTTTTCTAATGTTAAGTGGAAGTTGGTTAAATAATTTGGGTCCTAAATATTGGAAAGAATGTCTAAAAATGTCCTTATTTACTCTTGGTAATCTGAAGCTACCTATTGTTACATTTCTTGTGTTATAAACTAAATCATATACTCCTCTATTGCCACTACGCAAAAAGAAAACTTTTAACACCTTGTAGGTAAATAAATGTTGAAAAGGCAAAATGTTCAGTTCTTGATAAAGAGGAAAGGAGCTTACACGTTTGGGTTTTCTTAAAATAATGCGCATGTAAAAGTTTTGAGTAACTCTTAATTTTTGAAGGGACGTTTTATAAGTTCCGCCAAAACAGGTGATGCCATATTGGAGTTGAGAGTTTAAAGGAGCAAAATATAATACCTTTAACAAATTGACATCACAAAGTTTCTTAAAAAATAAAATTTTCTAATGGATAGTTTGATTTTATTGTGTAAATAAGTAATGTGCTTTTCCCATTTTACCTTTTCATCCAAGAATACACCTAGGTACTTAAAATTAGTAACCTTTTCAATACATTGATAATTACATATAAAAAAGTCACAGACAGGGGAGTGATATTTTAAATTAAAAGATAAATCAAAACCTGATAAGTCAAAATTAATAAATTTAGTTTTGTCAACATTTACTTCCATTTTATTAACTATACACCATTGCCTAAGCACCAACAGATCTTCGTATATAAATTCAGTTAAAACTCTAGTATTTTTATTTGCATAAAACAAAGAAATATCGTCAGCAAAAGCCGTAATGTGACCATTAAGATTGATGTTCAATAAGTCATTTACAAAAATTAAAAATAAAGTTGCAGATATCACAGACCCCTGTGGAACTCCTTTTTGTACTAGTAAACTAGAACTAAAACTATTTTTAATTTTGACTTGTTGTTTTCTGTCTGGTAAAAAGCTTTGGAACCATTTCAGGGCTATACCTCTTACGCATGCAAACTGTAGTTTTGCTAAAAGAATATTGTGATCAACGAGGTCGAAGGCTTTTCTAAAATCTATAAAAGGTGCACGGAATACCATCAGAAGTCGTCACTGTCTTCATTTTATGAGTTGGTTTTTATTCCGAATCGTCTTACGAAGGCTATACTCACGCATTCTATCAGTTTGAACCAGCCAGAGTGACTTTATGTGTTCAGTATAAGTATGTGCATTATTTGAACATAGACAGGTCTATCTACAAGACGTCAAACAATAACCGAACAATGTTTACAAACCCATGTTTTACTCCTTATATTTAACAATTGTTAATTGTAGTACAGTGATGTGTGTTGTAGCACTTGGTGCCCCGAGTCCTCAGAGTGCGACGAGTCATGGGCAGCCTCAAGCAGGGTCACCCAGTACCCCTGGGCCAGTGGGGGGCATCCGGCGCGGCCGGGGCTGGCGGGAGTGGCGCAGAGGAGACCCCACTCTTCTCAACGGACTCTGGAAGAGCAAGACACCTCTGGGTACGCAACACTTCATACATTTCCTAGTGATTTAATATAATATTACCTAAATGCTCAAAGCATTAAAGAGAGCTCAACAAGTCATAGAAAAGTCATAATACAGAAGGTAAACTATGGTGTAATCGGGTTAGATTAGGCACGGTCATATTGTCACATAAATGAACACTAATTATAAACTAACGTGGAACGTTAGAGCTGCCCGTAATTTAACCAAGCTAACTAAGTAAGCCATGTGATGTGTTGGTGCAACTAGAACTACATTGGATTAGCTTGTGTCAACAATAACTGCATTGGTAGTGCTTTATACTACACCTCGGTTAAATCAGAGGAATTGAGTAATGGTATATTGTACAAATAGATAAAACTAAGTTATGTGGCATTCATGCAAAATAAGGATTTACACTGAAGGAAACACAGTATGGCATTGATTTAGTTTGTACAAGAGTAGGATCTTACTCTAAAACGAGTCTTTTATCAACAAAATCAAACTAGTTTATCAAACTCCAAACAATTCAACAAATCTTAAAATATGTTTTGGGTTTTCAAGACTGCTTGAAATAATAGCTTTTTGACACTCTCAGAAAAACTATACATTCCTTAAGACTTAAGTAGTAAGTAGACTACACTGATCACAAGATATCATTTTCTTTTACAGGAAACGCAGAAATGTACATCGTTCTGGCCCTCCTGATTGGCTTTGTGACAGTGGTGATAGGATGCTGGCTATCAGACAACTGTTGGTCGCCGGAACCTGAGCATCTGACGACGATTGCATAGCACGTCCACACCAGGGTCGCTCGCATTCACACGGTCGTCATCGAGCAGTGGACTGAGCCCCCGGTCGTGCCCGTCCTTCAGACTGTCTGACGTCATCGAGGAGTCGGCTGTGTCTTCAATGGAAATCTACAAAACCACGTCACAACCAAACTCAAGCGTATTTACAAACCGTCTAGTGTCACAGCCGTCATCGAGAATTGATTATAGCTACCCAGTTGTATACGTCATACAGATCATCTGACGGATAACACAATCGTCACCGAACGTGGTAGCCCAGACTGTCTAGCGACACAATATTATTCATTGGGATGTAATTTTATAACACCAGTCGTACAAGTCTTGAAACAAAATGGCGACACAATAATCGTCAGGGAGTGAATTGAGCCACCAGTTGAACCCACCATGAATAGTAGGCCTACTTCAGGACGCGGCCGTAATTAATGCGAGCTTTCAACCACCATATGAACAAAACATACGGATTATTTTACACAACTATTCATCGAAAACTATCTGAGCAACCAACCATACCAAAGTAAAGATCATTTAAGGATACAACAGTCATTGAAAAGTGCTTTAAGTCACTAGCCGTACATAAAGAATACATTACTTGAGGATACAAATGTAATTAAGAATGCTGTGAGACGCCAATCGTCGTATCCTTCTCAGTACCATTCTGACTGACGACACCGCATCAGTCGTGGACAGACAAATAACGGCCCCACAGTTTGACATAAAAATGTCAACTACAGCTGAACAAAACACCAGCTGCCTATGATAGGAGCAATAAATAAACTTGTAGTTTAATATGTTTGGGTTATTTCCTTAAATCGTTTTGTTTCTGTTTTCAAAAGCTACGAATATCATAATTTTTAATCAAACGGAGTTTTTCTCAATGGTCTCTTTTATCAACTTAACACGTGAAATAATACTAAAAAGATCAAACGTGTACAGTAACCTTATTTAATAAAACAATGCACAGGTCAAAATGAATTGGATTTGATATTGAATTACGTAATATCTCTAAACGTTTAGAAATACGCACCAAAGGAAGCTAGACACGAACAGGATTTGAAGTGCTCAATAAAAGAATTTGCTATAGTTTCAATCGTAAGATGTCTCTAGTATTGTGTATAATGTATTGTAATGTATTTATACTGTTGTGTATGTATTGTGGTGTCAGTAGCGTCACTACTCGCTCAATGTAGCTTAGAGCTGGCACTTAGTATTGCTTTCATTGTCCATATTCATAGTAGAAACAAATCCAATTACTCACATTGTGTATTCCAATATAAAATTATAAAATCCAAAACCAACTCAACATTGAAATCCAAACTTTTACATAAATGTAATTATCATAAACCCCGAAACTAATGGAGATTTCGACACAGTTCTTTCTGAACTCCGTAATATCATTAAATCCACTGATGAAAATACCTTGGCTATAAATATTGGTAGTTGTAAATATACAAGTGCTCAGAAGTGTAAAATGTGTTAAAGTAATGGAAACGCTGTAAACATTCAGCTTGAACTTTTATACGAGTCTATTTTATATTATGAACTGTTTGTAAACTCCTTACTTTGAACCAACTGTAACTGTCAGGCGGCCTATCTTGATGCTTAAACTTCTTCGTCAATTTCAAAGTGATTTGAAACACGTTAAAAAGGTGTTGTTGCCTTAAAATATAAAACTATTTATCATAAGTATAAACTAATGTAAGCTTTCAAGTGAGAAATTCAAGTTGCGACCAAGATCCTTTTTTTCAACACTTAAAATACTTTTAATAACGATTATAAAGTTATTCACTTTCATCTGATGTTTGTTTCAAAACAACTACTAAAATTGTTTTAAATGTGGTGAAATACATTCCTATACTGATAATATAAAATGTAATATACGACTTTATTCTTCCAGGAAAATGAATTTTTGTAATAAAGTGGATAATATTAAATGGCTTAACAGCTTTTGCCTCTACCTTCGACACTAAACACTAAGACTGTAAACTAATTACCGTTTTAATCCGAAATGTAACTGTTTTGTCTACCAACAAAAAAGATTGCGGACCAAATTTTGTCAAAAACTTTAAAAGGTTGAATTATTTGTAAAATAAACGTAATTTTTGTATGAGTTTGTGTTTTATTGATACATATTCCTTGTAGTATGTAGTATGTATGTATGATATAGTCCTACAGAGAGAGCAGTGACAGTTTCATTTCTGCATTATGTACTGTACAAGGTTGTTCCGTAAAATAGCAACGGTTTTTTTTTGTAGACGTTGAGTAAGGTGTCATAATTGTGTGTATAAAGTATAATCGAAATCGTTTCATAAATACAGTTTTATAGCGTAAACCCCAGTCTTGGGTTTTTTAGAAAGAAATATTTTACCACATTTTGAGAAAATCGGACAAAACGCGACATTTAGAGTGGTTACACAAAGGGTCAAAGAGGGCATTCCGGTGAAATTCTCCCCGCTGTGGAAAATTCACTTGGATTCACGGTAGCGCTTGTAGCTGCGTGTCGGCTATATGTTTTATATAGTTGATTGTTGAGCCATATACTCTGTGGAAGTGTTTTGTATTAAATAAGTTCAACGTTTTTGTACAAATGCACTTTTTATATTTAAAATTACATGTTTAAAATATTTTGAATGTTTTACACTAATACCTAAAATTTGATATAGTACCTTTAAACCCCTTTTGACTTCCCAAGATGTTTTAAAAACATAACTGTTGTGATAAGCTACATTGAGGTTTGTGTTGGGCTCATGTTGTAGAAAATAATTTGGCAAACCGAAAACCAAATAATCGTTTTTCCTACATGGTGGCGTATCAAAGTTGACAGCAGCTGCCACGATTTTGTATCAGATTTTCAAATAAAGTTCGGAACGGTATCGTCTACTTACTACGACCTTTATTTTGTTGCGTAACACGATCTGTGCTCTAGAATGTTCTACTGAGTTCTGGAAGACCGTTCCCCTGAGAAGTAGACAACCACCGACTAATTAGAATGAACGTTACTAGATTTCATGACCTTCGGCGTCTAACGTTGGATTTATTTATTTGGTTCCTAGAAAATTACGTTCCAGTTAGGTATCCCATACGTTTGTACAACCGGTAAATGTTGTATTATCTAAACCAAACCAATAATTTAACCCTGGTTTTCTAAAAAGCTACTAGCATAACATTAAATTTCAATGGCATCGTGAATCAAAGAGCCTAACAACAAGTATTTTGACTGAAAGCTAAAGTCAAGGTTTGCAGTTTTTAATTGGAATGTATATCAAAAACGCGAGCAGTTTGACAGTGCAATAAGTCACAACAGCTGTTGCAGTTCATTCATCAAAGCAGGACACAACACTGCGCTTTAAGTGCTGATCGTACTTTCCTACCTTCATATTTCAACCGTTACGAAGATTAAATACGATTTTACTAAATATTTGGAATTTGGTTGGTATGTAAGCCTTTCATGTTCAGCTCTGTCAGTAGAGTGCGAATAATACGAGGCCTAACGATAATGAATCCTAAAATATATGTATAAGGAGTTTTTATGATTATATTTTGTAGTTAAAGGATAACAATTATAAATACTATTATAGATCTTAATTTGTATAAACGCTAAATAGCTCATTTATTACTAAATAAACTTGAAGACAAAAATATTTGGACCGAACCGGGACTTGAACTATTTATAAGTAGGCCAAATGTGAACTGGTCTACACGATTGTATGATATCATGCCAATAGAATATATTTTCTGTTGAGATATATCTTTCATGTCATCTCTTGTGGTTGGCTTTTCAAAATAAACTAGCTCCTCTATTCTGCTCTACAAGTAGAAATCAACTACGGTGAGATCTAGCGATCTGGCGATTTGAAAAGCCAACCACAAAAGATGACATGAAAGGTCGAATTCGTCAGGCATGTTATCAGAAGTTGAAGTTGAAGAAATCAAAATTGCTACATCGAGTTTCGAAAGCCGGGTTGAAAAATGTTTGGTGGGCCAGCATTTTGAACGTAGGCCTACTAACTGAGCATCTAAAAAATCAAGCCAACAAACATTTACGACTTATTCAGTATGAATGCGTATGTTGAATATTTCAAAAGGTTTATCTTTGCAGTAATAAAGGTTGAAATACGAATGCTTTCCATTTAATTATTCCCAACTGTTCCATGCATATTGCCACCCTTTTCAAGCTTTTGATGTTTATTTCAATGATGTAGTTATTGATGAAAATGTGGTAAAAAGGTAAAGATAAAGTTTGTCTTGTTAAACGAGGCAAAATTAGGACTACAAAGTCCTATCTACCACTCAACCTCGACCTTTACTTAGCGTTGCCGTATAGTCACATTACACATGGTGACTGCGGGGATCGAACCCGCGCCAGCGGAGCGATGAGCTCCGGAGTCGCACACGATTCCAACCCGCCACGGGTCCTCTAACGCGGTACTGCTGCAGTTCATGAAAATGTGTATATGTGTATACCATAATTCATCATTTTTGTGTAAATTACATACACTTTTTTAAACGTTTTTGTAAATTATACTCTATGAATTACGTTTTTGGCCACCATTTTGATACGGGTTAATATTTTTCAACCAAACTTTCACCAATGTTGTCTACGTACATATACCTTTACAAAATATACAACCCCAGACAGCAAGGATGCTTGAATCAAGCCTTGAATTGACTTCTTGGTTTACTTGCATTTCAAGGCTTGACTTGTTAAGTCTCTTCAAGTTAGATTCAATCTTTCAGAATCGACTTTTATTTCTACTCGAATTGTAAGCAATGGATTCAAGCTAGAAACAAGTTTGAACTGGTTGTTATTCGAGGGCTCCATTTCAGCCAATCGCATCCCCTAGAATACTACCCACAATGCTCTGCGGCGAGAGAGCGCCGCGTCATTTCTAGCGTCTAGCAGACGTAGTAGCATCACATTCTACTGTGATATGTGTTCAACGTCAAGGCATCAACGACGAAGCAGTATTTTGTTATCTTGTGGTAAGTATCCATCCGTAATAAGCTATTACTGGATTTTAATAATAGGCCTATAGAGTTACAACCAATAAATCAAAGGAATACGTCATTTTAGCCCTTTAGACATTAACAACGGCTCTGCTTTCGTTTGCAAGTCAGTTGAAGGTATGCTGGCAAGGGTTTACTGACACTTTGTGTATAAAAATTACTGCTAGGCCTATTTATTTATTCTAAGCTTACAGGCTATCAATTTGAGACCAAATAATACTAAGAGAGTGCACGGTATCTGTCGGCCATTTTGTTTTTGTCCCTTATGAACAATATAAAAACAAGCATTAATTTTACTTGCGAAACCTCACGCCTAAATGTTTATCAGATTGGTTTCAAATTAGTTTTATTAGGAAGATAACAATATTAAACTGCAGTGACTGCTGTCCATTTAGATAAAATTCCTGTCTGCCATTTTTGTTGTTGTCAAATCATTCTAATATTCAATAATACTGTATAACCCAAATATAAAATGTCGTCAATTCTTGAATTTTTGCGACGATTTTAAAAGTTAGAAAATGGAAATGGAAAATACACGATAGGGTTTAGTATTTGAAAAAATTTAGATATTCATAGTAGACCGTTTTGAAAATTTTGGGTTTTTTAGTGGGTACAAAAGTGTTTGAAATGACGTCATGACAAGTAAAATTCAGTCATTAGATTTTCGATTTGAAAAATATTAATGAAAATACAGGACATTTCGTAATTCTGTTTTAGTTGTAGATTTTCAGCCGCCATTTTGTAACGGCTCAACATTGTTTTTCATTTAAAAATAGCTTTAGACTGATGTATAGCATAAACCCCCTTTATATTTGAAAATTTTAAGATTTGAATCCATGACCCTCGGTTTTTGATACGCCCCGTACACTAAAAAGTAGACAATAATTTTCCTGAATTCTTTGAACCAGTTTAGACTTGGAATTTTCGTTTCACTCATGTCAGTCAACCCGTTCTCAAGATATACATATGATACGAGTGGTCTGAGACACCCTGTATGTTACATTTGTTTAAGTGTTGTGAGTGCGTATTGACCAATTAGGCAAAACCCTTATTAGAAGTACGTAAATACTTGGAACTGCCATTGACGGTAGTTCTTAAGGATTTAAAATAAGGTGGTGAACTCGTAGTTAAACGAGGGTTAATTCAATATAAACTTATCAAAAACTTCTAAAAGATCATCAATTAAAAGTTTTTGCGAGTCTTCAAGTTGAATTAAAATCATGTACCTTATGGAAAAGACATTTTGCAGAAGAAATTATAAATGGAAAAGAATAGGAAATAATTGTTTTGACGTTCACGGTACAGGATCCCTTTTAGTAGAGATTCTTCAAGTATCAAATTTATATAATTTACCTTACTTCAGGGTCAGTTTTCCGTTTGGCATTTCAATATTTCACAAGGTCTTCTTGCCAATTTCATTTTCTATTGGTAACATTTGAATTGTAGGGGTATGCGAAAACTATCGACTTTTCAGTTTTATCTCCTAAAAGGAATAACCACTCAGCATCACTGAGTGGGGAAATTGGACCTGTACATGATGCAAGGCTGGGTAGAAAAATGAAAGGACATTAAGTCTAAGCGTGGGTGATTTTGCAGTCCCGCCTCAGCTTTTCTTGCCTCACACGACAATTTTTCTTCCAATGCAGTGTGGGCTTACACTAACTTCAAAATGGTCCCAAAAATGTTATACGTAATTTGTTTTTAGTTTTATCTGGATTATGAAAATGTTGCATACTTTCTCCAACCTTGGACATACTTTCAAGTGTTGTAACATACTGACAGGGAACTACAAATCGATGTTTTACCACTTTTTGAGTGATTGTAGCAAAGTTGGAGTATCGCTACTACCATTTATCTTGACTGGCAAGATCGGCTTAACGAGCGACTCTTCAAAGAACTGAGCCAGACAAGAGCCTATGTTTTTGACACAGAAGATAAACTTTGATTTCCACCTACCCCTCGTCCACCGGAGAGAAATAATCAGTACTCCGCTATTTCATTGGTAAACATGGATTCTTGCTTGGTTGAATAATCTTCTTAACGGACTAGAAACAAACTCGTTATAAAGTCGTAACATGAAGAAACAGTTAAGAGTTGAACTGTTGAAGCCGTGATCTCTGCTGTGTAGCACTTTTGCACAACAACTGTTCACAAGCAAGCAGTACGTGGGTTTCATAATGTGCACTGCTGCTGATATACTTGATCTGCACTTTGACCTACTTTCTACACCAAACCCACACTTTGCGCATTTTAAATAGGAAAGGATTCTTCAAGCTGTATTGCAACTAACAACCGAACATTCCATGTTGTTCATGATTACGCGTTTTAGAGTTTGCATAGCGATGGTAAGTTTTGAGGTTAAAATATTATTACGGACGTTTTTCATCGTTTTGAGTGACTAAAAACACGACGTTTCGAGATTGAAATCTGCATCTTTTGGGATATGGAAAGTAACCTTAAACACGGCACAAAATGATAGTGAGTTAAAGTAATCATCGCAAGCTGACGAGCCCACCACAAAATATCCAAGTAACTTTCGTGACTCACCGCGTAGGGACCTTTCTAAAGATTGGTTAATCACTTTAACTCCTTTGTTAGTACAACCTGATTCATTCATCAAAACTCTTTAGAATTTTCTTTCCACTGGCTGCTCATAAATAGGAATTTTGTGTTCACTGTTACAGTTGGACAGTCTGATTCATGGCTCTGATTGGTCGTCCACTGTTCTGAGCCAGCCAACGTTGGCTGGCCATGCAGTCAGTCAATGTGCAGCTGTCACTGGCTGTGGACGTGCTGTAAATAAAAACTAACAAGTTTGAGGGGAAAAAAGGTAATTTGGTGGTGGGTGACTGGTCGGATTACCCTGATTACTTTTAGGCTAGGTATTTTTATTATTTTTTAAGCTCTAAAAAAATGTGTCTTAAAACCTGTTGATATTAAAAACTATATATACTCTTTTATGATGATCCATTGACATCTTCATAAAGCAATGAATTCTGTTTTCTTGTCATCAACTACCAATCAGTGAGCACGTAGGTTGTTCATCATGTTTGGTCGACAGCGGGAATATTTAGGCAGCCCCAAATCCCAAACCAATCTTGCCTTCCGCCACGTACACGCCTCGTGCACTTGCAACTCTGAAATATTCAACTGGAAAACATTCCGTTTCACAAAGCGAAAGTAAATATGAATAAATTTATGAAAGGTAAAATATAACTGTATAGAAATAAGTTTTGAATGTAATGCAGAAAACAAAAATGAAACAGTTTTCATAAACGAGAATTCATAGAGATCCATTGAAATAAAATGAAGCAAAAACCTTTGTTAAAAAAAGGTCTTTATTTTTTACCTTCATTTAAAACTGTTTCTTGAGTTACAAAAAAGTGTCTTGTTAGGGTTAAATTGGCACAAAACGTGTTGTATGAACTATAATAATAACCATCGGAACCTAAGTTATAGTTTAAGTTATGGTTCTTGTATTTTAAATTGGAGTTACACATTTTAGTTTTTATATCAACGGAACGAACTAATGGATAAAAACTAACTATTCAAACCACAGTGGAGTTGGAATAAGACGCATATTATTCGACAGCAATACAAACCTGAGTGTTCTGAATTTAAAGATTATCCATTCAATAATGAACTAACTTTAATTCCCAATTTTTAATATATTATACCTGTAATTTTATTTTTGTGTGTACTTTCGTTAAGCTTTTAATCATGTCAGTTTACAATTATTAGGTTACTAAAGAGATACTGCCACACAGTTTTAGTAGGGTTATTAAACGTACACTACCAAGAGGGTAGTTTTTAGCCCGCAATGTTCCTTTTGTACTTTCTGAGTTACTAGTAGTGGATACTATAGTTATGTGGGAACTACAGCCTAAGTGCAAAATTCAAACTTTAAGTTCAGTCAAGAAAACACTTACAGCATTGGGACTCAGAGAACTTAAGTCGTGTAAGACGACTTTTGGTTGCCTATTGGTTGTGAAAAATTGGTATTTGTGTGTGTACAGTTGGTCAGCCTGCTGCTCTCTTATTGGACGACGTCAACTATTCCAGCCAGTCACTATCAGGCTATCACCGGCTTTATGTGTGTTAGTTTCAGCTTTTTTATTTTTGCAGACTCTTTCAACTCTTTTGAACTCTCAACTATTTACCCTGTATTTTTTCAATACTGCAATGTAATTGGGTAAAAGCCTGTATTGAGGTATTTATAATATAAATAAATTATTTTGCATGTTGTTGGCGAGTTTCTATTAGAAGAGCTCATCATTTCTACCGTCATCTAGAACGAAACGTTAGATTAGCTCATTTTCTGATGACTCTGCTATAGTTTTGGTTGTCGTTCACCTAAATATAGAATCAGGTAGTAAAGTCCAAAACATCGTTAATTTCTTGCTTAATAAATAATCAAAAATAACAGCAAACACATTTCAAACTTTAAAACCTCTTATTTGCCAACCACAAAACTAACAACAATCTATCTCATGACAAACTTGGCAATTTCAACATAATGCATCAAGTAATGAGGCTATAAAGGGACACCTCAGTGACACGTTCGTCACTGCTAAGTCTGATTCTATTAGCATTGTTACGACAAACTAACAGCGCCCCCGAGCTCACTTAGTCATTCGGTGGCAGCAATATTGTTCCACAACTTGCTTGTACTGTTTACGCTGAGAGTTGAGGGGAATTAATTAAGTAACGGTAATGCGGTGTAGTTTTGTAATTATTACTTTCGTTATTTGTAATTAGAACACTTAATTAAGCATGTTAGTAGTTTAAACAGTTGATACTACTTATATGAAGACCGATATCAATGTTGTACTGTACGAGTATATAGTGAGAATTACGTACATAGTGCTCATGGAGTAATTGTAGGTATCCAATTGATAATTCACAGGTATCATACATATGAGGAACTTTAGTCCAATCAACACTGCGGAACCAGTTTGTTTATGAGGATAATGATTCATTCAATATGTTATTTCTAGGCTAACCATATGTAGGACTAGGCCTACCATCCAAACACTATCTACTGACAAATTAGTATGTAAACTTCACAATTTTTACACCCTTAATGTTTTATTACAACTTACTATCTCAATAAAGTCCAATACTGTTCAAAAACAACTCTAGACCATGGAGGTGGATGGATTGTGTTTATGAGGTGTTATAGGTTATCCTCTTAAATTTTCACTATTTTCCAAGTTATCACAATTTATTAATGTGTTATTCACAAACTGATTATACAATCCAATATTCATAGCTTTTGTTAATTTTTGTCGCCAGATAAGGTAGTTTACAGGGCGTGGTCATAGCTCCAGTGTAAGGTGCGTGCTTCGCACCAAATCAGCCCGAGTTCAATTCCCGGGCGCAGTGATAACTTTTCACGATGGCCACTCCCCGTGGTTCGGAAGTCACGTTAAGACGTTGGTACATTCCATTGGTCGTTGAGCTATTAATGACCCAATCTGGGGAACAGTCGGCCCTAGTTTGTAGGAAGACTACACCTCATCATCCATTAGAAAAAAACACTATCAACACACTTCATCCCATATTCACCTTAAAATACCCTCTATGAGTGGTCGGTGTCTCAAATCAAAGTATAGTATACTTTAGAAATAAACGTTTCGTAAGAATTACCACACAAGACAAACTTACTTGTCATAAGCAGAAGTAGACTGTCAGGAATCCAGACGTGGTTCTGTTCCCGTTGTTCTTACTCTAGCTAGTTGGCATTTGTATATCTTCTGTTTACCATACGAGCTCTATACAAGGTTTTCATAAGCGAATAGTGCAGTTTTGACCGTCTGTAAAATTGTAATGCGTCAGACTTAAAACTCCAGAGTGGTACCACTGTTTCCAGAAACTCAAAGAGGGTTGTTTACATTTATTACTAAACATCTTTGCTCATTATTAACCTCATTGGTTTGAAAAACACGAATTTTGTGTTTTCAACGTTAAAACCTTTTAGATCAAGAAAAAGCAAAGTGGTGTGTGGTGTTAAATTGGTGTAGCAAAGATGACTTGATGAACAAAGCTGTAACTCAAAGAAACAACATTTTTCGTTGGTACATACATCTTTTAGACGCTGGACCAGCAAGGAAGCATCATAGTTCGCACCACCAGTCTAAAAAGTCTTGATCTTACTCTAAGTGACCTTCTTCTGTAGGAAAATTAAAAGATTTTACATTAAAACATTTCTTATGCCAGAAAACAAAAGAAAATAATGTTGTGTTAACAATTTTGTGTAATATAACAGAAAATAATAACAACAACAAAACCCTATTTACCGAAGTAAAACCACTGTTAACGAATAAGGCCTAATTTATATTAGTATTAAAAGGCTAAACTATTCAAAGGGCCAGGAAAAATCCGAAAATCATCTAATAAAAGCTGGTATGATGAAAAGTACTGTTCCAAAGTACACGTCCAAAGTAAAATTTGATTGGATTGATACATTGTTATAAATTACTTTTACTTTTAATTATGTTATTTATTAGTGGAGATTAAACTATTGTATTTTACTCATATTATCCAAGACAGTATTTAGAGTCCAGTTGCATGTTTATTTGACCCTTAGTATAAGCTCCATCCTAATTATTTATGTAGTTCTTTAACGAAATTTATATGTTGAATTGGTCAATGCTGCCAAGTTGAAAGAAACAAATAAATGTGTTTTGATTAGAAATACAATACAAAACTTTAATACAATTGTTGTCTGTATTAAAAAGCTTAACTATTGATGAAGTAAGTACGAGTATACTATTAATCTTTGAAGTCGTGTGTAATCTTTAGGTCGACATAGCCGGTAGTGGTTTGACCAAAAATATACATTTCAATTTTGTCAAACCCTTTTTTATTTCTTTGTCAAACTTGTTTATTTACTTGTTTAAGAATATTAGTGTACTTCCCATCAGCTCAAACTTGTAAAGCTCTCCTAGTTTTCATATATGAACCAAGAGTGGAGCAGGGTTAGTATACGAGTATCTAGCATCCCGTGTAGTTTATGTGGAAGATTTATTACTGATCGTATACTGTCCACAACTCGTTTATAACAATACCTCTATTTCAACCACTACGTTTTATCAAAAGAACATTAATTTTACATCCAAATCATTCGAATTTCATGTTATAGGTGGAGTTTTTAAATATCTATTAAATAACTGCTGTGTTAAAGACTTATCGAAATTAAATAAGTTTACTATGTATGGGTGATTTTTGCAGCTGTGCATTTTCTAAAATCGTTTCAATCTTTTACGAAAATACGGGGAAAATAGTGACAACCTGAACTATATAATTTGAGGTTTCAATACGGCTGAACTAAAACAATGGTTAATAAATAAATGTCAATAAATAAATAATTATATTGTCAAAATATATAAAAAATATTGATAAAAAGAAAGATCTACTGCCACTGGTAAGACCCAAGTAACGAAAACTATATACTAAGTTCGGTGGTTGTATCTAGATGGTTGTACCTTGTTATTCAACAGTTCTGAAACGTTAATTAACGAAACATAAATTAATCATAAATGTAATGATACTTTGTGTAATGTCTTTTTGTGATAGGCCTAACGATGACACGTTTTTCTCCAAAGCGCTTGAGATAATCACTTTTTCATTCTCCATTTTAAAACTTAATATTTATTCTAGAGCCCACTAAGATATGTAATGACAAAATGCATTAGATTTATTTATTTTGTTTTATTTATTTGATTTATTTTCTTGAGCTGACTTTATGAAAATGGAAATTATACAATATCGGTGAAATGAGAAGTTAATTACAATTTAACAATGCATGAATGGACTTAAACCACTGGTAAATATGTTTTCTTTCTTATTTTTTATTTAGATGAACAAAACATTCAATGAAATAATGTACTGCATTTACAAGTTATACAGTTTACTCCTCTCAGCCACGCAATTTCCTGTAATATTGTTTCAAAATAAGCATTGATTTTTTAAGTCCAAGAATATAATTTCCTTTGTATCATTGAAACAAAATACAGGGTGTTGAAAATGTCTGGAACCACCATTATATCTGATGAGTGGTTAAAGAAAAACAATTGATATTTTGTGCCGGATATACTATGGTTTTACCTATCTTTTGGTGCCTTATGACATTTTTTTACCACTTATAGGGAACGTCCTGTGAGGATGCAGTAAAAAGTTTTTAATGGAAGCCTATAGTAGTAAATGATACATCATTTATGGGCCATTTTTCTGAGTAAGGAGCCACAAGTTTCGTCTCAAAAGGACCACCCTAGCAAAAATGGCGACTGTTTGAAGTCTTTGAAAATAATTGAAAGCTTAATTGGTATTTCTGTTAAAAATAAGTTTAGTAAAACAACACAAACAATTTAGTTAAATGTTTTTTTTCAGTAAGTGTTTATTAAATGTACAGCAAGACAATTATGTTTTATAACTGTATTATTTGTTTGTAAATGGATTACATTAGGTTGTAGAATGAGAATAACAGGTCAAAGTCCTGATAAGCAGCTGGCTTTCTCTTATCAAAAAATGTTTGTTTGTTTTGGGAAGTTGGTTTTGGTTCATCCAAGGTCGTTAGATAAAATTTTCAGCCTGTTCCTGAGCGAGTTCAGACCAGGTAATAGTGTGTTGTTCATGATTACGCGTTTAGAGTTTGCATAGCGATGGTATAATCTTGAGGTTAAAATATTATTACGGACGTTTTCATGTTTTTGTGTGACCAAGAAAACGTGAGCGTTATTGAGATGTGCATCTTTTTTGGGATATGGAGAAGTAACCTTAAACACGTACAAAACATTAGGAGAAGAAGCCTAAAATAATCAGCGCAAGCTTGACGAGTCGCTCACCACAAAGCCAAGTTACTTTCGTGACTCATCACGTAGGTTTCGGTTTGGTTGGCTCATATCTCTTTGTAAGTACAACCTGATTCATTCATCAAAACTCTTCCCTTCCATTGGCTGCGCATGAATAGGCATTTGTGTTCATTGTTACAGAAGTTGAACTATTATTTCGGACATTTTCCATCGTTAATGAAAAAGGGATCAGACGTTTCGGAATCTGCAATCTGATCCCGTCTTCAGGTGAAATAGCCTAAAACATAACACAGAACATTAGAAAGGAGCTAGTTTAAAGTAGTCAGCGTAACTGACCAGCCAAACTCTACCAAACAACATGTAGCAATAGTAAGTCAAACAACTATAATAAAAACCTCTTATAAAGAAACATTAGGACAACTCCGCTACATATAAGAAGCGGGAAATAGGGGGTTGTGTGTAGTTTGGGTTTGTTTTTATTTATTGGAGGTTTTCCTCGTTTGTGGCTTTTTGTTCACTAACGATGGAAAATGTCCGCAATAATAGTTCAACTTCTGAAATCCTCCCATCGTCAACAACAAACCTCACTGTTACAGCCTGATTCGGCTCTGACTGGTCGCAACGTTGGCTGTATGCAGTCAGTCAATGCAGCTGTCACTGTGTGGACGTGCTTAGTTTATCTTTGTTTTTTTTTTTAAAGTTTTGTACATGTTGTATATAAAACTTGACAAGTTTGAGGAAAAAAGTCAATTTGGTGGGTGGGTGACTGGTCAGCTTTACTATTAGGCTAGGTACTTAACTGTATAGGTATAATACAATATTCAGTTTAGCATTTTTCAGCTCTAAAAATGTGTCCTAAATCCTGTTCATATTAAAACTATATATATCTTTGATGATCCATTGACATCTTCATAAAGCAATGATTTCTCCTTTCTTGTCACCAACTACCAATCAGTGAACAGTAGGTTTTCATCATGTTTGGTCGACAGCGGAATATTTAGGCAGCCCCAAATCCCAAACTAGTCACTTACGTACACGCCTCGCGCACTTGCAACTCTGAAATATTCAACTGGAAAACATTCCGTTTCCTACAAAGCGAAAGTATGAATAAATTTTTATGAAAGGTAAAATATAACTGTATAGAAATAAGTTTTGAATGTAATGCAGAAAACAAAAATGAAACAGTTTTCATAAACGAGAATTCATAGACTATAGTTAAGAAATAAAATCATGTAAGCAAAACGATTTTTTGTTAGAAAAAAGGTCTTATTTTACCTTCATTTAAAACTATTTCTTGAATTACAACAAAAGTATCTTGTTATGGTAAAAGTGGCAAACATATGAGGCTATAATAATAACCAACGTAACCTAAGTTATAATTTTATAGTTATGGTTCTTGTATTTTAAATTGGAAGTTTCACTAGTAGTAGTAGTTTTATATCAACGTGAACGAACTAATAGATAAAAACTAACTATTCAAACCACATGTGGAGTTAGGTAAGACATATTATTCGATACAATTCACTGCACGTATGGTGGGCGAAAGCCTGTATTGAGGTATTAATAATATAAATAAATTATTTTGCATGTTGTTGGAGAGTTTTTATTAAATCATCATTTCTACCGTCATTTAGAACGAAACGTTATATTGGCTCATTTCTGATGACTGCTATAGTTTTGGTTGTCGTTCACTAAAATATAGAATCAGGTAGTAAAGTCCAAAATATCGTAATGATTTCTTGCTTAATATAAATAGTGGAAATAACAGCAAACAAATTTCAAACTTTAAAACCTCTTATTTGCCAAACACAAAACTAACAACAACAATCTCTCTTGACAAACTTGGCTATTTCAACATAATGATCAAGTAATGAGGCTATAAAGGGACACCTCAGTGACACGTTCATCACTACTAGAATCTGATTCTATTAGCATTGTTACAAACTAACAACGCCCCCGAGCTCACTGACCATTCGGTGGCAGCAATATTGTTCCACAACTTGCTTGTACTGTTTACGCTGAGAGCTGAGGGGAATTAATTAAACGGTAATGGCAGTTTTGCGGTGCTAGTTTTTGTGATGCCAATGCAGGGTGGTATGGTGAAAAAAATTAATTATATTAAGTAAGTTTATGTCCCTTTACATATTAGTTATATCTTCTGTACATCGAATATTCATATACAGTACAATGGTAACAAGTATATGATGAAAATTTAGTTTTATAGTGCTTTTATCAGTAATTGTAGGTATCCAGTGTAATTTAAAGGGGTCTTTTGTTTACACAGGTATCAACATATGAGGAACTTTAGTCCAATCCACACTGGGAACCAGTTTGTTTATTAGATAATGGTTCATTCAATATGTTGCTTCTAGACTAACCATACGTAATTACTAGACCTACTATGCAAATAGAATCTACTTGTTAGCAAACTCCAAAAACAACTCCTAGACCATCTAGGTAGGTGGATTTATTTGTTTTTGAGGGTGTTATAGGTTATCCTCTTAAATTTTCACTATTTTCCAAGTTATCACGATTTATTAATGTGTTATTCACAAACTGATTATACAGCCAATATTCATAGCTTTTGTTAATTTTGTCGCTAGATAAGGTAGTTTATAGGGCGTGGTCATAGCTCCAGTGGTAGGTGCATGCTTCGCGAAATCAGCCCTAGTTCAATTCCAGGAAGCAGTGATAACTTTTCACGATGGCCACTCCCGTTGTTCGGAAGTCACGTTAAGACGTTGGCACATTCCATTGGTAGTTGAGCTATTAATTACCCAAACTTGGAAACAGTCGGCCCTAGTTTGTAGCAGGACTACACCTCATCATCGATTAGAAAAAACACACTCACCCTTCATCCCATATGCACCTTACAAAACCCTCTATGAGTGGTCGGTGTCTCAAATCAAAGTATCAAAGTAATGCCTTTAGAAATAAACGTTTCATAAGAATTACCACACAAGGGCAGACTTACGCGTAGCGAAGAATTTGTCGGGAATCCGGGCGTGGTTCTGTTCCCGTTTGTTCTTACTCTAGCTAGTTGGCATTTGTATATCTTCTGTTTACGATACGAGCTCTATACAAGGTTTTCATAAGCGAATAGTGCAGTTTTGACCGTCTGTAAAGAATTGTATTAGTCAGACTTAAGACTCAGAGTGGTAGCACTGTTCCAGAAACTCAAGAGGCTTATTTGCATTTATAACCATCTTGCTCATTATTAACCTCATTGGTTTGAAAAACACGAATTTTGTGTTTTCAACGTTAAAACCTTTTCAGATCAGAAAAAGCAAAGTGGTGTGTGGTAAAATTGGTAGCAAATATGACTTGATGAACAAAGCTGTGACTCAAAGAAAAACAATTTTTGTTAGTACATACATCTTTTAGACGCTGGACAAGCTGAAAGCATCATAGTTATAACACCAGTCAAAATTCTTAAATTAACACTATGTGACTTTCTTCTGTAGGAACATACGGTAAAGGTGTTGTTAAAACGGACTGGACTCACTAGTGGTCCTGTAATCCGAAAACTGCATGGACTTCGGTTTTGAGGATGATATAGGTCTAAAGCGGCTCAGATAGTCTCAGTGATCATCTGATGATACCCGCATCAACTCCCACCATCGTTTAGACATATCAGACATCACCTGCGTGGTTCGGAAGTCACGTTAAGCCGTTGGTCCTTGTATTTCCATTGGTCATTGGGCTATGTTAATGACCCATTCTAAAGGAAAGAGTCGGTTAGTTTGTAACAAGACTACACCTCATAACTCATTACTACCACTCATCACACTCATCCTTCACCACATATTTGCCTTAAAATACCCCCATGAGAGTGGTCGGCATCTCAAATGAAGTGTTTAGTGATTCTTATACCTGGATTTCAAAGAAAAATGTTGTGTCAACAAATTTTGTGTAGTATAACGAAAAAAACAACAACAGCTAGCATCTATTTACCGAAAGTAAAACCACTATTAACAAAATTAGGCCTAACTTATATTATTAGTATTAAGGGCTGAAAGCTTTTCAAAGATCACAGGAAAAATCGAAAATCATCGCTGTTCCAAAGTAATGTATCCAAAGAAGTGTAATCCAAATTTACTTGATTGGATTGATACATTGTTATAAATTACTTTTACTTCTTTTATTACCATTGATTTATCCAATGTACAGGAGATTCAATATTGTATTTTTCATATTATCCCAAGATAGTATTTTGGAGTCAGTTAGCGGCGAGCCTTGGCATCCTAATTATTTAATGTTAGTTCTAGAATTGTATGTTGCCAGAAATTGGTTTCCGGCCGTTAAAAGAAATAAAACAAGCAAATAAATGTGCTTGATTTGAAATACAATACAAAACTTAAATACAATTGCTGGTTCGTATTAAAAGCTTAACTATTGATGAAGTAGTACAGTATACTAATTAACCTTTAAGAGTGCGTGTAATCTTTAGGTGCTTCATTGTAATTAAGTGTTGACCAAAATATACATTTCAATTTTGTCAAACCCTTTTTATTTCTTTTGTCAAACTTACAACATTTACTTGTTAAAAGAATATTAGTGTGCTTCCCATCAGCTCAAACATGCGGAAGCTTCCTAGCTCACCAAGGAGTGGAGCAGGGCTTGTTTACAGTATCTGCATCCGTTTATGTGGAAGATTGTACTGATCATTATACTGTCCATATCTCGTTTATAACAATATACCTATTTCAACCACTACGTTTTATCAAAAGGCATTTAATTTTACATCCAAATCATTCGAATTCCATAATGCAGGTGAGTTTTCAAGTATCTAAAGCCGCTACCAAGTGTTAAAGACTTATCAAAATTAAATAAGTTTACTATGTACGAGTCATGGGTGATTTTTGCAGCTGTACATTTTCTAAAATCGTTTCTTTTACGAAAATAACCGGGAAAATAGTGACAGCCTAAACTATAATTTGAGGTTTAATACGTAGACTGAAAACAATGCCTATAAGTAACATTTGGAACTAAAACAACATTTGGAACTAGAAACGTAAAATTAATTAAAGCATAAATTATAATAAATGTGATACTTTGTGTAATGTCTTTTGTTGGGCTAATGATGACTTTTTGAACACTATAAAGCGCTTGAGATAATCCAGTTTTTTCATTCGCCATATTAAAACTTAATTATTACCTTATTACCTTATATTACCGCTACTGCGTCTTTGACCAACTTAAAGGATAGACTGCGTCACACATAAAACAACTATTTACATTTATACATGGCGGTGTAGGTCAGACTCCGCTGAGATCACACTCATAGAATTCTCGTAATGAGTAGAACGGATTTTTCCGCAGCCACCGACCCACCCGAGACTCGAATTGTTTAGGTGAAAGATCCTTCAAGTCCTGTGGCAGCTTGTTGAAAAGTCTCAGGGCCTGGAGAGGGTAACTTTCCTGAGTTTTCAACAGCCTACATCTTGGTATGTCCAGATTTTGCCCACCTCTCAGTTCAAGACCATGAATCTGATGTCTGGGAGTGAACTGCTCAATATTTTTCCGTACATGACAGACACTGTCATTTATGAACTGGTTGGTCACAGTCAGCAGGGGTGAGAGACGAGGCCGGCACCAGCAATAATTCTGATCGCAGCCTTCTGGAGAAAAACAGGTATGGGCGTGCGAAGAGTGTCCCCAAAGGCGCGTACCTTAGATGACTGTGATAGAGAGAGTTGTTGATAAGGCACTTCTTCGCAGGTGCAGCACTCTGGAGAGTTTTCACCACACTCATTGTGATCCTCTCTTAGTTTAGGGTCAGAAAACCGAGAAGCTTGACACTGTTGTCAGTCGAAGGTTCTGCGACTGAGAGTACAGATAAGCTGTTGAGTTTTATCAGCATTCATCAGGAGTCTATTGTCGGTGTGACCACTGCCTCCTCCGATTCGCTGCCAGAATGGCATGTCAGGGGTTGCCCCGGATATTAAAGTGGAGTCATCTGCGTAAAGCAGCGTATTGCCGTTCAAGCTAGATCATTCATTCATGGTAATGAAACAATACGGGGCCAAGCACAGAACCCTGTGGCACACAGGATTGTTTTAGAGTCACTCCTCCAAAGGGATACAACCTGAGACCGGTTCTCTAGATAAGACAGAAGAGTTCTAAGCACAACACCTTCAATCCCATAACGTTGGAGCTTTTTCAGGAGAATGTCGTGTGAAACAACGTCAAACGCTTTGCTCAGGTCACATAGGGTAAGAGCCACTGAACATTTGTTTTCAAATGCTTCCAGAATTCTTGCAGTCACAGAGGTGAGAGCAGTCACTGTGGAGTGGTGTTTTCTGAAACCATGCTGGGCGGGAAGAAACAGGTTATGGCTGTCAAAGAAGTTTACCAATTGGACCTTGATCACTGTCTCAAAGATCTTACTTAGGACTGGAAGAATAGAGATCGGCCTGTAGCTGGAGGTAAGGTCCGGGTCACCTTTCTTGTAGATAGGAACAGTTCTAGCACATTTTAGTACAGCTGGGAAGACACCACTTTCTAGACAGACATTAATCAGAGATGCAAGGTGGTCAGCTATGATGTCGATGACCTGTTGAAGTACATGGATTGTCATTCCATACACATCAGGGCTCCTAGATTTTTTAAAAGACTTAACAATCCTAGTAACATCACTAGGAGTTATAGGAGACCATGAGTGAAGGTGTGCATTTGATCCCGTCTCAACCCGTGATGCTGGGTCGAACGCACTTGGTGGAATATGCTCAACAATATGATCTACAATTTCCACAAAATAATTGTTAAAATCATCAGGACTGGAAGATTTACTCACCACTGGTTGCTTCTTACGGCTGTTGTTGATAAGATTCCAGGCAGCCTTACAAGGATTTTTGGAGTTTTCGATGAAGTTTGCATTTGCGTTTCTCTTCGCTTCATCCACCGCAGACCTGTAGATTCTCTTGGATCTGAGGTAAAGATGATAAAATCTCAATTTAGTGGTAGGACAGGTAGAGCTAAGGTATTTATCATGCAGAGCCAGCATAATGTTACGCATTTGGCGCAGGTCAGAGGTATACCAAGCCTTGTCACCGGTATGGACATTTGCTTTAGAGCCGACTTTAGTATTTCCAGTCACTTTGCTAGGTTTACAGGAGGTTTTGAGTGGAAAGTGAGAGTCAAAGATTTCCTTAAAGGCATAGAAGAACTCATTAAAACGATCCTCCGCAGGTAGACAGATATTAGATTGGTATGACCTCAATACAGCTAAGTCCTTACAAAACCCTTCAATGTTTACATCGTTTAAATTTCTATAACAAAATTTATATCTATCATGCCAAGATTTGTCAAAGTTTGCTGGATTTACCTTTGGTTGAAGGACAGACATAAACAGGGCACAGTGGTCTGACACATCAGGGTCCGCTACTTTAACCTCGTATTCCCATACGTCAAGGTCAGTACAGACTGTATCGAGACAGTTGGTGGGCCCGTTGGGTGATGTAGAGACCATATGACTTGAGCAGGTGAACTAGGCGTTGTGTTTCATCCGAAGAACTGTCATTGAAGTGGACATTAAAATCACCACCTAAAACAATCTTATTTTTTAGTTTTGTCAGATGGACTAGGCAGTCCTCAAGAAGAGCAATAAAGCGCTCAAAACTTCCATTTGGTGACCGGTAGAGAGTCACAATTGACAACAGTCTTTCCGGCCATTCCACTCCAACCACTTCCAAGTCAATTTCATGGCAAAAGGGTTTAAGATTTATTTCTTTTAATTCAGATAGGCTATCTTGGGAATAAATACAAACACCACCATTCTTGTGTGAGCTCCTAGTGTAGATAGATGTGAGCTTGAGGTAGTCAATGGATTGATAGAATTGAACCTCATTTTCGGTTAACCAGTGTTCTGAGATGCAAAGAAAACCAGGTTTTTGGTCATTTGACAGTAGTGATAATAAATTTAATTTAGTCCTGATGCACTGTACATTGAGAAAAATCAAGTTAATATTGGAGCTGCTTACATTTGAGGTATCTACATTGAGCTTGGAGGTAGCGTTTTCTATGGGTCTGAGGCCATCTGTTACCTCAGGAGAGGTTTCAATGGTCGTTTGAACAAAAAACGGCGCAGAGTCACATGTTTGGGCCAGATTGAGCCATCCAAGATTTTGTCCTTACGTTCAAAATCTATGCCTAGCTTAAAACTAGCATAACTTCCTTTGCTATCTAGTTTTTCAACTACAAAGCTACGCTCGGGGATGTGTTTTATTAGAAAATTAGACACATTTTCAACAGACGTCTCCTTATGTAGTTTGCCAAGATGTAGCCATGCATGCTTCTGGCCTACCAGGCCAATGTCATCATTGCTATTTACAACAGAGCCTATAACTAATGGCTTAGGTCGGGTGATTTTGCTAGGCTTAGATTGCAGTGCTCCTGCAAAAGTATTGGGTCTAGGCTGAACATTTAAGCTAGCATTAGGCCTAGGTGAGTCCACCAAGTTTAGATTCTCAGTTGAAAGTTGACCAGGGTTTGGAGCTCTATCTGAGTGTTTATTATTTCTGTAGGACTTACCACGGCGATTTGACACAGTTTGCCAGCTTCTATCTTGATTTGTGTTTTTATCTGGGTTCACACAGTCTTCCTTACGATGTTTAGAGTCTATCGTTATAGAGTTGGAGCCAGAGGTTATGTTTCTAGGGGGAGTTTGAATGTTTTTTGACTCGCTCTCGCTGCCGTCAGCTGCTGGAGAATCGGCCTTGTGTTTTTGACTTGATGATAGATAACTCGGATCCTGACGGTCCTGGTTGCTAGATATCGATAGTCGAAGCTCTTCTGAACTCTCGATGCTCCCTGTAGATAGACACCCAGTTGTGTGAATGTAGGGAGGGTTGCCTTTGGGAATAAAATCGTCTGCTAGAACATCCGGTTGTTTTGTTGACATATTTAGCACGCTTAGTTCTAACCTAGCAGTTGTTTCCACAACTTTGTCAAGCCTATTATTTAATGCTGAATTGTCCTTTGACAGATCCTTGACTATGGAAAATAAATTTCCTACCAAGTCATGTAGATTTAAGTAGTTCGATTTGGTGCACACGTAGTCTCTCGCCTTTGCTATACGTTCACAGCATTGCTCACAGATCCACTTTATAACTTCGTGATGTAGATTTATTGCGTCGTAACTTTCTTTACTTACATTAACACAGTCAATATGGAACCATAGTGCACAAAATCCATCACAGCACACTGCATTATCGTCGTCAGAACACACTTTATTACACACTTTACAGTAGGAGTCATCGCTATCCACCGCCATGTCAACCGGAAGCCTCCTCGACTTTTCGAAGTCAATATTGTCCTAGAGCTGCAAGGGAATGATAGGCTACATTTTGTCAATGTAATGGCAAAATGTATTAGATTAAACTATTTTATTTTATTTATTTGAGATAGGCTGAGAACTTTTTGTGCGGCTTTATATGAAAATGAAGATTATACAACATCGGTGATATGAGAAGTGAACTACAATTTAAGCAATGCAGAGAATGGACTACGGCAAATATGTTTTTCTTTCTTTATTTTTTATTTAAATGGTATTAAACAAAACATTCAAATGAAATAATGTACTGCATTTACAAGCTATAAACAGTTTTATTCCTTTCAGCCGCACGTTTTCTTGTAATATTGTTTCCAAAATAAGCATTGATTTTTTAGAAGTCAAAACATATAAGTGAAACAAAATATCGGCACGTATAATGCTCTGAGCTTAGTAAGTAATACAATACAAAAAGTTGCTACAAAGGCACTGGACTAACGACATTTTACTAAAACAAACCGTTATAGCGATCTGTCCTGATGTTTAGAAATAAAAGGAAACCAATACACGCTCTCTGCAAGTACAACAATGTTGTAATCTGAACAAGCTAATGAATGAGCGTTAATTATGTAAATGGAATCTAATATTTAACTCGCGCTGCTGCAGGTTGTGCTGTGCTTTACCTACAAGTCTGTTTCATGTTGCAGTTTTAAAACAACCATTACCATTACCAATTTCTTAATCATTGAACCAGCGCATATTGATAGACAGCATCAACTTTTAAAATAGAATACTTTTAACTATTTATATTTAAAGCTTTAGCGTAGGGCACTGAAAAGAGATCAATCAGAATGATACGAAATTGCTAGAGAATAAAAAGGGTGGAAGCCTCAGACATTTTCCACTACTCTCGTATTAAACCTTTGTTGGAAATCCTTTATTTCATCTGGTAACCTATTGAACAATATAGGTCCTGAGGCAGTAAAATTTTCAATGTGTCTTGTGGAACGACTCTCCTTGATCTCACAGAGATAACTCGATGCTTAGATGTAATATACAAGTCTTAACATCTGGGAGTACACATTCTCAACCTTGGACTCTGAGGTGGCGGATCATCTGGCGGTATCTCTAAACAAACTAGCTAAAAAAACCACAGCGTAATATAGATAGTAACGTCTCAAAGCAATTTATTGATTTAAAGACTTCATTTTAAGAAATAAAATAACAACAATTTTACTGTCATTACAAAATACATTGAGTGACAAAAAAGGCTGACGAAAAACAATATATAGTAAAATTATTTTGTTTACCTTGAAAATTTGACAAAAATGTTTAATGACCACCAAAGACTAATTTAACAGAAATTGATTGGTTTAACAGAAATATTAAGATATATATATATATATATATATATATCAACATATTTATATAATAATAATAGTTTATATATAATAAAATATAATACATTAATATATATATTATAATGTAATATAATTATATTATTATAAATAATATTAATAACCATATATATATTATTTTTTAAATTGACAATGCTGTGACAAAATGTAATGGGCACTTTTAAAGACTAATGTGTTCATAATTAAATTGAACAGACAATGAACTTTATATATATTAGGTCCAAGCTCACTTTTAATTTAATACTTGTCAATAATTCAGTCTACGAATTCACAGTATAAACCATTGTTTATTGTTATACTAAATATTGAGCTTCAATCAAGCTTGTCTGAGAGATAATTGATTGCTTAAGGGCTTGAGAGTGGTTCCTTTGCCCACAAACAGATGGAGCTGGGGATCATATTGATGATTGGCTGCAAGCCAGTGTCAACCTTTCAGAATCCTAACCAAATATCAATTAGGGCTGCGCATGCGCAGTATAGGCAACAGTGGCGGTGCAAAGGTTTATCACTATATCACTATTTGAGATGCCGACCACTCTCATGAGGGTGTTTAAGGCAAATATGTGGTGAAGGATTAGTGTGATGAGTGGTAGTAATTAGAGTTATGAGGTGTAGTCTTGTTACAAACTAAGGCCGACTCTTCCTTAGAATGGTCATTAGGTAATAACCCAATCAACAATGGAAATACAAGGACCAACGGCTTGACGTGACTTCCGAACCACGCAGGAGATGGTCTGATATGTCTAAACGATGGTGGGAGTTGATGCGAGTATCATCAGATGATCACTAAGACTATCTGAGCCGCTTTAGAGCCTATATCATCCTCAAAACCTGACCTCCATGAAGCTGGAATACAGGACCACGCCACGAGTCCCAGTCTTTGCACTTTACGAAACGACGTAGTTGTCAAACGTTCAATTTTAAGTTTGAAAACTAAAAGTCGCTTACTTCATTCTATAAACATGCTTAGAAACTAATGTGTTAATTGAAACTAATGTTCATATTTATATATATTACACGCTTGAAAATATATAAATGGACGCTACTTTAAGGGCTCTTAAACTTAAAAACCCGAATGTTTGCTCTCAAGCGAGGCAAGAGAAAAAAACTTATCACACTACTCCGTAGTCTGTAACCTTTGTAAAGGGATTAAAAATCACGAATTCAAAGTTTACGCTTTGGACTAGCTTAAAGTGACATCGACTCATTTATGGAGTCCGAGGAGAACGGCTTAATCCCTCAGTCAAATTAGCTCAATCGAGTCAGTTCATTGAGTCGCATTAGCTCAACTTTGAATTAAGACTAAAAGCTAAAGTGTGTAAAAGTCACATTATGAAATAGAATTCAAAATCACAACTGTCATAATGTGAGACCGTTACGTTATCTGTTAGGACATGTTGCTGGGCTGAATATAAGTTAGTTTTGAGTAATAACTATATTATTTCCATTATCCAACACCTATTTTATTTTTAATATTATATACAATATTATTATATATTTTTATTGCAATTTATTAATCAAAAAGTGTTAATAAATTATATTGAAATACATTTCTATTGTTTCTTGAGTTTTTAATTTATGTATTTTAAATTATATTGCATATAAATAATGATTTAGAATGCTATTAACCTTATAGGGTTAAAATGGTTAAAAAAATGAATACAACATATTTCTACTTTACAATACATTCACGTATGCATTCATCATTATAGGTAGAGGAGTGTAAACCGTGAATACACAAGAGTTTAGAGGTTAAGTTTGTTAAGTCAATGACCCAAAGGTTTAAGTGAAAACGACTCACCAACTTCTTTCAGTCAAATATTTGAATAAATGACACATTCATGATTGAGTTAAATTGATTGAAAATTAATTGAGTTAAACCACTGCATGTTGAGTCAATATTTAAGTAATTTCCACACACACCTTTTTTCCTTTAGTCAAAATGAGACCGCGGGCTTTTTAGAGTGTGCGTTTTTCTAGCCGCTAGAAAACATGTCTTATCTTTGCGACCGTACATTGATTCTACTGCTAAGCTGACATAGCAATAGAATCACTTAAAACTAAAAGAGACATCTACAGGAACATGAAACAAGCATATTCAGTAAGTTATAATCTTTGGATCAACCATTCATATATCTCTCTTCTTATAGATTCTCATAAGTGACTAGCTGTATACCCGTCCTTCTCTACGGGAGGACTGTGCTGGAGTAACACGTACAACTGTATCTGTGAGAGCACTCACAGAACAATGTTGGATTCACATTGTAAGTGCTTTACAATTTCCTTTAAAACAGCTCAAATAGTCCATTTTGAGCCACCATTATTCAATTTGTTAACGTTAGACGACCATTTAGTTTAGCCTTAAGCACTCAGCGTATTTTACTTAACCCGTGCACACATTTGCATTGATTAGCACTTGATTGGCTATCACGAAATTTGGATTATTTTCTAAAGGGTAACTTAACCATGCACAAAATCCACAATGTGTTCAGACACAACTCGTGTGCAAAAGATGACGGCTATCACAGTACCCTCGAAACGTCTTGTTTCAAGCAAATTTATTATTTCAGTACACTTGCAGTTTTAATCCGCCATAATAGGTCTGGTTATAGGAGATGAAGCTGGGGTAATATCCGCCATTAATACCAGTAGTGAAGCAATCTTCATCTCCTTAATAACTTGTTCACCACCCTCATCCGACAGAGAAAATACTGTTTACGTTGTAACGCAATGATTATAGGCTATGTAATCGGTTTTCAAACACGTTATTTTAAAAGAAAGTGTCAATAAAAATTCAGTAACTCTTACTGTTGTATTTTAAATGTTCAATGCTAATAAGTATCTGCACTGTTTACGTAAATAAATAGTGTGCAAAACATTACAAGGAGATTTTATGGACTTTTCAGGAAATGTCTTGATAGTATTTTACCACTGGGAGGAAATTCAAACTTACAAAAGTTATTTCTGACTCCACCTTATTTTAGTTTTTATCTACTGGGCTATGTAAGAGATAATACGCGGGTAGATTAATAAGTGCTAAAAGCATGTAAAAATATAAAACATAACTATTTAGCACACAACGAGACGACAGACGGAGAGAAGCATATTCTCTCTATCTCTCCCTCTTTATCCCAAACATTTTGTAAATAAATCAGCAATATCTGTTCCTACTTCCTCAGCATGTGTTTACTTTCTTTTAGCAATTGAGGTTTTGGAGTCAAGACATATGATTTCATTCCTTGCTTTTTGGCAAAATGTATCATCGAGTTACTTTCAGATAGCATTACAAAATTTAAAACAGTAATTTGAAGCTTGATATAAAATAGTTTAAGGGTAAGGTGTTTTCAAATGTATATTGTTTTAAAACCTTGATGTGTAGAGCGTGCTGAATAACTATGTGCGTTAACGTAATGTAATGTAAAATCCTTCTAAAAAAGTTAACAAAGCCTAAAATTGCACTTTACAAAATATTTAATGTATTATGAAGTAAAGTCCAGAACATATATGATCTAAAACCGAAGGTTTAATACGAATTTGCCAATACGAGTTGTAACAATATTTTACGATGTGAATTCACATCAACTTTGTAATACTAAACAACGTGAAAGCGGATTGCACATTCACCTGAACACAGATTTCACAGACTTCAAAGTATAATTTTCATAAACATTACAAAGCGGTAAATTTCACGCTGTACAAAGCGCATTTGTGAACCTTCTAACCGTTTTAACCCCTAGTAAGTTATTTCTTAGTTTTACTAGTATAGATGAGTTTAAAATATGTTGCCAATATACAGCAAAATATCTAGTGCATCAGGACATTTACTGACGTACTAAAATCCATGACATTTTTTAAACAGAACAATGTGTTCCCTCTCCAACAGGAGTAAACGGTTCTTCACAATGGAAACAAATTGGAAACGTGAGGCTGAAATAATGGTTACCTTTCATTTCCTTCTAAAAGTGCGCTTTTATTACATAAAAGAAAGTACAAGAGTATTGTTGGCTACTTTATGCTTGAACTACTCAAAGTCGGCCGTGCAGAATGATTATGTGCATAGTTAGTTATGTTCGTCAGCAGTTTCCTCAGCGCTTGCACTGGTCTGGAACGAGCTCATATAACTTACTGTTAAAAGCTCTCCCGTGCCTCGCTCACCTGCTACTGCTACTGCTACTACTGCTGCTGCCAATGAAGTAACTTTCATGCTTCAACACTAAACTACAACTCAACTTGCGTTATAGTACTGAAAGAATTAGCCATACGTTTTACCTTGTCATTGTGATTGACTGTTTAGCTTGTTAGTCTCAACCAATTCTAAGTCTAAATGACCTTTGTTTGTATGTTTAGAATTATTATAAATTGCAAATTTTCAAAGTAGAAAGCTAAGTACAAGATATGAAATGTGTTTGTTTTCATTAAGAGTATTTAAATCATTTGAATTAAGAAGAATATTTGTGAGACAATATCAATAAGACTTTATTATTAATCTTACTGAGAGCACAACAGAACAAATAGACTTCTTTTCTATATCACAGGGACATGGTGCGATGTTATATACTGTACTGTCAATCATGACTGGATGAATATAAATTTCTAATGCAATGTAGAAATGCTAAGATAAAATGAAGTTTAAATGTATATAAATTCTTAATTAGTAATAAGCGTTTATACAAATTAAGATCTATATGGAAGTTATAGACATAATTTTGTATAGAAAACAATCAGTCCAATAATACTTCAGTTTGATTGGTGACATTATTGGAACTATCGTTTTTTACACAAAATCGTTTGAATTAAGTAGTTTCAGTAGTAGGTTGGTGTCAGTTCTAAACATAATAGTTCAAAACCCATGCCAGTGATGTAAATGACAATAATATTGAAGGCTTTGCTACGATAAGACAGACCTATTTACTTATCGGTGTGTTTACCTCATAGTTACCTGTTTGAGACAAGAATATAACATTGTCAACTACGCTAAAGAAGTTACAAAGTTGAGACCGAAACTCTGAGATAGAGTTAATCCGAGGAAAGTTTGGCCGCATTGGCTGATTGTAAAGTTCTGTTTGACGTCAAAATAAATCGGTGTAGGCTATCTTAAATAAATGCTGCGTTCGTAATCAAATCATGGTGCTGAAACGAAATCGTCAAACGCAAACTTTAAACGTCCATAACTGTGAATAAAGTATTTTTAGAATCTAGTCAAAAAAGGTGAATTATGCTTTCAAGGATAAAACTAATTGAATGTCTCAATTATTGTGTGTGACGATGCTAGAAACTCGAAGTTAATTTAAGCTAAAACTGCGTTGTAATACGTATACGCGTACATGATGTAATACATTAAATTTAGCTTCCAGCCTCATTACGTTTGGAATAAATACATTTACGTGACTGGAGTTTTAAAACTTATCTCGTAAGTTTTATACTTGACAATATTACATTAAATACAAGTATTGACTCTGCATCAGGCGGCCAAACTTCTAAACACTATCGATTGCTCACAAAGGCCGTAATCTGCCATTTTGTAATTTTTTGAAAATAATTAATAAGTCCTCCTTTGAGATAATTTTGTGAAACTTGGTATAAACCTTAATTGTTTTCCTAATAACATTATCAAAATTGGTTTATCTAACTTATCATATTTCAAAATGGTGGTCATTTAAAAATTTCAAAGCCAAATGAAATCAAATTGGAGTTTGACTTTGAAATTTTAAATTACCAACTTATTTTTAAGTGTGATAAGCTAGATAAGAAATACCACAAATAAAGTTACAGAAACTATCAAAATTTTTTTTAACTTTTATTTGATATGGACCAGTATTTTGCAGTGTTAAAAATCATTATTAAAATTAATGTGTGTATCACTTTATCAAAAAAAGAACGTAATATTGAAATTAATAATTGTAATTCGACCCAAAATGAGTTTTAAAAGGCATTTATGGAATGTACTATCTAAAAACCACCAAATAATTATAAATCAATAAATGTATATGAAACTTATACAGCAACTTTTACTCATTTCTTCTGTATGTATTCTCACGAAGTTTTCTCCTAAAAAATCAAAGTTTTAAAACTCGCCCTGTAGGTGATAACTTTGAATCGGAATTGATTACCTTTCTTAGATCAATAATAAAGAGATACTCTGATGGGTATACTGCTATAACACTTAAAAGAGTGATCGTTTAATTATAAATAATTAACATGGCAAGACTAGGAGTAACACCCGTGAAGCGCCCGGTGCAGATCAAATCATGCATTACTAAAGTATGCTGATCAATGCAGCTGTAGGCAATAAGAACGGTGTCATGCTACGCTACGCTTCAACAATAGAGGCTTATATTAACTCACACACCATCAATTACTGCTGGGTGAATATAACTTTATTATATGGGGAACCAAATCGTCAATCTCGTAGTATAACATTGCAATTGCAGAGACAAGTGAATAGTGCAGTTAATTTTAATACGATTTTATAAGTTGAACTATTATTGCGGACATTTTCCATCGTTAGTGAACAAAAAAGGAACACGACGTTTTGGGATCTGCAATCGGATCCCGTCTTCAGGTGAAAGTAAATTAAACATCTAAAACATAACACAGAACATTAGAAAATGAGCTAGCCTAAAGTAGTCACTGTAGCTGACCAGTCAAACTTTACCAAACAACATGTAGGGCCGTTTTTCAATTGCCTGGTTAGCAGCTGGTTAACTAACCGCCGGTTAAGTTGTTTACAGTCTGCAATGTTTACATTTTCACACAACGTTCAAAGTATTTAAATGAATTATTTGAAGATCTTTCATGCATTAAAGGTATAGTTTTACAATTTTAATTGAATTTAACATGTACACATTATGCTAATTCAGCTAAATACAAATTGTAAAAAACACAAATGCAAAATCAAAACAGACAAGTAAAACTTAACCTAAAATATCCGGCTTTTCTATTGGTTGGCTTCCTGTCCTAATTTTAACCGCCAGTTAAGGCTCAATTGGAAAAACGACCCGTAGTTGTTAAAAAGTCAAACACCAGTCAGTCTAGGGTTAGCTCGTTCAGTTAGTGGACGTGTTTTGTGATTCGTTTTGAGTTTACTGGTGACTTGTTTACTTTCATAGTGTGGCTTGTGTTTGTTTTTTTTAAATTCCTAGCTATTCCTAAATTTTAAGATTTAATGTGTTTGACTTTAACAACTACATGTTGTTTGGTAAGTTTGACTGGTCAGCTACACTGACTACTTTAGGCTAGCTCATTTCTAGTGTCCTGTGTTATGTTTGGGTTTTTCACCTGAAGACGGTATCAGATTGCACGTCGTTATCCTTTTTTGTTCACTAACGTTGGAAAATGTCCGCAATAATAGTTCAACTTCTGAAATCCTCCCATCGTCAACAACAAACTTCAAACAAAGAACGATTTTATAATTCACGAAATTTTACAAAAGAGGGTTTTAGAACTTATTTGCTAAGTAGCTTTTCCACATAATTGCTTTGAATTTTTGTGATTAGCGAAAACCTGCTTGTACTGGTAACGTACCTTCTATGCACACACATGATAGTAGCAAACTTACGTTTCAATAATTTACATAATTTATTTCTATAATTATCCATGTGTTGCTTTGATACCTGTCAAGTTCCTATACATCTTGTTTGAGCCCACTGGTAGTTATTTCAGATTAAATATTCCAATTTCTCATATTCTGACTTTCTGCACGATTCTAGGATTCAAAACTATTGTAAAATAAGTAATAGTACAAAAAGGTATACTCGTAGTTTGTCTTGTTTAACGAGGCGAAGTTCGGACTAATTTCTCTCTACCACTCAACCTCGACCTTTACCTAGCGATACCGTTTAGTCACTTTACTAATGATACTAGTGATGACTGCGGGGATCGAACCCGCTCCAGTGGGTACGATTCCAACCCGCCATGGGTCCACTATTACAAACACCGCTTTGCAAAATATATACAATGACCGAATGCAGAAACTTGACTCGACGAATATAATCTGTATAGTGTCCAAACCAGAGCATATAATCGCATGCCAAATGATAATTTATTGAAAGTGGATTACTGTGTTTGCACAATTAAATTGTTGATGAATTTACCTAATGAGCATTATAATTATTCTCTTTCCTATAAACTGACGAGACTTTGTGATTATAAACCAAAAAGGGGGATCAGTGAGCTTTTATACCTCTTCATCTGACAGACTTAAATGACGGTAGTCCACTCCTAAACCAATGAATACCACGGGTATTTACTTCATTTCCTTTTGTATAATGCAAATCCTCTGCCGTGTTGCGAATGGCTGATTGTACATTGTTTGTTGCTGTTAGACTACCCTACTTTATCAGAATATTTAATTACTATTTCCGTATTAATATTGCTAATAGCTACAATATATGACTATTCAAGATAGACAATACTAAAACAGTTGATTGGTATTGATCAAACAGGAGTTTGGTGGAAGTATTGTAGTAGGTATTCAATAGGTAAGATCACTATCAGGCTGACTGAATAATTTGATCATTTTCAGTTTATTCGTCGTACCAACAAGACTCCACAGATACGCACAGTCTGATGAAGAAGGTAAACACACGCTGAGGGAATGGAAACAGCTGTTCCTGATTTATTTACCAGATGTTTGGGATAAAGAGAGAGAACAGGCCACATTCTCTCTGTTTTCTCGTTGTATGCTGAATAATTAGGTCCTTTAGACCTTTGTAAGCTGGACTAAATATATTAACTAATTTATTTATTTATTCCATGCTGGGATTAGGATTTGTGTAACGTAAATGGTTCCCATAGATAGAAAACCCAATGTTAAGAATAACACACATATTTAACAAAATTAAACAATAATTGTGGATCTCTAAGAAATTACTCAGTTTAATTTTCGCGAGACAGGATCATTATTTCTACTGATTTAACATAATGTGTTTTTAAATTGGTTGAAAAATCACTGAATATGAAACAGGTATTTACAATCTTGTGATTTTAAAATAGCTTTGTTCTTAAAGTTAATCACAAGTCTTAGGCTGAATGTAAATGAGGTCGTGAGTGCAACGTGAAGACGTTTTGGGTAAGATAAAACACAAAACGTATGTTACAGTATTATCAGGGCACTACTTTTAAGTTTACCTCGTAACTTGCATGGTTTGAAACAAGAGGAGGAGATGATGTAGAAGCTATTAAGGGATGAAGATTGCTCCACCTGCTGATATTAAAGGAGGATATTAACCCAAATTGCGGGAGTTGTAGTGTGAATTCTTAACGTCTGAATTACCTCCAATAATTTTACTGTCCTACGTAAATAGAAAAATTACTTAAGTTATTCTTATACTTTTCTCGTATCGTTTATTTAGAAAATGAACTAAGAAATACTTGTTTAATTGGATTTTGAGCTACCTTTTTTTAGGTAGATTAACTCTAATTGCGCTTTTTAGTAAAAACACGAGAATTTTAAAATGTATACAGGAGTTAAAACAGCCTTGTTATCAAGCGTTTGATTTCAGGTTTAAAATGCTTAAATAAATACCAATATATTTCAAAAACTAGTTTGGAAACTGATGAAATAATACAAAACTAATTTAGACATCGGCTTCAAAGCACGTGTACGGAATTCAATGACCTTTCAATTTGTGTAATTTAGGGAAAACATGTGTCAAGCCCTTCATACAGACTAAAAACTGGGGTTGTTTTGAAATACTTGTGACAGGGTCATTTCCACTCAGAACGTGAGTTTGCTGCCAAAGCCTGCACTGATTTATAGTACTGCTTTAATTGCAAGTGTCTACAGTTTAAAGTAAGGGTGTAAAGCATGATATAAGGATTTTAATACAATATTTATTTATCTAATGGTTAACTGAGGTTTAGATCGAGGTACGAAAGGTTGCATTCTTTAGTCAATAATAATATATAAAGTCGAATTTTAAATTAATACAGGGCTTTGACTCATAAATGCAATACTGGCTAAGTACGTTACATGGAAACTGCGAAGGTAAAATTAAGAACTTAACAGCTATCCATAGATTCTTCCGTGTCATCCAAATAATATTTGAATGTTCCAGCAAGTTTATATTGAAAATTTTAATATGCACAGTTTTCTTTTAATTTTTTATATTAGCAGTTCAAAAGCACTTGTATGGTTGTTCATTTTGAACTATTATGTTTGAACTAAAACATGACGTTTATCATAACTTTGTATTACTAATCAAGGCAACAAAACAAACTAAAGGTTAAAGGAGAGTAAGAGAAACAAGGTTGTAGGATGATACTGCTCTCTCTGAATGACTAAGTGAGCTCGAGGGGATGAGTACAGTGTTGGAACATTGCTAATAGAATCAGGCTCTGACAAACATTCTGTGAGTTCTCCCCATCCACTCATTACTTATAATGTCATGTCGACAACCACAAATGAAAGTATTTAATAAGTAAATGAGTTTGTAAACAGGGTTTTATTCAACACAATTTTTTCAGGTTTGACAATGTCTTTCTTATTTTTACTAGCCGTACGGTCTCCATGTTATGCTGAAAAATATCGATCAATACTGCCGTATAAGGTTGGTAAATCGTACAAAACCAAGGTCTTCTAATGAAGAAATTACTTATGAAACTCATCTTCTTACGGCCTAAGTCAACTAAGAAAGTTTACTGTAAGGTATGTTTCAAAAGGTAAGTGGAAGTGTTGTCGTCTCACGGTCAAGTTTTATCTAAATTGTAGGTTATGGCTTTTCTAAGCAGCTTTATTATCTAAGGAAACATTTTCGGTTTTAGTTTCTTACAGATTTCGTGCTACCTGATCTGATCCGTAGGCTGTTTGGTAGTTAATCGCTTGTTACCGTTCGTAATTTTCACCCAAGAGTAAAATACCTCACATGTCATCTGTTACAAGAATAAATTATTCTTAAAACTAAATTTGTTTTGAATAACTTCAATAACTGCTGTAACTATAGTTTAACAACACCGACTTGTCTCACAACTCAAGATATAACGTTCCGTGCTTTGGTTAACTTGGTTTTGTTATTTTACATTATATTACGATTAATCCTCCAGTTGGTATCTGTCATGTCAGTACCTCCAGGCCAGGATTACCCATCTACAACTCTAGCTACAGGCTCCGGGCCCCATCAGGGGGCGCAGTCGCGGGGAAAACGACAAATTACAAAATTCATACTTAGTTAAGAGAGTACTGAGTATCCAGCACAATCTTGGAGTCTTGACATTGACACTGGTTAAGCTAATGACCGATTCCCTAACCATTGATTTTAAATGTATAGGTATAGGCTAGAGGGTTAGATTTCCAGTACTCTTTTCATATTAATTGTTTAACAATTAAACATGTTATTTCCATAGTTACTTAAAATTCCTCAAATTATTAACGATAACAGTCATTAAAAGTACAACGTATAATTTCGGAGGCAACTCAAGTCAGAACATATTTGTATATACATAAGGTAGCACCTGACCGGCTGCGCTGTGACGTCCGCTAATAACACCCGATTAGGTCCTCGGTTAAGGGAGGTTACAACGTGTCAACCGTCTGCTTCGCGCTAAACGTTTCGTTCACGGTATGAAAAAGCTAAAATCGAGTCATTCTCTTTTCCTCTTTCATATTAGAGTGTTGATAACACCCTATTGGTCCCTTTGGTCGGAAAAAACGGGCAACAATTAAGGTCGGGTTTACAGAGGATTGCTAATGGTATGCACTTCGCCAAGAGAGATGTGGGTTTTCACGGTTTTGCAATCTATAAAATAAAACAAAACCTAATTTTAACTCCGCTAAGCCGGTGGCAAGCCCGACTCGTAAATAACGAGGAGGAGGAGTTTTAATATGGTCAAACCTCGATAAAAACCGAAGGTCATTATGGCCTAAATGACAGTTTCTTTGTAAGGGCCTTGCTAGGGTGACGGCAAAGTTCTCAACGGTGGAGCAGGTGGACCAATCATCTCCGTGGTTGCGACACTTGAAATCCTTGCGGCGAGAGTGGTGACCAGAGATCTGCAAACGAATGATGTGACATGGGAGACTTGACTCAGTGACTAGAGATGAAACAATACCTAGATGGTATAAGCAAAGATTAACGAAGATGAGGAGGAAAGGGATTGTGTACGTATCAAACTTACTCAAACGAATTAATTAACAATGAGTTCAACGGAAATAAAGTTGTGTTTACTTAATTGAATGTTTACAAACTGTGTTACAAAACAAACTAACATGATTAAACATAGATTAATGTTTAGATTAACGTTCACCACACTAACAATTCCCCACAAGGAGTAAAATGAACGGCGAAAACACGAAATTAACAAGTGAAAACAAATCATTGACCATACAATTTTGGGGACATTTGTTCATCTTGAACGCCAGGTTCTTGTCTACCAAATTTTCCTACACACCCTCCTTAAAGCGAAGCATTTATATCTATCTGGCAAGTTCATTGATACCCGTGTTTCTATTCCATTTGCTGCTTATCTCTTGGAGTGTTATCAGTTAATTAAAAATTAGTAAATGGCTAAAAGGTTCCAAACAGGCTATTGAACGAGTGGCGGTGGTTTGCGTCACGAATTGAAGACCGAGAAGACAGGTGACCGCAATCGGTGTATTTGTCATCTAGTTTTGGAATTAAGTGCTAGTTCGCGCATGCCACAGAGACAGGGGACATACAGAAGACACCGAGGGGTGCGCGTTGGCCTTGTCACGAGTCGAATGCAAACTGCTCATGTACAGTTGAATATGGCAACAAATTCCACACATCTCAAACCTCTCAGAACACAGAAGGGGCGCAATCTAGAACTTGGCCTAGGGCGTAATAATGGTTAATCCGGCCTGAGTACCTCATCAGTTCATTTACAGCATAAAGAAGGATATAGACGGTTGTCTGGGCAGCTCTCTGTATGTTGAATAAGCTCCGGTCCCCATCAGGGGAGGACGGATTAGGTCGATGTAGCTGGTCCCACATGAAGAGTAGAACTGTGAGGAAGGTTTCCCATAATAGTAATGGGGAGATACTGATAGCTTCAGAAAATAACTAGAATACAGTCCAAATGATATTTGTATTACAAAAGACAGCAATATGAATAATTTTCTGACTAAAATCACTGACATTCTATCTTCCAAGATGGACTTAGAAGATGGAAAGTCAATGCTAAAAAGAGAATTCTGTCTAAGAAGGGGTCGCTCTAAAGTTTACCAACACAAACTCTATCATCCCTGTACATCCTCTAAACGATCTTCGTAGTTATATCTAAGAATTCTTTTTACGAGAAATGATTTGTACATACAGTTAGAACAAGCTGTCCAGCTGAATATTTCAGAGTTGCAAGTGCACGAGGCGTGTACGTGGCGGAAGGCAAGATTGGTTTGGGATTTGGGGCTGCCTAAATATTCCCGCTGTCGACCAAACATGATGAACAACCTACGAGCTCACTGATTGGTAGTTGGTGACAAGAAAGCAGAATTCAATTGCTGTTTTTTGTCTGTTGCTACAAAAGATCAATCTGCAAAGAGTAAACATATTCAGGTTATAGGCATTATTACCAACTCGTTTCAAAACTGTTTAACAACATTTAGGCTAATCGGTTAAATTAGACAGCTGAATAAAATAAAACACTTTGAAGCCATAAAACTAAAGCTTAAAAGTTAGATCGGCCATTGTAACTTTAACAATCAAATCAAAACTGGCACCAACGATAGTTTAAGGGAATGTGGAAGCGCGAATAAAACAAAACCTATTTCATTTTCTGTCGAAATGACTTTCTGGAAGGTAGTTAATTACCTTAAGAACACTTATTGTGACCACACATACATGAAGTGGATTTATTTAAGAAATCGAAATATAATTATAAATTTAAAAGTAGTTTTAAAAGAAGGATGTTTTTAAAGTTGCAACAGTGGCATAGAAAATCCATATTTTAAACTCTGGATAGTCATCTCTTATAAACGGTGAGGTAATCATACAAAATTCAAGAATAAAATAGTCTTAAAATCTGGTTTTTTTACACAATAAGTCATCAAATTAAACATTTTGTTAAAAATATTTCCCTTGTGTTTTATGCTCTTAAATTTCTTTTTTAACTGGGTTAATTATGGTCAAAAAGTAGAAATAATGGTTACCTTTAATGGTAAACTTGAAGTTTTAAATATTTTTAGTTATGAATTTTCAAAGTTTAAACCTCTCAAAATGGCCGCCATTTTCCAATATGGCGGGCAACTTTAAAAAATCATGAGGAAACCATACTTTTTAGTTTTAAATTAGTAGCATAAATTTTAAGACCATTTTATAACTGACATGTTTTTGATGTCTCAAATATTTGGAGAGATATACGTAGTTAAAAACAAATTCTTCCCCAAATTCCATTTCCCAGTATGGCAGCCAACTTTAAAATATCTTACGGAAACCGATATTTTTGTGATCATTTTGGATTTGTTGCATAATGTTCAGACATTTTTATACTTAATCTTCTTATGACTAAACCAACCTTTTAAAAGATATGGCCATCCAGAGTTTAAAACATCTACATGCCATTTGTCGCAACTTTAACTGCGTATATCTCCTCATATATAAGATATCAAAAATATGTCCAGATTAAAAACGTTCCAAAATTATGCCACTAATCCAAAACTCTCAAAAAATATTTGGGTTTGACTATATTTGAGATATTAAAAAAAGTATCAAGTATAAAAATGATTTACATTATGCCACTGATCACAAACCACCATAAAAAGTATGGATTTCCTAAAAAATTAAAGTTGGCGGCCATTTTGGAAAATTGCGGCCATTATGAACAAAGTTTCTCTCATATTTTTAATACTGGGACAAAGCTAGGTAATGTTCCCCATTTAAGATTTTCTGTAAAACCTATAGTTTACGAGTTCCCAGTGGTGGTCCACTTAAAAAACACCCTGTATACGTCGAATACACGTTTTAATTGTACGACTACACTGGCTACTACGAAATTGAATTTTGTAGCTCGTTCTTTCTCAGTTGTAATATATGCGTTTACACAATTATATGAAAGAGCTCACTGGAGTTTAGTGGCAAAATTATGTAATGCCGTCAGCCTTAGTGAGCAAATAAAACAGCCTTAATCCAGTGCTAATTACTGAACAGACAGAACAAAAGCTGTGTAACTACTATAACTGAGTTGTAGCGGAGGTTTTTACTTAGCTAACGCTGTTCATGTTAGCCGACACCTTTAACAAACTACATTAAACAAACTTATTTTAAAAACAACTAAGGTCATTGCATGTGATCACAACGAGCTCATTCTTATGATTTAAAACTGTAAAGGTCAAAACTAAATAAAAATATAAAATATATAAAAGTAAATCAATAAAATAAATAATAAAATAAATTAAAATTAATGAATACAAATTAAGAGGAATTTCGATTATTAAACCAGATTAATAAGGTGTTTAAAAAGTGTCAAGCAGACAGTGTTAGGATAATAGAGTTATAATAAAACTCAGATATAAATTCTTTCACAAGTTTCATTTAAAATCTACATTTTGCTGCGTGCTCCATAATTTATTCTTTTGAGGTAAGTGTTCTAGCTATATTATTTGTATGCAAGAAATCCTCAGTTATAAGATATAAGAAGATTTTAATATTATTATAATTATAATAATTATTTTTATTATATTATTTAATATTATTCAGTTATAAGAATATTTAAGATACCCCTTACGAGACTACACAACCTCCTTACGAGACTTAACATAGAACCTACTCCATATCTAGACCTACGGCTTAAAAGTCTGTCTCCACATAATCCAACCATAGTCTTCTGATCAGTGGTTCATTCGCTGTAAAAATGGACGATGTCTTTGAAATGGAATGTATACTGATATCTGTCTGGTGTTGTTAGCTTGTCCAGGAAAACTTATATGTATTTGTACAGCACCATAAAATATCTGTCTTTTAAAAATTACAAACTCTAACAGTCAAATATGAAATACTAACTATATATAAATAGTAATAACTAACTATTTATTTCGCGTAACTTTTTCATTTAGAAGTAACGAGTGCGTTATATTTAATTACATCGTAATCTTTTGGTGTAATGAAGGTTTTTAACACATTTTACTTGGCCAATAAGACCTTATAACGTATATTAAAATATCTAATAATTAACAAGTTAGAAAAAATAAATAAACTATTACAAAGTTAATAATTTGACTAATTTAAATGTAGATAAAATGTAGATGTTAGCTTCAGTATTAAAGATGTTATTCATGGCTAAATCATTTGGCCCGGATGTTGAAATGAGAATCATTAAAGGATATGGTCGCTTCCTGAGTGCACAGTTTTAACGAGCGTTGAGTCACTTACCTACACGGAACTCGTCTTACAGTGATACTTATCACTATATTCAAAATAATTACAATTATTTTAACCATTTTAAAATGGTGAGCGAAAAATAAATTTTGTACAAAGGAATTAACTGTCTGATATCAATGAGTTCTTAATTAACTTTTAGAGTTAATGTTCCCTTTACGAAGATGATAGGGTCAGCACCCAGTCATCTTCTGCGCACCTCTCGCGGGTGCGCTCTGAAACCAATATTAAAGCAAACTCCCCTGGATTTCAGTATCGATTTTTTTATCATATTTATTTTATTTCACTTAGTTTAGTTCTGCTTTATTCATTCATTTTATGTATGCAATTAATTTTCTTTTATTGATTCCTTTCCTAACGGATAACACATAATGGGGGTTTCTATTTGAAATTTTTGACTTAGGCCTACTCCCGGTATACGCCGTTTTATAATTTGGATAAAACGCCACATTAAAATTATTCTTTTACCATTCCAGTATTAGAGCTCATCCTTCAAGATAACTTACCAGATAAGGGCTATTGATTTTTTCTGGTTAAATAAACATAGAAGTATCTAGAAACGCTTGAACGAATATGTTTGTGGATACATTTATCTGTTTTAAAAATTAAAAACGTTCTGAGCCGCCATTTAGTACAAAAAGCCGTAAAAAGGTTTTAATCGCATCAATGAGTTTGTCGTTTTATACCCTTTCAAATTAAGTGTCACAAAGGGTTAGTTCATATTTAAAGAATATAGCGGGCCCTCCCCACCTTTTTGGGGGTAACGAAAGGTACGTCAAAAGAAACCTCAAGACCCTATAAAAACATTCCCCAAAGGGGTTTTCAAAATATTTCTCCTTTTAAAAGTTAAGGTGGGGGGTAAATATAACACTCACCCTGTATAAAATAGAGTGGCCTGAATCACTCATTCATTATCAGACCACAGCTCAAACTACTAGGCCTACAGACTTGAAACTTTGAACACTTATTTCTGGTTGTCCAAAACCACCTTCTAAGAAAGGGTTTTGAAATATTTTAAGGATGATGGTTTTAGGGGTAAAAAAGACCTTGTACTAGGACCACTAGCTCCTAAACGAGTGATCCAAGATCCAATCTGATGGAAAAAACGTTGCTGTGACATAAAATAATCTTAATTATTTAACTCAAAAATTGTTTCGTGTCTCCCTTAGTTTTCGAGCAATTGAGCAAAACGTTAATCAAATTGGGGAGCGGGGGTTCACCGCCACTATGGTTTGTACATTTTGAAATAACACGGTTATTGACTTCTTAATGCTTGTTACACATATGTATTACTGTTGTTGTAAATATACCAGTGACTCGCAAATATATTTACGTATCAACGTTCGCCGCTGTAGTACGAGTGTATTTATACAATGCCTTATGAACCTCTATTATTTGAAATGAAATGAAACATAATGTAATGAAACATGTTTATTTTCCACAAAAATTACAAAATTATTACAATTTGTTTGTTAGGAAATTTCAAACCACCTTCTCCTGTACCGGTGGTAGATACACTGAAATTGCACTTCAATTAGTCGCTTTCACACTATTTTGTACGTGAACAAACTGTGGTTGACTAAAATTAACTAAACATATTGTTTTACATAAATATTAATAAATATTTAATGATAAACATGAACTTAAACTAAAATTACTCTGTGTAAATTAGATAACACAAAAAAGATAAAATTTTCTTTCATGGCATAATTTCCCGTAACAGATTTCCATTTATTCGAGTTGGAGTGAGGCAATACTTACCTGATGGTATCAGACCTCTTATGCTATTTAAGCAAAGCGCATTGATTAAACACAGACATACTGAGTAGGGCCTAATCTTCAAACGGAAGCAGGGCCGGAAACAGCCTGGACTGATGTGAATTTAATTAGTGTAGTCTGTATCCGCTCTGCAGGGCTTAACTCTTCTGCTTGGGTGTATATTATGCATTCGCTGGGGTATATTAGTTATCTTCATTTTAGGCAAATAACAGTCATCATTACTATGCCTGTTACATTGCCTAACTTCTTTTATTCACTTGCCTGACACACATTTCTTGCCTAATATTCGTTCCCTCGGCATTCGGCCTCACAGCCTCGTACTATTAGAAATATCTTCTTATACTCAACCTTTGGCCTTGGTATATTTTTCATAAATTAACACTCATTATTGTTTTCCTTGGCCTTCACAACTTTATAACTTATTACTTACTTTTCCGTTTGCCTTTGGCCCGATGGTCCACTTTATCATTACAAACTTTATCCTTACAGACCAAGGGTTGGTTATTGTTTCAATAATGTTTGGGCTTTTCTGGGCTTTCTATCAACACCGTCCATTACCCTAAAACACACACACACACACACACACCACTTATACATCACGCAAACAAACTTTGTCAAAAGACTTTTTGACACGCTGGTAAGGATTTCATTCCCACATCCAACTAGTGTACTGTATACTATATATTATGCATATTTCATTTACCATAATATCTCTATGTGTCAGGCTGATGCTCTCAGATATATTACTCTATGCAGATGAATTCACTACAAACTTCTCTCTTGTACTGTCAAACCAACATACTCGTATATGATTCGTTTATTATATTCAGTCAGTTATTACCACAGGGTATACATTAATTTTGTTTATTATAGAGGTGCTTTAATCATATGAAGTCAGTTTTAAAATACGAGTACAATATTGTATCTGCCAAAACAACACACACAACTTGAAATTGGGTGACGTTTCCATTTGATGACATCAAAAAAATCTCATCGTATTATTTCAGCTTTGATCAACGCTTTTCAAGGAAACCATATCTTTACCATCTTTTGTTTGTGGTATTTTCAGATTGTTGATTTAAGTCGCTATTGACCGTCACTGTTGAATTCATATTTAAATATTTAACGAAATATCATTAACATTCATATTTAAATATTTCTGAAATTGAATACATACACAGATGGCTCAGTGTATTGGTTAGTATACTTATTAAGTGAGAGATCAGGATTAGAGTCTGATAAACTAATGAATTAGTTATTAAGCATTTGTACAAATCTAGGTACTGTATATATAAAACTTACCAACATTAGCTTTTTCTAGAATAAAGTCCTATGAAAATTTGTTAAAAATAAATATAGTAACTCATAATTATTAACAGTTCTCTTCTATTCCAGAAAAAAAAACACTGTAAGTAAGTTTGACTGTACGGTTTTTCTTTTATCCGTCTTATACTCAAAAATGTAAGCACACAAAAGTGATCTTCATATTATACTTCGATATTAAATATGAGAGCTGACTTATTGGTTTAAACTCTTTGGTCTTAAAACTCGATGTAAGGAAAATCCCTTTTTATGATAACGCCAGACGTTTTCCCACAATGTAACAATAGTTTACCACTAGCCGAGAGCCACTTTGTAACTTGTTGTTTTCAATTTTCTTGTAAATCAATCTTTAGATGTCCAGGGCCCAGATAGTTTTAAATGAAATCGTATAGTAAATCTAATGAAATGTCATAATCTTCCTCAAATATGCAAACAGTTCAAGACAAATGCCTCTATACATATAGTAATATGGCACTAACAAAAATTATTGTGATACAATTATTATGTTCACAGCAATCGATTTGTTATGGTCGTAATTATTACACAGAGTACAATGTTAATTTCACCAGGTTAATTCTTATACAGGGTGTCACAAAAATGTGTAGCGCGCTATGCAGAACCGGGTTCTACATACAAAAGTAAGTCGAAAAGGCCGAATAACATTTTTTTATTTCGGCTTGGTTGAGCCGAAATCCACCATTTTGTAAATTTATGAAAATATGAAACCCTTTGGGATATTTTTGTAAAACTTGGTATAAATCTTAATTAAGTTCCTAATAAAATTTCCAAAAAAGTTGTTTTTACTCGTATATTTTATTTACATCAAATTCCAAAATGGCGACCATTTCAAATTTTTAAATTGTAATGGAATCAAATTGAGATTTGACTTTGAAATATTTAAATGACCGACATTGCGAAATTTGATAAGTTAGATACAAAATATTTTTAGCAAACGTTACTAGGAACACAATTAAGGTTTATACTAAGTTTCACAAAAATATCTCAAAAGGCCTTTGAGTCATTCTATATTTTCAAATATTTACGAAATGGTGGATTACGACTAAACTAAGCCGAAATCCAAAATATATTCGGCCTTTTCGACAATTATCTATGTAGAATCAGTTCTGCATATAGTGCGTTACAGATTTTTTGACATCCTTTATACCTGACGAGAATGGTCTGTCCAGACCGGCTGTTGATTCAAAAATAACTGTAAATTAAACATAACACTATTTAAATCGAGTCAGAAACGGCTCTTGGATCAAGATCGGAAGACAAATAACATGAAATTTAAGTAACTGAGAGTACATTCTAAACAAGTCGTAGGTTGAGAACAAGCTTTGGGTAAATTTTAAAAATTTACGAATCAATACTTTCAATAACAGAATACTATGTTTATATTAAGTGAGTTGAAGCCACTTAAACCCTTTACTAACATGAAAGCCATGAATACAAAGCTTTGAGAGAAGGAAGAGATACGAATATGATTCAAGAGCCACATTTGCCGAGTGAGTGCCACTTCAAATGTACACATGAAACAAACGGTTTCGTAACATCTCTGAGGTTTGTAACATCTCTGAGGGTAAGGGTTTGTTATTCCAACACAATTCATAGCTGCAGCACACACGTTAAACTGAACACTTTGCTAAAGTAACAATAAAATATCACACATCTCTGTCTTCCTATATGTGTGGGTGTGATTTCTTACTAATTCTAAAGTGTTCCTGGCATGCCTGTTTGTGTGTATATGGCTAGAATGTGTACAAATTTGGAGGCTCTCCCCTCCTCCCTCCCTGGTATCTGGGTGGGGGTGACACAAAATACGTCAAAACAAACTTCGGAATCCTATACAAACATTCCCCATAAGGGTTCAAAAAATGTTTCCTTTTTTCAAAGATTAAGGTGGGGAGGACAATTAAAACTCACCCTGTATATGTTTCCATACATTCTTACAAACTAGAAACTTGTTAAACTATAAGTAACTTCTAACAAATATCATAAATCTTTAATGTAAAATATTAAGTTAAACAATCTAAGCTCAACAACCCGAATCTAATTATTTTATCTGAAGTATATTGCTTCTCCTTGATTAAATGGGGATTAAACCAGTAGTGTGATGGATTCTTGCTGAGAAATGATAATACTCAAAAAGTATACCGTACACCTAGTTTTCTATTGAGCTAAATTTATTATTGAATGATCTACTGGTTTTCGCAATGATTAAAAGTTACGTATTTAAGGAGTAAATAGGTTCCCTCAAAATATTAATAATTTAAAATAAATAGCATGTGGCCTATAGTTATTATTGTGTAAACAGAATCCTTGAAACTGTTGAAACAACCGAACAAATGTGAAAAGAAACACAAACAACCTATTTACTGAAGACTTCGCTTTTCAAACTTCTTGATTGTTGACTCTGAACTTTTAAAGTGCTGTTTACAGAGCAAAGGTCCTTCTTGAATGTGTTTGTTCGCACTTGAATGGGTTTTGGAACAAGGAGAGGCTATTCACAATGGATTGCTTTGGTTGGTTGAACAGGCGAATTTTCTCACAAAACCAAATGGCAAAAGTATTAATACTAACAAACAAGCACTGTATAAAATAAAACCAATAAATTTGTTCAATTTAGAGCTATTTTACCTGATAAAAGTAATATAAATCTAGTAAAATTAGTTAAATACTAATCTTAAATACTTTTACTCAAATCCTCATTTGAGTCACCCTACATATAAACTGCCTGGCGCGCATTTAGAAAGTATCGGGGCCAACGGGGTTGGGAGGATATCTGTGGGTCACATGAAAAATGTGGTACGATCCATAATTTTACAAATTGTCTTTTATATAACGTTTTACAGTTTCATAACCTTTCATACAACTGTTATTTTGATTCGCCTACGAGCAATAAATATATTGCTACGTTTTCAAAGTATGGGTTGTATCTTCATGTAAATATTTTTATCTCAAGTTTACAATTAGATTGGTGAAAACACTCATCTTTGTATCTAAAAGACGAGGCTTTACACGAAAAATGTATAGTTTAAGTTAATATTTACATGTTTTTAAAGAATACTTTATAAAGGATACGCTTTTGCAAAGACAGTTCAAAATTTAAATTCAAAACATACACTATAAATACGTATAAAAATATCTTTATAGTACTTTTTTAATAACTTGTTTGCAGCTCTAAACTCACACACGTGGCTTGCTAATGTGTTCATCTACTCATACAACAACAACTTCGCACGGATTTGATAGCTTTCTAATTTTATGATTGCAAAAGAAACTTCAGCTCCTCTCAGATACGTTTTTCAAACTCAAAAGAAAAAGCCGATTACCCAGTCATAAAAATTACTAAATGTGTCATTAAATTAACAAAAATCAATTGGGATGCCTGTTTAGCTTTACGAGGACAAGTAATTTAAAATTATTTGCCCTTTTAATATGAAAAAACAGTATACATATGAACGAACCTGTAATCCATTAGGATACGTCTTTTCCCCTCAGTTAAATTTTACATTAAAATACCCTTTAATATTAGTGAACAATAAAACCCCCTGTTAAAATAGCTAATAGAGCTAAGTCTGAATAATCTCTCACGCCAACTACCTATTATACGTATCTAGAGCAATACTTTACTCCATTACTAAAGAAATTTGAAGACAAAATTTAGCTATTTGGCATTGATACAAATTTAGGTATATAATACTATACTTAATTCATACAAACCGTTCAAATTACGTCAATAGACAAATATTTCATGGAGTTAAACTTATTTGTCCACAACCGCTGTGGAAATGAGTGAATAACAACACGAGGGTCGGAGTGTGCATTGAAACAGCGGTGATCACATTGCCGGTACACAATGGTGCTATTTACACACACCAATTAGTCATTTACCCAGTCACTGAAGTGAACAACTCCCTCGCCACCTCTCTTCCCACCTTCAACACTTCACTGTGTCATCTTTTGGTTATTGGGGGTCATTCAAGTTAAGAACTGTTTACACGATTTGATGAAACACACTGGTAAATCATCCTAATCCATAAAAAAAGTTAATTGAAAAAATTAAATAAATGTAAAAGTAAAAATGAATTTTACGAAAAGGTGAGGCCGAAGGCTAAGGCGTTACACCCGTTGTAGGAGAACATGAAAAGGAGAAGGTGGAGCTGAAGGCCAAGGCGTTACACCCGTTGTAGGAGAACATGAAAAGGTGAGGCCGAAGGCTAAGGCGTTACACCCGTTGTAGGAGAACATGAAAAGCTGAGGCCGAAGGCCAGGCGTTACACCCGTTGTAGGAGAACATGAAAAGGTGGGCCGAGCCAGACTTACTATGGGAGAACATGAAAAGTGAGGCCATGGCTAGACGTTACCGTTGTAGAGAACACATGAAATCACAGGGCCGAAGGCAAGGCGTTACACCCGTTGTAGGAGAACATGAAAAGGTGAGGCCCGAGGCCAATGCGTTACACCCGTTGTACAGGAGAACATGAGTTTAGGGAGGCCGAAGGTCAGGCGTTACACCACGTTGTAGGAGAACATGAAAAGGTGAGGCTGAAGGCCAAGGCGTTACACCCGTTGTAGGAGAACATGAAAAGGTGAGGCCGAAGGCCAAGAGACACTTGAGGGGGGACGAAGATGGGTGTAACAAATTCTAAAGGAAATTCCATGGAAAACCCCTCCGAATCGGGCGTATAAGTGTGTAGGCGACTGTGTAAATGTAATGTCCTAAACTTTACGTAGAGGAATGTGAAGTAGCTGGGTTTAGAGTGAAATTAAGACATTAGTAAAGGAAATCTGATTATTATTCCAGGAAAGTGCCATAACGGCCTCTACAGAGCGGCAGGGAAGAAAGGGGAAGGTAACAACATTACAAGAGAAGTTAATTGGCCAAACTCAGCCCACGGTTTCCTGCGCGCAAACAGAGCTCTTTATTTACGCGTTTGACTATAAAATGCTTTTGGGCTAAATGAAAGTGAAGTTGAAGTACTGAACTGAAATACTATGAAGGTTAAGTAGGTGTCCAGCTGTATGAAATTCTGTTGACAAACTTTATACTGGAGAAGACCCAAGTTAAAACAATAAAACAAGAGACAAACAAAAGCTGCTATGAATTATATACGTGCATGTCAGTAAGGTCAGTCTTACATATACTGATACACGTTTAATTAAATATACGGTACGGTATAAGCTGATATGAAACTACATTTTGATATCCTGCATAGTTCAGCAAAGCTTGTATGACATTCATACGTGTCCTTTTAAGTGAAGAGACATTTTATGAGTTTTATTTTATGTGTTACAGTCTGGCTTTATGGATGCAGCAAACTGTACTGCTTTTATGAAAGAACCTTGTTTCCCTCAAAGTATCCGAATAAGAAACAATTTCAGTTTTTTAGTAAGCGAAAATGAATTTAGTTATAGTTAGCAAATCGATACTTTGTTGACATATCATTTAAACTCTCTGACCCTTTAAGCTTTTAGCTCAATTAACCTGATTCCTTAGACAGTAGTGCTAAATTAATTGTGCTATTACGTATTATTACATGCATTATTTTAAATTTACAAGGGTGTCCAGTAGTAAAGGATCAAACTTCAACGAACATCAGCTATAAATAAATAAACAAAAGATTTCTAATAACACATAGACCTATGTCATTTAGTTTTCCGTCTGTATGTATTTTTCACTAAATAGTATTTATCTCCGAGGTAAATTGAGTTATAAACTAAAAACTTTGCAGACTTATTAGTATAATTAAAACCAATATTTAAAAGTTAATTTGATTAATTGTCACTTCTGGTTTTAAAATGGTGGCCATATTAAACCTTTTAAACTTAATAACTCAAAACCCTCAATCTTTATGGTATATACACAGATTTAATAACATGTGGCAAATATATTTACAAAGATTTTAACGCCAGATTTGTTGTCCTGTGATAAATAATAACAAAGAAATATGAGTTTTCCAGAGCACTACTCGTTTGTTTACATTTTTAGAAACATGTGTAAATACAGGAGTACGCTCAGGAAAATAATACATTTTCCACATGTCTATTCTTGTGTATTTACCATACAGATTGGGGTTTAAGTTAGCCTTTCTTCCAATGTGGCCACAATGTTTAGTTAGTCAAATTTATTTTTAATGTTTGTTTAATTGTACAAACAAGTGTGCAAAGTTTTTAGTTTATAACCTGATTTACGTCTGAGATAAGCTATTTAGTGGTGTTTATTATGAAACTGACCTCAGTATTTTGTTTTATTGCATTTTCCAACGCTAAGTGTTTATTGTTTGTCAGAGCAACTCACCTCTCATAAAATAAGTAATAGAGTTCTTGAGGCTAAAATAATATATGACACTAAACAGAATATAGAGAGTGTTGAACGACACAGTATTTTCAGTGTATTTGATCAAAGTCAACTAAAGTACTTACAAAATAAACCAATGCTTAAAATCAAAGTTATAACAACGAGAGTTCTATTAACCATAACGATAAAATATAACATGATTAGTCAACTGAACAACCTTTGCCTAGCTTGTTTGTCAGTACTGTCTGTCACTGTAAACACAAAGCTTTAGTCAGTACAATGTCCGCAAGAGGGAGTTGGTTGACCTCAAGAGACTAAGTGTCACTATGGATTAGTCATGAACAACCTCAACCTCAGCTTTAACTCAGCCGACTGTCTGTCCACTGTAAACACAAAGCTTTAGTCAGTACAATGTCCGCAAGAGGAGTTGGTTGACCTCAAGAGACTAAGTGTCACTATGGATTAGTCATGAACAACCTCAACCTCAGCTTTAACTCAGCCGACTGTCTGTCCACTGTAAACACAAAGCTTTAGTCAGTACAATGTCCGCATGAGGGAGTTGGTTGACCTCAAGAGACTAAGTGTCACTATGGATTAGTCATGAACAACCTCAACCTCAGCTTTAACTCAGCCGACTGTCTGTCCACTGTAAACACAAAGCTTTTCAGTACAACGCTGGTTGACCTCAGAGACTCACTATGGATTAGTCATGAACAACCTCAACCTCAGCTTTAACTCAGCCGACTGTCTGTCCACTGTAAACACAAAGCTTTAGTCAGTACAATGTCCGCAAGAGGGAGTTGGTTGACCTCAAGAGACTAAGTGTCACTATGGATTAGTCATGAACAACCTCAGCTTTAACTCAGCCGACTGTCTGTCCACTGTAAACACAAAGCTTTAGTCAGTACAATGTCCGCAAGAGGGAGTTGGTTGACCTCAAGAGACTAAGTGTCACTATGGATTAGTCATGAACAACCTCAACCTCAGCTTTAACTCAGCCGACTGTCTGTCCACTGTAAACACAAAGCTTTAGTCAGTACAATGTCCGCAAGAGGGAGTTGGTTGACCTCAAGAGACTAAGTGTCACTATGGATTAGTCATGAACAACCTCAACCTCAGCTTTAACTCAGCCGACTGTCTGTCCACTGTAAACACAAAGCTTTAGTCAGTACAATGTCCGCAAGAGGGAGTTGGTTGACCTCAAGAGACTAAGTGTCACTATGGATTAGTCATGAACAACCTCAACCTCAGCTTTAACTCAGCCGACTGTCTGTCCACTGTAAACACGTATGTCAGCTCACATTCAACACGTCAACTTTTATCACACATGGTCTCGTTATCATCGTTATTACTGTGCAATGTTTGAGAATAAGTGAGCAGAGGTTCACGACGTTTCTGAGTCTGGTATGCCGTCATCAGATGCTAAGACACCTACATCATTACAGAAACCTACAGAAAAGACGTTACCTAAGTAATAAACGAAAAGCTCTGGTTTTCTAGAAAAGTGGTGAACGGTTTTTTATAGCCGTAATATAATGGCGAATTTGTTTCTAATGCGTGGCCACCGCTTAATAGGAAAACACTCCCATAAGATTTCGTTTTAAACAAAAGTTCGCGGCCGTATCACTGCCGTAACCCAGCGGTCGAGACTTCTTACGAAACTAATCTTCAAACAGGCCAACAATTAAAACATCCACTACACACTTTCAGTGTTTTACTTTTCAACAGAACTACAAAAAGTTCAATATCTTTCTTATGGATAAGTTTTACCAAATATTCACATTGAACTAAAGGCTTGTTTAAATATTGCCAACATTGGTTACTTAAAGTGTTCCCTCACTTCCTTAACCATGGTTTATGCACTTAAGGAAAAAATTCTATATTCATTAATTTATTTTTCCACATTTTGTACTATTTTCACTTTTTATGTCAACACAATTATTATTGTTAAATGACAAATAAATAATTGTTCTTCCGATGTGCACACTAACCCAGACCTTCCATTTCGACCAAGCAATCCTTTCACTGAAGTGTAGCTTTACAGGCAGATAAAATGTATATTTTGACCTATGAACTTATCCTGTGAGAAAGGCACGTGCTGTACTGGAGGTGTACGTTTGTACTTATGAGATATCGGCAGCGTCACCCGCCCATGCACTGTGAACCCTGACATTTCAGACGATATTGCAAGGATTGTTAGTTTACCTGATACTATTTATATACAATCAAAAATCTACACAACAGCTTGTTTTCCTGAAAGCTTTGTTGGTTGCATTTAAGCTTAAAATAAATGTGATGTTGAAGCTTTTTTTTCTTTGTTTATTCTAATAATTATTTCTAAGTCGTTTAAGCTATGGTTTCTTAGGGTAGCGTTGACCGATGGCCATAATGTAGCGGTGAACGTAACAGTGACGGTGGACGTAACACAATATTTAAATAGATGTAGACAAAAACAACTTTGAGAAAAACCCTTAACTAGTCACCACTACTTTACGTCCAATTGCCTCTAGGAGAACACTCTCATCTGATTGAATTGAAAACTAAACTCACCGTCATATTACGACCGTAATGTAGCGGGAACCGCTTTCTAGGAAACCATAGCAAACAGAAAAAAGGAACCATAGGAAACAGTAAGGGCAGGTTATGAAAATATAAGTAAAAGACGCTATTGGTTCTTTTACAAAAGTTGGTTTGATCTCGATACTCTTTATTAACGTTACTAATTTAAGAGATGTATTTGGATACAATAGTATATGCAATTGTTTACATAATTACTTACGCATCACTTGAGTACTTTTATATGTATTTATCACTTACTATTATAACTTGTATCATAAGGCGCAAAAGAAATTAATGCAACAAAATTTAAAACGGTGTATGGACATTACTAGAAATCTGATAATTATGTAAACTAATTGTAATTCATATAAATGTATATCTAACTGCAGTTTACCAGTGGCCAACTAGAAAATTATTATTCAAGCAACATACTTAATACAGGAAAAAACTATTCCTGAACATAATTGATGCTAACTAGTGATGAATTGTTACTTGTGTAAATACAGTCTCAGCAAAAGTGATGTTGAGACTCTGAACAAAACATTACTCTTTGGTATCATGTAAATCCGTTGGTTGTGAATCACTGCTAACTGACACACAGACAGATGGCTTTACTCATGTCGTCACATTCACAATACACCAAGTTTCATCTTCTAGATCTCACATGGAAATCCAGAACCTTTGCTCATTCCACACAAAGATACACTATAATGGCACTGTACAAAAATACATATATTTAACTTTTAACCTATGCACTAGTAACAATACTTCTGTATTGTGAATAATTCAGCATCGTCCTCTTCTCTAATTCAGATTTTATTTTAAATCTCAGATTCAGATCTATAAATCAGATTTTAATCCAAGACTGTTTTAGTTGCAACTTATGAAGTCCTAGAAAAGTGCAGATGGTACTCAAGAAATACGTTTAGTTTGAAATGCATTGTTAATAATAAATCCTTGTTTTGTCAAATATACAATACATACTAATAAAGAAGTAGCCCTTTCTGTGAAAGATTTGTTCCAAATACAATACATAATATACAATATATAAGTATTCATAGTATTGAAAAAAAGAAAACACATCCAATACTTACGAAGAAAACACATCCAAGTTTCTTTAGATGAATCCAAACAGCTGACACGTAGCCACAAACGCTACTGTGAATCTTCGCGAATTTCCAATAAAATAAAAAGGTTTTCATTTACAAGCTCGGAAGTAAAATGCTGTTGAGTTAGTTACAGTGCACTGCTGGAGGCGGGTTTATGGGATCATCCACTCTCACGGACATAAGTGTTCTTCCCATGTATACACTTCACTTTATAAGCAAACGTTTTCATATAATGGCAGGATAAGGTTGAGAATATAAACCATGTATTCTGTAAAATTCATTTGAAGACATTTCGTTATCTTGTGACAACTAAGATAGGCTGTAATGTCTGACAAACTTAGCACTATTTACCTCTCCACAATTAATCAGCAACTAATTTCAGCAGTTAATAAAACTAGTTCGTTAAAACAGGTGATGTCGATGCCACAAAAATATCATTAAAATAATCGTTTTGTTCCTAGGAAGTTAACGATCATCAAAACGATCCTTTATTTACCTGGGTTCAAAGGTGCAACTTTAACACGTCAATGCATGTGTCTAAAGCAAGTGTTTTAGAGAAAATGAAAACATCATTTTTTTCGTTTGCTCTGAATCAGCTGCTTTAGACACAAGTATTAACGTGCTTAAGTGTCACTTTTAAGCCAAGGTAAATAAAGGATTAATTTGCTGATCTTTTTCTACCTAGGGAGAAAAGAGTATATTTCATTGTCATGCTTTTTTATACGACACTTTAGCACGTCAATACATGTGTCCAAAGCAGTTGTTTTAGAGCAAAATAAACATTATTTGGGTCGAGTAGCCAAGGTTGTTTTCTTTTTGTATATTTTAGCTTTCATCCAGCAACAAAACACAAATTGAGCTTGAAACTGAAATGTAAAACCTTAATTATAATAAAACCTTCAACGTAGACATTATGGAAATTATACAAACTATAGAAATTACACACACTATAGAACTTGACCAAATTACTACTACTTCGCTCCACCAATGGTTGTTTGTAAATATTCCAATCTCATAAAGTTTACCTAGCTCAACTGGGACCCTTAGATAAAAATAAAATGTTTCAATGTGGAAAAATAATAGTTGATAGGGACGAGGAGTTTCACAGGTAACATATAAGATTGGACTCGGGTCCTCGCAAGAGAGCTGTTAATATTGAATAATGTTTCTTCCCGTCCGTGTACCAGCTTGAAATGGGTACAGAACCTTTTTGTCTGAACTGTATTCGATTATTCGTGTGGAGCACTTTAACTTTGCTCTTCCGGAATAAGAATTGTGCCGTTGGTTTCGTAACTTTCGCATTTTTCTAGACGTATGCATAGTATAAATACTTTAAAATCCGTTGAAATTATCGCTATTAGTAACGATTGATTTTCTCCGTATATGCAAGTGTTTCAAAATAGTGAGGAGAATTTGTAATTATATTTTATGTCACAATATTACTATTCAGGTTGATTCACAGTTTCGTGCGTTGATAGAATACGATAATTATTTGGAGTATACAATTCTAACTCTGATTTGAAATTATAGTTTTATTCGTTTACATCAAATTTAAAACTCATTAGAACTTTTAAAGGAGATGCTAAGCCGTCTAGTAACTGTAGGCATAATATAACTCTGTAGTAAGTCAACATATATAGTAACATATTTTGCTTTAGTTTGTTCCTAGCCACAAGACTAAAATTGTTATAAGCAGAGGTAACCGATACACCAAACTTACTTGAACTGCTGGGGAAAGTTCCAAAGTATAAAGTTTCTCCATCAACTAAACCTTCATGTATGTCAAACAGAAAGCCTGTACACGTTTTAAAATTGTCAACAACTCTAATTACATGTATTTGTTGATCAAACTTTGAAGATAAAGTTAAGATCAAGTTTCTTAAAATAAAGTCATGTTGTCGAAATCAATTTGAAAACTATACTTAAAGTATGATTTGATATTGAAGAAAAGTTGAATTCAACGGCCTAATTACATGTATTTAATGACCGAAACACCAACTCATACAGATACACCAAACTTACTCGAACCGCCAATGAAAGTTCTAAAGTATCAAGTTTCTACCTCAACTAAAACTCAATCCGAAATGACGCAATTGTTTGAAAACCTGTGCCTACTTAAAGTATTTGATTTGATATTGAAGAAATACTGTTGTCAATTCAACTGTCTAATTACATCATTGTATTTAATGACCGAACCAGCAACTCAAACAGATCATTAGAGACAGTTGTGGATTCAGGGCAGACAACAATACAGACTTGAAACTCACACAAACAGTCTGACATTGTGTGATCCTCTCAGCAGTCCAATTACTGTGTGCACTAATAAGTGATTACAAGTTAACTTATTTATAGAGCTTGAAACCACAGTGTTGAATTACTCTTTTGCTGTAACGAAAAGCTACTGATGGGGAATTTAAAATACCTTTCGTCATTTTTCATTAATTTGTCATTTCTAAAAACAGCTTTGTCATGCGCAATAGGGAGCTGAAATTGCTTGTTTATTCTCAAGAAAATGGTTGTAAGATCTTTTACCATCAATGGGAAAAATCAGTTTGACCATCTGTATATTGCAGGACATCATCTTTTTCGACAATTGTGTTTCATCATTCACCGACAGTAAACCGGTGTAACACAGTTCCTTCTCCCAAACAACCACTACAAAGTTCCAAACTCGATTTACTTTGAGTGTCTTTAAAGTATTAAAACTTAAATAAAAATGTATTTCTCATTATAACTGCATCATGTAAAAGTATAGTTCACCACTCCTTCCAAAAATCTGTTTGATCTTCGCTCATTGAACGTCATCAACTGAGCCCGGGACGTTACATGAGAGAGGATCAAACCGTTTCACTTTAGGGCTTATTAAAAGGAATCACATAAGAAACAAGGTTAGGATAAGGGCTTCTTACCAATGGACATTAGATGATAAATTTCACGTTTTTATCACAGACTCATCGTTGGTGTTCAACAAGTTTGTCTAAAGCGTATTCCAAACGTAATGTCAGTGTTCAGCGTCCAAATTATTATCAGCTAAATATTTCCGTATCATGTATTGATTTTTTAAACTATGAATTGCCAAATCCAGCTCAATTATTCCAGAGATAATAAAAATACTGGAGTATGGGCACTAGTGTAACAAACACTGTGCAACTCTAAGTTTTTCTTATAAACCAAAATAGACACCGAAAACGTTAGCCACGCTATTTAACAAACAAAAGTTGGAAAAAGCTAATGTATAATACGTAACAACCAACCAAATAAAAAATGAAGTAATGGAATAAATTAAATAACAAAAGTATTTGTTTATGTGGTTTTCAATAATACGTTTAACGCAGCACATTCAAGTGTAAATACGAGCTCTGTGTAACACTTTACCTCACTAAACATATCTACTGTAGCTGACGGGTTCTCTCTGTGACAAAAAGATGCACAGTACTTTGGAGGTTTTTATTTCGCTTTTGTTTGTACAACTCTGCTTGAGTTATTCAACAATCCATAGTTATGTAACCAGCCTAAAAACGTATTCTAGTTCATTACACCTAGTACAGTTTGTGTGCGAGCATTTTAATTTGCGGTTCATATTGACGCGTAAATTGATCATCTTATTAAAGAAAGCGGAAGGCGATGGGTTTCCTTGGAGCCGTGTTGACGCCAGATTGCGCTAAATATTTAAAGCAAGTTCCTTTAATCCAGGTGGGATGTTACAGCGTTTACCTCAGGCCTCTCCTTCAAACATAACGCAGTTAAACGTGCGTTGGTTAACTTTTAGTTGTTTCAATACATTCAGTTTTAAATAAGAATTTAAATTATCTAGTGATATAGTATCTTACATCTTCGGCGTTTTTTCGTACTAGCCCATGGACAGCGATGTGCACGCTTCAATACAACTTAGTGCTTATAGTGCTCAAATTGATAACATTTCAAAACACTTTCATGCTGATAGTTATACAAACCCTTTAAAACACAACCTACTGTGGGTGGTGATACAGAGCTCATTCGATTGCTGTAAATTTAGGTCGGAAGTGAAGTTCTAAAATAACCTATTCACACACAAATCAAATAAACTTATTCCGAATTTTCACATTCAAGAAATTCGTTTACGTTGGTTTCAGGGTAAATCTAATATGGAGTGCAACATTGATATTAAATTAATTCCCATGCGTTATTTACGAGTATCAGACAACTGAGATATTCATAAATCATACAAACACATGTTTGCTACATAAAGCACAGAGAGAGCAGATGGAGACAGCAGGATGGACGGGTCTCAGGGATGTTTGTGTTTGCAGATAAAACTTGGTTGAGTCGGCCGTCACTCTTATCTCCAAACACTTTTTACACACTCGGTTAAATATGAAAGGGTTCTCACTCATACGGTATGTTGAGTATGACAATGTTTGTGAATATCACAATTATATTCACTCGCTCAGCTTGACTTTCTTACTCATCGGTTTACATTGCTAACGATACCCAATGTACAGTTATAATACCATAATTCAATAACTCCAGCTATTAAAACTTGTAAAGCAACCTGAATGTAACTAACTTATATGGCCTTTGACAAACTACGCTTCAAACAGAGAACATAGTCCTTGTATGTGGTGGCATTGCTTCAAAGGAAAATAAATTATATTACCCATGCTGACGTTTTCTATCTGAAATGGATTTAAGAATATATAGGGTGAGTTTTAAATGCCTCCCTTAACTTTTGAACGAGGAAAAAGTTTAAAACCGTTTCGAGAATATTTTTCATAACATTTCAAATTTTATTTTGGCGTACGTTGCGTCAAATAATCTGCTTTTAAAACAAACCCTATTCCCAATTATGGCACCTGACAAGAAAAAAGCTTTCAACACAAACTCAACGACGCAAAAAAATGTTTATCTCGACTCGTTTTTTTTTTATTAATTTTAAAGTTGAACAAAATCAGGTTAAAATGTCACATTTCACATACAATTTATTTTGAATAACAAAACTTTCTTCAAAATACTCTATGATATTATGTTATAGGGTTTTGATGTTTACCTCAGAGTATTTTGAAGAAAATTTTGTCATTCAAAATAAATTGTATGTGAAATGTGGCATTTTGAACCTGATATTATGTCATCTTTAAATTATTATAACAAAAAAGCTAGTTGAGATAAAAATTTCCTTTGCGTCGTTGAATTTGTGTCGAAATGTCCTTTCTTTTGAAGTGCCAAAAGGGAGGGGTTTGTGTTTAAAGATTTTAAGGGACCCTCCAGAACAAACTTCAGAATCCTATAAAAACATTCCCCAAAAACAACGGGATTAAATATTTCCTTTTTCAAAAAATAAGATGGGGACATTTAAAAATCACCCTAATTACAGCGACACTGTCCAGAAAAACACGTGAATTTAAATTTGTCATGGAGTTTAAAGGATTAGAGTCGCTTTTATTGGAGTCACTGTACTAAAGCACTTATTACCATCAAAAATGTGTAGAGAGGACTGCTTTAATAGTAGTCATCCACCTAGAATCTATAAGCAGCCAACATATACTCGCAAATCATGCTTAAGTCATGGTGTTCATTAAAATACATATTTATCTTAAATAATAAAATAAAATGCCTTTTATTTGAGCGTTTCTCAGTACCTACATGTCTGGTTTTCAGAACATCTCGTGTTGTAGCCTACTTAATTTCATATAACTACATTCCTTTTTCAGTAACATAAAACAAGAAGTTATACAGACTAGCAAAAAATTAAGTTACTTGCTTACTTTAAAATGATTTTTAATTTACTTTAAAAACTTTGTTGACTAGAGCTTTTTAGGCACTCGGGAAGGTCGTTGTACAACCTGGGGCCAAAGTAAGAGAAACTTCTCCTACCTAGCTCCAGTCTTACTCTGCGAAAATGCAGCAGACTGTCGTGGCGTGTTCTGCGCTGGAAGATCCGGTCCCTAGACAATACGTAGTAGCTTGCACAAGTATTGAGGCTCCCTGATTGTAAGGGACTTGTGCGTCATGCAGATAGTCAACACCCTGTATATTGTTTCGATTGGACGCAATCTGACGTCACTTCGATGAGAGGACATGTGGTCGGTATGACATCGGTAAAGGTATGATTAATCTAGTTAGAGTGTCAAAAGGTACAAATAAATTCACATTCTTGTACTAGTTTTTATTTAGCAATATTATAATTGTAGTCGATTAATTGGTCGAAAAACGACCCTAAAACGTTATGTACATAGATCAGACTAAATTCAAACATTCTTACTCCTACTCTCAAGCCGTCTAAGTGGACATCTGTCACACCAACTTACGCTTCATTCTCAAGCCTCAATAACTTACTTTCAACGTCTTGTTGTTATTTTTCACCACTCATATCTAAATCTTATTACTGGTAAAATTGCACCTTAAACCCAAATACTAAGCAAAATATTATTCGGGCATATTGAAAGGCTATAGATACCGCAATCACTAAATGCTTCAATCATCTGTTCATAGTTCGTTGTAAATCACACTCTTTACAGCCAAAAAGCAATGTAACGAAACCCTTTTATTGGATTTAATGGATTTAAAACTGTGCCTGTCTTCGGATTTTCCAACCTCAAAATTTAAACAAATAAAACCAAAGTAAATTGAAGACGTCAGGTCAAATGAAACTTTTAAACCGGAAGACGTGCAGTGTGAGGCGGAAACAGTGGTAATATTTCTCCCCGTATTACCTTGTGTGTGTGAAGATGTTTTACTGCCGTTATATGCCTCACTGCCTTGTTTCTCCCAAACTTTGTTTTTATTACTGTCGTAAACTTTCTTCTCAGAAAATTAATTTATATGAAAAGAAAATAAAACGTCTATTGTTCTAGGTATTAGGGTAAGGATGGATTCAATGAGTTCGGAAAATGGATTACTAACACACACAAAAGTCTTAGAAATCTGTATTTTCCTTAGTTTTCCTTGATTACAAAGAAAGGCTTGAGAACTAAACAAGTGAACTTTATTTTAAAAACTAAGTAAAAGCATTGAGCTGATGATAAACAAACTCTCACTTGGAATAATAAAATTAAGATAAATTTTACAAAACATTTGCTTGTCCATAAACGTAAACTTGAAAGCAATATGGGACTGGTTGAGTGCTCTCTTTGGCCACTTGTGAGTCTATTCCATCAACGCTATTGAAACATTCCAGTTCGGCAAACACGCCATATCAATCAGAGTTAGTGGTGCAGTTATATTAAATGTATGGTTCAAATGGAATGTTTTAAAGACTGCATTCATTAAAACCGTTGTTGGGATGGGCCTTAATCAAATTTCAAATATATATTTTATGATTAGACGTGTTTACAAACAATCTTCTGTAAAATACATATAATAGTTCAGAATATTTTTCCACATTGTTTCTTACATGTTTTAAGCGTTGGTCTAAAATTAAAATATTGAATAGTTACGCTTTTTTCATTTGCACGTTTAAAATGTATAAAACTTTCATTTAAAGTAGTACTTTACTTTCTTTACTCTCGAAAGCAGAAGGTGCTCAATATTGGAAATAGTAATGAAAACTAATTTTCCAACATCAACAAAACTAATATTGTATAATTTTATGACTTTATAAATAGAGTTTTTATTGTAAGTCATTACTAACACTATGCGAGTACAATATAGGGTTTTTGATATTTTAAATTAGTTTTCATTTGTCTACTCTTGTTTTAATCGTGTGCTTGCATGTTGATTCAACAGTTCGGGTATTTGCAAACTGCTATCATCACGGATGTTTTAAGGATTCTGACTATGAAAAGATAAAATTTTAGATTCATTTTTGGACTTACTCACCTGAAATAGTTAATTGAAAATAAAGTTTGGATCTTGTGTTTCTTGAAGAATTAGTCTGTATAGTTATTTAGTGACGTAAGAAACTCTTCAAGAAACAACTTAGATTGAAATCACTCCTTTCTCTATCTTTGGTGAATATGACCAAAACTATAAGAAAGACAGACAAGACTTACATAATATATGGGCAAACATAAGACAGCCTTCCTTAGACATTAAAAAAAGACTACATATGAAGAGCACTTAGTAATCAGAGAATAAAAAGAATGGTGACTTATGAAAAATCGGACTATTCACTTACACAATGAAGAAATATTGGAATAAAAAGAAGCTAAGGGCATGTACTTCAACCTGGCTTGATGTGGCCGAGTACAGGTCATAAAATTGCACAAACATCCGTTAATATTTGTGTCGGCTTACCTTTGGTAACAACAAAGTTTACATTAAGTTTGTGACCCTGTTAAAGTTTACATATGAAAATGTCGTATTTAAAGTACTGCAAATGAAAATGTCACAATATTTTACTATATTTGTCTAAACGTTTGACCAAGAATTCTCCAAAAAAGCTATATAAAATGTATTACACAACAATATTTGTCACCTCACAATAACATAGGGGTGACTTAATAATAAGTAACTATCAAACTTCAAATATATTTTAATAGTGAGTAGTTGTTGTAAGGTTTGAAAATTCCATCCAGAAACTACACTTCTTTGAAGTCATTTAAATCTGCTAAAATTTACTAAATGTCCAATAAACTTACTTTTGTCCATACAGATTAACTGCCTCAACAATGAAACCTTTCAAACCCAGAAGCTGGAAATGCCCAGGAAATTACTTTCAAACGGTTCCATCTTCATTTCCGCTCACGATTTTCAACTGGAACAATAGAGAGTTGAGACAAAACGTAAGAAGCTTTCAATTACTAATCAATTTCCCAAAGCTTTCTTTTAACATTTAACTAGTCAGTATACAGGGTGTTAATTTTAAACGGCCCACCATGGGGATCTCTTAATCATATACATGAAAATTTGACTAAATGGTAAATGAAACAAATGGTTGAGTGGTGCTTAACGTAACAGTTGGAAGGCAGATAAGAGCGAGACTAGGCAGAACTGTGAAAGGATAAAAGGCTATCTAGGTCTGCCGTTCCTCTCCTATTGAAAGACAATAGACTGCTATAAGACACAACTAATGAATGATATTGTTAATTCTGTTTAGTTTACCATGAAACTATTGAGTGTTAAATAATGAAATTAAAATAAGCATATTGAGAATTTATGATAAAATTATTAACACAAGATTCACCGCAAAGCGCTTGTAATACGTGTCAGCTATTTTAGCTTAGAGCTTCCTCAAAGATACTTTTAGGAATAATTACAAAAATATCCTATTAAAATGTAATTTTTATCTCATTAACCTATTTTCTGTTTATACAAATACCCGTTAATCGATTATTAATAACTTTATAAAAAATGTTGGTTAAAATACAATTTTAGCACACAATTTCAATTGTAACAAACAGCTTAAACTAACAAAACCTTTTACAGAACACAATACGATTCATCCATTCAAAACATTGCATTACACCACAAAGCGCGCTATAACTGAATGTGTCCGTTGTATTTAATTGTGTCAAAGATTTATACAAAACAAACTGAATATGAATTTGACACATTTGTTTGACACTTTCCAAACTGTGCTTCCCTGTCAAAACAATGTGTCACAAATTTGACATGATTAGTTTACCTTGTGACGAATCAGCTAATCGATAACGTCAGCAAAGGACAAACTACAAAACTTGTGAATTGTCAACACTTGCACAAAGAAATTACACATATTATGTTTTGATTTTGTTGGATATTTACTGCTTATGAATGTTACATTAGGCTGTACGTTAATGGCATTTAAAAAATTCGAAATTAACTGCATTAGTTTACATATTTTCCTATAAATAATAAATACATTTAATATGTTAAGTTTAATATGTCAGCGTTTAAAAGATGGTTTAGTAGCTTCAACAAATTTGCGTTCAGATGCATTATATCATTCCATACATTATATGGATACATTGTATATTGTATGAGTGTATATGTAGTCGTATTAGCATTCCTGGTTGAGATCAAAATTCATTCAAGTTCTTCACCTCTAATATCTTTATTATGAAAGATATAGTTTTCCAAAGATATAAAAATCAAGTATTTTCAATATACAGGGTCATCATAGAAGAATAGTGGCATTTTTAAACATGATTTAAACAAAATTTTTAATGATACCATTTTTATTTAATATTATTTTAAAAGCCTCATCTCTAACAGTTTTTTACATACCTCGAAGATTTCTGTATGAGCGCACTTAGCCGCTCGTCAAGTGTCCAATCGGTTCGCCTCAACTCAAATTATCTCCAAATTTTAGTAAACATCTCGTCGGTAACGGTTGCCATTATCTTAGATTCTATTCTTTAAGTGATATGGGTCTCGAATCGTTTCTCCAGAAATAATTTTTTTCACATACCCTCACAAGAAAAAGTCACAAGGTGGACTCTTTAAAGGTCACAGGATCGGTCCTTGCCGGCCTATCCTGTAGCGTTTGGAGTGAACTTGAGTGCTGATTAAACACTGACGATCGACTAATGGTGTCCAACTAATCCGTCATATGGAAACTTCAGTTATGTGAAAAAATTGTTTTAAATTAGAATTTTAAAACAAAATTAAATTAAAATGTAAATATTTGGGTTTGTATTTAAATCATGTTTTAAACCCCACCATTTTTTGTTTACGATGACTCAGTATACTACGGGTAAAAGCTGATTGGAAGGACAGAGTGGAAGGCAAGGAGCTCGCTGGTTAAATATGCAGGAGTGTGTGCTATCGCTTTCAGGAACTGACTGACCTTCATAACATTTTACTATCCTGATTGAGCTGTTCCTCAACGAGTATATTGCTGTAGTTCGTAGTTTCCAGGAATATCAAATTAAATAGTTGTCAAGGCAATAATCTGCTACCCGTCAAACTATAAGTACGGGTTGGGTTTAAATAGTATAAGAAAGGATCGAATTTCAAAACTGCTTTTACAAAATTACTCTTGTAATATTAGTGTTTAGAGTTATTAGTAGAGCTCTTGAGTGGTAATACTCAATCTATCGTAACTAATAGAATAACTGCAAGTTATAATAATTAATAAAAATTATAAAAATCTTCCATTTTATTAATTCACTGAATATTTAGAAACATACTTTCAAACTTGATTTTTCCAACGTGCTTTTCCATCAGAGATGTTTCTGTCCAGATGTGTGTAGTTTTTTATATTAAAAATCAATCACTAACCTAATAAAATTATATATATTAAAAATGCTCAAATTTATGTATTTTGATTGAGACCTACATAACACTTAAATATTTTTAGGAATGGTTGTTGTAAGGTTTGAAAGCTCCACCCAGAAACTATTTTTCTTTGAAGTTTTTGAATCTGCTAAAACTTACTAAATCTCCAATTAACTTACTTCTGTCCATACAGATTAACTGTCTCAACAATGAAACCTTTCAAACCCAGAAGCTGGAAATGCCCAGGAAATTACTTTCAAACAGTTCCATCTTCATTTCCGCTCACAATTTTCAATTGGGACAAAGGAGAGTTGAGACAAAACGTAAGAATCTTTCAATTACTAATCAATTTCCCAAAGCTTTCTTTTAACATTCGCTAGTCAGTATATGTCGTACTATGACTGTTTGTACACTTATCTATTGGTTTTGTTTGTAGTAGCTTTACCTTGCCAATACTTTCAATCTCTCCACAATGTGTGTCGGCATTTTGTTTACTAGTACATGTAGTCTTGACTTGACTGTTTCTCTATAGGACTTACTGTAACGTACTCAAAACTACCGTTTAACTTAACTCTTAAAGTTAAGTTTACGTAAACAGTTTCTGCCGATCAGTGACTGAAGAAGTTTCAGCCAATCAGGGACTAAATGCCACTACGAGATCGAAATATCTCAAACTAGTTATTTTAACATTTTGTCGCTGTGTGAACCGCAAGAGCTAGTTTATACTCTTTACGTTTTGCTTACAGTGTAAGAAAAACGAGTATATAACTCCATACTATATCCGATCCAATATTTTAAAACTAGTGGAGCAAAGATCAATCCAAATTCTACCATTAACGCTTTCGTTGCATATAAAATTGCCTAAATATTTCGCTTATAAATTTGAATATGTAGTGCAAAGGAAAGGTGTACAAGTGGATCGAGATTTGGGTTCTCTTTGTTGCGGATACCTCTCCTTAGAACAGCCTGCCACCCATGGAATTCCCTCCCAATCAAAGGGAAATTACATCACTAGTCGTTCCCGGTTTGTGACGTCACTGAAGCGTTATTACTTGGAGCTTATGATCGCGGCTGGTTTGTCCTTCGTCTTGGGCGTTGCTGGAATAGACAGATGAATAAACGTTTGTGTTTGAGAGAGCGAATGGGTCAACTTGAATTTTTGCATTGTGAATTATGAAGATCTTTATTGGTTGAGCTATTGATTATGTATAGGCTAAAGTTTATTTAAATGTCTAGAAATTGATTTATCGTATTAGGCTAAAACTGCATATATGTTACATATTATTTATTTATTTTTGTTAATGCTATATGTATAGTTATTATTAGGTTAAATGTAAGAAAGGGTCATGAGCCCTAAATTTGTCTTGTTTATAAGTGTTATAAAACTTTACAAGTAAAAATATTTCCTATTTTATTCTAGTCCACATTTACGTAGCTTTCAAATATTAATAGATCATTGCTTTGAATAATCGAGATCCTCGAAATACATATAGAAAAAACAGTGTTTCACATATGTATAACAATACATGTGTATTACGGAAAAGTTGTTCTTTGTTACATTTGTAACAGATCCCCGACACTCCCGATGAGTTCAAGTAGACTTATATCGCATGTGAAAACCTGAATTGTTACGTTTAATAATTTAACTTATTTGCATTGACAATAAATACAACTTCATAGCAAAACCAAACAAAATTAAAACAATGACAACAAAAAGTTCCATTCAAAACTATAAATCCATAAAAAGGACACACATTATTCGCACTTAGGTTTTAATTGTAATCATATAATAGTGTTTTGTTAGAGAGCGGTGGCCATTTCCATACGATTGCATGAAAACCCGAATTTCTCGTAGTATTACGGCCGGAAAAAAGTAGTGATGGCTTTCCTAGGAATCCATAGTTTAAAGCGCATAGCAATAACAATGCATGTGAACTGTGGAGAGGGTCCTAATGTAAACACATAACCAAGTGTAAACAAACGCTCGGAACGTGGCCTTTATCTCGCGTAGTTGAACAAACCAGTAACCTCTCCCTTATTAATGACTTTTGGAATGTTTACTCGTTTGTTTACATATGATCATTCAATGATTTTCATGAGGTAGTGAGGAAAGAATAACACATAGTCTATTTTGTATAAACTATTACACACGGTGTCACAAAATGTGTAGCGCGCTATGTAGAACCGGATTCTACATACAACGCAGTGTAAAATTTAAGTCGAAAATGTACTGTAACATTTTTTAGATTTCGGCTTAGTTCAGCCGTAATCCCCATTTTTTAAATTTTGGAAACCCTTTGAGATATTTTTGTGATACTTAGTACAAACCTTAATTGTATTCCTTTATTTGTTATGCAACTTATCAAATTACAAAATGGCGGTCATTTGAAAATTTCACAATCAAATTCCAATTTGACTCTATTTGACTTTGAAATGTTAAAATAATTTAATAAGTTACATGAAAAATATTTTTGAAAATGTTACTAGAAAACAATAAACGTGTAAAACCAAGTTCAAAAGGTTTTTGAATTATTTATTAATTATTTTCAAAATGTACATACTTTTAATAGCGGATTACGGCTAAACTAAGCCGAAATCAAAAAATGTTACTGTACATTTTACTAACCTTCGTATGTAAAATCCGGTTCTGCATAGTGCTACATTTTTTTACACCCTGTATATAAACTGTTCATGTGTCAATTTTTTTATTTTGACCTATCGTAAAGATTATAGCTTTTTCATCGTTTAGAAACACGCTTAAAGCTTAAACTATCTACTAGCCAGTAAATAGTAAGATGGAATTTAAAGGTGAGCTTCTAATGGTGTAAGCATCAATGATAATGTTATAAATGGTAGATAGCGCGTAGATGGCTCAAGCAGGCAGCTCAACAGTTGATGCAGCCTACGCACAGAATGCGCTGCGAGACAATTTCCCTTTAGAGTCCTAAATAGAGCCACTGACGTACGCGCAATTTCGGCTTTTCTCAGACGCTTTGGTCACATTCGGGTCGTCAATATCGGTTGGGTAAACTCGAGCATATGGTGTCGAGGGTAAGATAGACGGCAGTCCTCGCAGTGCACTCTGTGCGTGAGCCGCCTGCCTCAGCCATGTGATCTATGCGCTATCTACCTACTATAACATTGTCTTTACTTACATTCAAAGTTCAAACACTTAACAGCGTGATAATCCATGCTAATTTACTACATATAAAATCTTAGTGGTTTTCCAGCATCATCATTTTGGACAAACTTGCCCAAGCATCGGCTTTAAAGGCTATGACTATCGCATACAGAATTTGCATAATTAAAGCGCGAGTGTGTCAGCTAGTGATTTATTACGAGGAAACAATAACAACAACAATGTACAGCCGGTTGACACAGTAACACACAGTTAATTCATGTGGCGCCGCCCTGACCGTGGCCGGGTCAGGGATCTTACTCAGTGAGAATACTCCCCTGCTCACAGCTTATCACTGTCCTTTCGCAGGAAGCCCAAACTACAAAGATCTGTTAGTTTAATCGATTCCAAAACAATTTTCAATTTCTGGTTTGTTTCTCACTATACTATATAATTTGATAAAATAGGTTTATTTTTTAAATGCAAAAATAAATTAAAACCCAAACTACATTATCCCAAAAATAAAATAAGTGAAAGTAGTTTAAACAAATAAAGTTTGTCTTGTTTAAGGAGGTGAAGTACGGACTACGAAGTCCTCTCTACCACTCAACCTCGACCTAGCGTCACCTCAAAGTCAAATAACAATTTGCTAGTGGTGACTGTGGGGATCGAACCCGCGCCCCAGAGTGTTGAGCTCCAGAGGCGTGCGCGATACCAATCCGCCACACTCCCCTTAAGAAGACATTTATAATGACAGTAAATAAGAAGTGATGGAATTTATGTTAAAAGATGTGATTACTGCGAAAAGCATACACCCGTTTCAACGAACACTTTTTACATATTAAATACATAAGAGACGCTGTAAAATAGAGAAGATAAATCGGCAAAAACTAAACATTATCACACCATTTCCTTTCAAAACACAATATTATTCAAACCTGCTTCGTCCTCAAATCCACTAAGTGCATAAGAAACATACTTCATAAATAGCAACTTAATTATCATTCAAAATACATGTTTACTCAAAAGATTCTGAAAATCTCAATTTAATCATTAATATCATTTATTCTAAAAGACTTTAAAAAAATCTCAATTCGTAATCATTAATTTTTATGTTACACAAACATTGGACCCTTCAACTAATTTTAGATAATCATTTTAGACATTTACTTTTACAATAATATGTAAGCAAAAATATTTTCTTGGTGTTTTTATTAAAAATTAAAATAACATTTAATTTGTGTTGCACTTAAATGCAAGCCTAGCTACTGAAAGGTCTCGCAAATTATGTATTCAAAGTATTGGCTTTGTGTTTTTATTTTACCAAATTACATATAATACCCAATACTACAGCTCAAGCACTGTATTCTGATTATACCCTTTAAAATCATGATGCATATATAACAAAAAAGCCTACCAAAGAGAACTATATGTTTGCTTATTATGATTATTTGTTGGTTTGAAATACGTGGTATATTAGTTGGCTGTACTGGACTAGATTGTCGTTTCCAGCCATGCAATCATATCGATCACCACCGCTCTTAGGCAAATCTCCTATATGATTAAATAGATAACAAAAGTTCACCGTAATTAAATAGTGGTCACCGCTTCTGGGAAACCCCTAGCTTAACAACTAGATCTTAAATCTGATAGAAAACCATTAGTGTATATTCAAACTGTTTACCGCTGTTGTTCATTTTGTTTTTTAAAGCACTAACTCTTAAGCTATGGTTTTCTAAAAAAAAAGAGTTACCACTCTCTTTCTTAGTGCAATCATATGGAAGTGATCACCGTTCTATGGGAAAATACAATCTTATGATTACATTAAAACAAAATCCATTGTCAGATTACAGCTTTAAAATAGCGGTCACCCATCTCAGGAAATTATACTCGTGTCTTTACTGAAAAATAGCGTTTCAGGATATTTGGTCAATAATTGTCATATGTGTATTCGATCTGAACATATGGTTTATAGCAATATAGCCTATTGAGCTAAAAGCCTCAAGAATCTTTGTGAAAATCACTTGGGCATTTTCCTTAAAACGCAGTTGCAATTGCAGAAAAATATTATTTTGTGAATCCATGTTGAGGATCTTAACACAGTCCCATTTGTAACCAATTTACTGAGTAATAAAATCTTTAACATCAACATTAGTTCAATAAAAGTATGGGCGTAATGTTAACGCTAAAGAGAATCCTACAGGTTTAACTGCCTGCACACAGCTCATTATAATGCCGTGTTTAAAGTGAATTAATCCCGTGAAAACCGTATGACAGGTTGTGTGTCATGAATGTTTTACCACTGTTTATGTTTAGCACACGTACAGGAAACATGAGCCCGAGTGTTTATATGTCCGGTGTTCACGGGTAAGCTGGTTGTCATTTTAATACTCCTAATCCTTGCCCATGTACGCTTCCTGAAAGGACATCTTTTTACATTTACCTGGTTTCATGTATTAGTTTATTGTTTGTAATGGCGTGAAGTTTTTTGAAACGTAATATATAGTGTTAAATTTTATCTTTAATAAATGCTTTGTGATAGTGTTTATACATCCTAGGCGTTAGGAAATGGTATTAGATTTTAACACATTTTAACACAATCCAAATATTTAAATATCTATACAAATTAATATCAAATTGTGTTACATGTGAAACAATCAAAGCTATATTGCCTAACATTACATTATAGTATACTTCATCACTAGGTCCTAAAGTGACACTTTTTGACACGAGGCCAAGTTAACGTCCGAGGCACAGCCGAGGGTCAAAAAGACACTTTCGGGCATGGCGATGAACGATACTTTTTGTCATGATGCAAATATAAATGAGAAATGAAGGTCAATAAACGTTTTAATATTATAAAGAAACTTAAGTTAACATTATTTTCCATTTCAAACTTAAGTGGTTAGTCATAATAAAGAAATATTTTGGATCAAAATCACTGAAAATGTTTAAAGACTTAACATTTTCAGTGGTTTTAATCTAAAAATATTTCTTTATTAAGTTAACATTGTTTTGAATTCAGCAGTCTGAATTAAAATGTTTTGAAGAAACAGCAGCTGTTACACTGATTTACTATAAGTCGGTGTTGAAATTCAAAACAAACTCGTTGAACCAGCTGATGTTCATACTAAAAAGATCATTAAAATGGTCTTTTCTCCATGAGAAAAACATCATCAAAACAATACTTACTAAAGGCATTGTCACTGGTGCGGCTGGAACGTCTAACGTGCAACGTCAGTCGTTGGACGTCAGACGTAGAGCGCCTGCTTTGTATTGTTTCAACGCTTGTCCTCACACGGCCGCCGCTGAGTCGTTGACGTCTGTCGTAGGGGTCTGCTCTTGGAGCAGTCATAGTCGCAGTCGTTGCACGATTTGTGAGGTGTACACACATGAAGTTTCGTGAAAGTGCGTAGTGTTTTTTGCGATGTCTACCAAATTTACATAATTGTCAATTACAGTTGTCATTTATGAATTTTATTTATCTTACTAGCTAGCCCCTCCTATATTGCAGGTTCTAAACTATATATTAAGCTACATTCAATGAGTAAAACCAATAACCTATCTTAACGTAAGAGCGAACTTTTCATCTCCTGTAATTGGATACGGGATGTAGTTTGTATATTTTCTCTTCAGGTCCTCATTGATCAAACTAGACACAAACTTAAACTGGAGTTTAGAAAGTCTGAAGAACTCAGAAAACATTCCCTCATCAGCTTTCAAATTATTATTTATTAATATTTTCTAGTATCCTTTTTTTCTTCTTGTTTTAAATATATTATGCATGCTAAGTCGTGGTTTATCATTTCTTAAGTTTCTTCATCTTTTATATCTTCAATCAGCAAATAACTTAAAAGATTGTTTTAATTCATCATTGTTTTAATTAACAGTACACTCACCGACAGTCAAGAAGCAACTGAGCTACCGACTACCGTGAGAAAATCGCATCAGTAACAACAACCACTACAACGATAATCTCCAAGCGATAACCGTCCAACGACTGACGTTGAACGATATACGTTCCAGCCGCACCAGTGACAATGTATTTTATGTAAAAGTGACATTTTAGCACTGTTAATATAGTAATGAATCAGTTGTTTTCAGAGCAGTATGACAAAAATTATGATGTCATTCTGCTCTGAAAACAGCTGCTTTAGACACAAGTATTTACGTGCTTAAGAGTCACTTTTACACCCAAGTATGTAGATAAAGTAGTATTTTATTATGTCTTCCTCCCTAGGGAGAAAAAATAGTAATTTTAAATTATCATAATTATTGTGATATAGACATCAGCTAGTTCAACGAGTTTGTTTTGATTGTTTTGAGTTTTAACACTGATTTATAGTAAATCAGTGTAACAGCTGATTATAGTTCAAACTGCTGAGTTCAAAACGATGTTTACTTAATTGTTTCTTTATGATATTAAAACATTTATTGACATTTATTTCTCATTATTATTTACACATCACAAAAGCTTTCGTCGCTGCGCCTCGAACGTTAACTTGTCACTAAAAAGTGTCACTTTAGGACTGAGTGATGAAATATACTGTTTCAGACAAAATTGTTCCTCATCTAGGCCTATTCTTATTAACAACAATGCTAAGCTGGTTATATATTTTAGGCGTGTAAGTAAATAGACTATGTTGACGAGAGTAATGCAGTGTATTAACTATTACTTTTAATCAACCGTTTTCAATGTAATTGAAAAGTGGCACTACCTACTGCAATTAAAATGCTATAAAATATTATAGTTTCGTACCACTAGTTCGGAGCTATCACAGGTTTCTTAGTTAGTTTTCAAATTGTTTAAAATACTGTATAATTTATTATTATTAAGTCGTTGAGATTTCAAACAATCGACCAAATATGGAACTGAGAGGGAAAACATTTTCATAATGCAAAAGCACAAAGCAAACTTATCGTGGATTTAAAATGCACAGCGTCATGAGAGAGTAAAGGCCAAAGGAATAAGTAAGCTCGTAAGAGGAAATTGCATTACAGTATAAGATTAAGGTGAACCCTTTAATGTCAGAAAGCCTAGAGTTTGTACTTAGTTTGCGCTCTCTTTCTCTAACAACTTCCCTTGAAAAGGGCAATATCAAATTTTAGGCTATGTAAATAAAACATACCATTCTGGTTGAATATGAATAAGAGTAACTGTAGGGTTAACTGGGGTAGTTATCAGTATCACCTAAAATAAATGGGTCGGCTAAACTTTCCAATTTAGTTGATGTTCAATATAGTTATTGTATTATGTCCACAATACCTCTATTTAGCAAACTTCCTTTAGAAAGTGATATATTCATACCGTCAGCATGGAGGTTAGTTAATGGTAAACCTTATGGGTGACCGTTATTTTAAAGTAAATATTTAAGGTAAATGGAACTATTTTTTATTTTAATATTGTGGTTATTTGAATTTAAAATAAAACTTTTAAGTGAACCACAATAAGGTGTTCAATAGACACAAGACGTTTTGAGTTTAAAATGGAGAGTCATCAGTTAAATTATAATATAATATAATAAGAGGGGTTGCGTTGAACTGGTTCGAGAGCTACCTGGTGGGGAGAACCTAGAGGTGAGTGGGCGATGCCTGCCCTCCTACCGATCCAGACCGGGGTCCCCATGGTTCTCTCGGCAAATTTGTTCTTGATTTTTTCAACACCTTACTTACACAACCTTTAGTAGGTACTACAAATGCATTTGCCGACGATCTCGCAATTTTCTATTTTAACAAAAGCATTTAAAATATATGGGACGATAACTCACGACCTAGACCTGCTTAGGTACTGGTGTACAAGTAACGAAATGCAAATTAACGTAGAAAACAAAATACATAAATTTCCATCATAACAGTTTTGTTTTTGTAATTCTCAGAAATTGCATACCATTAGCTGCTGTAAACAAGGGCCGTGTAGTTGTAAAACCATTGAAAAAGTAAGCAGTCTAAAGTATCTGTATTTTTTGACGAATTGAGTTGGGAAAACAAATTACATTTTACACAGCAAACTCAAGTTTGCAATCAGAAAATTTACCATTTGAGAAATTTTGTGACGTTAGTCTCCTAAAATGCTTTATTTTTATTATTCATTCGTCTTCAATACGCATAAATTGTTGGGGCCGCCCAATTATTTAATAAATCGCATAAGAACTACCCAAAATCATTATATTAGAATAATTCTAAAGAAAAATAAAAGAGACAGTTCATTTTATATAAAGAATGAAACATACTTCCTATTGAACATCTTTTTGTCTACAAAGTTTTAAGGCAATTTTATATTAGAAGCGGGAATATTGCGTCAAATGATTTTTCTTATATTACAAGAAGTTGTGTCAGAAACGAATTTAGACTACCAAAAGTTAACAAATCAATACTTAAAAGGTCAAACTTTTACTTAGGCCCAAAATATTTTAACAAATTGCCCCTAGAGATCAAAAATTGTAGAAGTGTAGATAGGTTTTGTAAAATTATTTTGAAATGGTTACTTTTTGAAGAAAACGTATTTGTTTTAAATAATGTTGTAATTTAAATTTTATTGGTTACAAGGTCTAATAGTTAGTAAGATCGTCTGTATAAATATTCTGTGTATTTGTTGTATAGAAATGGTATTTTTTGTTCAGAAACTAAGTTCCGTTTATTTGTTGTAGAATAATTGTATATAAATTTATTAGCTCAATTTAGTTTTATTAGATGTATCCTCATGTACATACTTGTTTAGTTATAAGCGCTGCAGAGCTCGATTTAAAGTGTAATATCAATATTGCTGAACTGTAGTGTTATTTTATGAATCTTTTTGTTGAACTGACCACACTACTAGAAATCGTGGTCAGTCAATTTCTATATTACCATGTATGTTTAAAATGTAAATTTTGAGGAATAAACGTCATTTATTCATTTATTATAAAGAAGAGAAACAATATAATATACATAAAATAAAATTGTCAAAACAAACAATAATGTTAAAATTGTAAACAAACAACTAAACTAGCAGCCTCTTTAGGCCTACTAAACTTAGTTTTTCATTTATAAAAAAATTAAAAGTTTTTCATTTATAATTTTGAAACTATTTTTGTTTCAATCGAGCTTTTCTTTATGTACATAATTATTGTATTTGTCATGTTTATTCTATTTTACCAGAGTGCAGTCAAAACGTCTCGTGATTATTAATACACATTATCTTGGTTAACCCAAAAGTACTATTTTAAATTGATTCGAACTATCGACGCATTCGAACGCAGTTTAAGCGTTAAAACTGCTTGCTTTTGACAAAATAAGTTCGAAAATTTTAGTAAAACTGAAACTGTTTGCCAAATTTGCAGTTTTATTTTTGCCGATAATTGTAAAAACAGTTACTAAATCAAAGTAAATATCCAGCAACATTATTTTTCTTGTTTAGAAATTGTTACTGTTTTGGAGGTTGGTTCAATGTTCATTTTTTTTCTCTTATATACTACTGTAATATCGTGTTCGAGGTGTGACATGAACCCCTGGTGTATATTGTTTTCATCTGCGTTTTCAACAAACACCCATAATTGATAGTATCCAGCTTCGAAGGAAGACATGGCAAGTCTTGAACTCGTTTAGAAGTGTCAACGGATCGATACATTTCAGCCACACCATTAATTCTCAGTCTGATCACGTGGGGATGTAGAACTTAGCAGCTGATTTGGAGGCGAGCCAGCCCAAGTTGGCCTCAGCCCACTCAGCCCAAACTTGCCCAGATTCAACTCTTCCCCTTGCCTCTTTTCTACACCCCGACTTTAGAACTTTACCACTTTATCTTAAACTTTGCCGATCGCTACAGTTTAACCTCAATATTTATCCCCTACCTTTAAACCCTCTAATTATAAGTTAAAATACATATCATTAACTAGTTAATGTGGTGTCAAATTAAAACTGTATTATGGATATAAATTTGGATACACGTTAATTAACTAATAGACTACTAAAGAAATTTGAAGATAACATTTGTAGACCGAATCTGGACTGTAACCCGGTTATCTCACTTGCCGAACACATTTATACGTTTTTTAAATGATTGTACATTTAATTCTTACGTCTTAGAAGAAAATAATAAATAATCATCGACTGCGTATTACATGTGGTGGCACCAAAAACTGAATGGTTGAGGTCATGAACATACGGCAGAAAAAGAACTGGCCCAGGAACCCCGAACTTTATTTTTGTCGTAGTTGATATGTTACTAACACACTAAAAACAGAACACCTCTAAGTCCATATCCATACAGTTTAAAAAGTAATATATTATGATCTATGGACTCGAAAGATTTAGGAAAATCTAAAAATACATTGGCAGTTCTCTTTTACCCTTCAATCCGTTGTGTTAATATTCTTTTATAACACATGTTTTTGATTTATGTGATTTGGTTTAGGAGAACAAATGGAACAAATATTGTCATTATAGACCAATACTCCAGATATTTTGAAGTAGAAGAACTTCAGAGGATGAGGACATCTGATGTGATTCATGTATGCAAACAAGTTTTTGCTCGTTACGGAATCCCTCAACGTGTGTTTTCGGACAGTGGAACTCAGTTTAATTACCTAGAATCTAGCGAGTTCAGACGATTTGCGGAAGAATGGGATTTAAAACGTTTCGAAGTAGTCCACAATACCACCAAGCCAATGGTACATCAGAAGCAGCAGTGAAAATTGCTAAGGGAATACTTAAAAGAAATAAGACCAACTTTGAACTCGCCCTCCTGTTGTATAGAACCACACCTCTAGAAACAGGATCCAGCCCATCTGAACTTATGTTCAAAAGAACACTGAGAAACAATCTCCCTTCTATGTTCACCGGGAAATCATACGAAGATAGAAACTTTCCAGTGAAGGAAGAAAGGTACAGAGACAAATATAAAAATCAATTCGACCGAAGACACAAGACAAGTAATTTGAGACCATTGGTGGTTGGAGACATGGTATGGATCACGGACCTACGGCGTCATGGTGAAGTCCTGAGGAAGTTGAAGGAACCTCGATCATATCTAATTGAAACAGAGAAAAGGAGGATTAGACGCAATAGGATTCATTTGATCCCTGCACCTTATTGGAACAATCTTGAAATAGAAGGTCCTCCTCATACACCGCTAATAGTGCCCGACGTTATGACGTTAGTCGAAACCCCAGCTCCAGGCCCATCAGGAAGCCACTTCGTTATCAGACCTGATAATGAAGATGTCCCATCTTGAAAGGGGATGTTGTGTTAATATTTTTTATAACACATGTTTTTGATTTATGTGATTTGGTTTGTTGTTGTTTAGGGTAAATAAAGTTCGTTCAACCAACTTCACTAGATTATTAATTAAATTTTAATTTGAATCTAAAACACAATCCCTAAAACTTCATTCGTTAAATGTGACTATCGCGTTTAAAGTTGTGTTTTCTTTTCTAAAGCCAAATTTGTTATTTTTTAATGTGTTACTATGATACAAAAATATATTAAGTTACTTAGAGAAGACCTTTTTTGGAAAATGTTGAAGTATAGGCAAGATAGAAATAGGGCGGTTATTTGTCACATCATGATGATCACCCTTTTATATATCGATAATATTTTCCATCTTTTTAAAAAAATATTTTTAAATCTTAAGTTTTTATAAAAAAGGCAAACAAAGTTACTACTTTGACAAGCTATTACAAGCATTTAAGTTTGTAAGATAAAGCCAAGAAAATATTATGATCCTAAACAAATGAAAAACACATACATGACTAAAATTAAGGTATGTACAGTTTCTTCAAATTTTGACTTGTTAATTAACCTTACGAAGGCAAACTATTATAAGATGTGTCAAACGTTATCAGCAGGTTTATACGTTGAGAAATTACATAAATCTAACAGTTAAGTCCAGGAAGTTTCCCTTCATTTCCTCTCTTACCTTAGTTGTAAACTGCAAGAGATAAACTTAATGATAAATGTACTGAATAACTGTCTCCCTGGTGTTACCTTCTCAATTTATACGTCGCACAACAAGTATTCGGTTCAAAAAATAGATAATATGCCCAAACACCTTTAGACACGTAAATAAACCAAACTGTTCTAATATTTCGTTGCTAAATATTATATTTAGGTTTATTTCAATTTAAGCTCATAATCAAATGTTTGAAAAATTATGAACGCCCTTGATTTATTTTTTTAATAGAATATGTGCTTCATTAAGACAAATTGGATTTGATCAGTTCCAAAATCTAAGCTTGTATTATGTATTAAACAAACTGTTAGATTTTAAATTATAAACAGTACTACAGAAAAATAGCATATTGTGTTTATACTATTCCCATAGTAAGCTTACTACTATAATTGTAACTTCAAATGAACTTTCTCCAACTAAAGAGTTACTATTCATGACAAGCAACGCAATTATAAGTCTTGAGATACTTGAACAACACGATGCCCAGTCTGTCTGTATAATTTCGCTTTGTTGTCGTACTGAACCAACAGCGTCAGGTGACCACTAATGAGCTGTCTGACAGACTGTCCTCTAATTGGTTCAATTATTATTAATGGGTATTACCTTGTCACTATCCTCTTGTCGAAGGACGACGCGTTTCAACCTAATACCATAATCATGTTCTCATCCGCTGGCTTGCTTCACATTAAACTTCCACACAAAGTACATGACACACACGAACGACAACGAATAAACGAAATAAATTAAAACAAATAATAAATACGAAACATCGAGCCGGCTCACGAACAAACTCCCGTCACGGCATGCGAAGACTACACTGAGGCTTGCATCTACGTCTTCTCCCCTCCCCACTTCCTGCTCGACTGATAACAGATGATCAGCTGATACTGGTTGTCTTGAACTATTGATAAGGTGGTTAAAGAGATGGTGTGATTTGTACTGTAATTTTTCGTTTAAAAGTGGATGATTATTTTTAAAGGACTTGTATATTTCGAATTCTTCTATGGAGTTGAGATAACTTGATTTTTGGGAGTAGTGGAGGATTTGTAGACTCTCGTTTATAGGTAACAGTGAATGTTTCATGTCAACAAGATGCTGCGCGACGTTTGAGCGTTGTTTTTCACGCTTAGAGTCTGGAATATGCTCTTTAAATCTCTCCTTAAAGGAGCGTCCTGTTTGTCCTATGTACGTGCTAGGCAACCGCGCATGTTATCTTGTATACACCTGATTTGTCCATGTTGTCCTCTGTATTCTTTTTACGGTTGAGTAGTTTTTGGGATTTATTTGATGTTTTGAAGGATAGTTCGATATTATGTTTTTTGAGTTCTTTCTTTAAAGCATGTTTGTTGTGTGGCAATATTCGACACATATGTATTTTTATCACTTTTACTTTCATCCGCTACTGGTGGGTTATTTTACGAGTCTGTTGTTTGTTTATTAATCTGTCTATCAACTCAGCTTTGTAGCCATTGGCGATTGCTATGTTTTATGATTTTGACCTCTTTGTAATTGGCTTCGGTCATAGGTACATTGGTGAGTCTGTACAATCATTGAGTTATGCTGTTGGGCATGAGAGTGCGGGTGGTATGAGGAGGCATGTATTGTCTGGTCTGTGGTTGTAGGCTTTCTATAAATACTGTATTCTAATTTGTCATTTTTTGTAATTGTTAGATCTAAAAGTTCAATGCATTATCTTGTTCTATTTTGTGTGAATTTTAATTTTGGTGCTATTTTATTTAAATACAAAAGTAGGTTGTCTAGCTGTCGAGAATTTCCATCAAACAACAAACATGTGTCATCAACATACCTGTAGTACATTTTTATTTTATTTTTAGACTTATTTTTCTCAGATAAAATGTGTTCATTTTCAATATGGTTTAGGTAAATGTCTGCTAGAGTCCTGATAGAGGAGAGCCCATAGCCAAACCGTTCGTTTGTTTGAAGTATGTTCCTTCAAAACTAAAATAATTTTGGTTCAATACTTCCCTTAGTAATTCCATCAGCTCCTTAACACCTTCTTGTAACAGTGTAGGCTATTTAACAATTTGTTTTGGATTTCAAGTGTTTCTGTATCGACGTTGGTGGTTAACATCAAATGATACTAGTAAGTGGTGGGTCTTATTTTGTACGTCTTTGTTTTGTTTATAAAATCATACGAGTTTCTCAGACTGTGACTGTGTTCAAGTTTTACATGATGTTTTAGTAATTCAAGTTTTTTGGCTAACTTGTAAGAGGGAGCTCGTTTATAATCTACAAGTGGTCTGATGGGTGTTTCATTTTTATGTATTTTTGCAGGCCTCGCATTTGGTGCTGCAGGATTCATTACACCCAGAAACTTGATATCATTTTCACTAAATAATATTTTGCTAGAATTAATTAGTTTTCTTATTCATTGTAAGCTTTAGATTTTTTAAGAGGAACAATGCCGTTCTTTTCAATAAAATCATTTACTTTTGACATATTCTTGTTTGTACATGGTAGTGCCTTTATTCACCTTACACAAGATAGCATCATGGGCAGTGAGTTTTCTCTTATGCTTTAAATAATCCGATCTCTTGATTATTTAGATTAGACTTTTGTTGGAAGATTTATTACTTAGTTTTCTTTTACTCTAGCAGCATTTCTGTCATCCCGTTGGTATGGTCTTGATGGCACATTCATGTTAAGAACTTCACTAAGGTTACTTTTCTTATCAGTTAGCGGCAAGTTATACTAGGCCTTTTTCCAACAGTGAGGTTTCATTTGTGTCATGGATGTCTTATTTACAACCCTAGAAAACTGAAATCATGTAATATATTTTCCCAGATTTCTGAATATTCATCAAGTTAGTGAGTTTCTTATTCATTGTGGCTTTTATTAAGTATTATTTTTTGAGACGGATGTTTCAATTTGTTCAATTATTCTCTCTCCAGGACGGGTGAACAGAATTCGCTAATTGCAAAATATTTGTGTAGTAATAGTGTGTTCAGCATATTTTTTTTATTATAAAGGTAGCTAATCTCGTTTTTAACCATAGATTTTCTGCTGAATAGTTTTCATGGCTGCTACAGACTTATTATTTATCTTTACTTGGACATAATTAGGCTTTTTTTATTTCGTGTCGTTGGCAGTTTATTATACTTTTATGTTGCAGATGGTATTTGACAACTTTAGTTTAATGTTTTTGAACTGAATGGCTAGTTTTGCCTGGTTATAGTGAATTATTAAATCATTCATATTACTAATGACAATCTAACAGAATGATTTAATGGTTCAATTAATTGGTAATTATCTTACTTTTAAAAATTAAAAAGTGGGAACTTCAGACTTAAAATCTTGTATGTGTTTTCTAGACCAAAACACTTACGAAATCAGTCATGGATTATTATTTTTTACGGATAAAGTTAGGTTAAATAATTGAAGAAAACTATGTGTAACAATAATAGTTTGTTAGTCAGTTGACAATAAAATTGTTTTACTATAACAAACAAACTATGATTAATAATTAACATTAGAAAAATATAAAAATGATAAAATTGTAATAAAATCTATGGTACGAGGACAGGCTGAATTGAGGTGTAATATTGTAAATTATAATTCATGTTACAATAGATGTTTGAAAGTCATGCATATATTCACCCACGCTGTAAAACGATGTATTAATCAAATACGATTTTAATTTTCGTTTGAAAGTACTCAAATTAGGTTCAGTTTTTACGTTTTTAGGTAAATAACGGCTTGTTTATTTTTAGTGAATCCACACGTTCCTTGCCGGCGCATCATGTGGTTTGTTTGTGCATGTTACTGTGAAGTGAATAATTCCTCCAGGGAGTGCATTATTCATGGTTATGTTTTATTTAAGTTGCGTTCCATTCAAGTATACACACACCACTGATATAACTGAAACATACAAAGAACCTACAAAGGAAAAAGGCAAAAGCACGTAACACAGGAGTTGAGTGAGCTTTGTGCTTTTATTACATGCATATTTCAGGAGAAATATAGGACACATGGGGACAGAAATCTACCTGGCCTGCATGTACTGTTGTACTGCACTGCAACACATGTAATGGACTACTGATTGAACTTAGCAGCACCTTGCTCATTATTCAAAATTGTATTTTGACAGAATTGACACAATGAATGTATATCAACATGTGAAATTCAAACACTGAAGTACAAACCAAGTTGTGTGATCACACTACATGTTTCAACCATATAGTCTTTTTTCACAGTTTTACACAACTGCGTTTGCACTACTTAAGTGCAGTTTAAATTACAAATTTGTAAATATTATCATATTGTGCAAACCTGATCCTTAAGAATAACACACAAAAAATGAACATGATGTTTCTGTATATCAATAATATCTTTAGATCGTAATTTGTATAAACGCTAAATAGCTAACTTATTACTAAAGAAATTTGAAGACAAAATGTTTGGACCGAACCGGGACTTGAACCCGGGCCTCCCGCTTACCGGGCGGTTATGCTGACTACTAAACCGTCCGTCGGCCCAACTATTTATGCCTTCAAATTTAAAGAAGCCTGCGTCCGTGGCTCAGTGGGTAGAGTCACGGCTTGCAAAGCGCAAAGTCGCGGGTTCGATTCCAGCGCAGGCACAAGAGTTTGGACCGCTTTCCAAAAGCGTTTTCGTGATGCCCTCAAAACCTTAAGTAAAGCAACTCAATAAAAATGCCATTGGCGTAGACAGAAACAAAAAAAAACACCAAAAAATACTTAAATCTGAATGTTTAAATTCCAGTTTGTTGATTTAAAGTCACTATTTGATAGTTACATGTTTCTGATAAATATTCATATTTACGTACCTTTCTAAATTTGAAGGCATAAATAGTTGGGCCGGATAGTGTAGTGGTCAGCATAACCGCCTGGCAAGCGGGAGACCCGGGTTCAAGTCCCGGTTCAGTCTAAACTTTTTGTCTTCACAGGTCTTTAGTAATAAACAATATCTTTAGGTTATAGTTGAATTCTACCGAAGGTCTTTCATTACTAGTTTAACTTCAACTTCAGTACTGCAAAAAATATCTATACCATAACTGCAATCCAATAACTATATTTCATGAAATTAAAGCTTTGCTACGTGCTTTATTGCGTGAATTGTTACGTAAGATAAGTCTCGCTGTTCATAAACAAACAAAGCCCACATAATTAATACCTTTAACCTACCAAAGTCCATAGTGAGGGTGTATTAAAGCTAAACACCGCTTGACGATGTTCAGTAGGTTCAATAGCGGGCTTTGTGCTTGAAGCCTGCTTAAGCAGGGCCATCAGAGTGCTTAGTTAACCACTTACCCTTTGACCGAGGGTCTTAATCAACTGTTACAATACAAACACTGTGGCTATTATAATTATAGACTAGTATGTAGTATATACTAGTTTAATGCTATATACGTTAGAAATTAACAAAACTACAATATTCCGTTCGTATAACAGTACGTTTTCAAGTAGTAACAAAAGGGGACAAAGGGAAACATTAGGTTGAAAACAGTAATACGTCTTTATTTATGGTTTATTGTTTTCAACCCAATTTAGACCTTGCTATTCTTATACGAAATATTCAGTTTTAACTGACTTCGAAACGAGGAGGTTATACAAGTTGACCTCGATTTTATTTTTATGTCTGTTCACGAATTATTGAAGTCGTTTTATTGTTCATTTCTTTCATTACGTCTATAGTATTATACTAAAGTCATTAGACATCTCAAGAATCCATAAACTAGAAAAAAATGTTATTTAAAGTTGAAAAAGGCTATACCGAAATATACTGAGCTTTTATAGAGATTTTTAAAGTTTTGCCACTTTCACATTCTTAGTAATAACCTTTCATAAAGTCTTTGGGCCGCAAATCAACTAAGCTTCTTCAACGCAGTTACCAAGAGGCTTGCAGAAAAGGTATCCATGAGTTATAACAAAATCAAACACCTGACGAGAACAAGACTTTCTATCGGGATAGTAAGGGCTGCCAGTGTGTCTGTTCGAAGAACCAGAAGAAGAGTTATGGCCGGAGAAAGTTTAGCAGACCTGGGCTTCCAATAGCATCCCAATGATCTTCGTTTTTTCTTTTAATTGTACCATTATATTTTCTTATTACTAGTTATTAAAAACAAAACTGCCGTTCGACTTTGTATTAAAAAAATAAAAACTTTAAAAATGCTCAGAATATATTTCAGAAATGCCTTATAACTTAAATTAATGCTTATTACTATTTATACATCTTTAATTATTGTTATTATCATTATTGTATTTCTATATTTATTTTCAATATTTTTTAAAGTTTTATTGTTTTTATTTCAAGTTGAACGACATATTTTGTTTTCAATATACTGGTATAATATGTACTAGTAGATATTAAAGTAGTAGTAGAGTTTTAATGTTTTGTGCTAAAAATACTGCATTTCCAAAACTCAGCATGTTTTGATAGGATCTTAAGACACTTCCGGTCAGGATCCAATAAGCAAAGGTGCCCTGAGCCAAGTTATTGGGTCACTGGCTCCAGTGTAAGTGTATCTGTGCAGGCTAAAAACTTTATCTGTGGCTTTCATCAAAGTTTTCTGATTATGCCAAATAATTAACCAATCTAAATATATTATTACCACCTCGATAGAAATTAACACATCCATTTCCAATATAGAAGTTCACTAAAACGCACCAGTTTACTTAAGTCTTAAATGGAAACAAACAACACGGTGTATACTCGTATATTACAGTCAAGAAGCAGATTGATTTCTACAATATTTCTCTGGAAAGTTTCAGATGTTTACTTATTTATGTACGAGTTTTACACTCATAGTGGAGATCTCGCAAACTATGGAACTTTCATATTACAAGGGAAATGTGATGTGTGTTGTTCGACATGCTGAGTCGAACAAAATGCAACTCGTATCGATATAGCTCCTGAAATCATAGAGTCAGCAGGTTTATTTCAATGTAATGGTAATATGTGAGGATGGAAAAGGAGGGTATGCCCAGAAAAGGGTTCAATGGCCACGTCAGGTATCGTTTTGTATGTTTTTACATGTTTAATCACTCAAAGTCGCGTTTTCCTTTTCATCTAAAATTTATAAATTCGTTGTAATAAAACCTGTTGATTCTATAATGAAAGGAGCTATGTTGGCCAAAAACCTATCATTTGACTCTACAAGCCAAAAACAATAAATTATATATTGGTGATTTGCGAGGGATATATCTTTATTTTCTCAAAATACCCACTTTTACGCTCATAAATCAATAAAGTCTCTCTTATGAGAGGTTTGTTGTCCTAAAAGTTTTTTATCGGCTCAGCATGTAGGAAATTATATAAAATTATATCCTCATGATTATTCTTAAACTAAAGAATTTGTATTACCATTGCTATCAAATAACATCTTTGAATTTATTTTTTACTTAATTTATTTGGCAGATTTTGGAGTAGTTTGACTGTACAGTAGTCTATAGATGTTGTGTACGGGAGGATCAACTTGGAAATAAATTTGGAGTATCCAGCATCAAACTTTATTTCTTAATTCATTTCATTCTAATTGCTCGGTTTTATGAGTTGTTCTAATTTTTTATTCAAAATTCTATCCGTCAAAGCAGTAAAAATATTTATTAATTTAGAATAGCGTGAGACATTCCTTACCATGTAAAATAGTTCAAAATACAGATGTATATTCAACTTGTTACGGGTATTATAAGATGTTGCTGCATACACAACTGCAGAATGCTTTTAACGTAATGCATGTTTCTGAGCTGTTGTACGTTTTAAGCTTTCCGTAATATCGTGGGAAATGTCAAAGTTCAGAAGGCATGGTAGCTTGGGGTGGCGAAACCAATAACAAGTCTGAGTACAAACGTACTCGTACATTTAACCTGTTTCTACAACCCCAAGGTTCGAGGGTTGAATATTTCTGTTAACAAGTTGTTGCCACCAGCAATATTGGAAAATACAATAGTTTTCTTATAAAACTACCCGTATATTTCCCTGGTGTATGTAATATTGTTGTCCTAGTTTTAGCTTAGTATTACTTTGAACAACTTGGATTGTCACAAAGCAGAATTAGATTTTGGTCAGATAAAAGAGCAAGTTTTGTCCTAACGTTGATTTTGATCTTGGCCGGTAAACTTGGTTTGTCATTAGGATGCCAGGGCCTCATTTGGCACATAGCTGTGTCGGTAATGGCAGTTTCATTGTGGTCCGAGCATTCCATCGCTCTTCCCCCATTGTTGAACATCTCGTTAGAGAATTCGAAAGAAGTGCCAAATAAAAACTCCTTATGTTTCCCACTCAAATCTCCAGGTTTTTATTTTGGCTTAATTAAAGTATTTGAACTGTTTTTTGTTTTCATATTTTTGTTTAGTGACCGTTCCATAAAACGGTCGTAAAGTTGTAAATTCATGTTAAAGGTTCAACAAATTAGACTACAATAATAGTACGAGTTTTCTACTAAGAAGTAGGTAGATTAAAGTGTTAAGATGTGTTACGGTTGATAGCATGATAAACAGTATGAACTAATAGAATCTACAAATAAAATATAAATCGCGTTATGTAGTTTAATTCAAAACATTAATGTATGTGCAATAAAAAAGGGAACGCCTGTTATGGCTTTAAAATTGAGATCGACTAGACTGTAAATGTATTATTACTATGTGTTCTGCATATAAGAGAATGTGAAAATACCCTTTCATTACAACGAAGGAAGTTACTGAAGCAGGTATTACGAAAACAACAGGAAGTTTTCTCATTTCCAGGCATGTTTTAAATATTAACCTCATATTACAGTCATATCCTGTGAGACCTAACCAGCTCTTACTAAAATAATATAAGTTCGGTTATGCAATTGTTCTCCTAAATCACAATTTAAAGTTTAGTACTTTCTTATGTAATGGAAAACGTGGCTCTTAAAATAAAACCGTGCAAGGATGTTGCGGCCATAAAACCGAAACAGTAAAACATATGACCCTCATAAAAATATCTCCCTTCCCAAAAGCACACACGCTGCTTTTAATTGTTTAACAAGGAATCCTCTCAGATTATACGGATATACGTGTTTTGTTTGTTTTGTTTTTTAGAAGGGAAGTGTGTTAGAACTATCGTTCTTATAATTTATTGCTCAGTAACTTTAACAATGATGAGGATGTTCGTTGTATGATTATTGTATTATATGATTATATAATATCACTTGAAAAAACTCAAATCATTCCAAATTATAAAGAAATGATATAGTATATTGTAATATTGTAAAGTAAAGGTTAAATACATTACACATAACTTAAATTGCAGTTTTAGTTTATTTTCTAAACGTTTACCTTTACTTGTTTAACTACACAGTAAGTATAAATACTAGTACCTTTAATATTATAACCAGATAATACAAACAATTAAATCATATATTAAAACATGTCATGACAATAAATTTATTGATATAGAAACTCCTTGGCGTTATGCCACACCAAGGTCCTCTTCGCGCAAAGGTAAGTTTTGCTAAATAATATGGTACAAATAAAATAAAATGTACATTTACATCTATCACTAGGTCCTAAAGTGAAGCTTTTTGAAATGAGCTAAAGTTAACGCCCGAGACACGGCCAAAGATCTAAAGTGATTTTTCATTATGCAAACACTCGGAATACTGAGAAATTAATATCACCAAAACAAGCCTTTTTACCTGTGAATAAACGTGCAATTTTAGCAAGTCATTACATGTGTCCAAAGCAGCTGTTTTTTAAAAAAAACTGTCAAAACACTTTTACTGCCTAAGTTCTAATCTAATATCATTTAACAACAACGTTCAACAGTTAGTATAACAGCTAGCGCTTGATTTACGACACTCATCTTCATATCATTAAGTTTACAAGCAGGTAGGTTGCGGGTACGAGTATGTTTTAAAAGGTTGGAACTCAGTTAATGGAAGGAGTCTCGGTCAACGTTGTTATCTAGTTTGTAGGTTTTGGCTTACCTGAGCAGCTTTACCTAAGCAAACACATCCGCTACAATTCAGTTATAGTCTTTCCACAGATTTGCACAGAATTCTATAATGTTTATCTCTTTCTCTTTTGAAACAAATGTGCTTTGTTTTAAGAAAATAAGACCGACTTTAATATTTTGATCGGGCTTCTATTTTTAAACACAACGTGTAATTGTTGTTAATAATACATTGAAATGTGATACGTTTGTAAAACGCATCTAGTCAACGCGTAGAAAAATGCAGTGTTATGCTATAAAACTGTATTTATGATCCGATTTATATATAACTTGGTATAAAGGCTTATGAAACCGTACCTAACATGAGTACCGGGAATCAACAACATCTGTTCCGAAATCAGCAGACTAAGATGGCGGAGCACTCGGCTGCACCTCGAACGTTAAAACTTTAATGACTAAAATTAGGTTATTACCTCCATCAAACAGTTCAAATTTTTGTAGTTAGTTCTGTTGGCTACATGTTTTGACGAACAGTCGTCATCTTCAGGCATGAAAATCTTGATGATTCATCCATGTGGACTACGTTATGTAGACATTCACACACACACACACACATCACAAAAACAATTAAAATATGTGTGTGAATGTCTACATAACGAAGTCCACATGGATGAATCATCAAGATTTTCATGCCTGAAGATGACGATTATTCGTCGAAACATCTAATAACAGAACTTAACTTTTAAAAAAGTTCAGGGTAATTTTAGCCATAGCAATTACCAGTTCAGGGGTTATTTGAAATTAATTTTAAAACTTTAGCTCTTATCAAAAAGCTTCAATTTAGAACCTAGCTGAAAATATATACTAAGCTATTCTACGCTTTCAGGGTTTAAAAAAACTAGATTATTAGGTTGAATTTATTTAATAAGTTATATTTGTATTGACAACTATGTTTGAAATCAACACAATATTTACAATATTTCTAGCTGAGCCTTTGTTTTATAAAACTATTTTAGGTTATTAGAGTCAATACTTAAACTAACTCAAGCTTACTATGTCTAATATCTAACAATAAATAGGTTTTTTTACATTTAAATCATTTTTGTTTTCAGATCTTGGAAGTCTATTAATTTATTTATTTTGTAAGTTCTGAGGGGACTTTGCTATAGACATAGACTGAGGCCAAGAAGTGGAGCCTGAGCACACGCCAGTGTCGGGCAACATGGCATCCCCCCCGCTCCACCACACTGGAAACAAGTGATAATATTACCTATAGGTAAATAATAAATATCCTTTTAGGAAGTTAAAACAATTTCCAAATTTTAATGGATGAAACTTAAGGGCATCGTTTAAAAATAAGTGTACTTTAGTGTATTTATTTTATGTTTTCGTATTTCCAAAATTGTCAAATGTCACAACGGGGTTCCTCAACTAAAATACAACAGGTGAGTTTCCAAACACAAGAATATTTGACAAAATCATATAAAACTATTGATGACAAAGGTAATTAAAGAGAGGCCATGTCTCTTTAGACAGATGGAGAAAAGGTCAACCCAAATCGACCGGAACTTCGTGACATGGAAAGCAGATTCTGTCCAGCTTAGGGTAAATTGAGAAATTATACATTATGATTCTACAAGAACTACTAACCTTTATGGTTTATCTAAGCAACACTTGTGTTCAAGTTGGAACTCTTGACTTAGATATGTACTTCGTAAGTAACACGTAATAAAGAAAACATATCTTTCAGTTCAGATTTTAAATTATCAGAATTTTTTGGCAGGATAAATTGCGTTTAGTGCGTGTTGTAGGTTATTATATATAACTTTTTATTTGAAAGGCTTTTTTATTTCTGTTTTAGCTACGCCAAGGCCCAGATGTCAAATGAGGAGTAAATTGTCACTGGACTATAGTCATGAGTGCTACCAGATCACTGGCACAATATTCTATTGTGGATGAAATGCCAACCAAAAATCTCACACTGAATCCATCTTCACCGATACCATCCTATCGCCAAACTTCCAATGTAATATTACAGTACTACCGGGTAAACTCTGCTATAGAGTATAGCAAATCTATTATTGACATTTTGGTTGCAAGCTATATTAAGCATCAATTTCACAAAAGCGAAGAGTTCATAAAGTTCAGTGCAAACTTAGGAACACCTAAGGGGTTTAAGGAAGAGAAGATAGGGGACATTTGGGTGAAAATCTTTGTTCAGATCTCCATAAACAGTGCACTTCATTTTCTATTATATAGTTTTTAGTTATGAACAAACTTCTACAAACCTTTTCCCTTAGAATCAAATGCGCTACATTTTAGTTACATTACATTTGCCGACTTTTAATATTTAAGTCCAAATATTTAAAACTGCTGCTATTTTGCCTCTATTGAACAGTGTTGATTACTTTTGCATTCTATGGATGTAAATTTAGCAAAACTTAGAGCCTTTTAAATGTTTCATTATAATATTGACCCATGTGAAAAGGCACAAACCTTGCCTCAAATATTCACAGATAGTTCAGAGATGTCTCTATGGTAGCTTAAAGATATTATATTGTTTTTTTAATTTATTTAATTGACGTTTTCAGTTAAATGTCATTGAATAGCTAAGGTGATCACTCTTTTGTAGTTGTTTATACACTTCAAATAGTTGGCAACGTCTTCTACAAACTATTAAAACAATAGTTTAAATTTTATTGTGTTAATAGTTTGTAAAAGACGTTGCCAACTATTTAAGTGTATAAAAAGCTTATTATGTCTTTATCATTTCGAAATCAACTGTAATCTTTTGTAGTTGTTAAACAAATAATTTAAAATAAAAGTTTATATCAGCTTGCCTGTCCTCCCTGCTGCGCACACGTCATGCCGTTCTGACCTCCACCTCCTCCTCCTCCTAGTAGCCCTCCTAGCAGTCCTCCTAGTAGTGCTGGGCTAGGTGACGTCATCACAGTCTGTGCCAGTAGCATCACTACTAGCAACAAGGTCCAGCGTGCCATCTATCTACTAGCTGCTAGGCTGATCTGCACGCTGCTACCTCTCTTGCCGCCACGTGCTGCTGTCTGCTAGCTGCAAAGGTCTGAGCACTAGCGTGGTGGAGGCTATATACTACCAGCTATCGTCCGGTATTCACAGAGACTGACATACAAGGTCGCCTACCATTGATAGCTAACTTGAACTAATTTCCTCGTGTTTAAAAAAAACTTTCAAGTTAATTAATTTATGCCGAAATTAGCAAGTAAATTATTGTTATTTAAATATGTAGTAAAATTTTTAAAAATAACAAATTTGTAAACGTAATAGTCTAGTACTATATTATTGCAATATATGTTTTCAAGTTAGCTTAAAATCAAATATCCATTTGTTGAGATAAGATAATAAGATAAACCCCAAAGGTTAAGCCACAAAAGCACTAGTGAGCTCAAATTATGTTTAAGTCGACAAAATACAATAATATTTGATTTAAGTTGAATGGGGTGAATAATTTTAAAAGTGTACCATCAGGAAAATTTCTCTAGATTTATCGTCATGCCTTATACGATAGCTACATTCTTAATACAAGGTCATAAAGAATTCCTTTTTCTGCCCTTTAAAAACAACTAAAAGTTTTTCTGTTATGTAAGTCGACAAAATGCAGTACTTTTTAATTTATACTAACTCGGGGGTGAATAGTTTTAAAAGTGTTGCTTCAGGAAAATTTCACCAGATTTATCGTCATATCCACTATATACAACCCTATACAATAGGTTACATTCTTAATACATGGTTATAAAGGATTAATTTGGTTTCTGTCCTTTAAAGACAACTCAACATGTTTCTGTCGAAAATCCAAAGTTTCTACAACGATTTAGAAGCCTATTCTTGTTTTTTAATTGATTGCTATGAAGTGACGTACTCCTCTGAAGAAATGTGCACAAATTTAATAACTCGATCATGTTCTAAATCAGCGTGCGCAGCAGCACACAACCGAGCTGGCCGCGCATAGCGTAGCTTTTCACGGACAGGAATGGAACCTATTTTATTCAAATTTTGTAACTTATCTTCGTTTACTGGTCAACAACAAGGATAAAAAGTGTGAATCCCTCATTTACCTACATGGTTTATGGCCAAGGAGTTTCTACTTTGTATTTTAGGTGTCCGAGGCCTACTAGTACAGGTTATTCAAAAAGAATGTCCTACTATCATTCTTCTGTAACGTTTATAGTATGTTTCATGAATAATTTACATGTCGTTGAAAGGATGTTTCAAAGTTTTGTTTACATATACTGGGAAGTAATTTCCGCTTTCAATTACCAACCAAATGGCTGCCCATTTATCACAAGATATTTTGCGTTCTTGAATTTCCAAAAGCGTTCTTGAATTTCCGATTATCGGCTGGAATTTTTTTGCCGAGCAGTTAGGTGAGGACATGGGGAGTGATGACAGGGTTTTGAATAACCCTTTAGTTTAACTGGTTATAGATCCTTAGAGTTTAGCTATGTTTACTAGACGATGTATGCGTACCGTTATGTTCGATACAATTAAAATAAACTCCCGTATTTACCTTGCCTAAGCCAAGTTACTATGGTCATACTAATGCTCATTGTTAATGCTTAGTTTTAATATAGTCTAACGAACTTGGCTCATTAGATTCCACGTTAATTTTGGTTCAAACCGTATGGAATTTAAAGCAATAGTGCGTATATAAAATTGTAAAGGAGCTTGGCATTTTTTCTACACTTGAGTAATTTGACCAGGTTATGTTATTCTGGAATCACCGTTACGTTGTCACTGTCAAGTGCTTGATAAGGACAATGAAATGACGGCAATAAACGTTATCAGCTGTCACCACCACCTTCTCGTCAGCTGTTGTAGACACAATCTTCATCAGCTGTGAATATTTGGTTTCCTTTACGATTTCCTCCCTTGTTAAAAGCCATGTTCTTTCTGTATCGTAAGATTATCTAAGAAAATATAGCTTGTGTGACCTTGTAAAAATAAATTATTGTTGATTAATTCTAATATGTTCTATTTTTTAGCTAACTGCTCTTGTAAAAAAGAGATATTTATGCCGTTAACATGGTAAGACCCAGGCCCGTGACCATGAAATGAGCATCAATCCTGACCCCCTGAACACATTTTGAGTTTTTTTTCAACGCTTTATTCAACATGTATACAAATATGTTCTTTTTCAAAAGTTCAGGTGGGGAGGCATTTTAAACTCACCCCGTATTTGTTGCTCTCTACAGGTTGCATTCTTTGTCCGACTTTCGTAAACTCGGTACAAATGTTCCTTTTGTAAATATTTTGGTCAAGTTCCTTAATCAGAAAAATCGTACTACCAGAGGTGTCTTATCGGGGAAGGGTTTTCACTAAAAAAAGAGGTTGTAATGCTTTATAACAATAATTTTCATTGATTTCCATGAAATTTGAAATAAACTTGTAATTTGATAATATCTATTAATATACAAAAATTATGAAAATACAATGAGTCAATTCTTGATAGCGCCAAAAAAGACTTTTCACTACTTCAGCGGAATGAGTGGTCCGATTTTAATGAAATTTGAAATACGTATTTCTTTCATGATATGTAGTAAAACGTGTAGTAATGGGCCATGTAAGTCTGAAACCGAAGGTCGTAACGCCCATGAAAATGGAAAGGTTGAGGCAGAAGGCCGAAGCGAGGCTGTGAGCGAAAGTTAAGTTATCACTAGCAAATAATAATAACAAATTACAAAGAAAATTCGCTTCACTCATAGCAGCGGTGCTTTGGAACTTATATTTGAAAAGGCCCCATAAGTTTAACGGTTTGCTACCATCTCATTTTACATTTTAAAAACTCTAATATCAAGGTAAATATGAGCATAAACACTCATGACATTTTTTTAAATAACTCAATTCGTAACCGTAAAATGAATAGATGTATAAAATAATACCGCCATTCAATGATTAATGATGTGTGTATGTTTTAGCTTGGGTTTTTTTTAATATAAATTGGAATGGAGTGAAAACAATGATGGGATGAAAGACAAAATCTGCAATACAAGCAACTTTTTTATTTTTGGGTATTTTTCAATTTGAACATCATTTTCTAGGTTTTATTTCTAAAATTAGATGATAAGATGTTAACTTCCTTCTAAGATGTTTTCGATTCTTTTCAGGAAGGTATTCTGTAATATACCACTAGAATTTTTTGTGCAACGTAATAGGCTAATTATATTTGAGTTTTTTTCTTGGTTAACAAACAACATTATCTGTAAGAGTATGGCTTAAAATAAAATCCTGGCAACTTTTCAAAACCATGCGTAGTGAAGATCTTTTTTATTTTGTTTAAAATACTAAAAAATAAACTTTTACTTGGTTCGTAGTTTTATTTCTCTAAACATAGACAGAAATAGTTATCCTTTGCTGGTACGTTATTCAAACACGCGACACAAACTCCTGCTCCTACAATCTCAATTAAACCTCTAAAACAAAAGTCATGACAGATTTAAAACAAAATATCCTAGCCGGCATTAGCATACCTATAACGTATTCGTTTTACACACAAAACACCAGACTTAGAAAAACCTCGACATACACTAGACGTCTTTAAATATTTGTGTGTCTGATGTGCACCTAATGATGCGTGAATATTATCAATGTTACGAGTATAATACAAACTACTGAGGTAAACGTTAAGATATGAAAGTGTTACGTCATAGATGCCTAGACTAGTGGGTTGGTTTCGGTCTACATTTAATAGGATCGATAGAAAATCACTTTAACCAACATGATTCTATTTGAATAATTGTACGAGTACCTGACCTCCATATTATAGCCATCTATCTCGCTTCCTTACACGTGGTTTCACAACTAAAAACTAAGTTTTCATTTTGGTCTAAGTAACTACACAAATACTTACACCCACAAATATGTACCCACGTTTGTTTTCAAGGTTTTCGCAAAATACTCATTTCTTGTAGAAATTAGTAACAATATTTACGACTTACTTGTTCTAGGATTGCGGTTATCAGCGGGAAAACCTCGAGCTGTCTCAGCCTGTGATAAACGGCTGGGCAGTATAAAAGCTGTACGTGACTAATATCGGTCCTTCTGTCACTTACAGACATTTAGAACAGTCAGAATGAGGTCGTGGACAGTGGCGGCAGTAGTGGCACTTCTTGCAGTAATGCAGACTACTGTGTCGGCAGACGACGCCACGGCCTTTGCATCCTCGGAGGGGAACACGGAGGCGTCCACCAATGCCAAGCTCTCGGGCCCAGTGGACAAGGAGACTTCTACCATGGCCAGAAGGAAGAGGATGATCGAAGATCTCTCTACTGAAGATTCTACGGTGGAAAGTGAGACAATGATGGCGGAAGAAGAAAGGGAGCTGCAGCAAAACCTTGAGCAGTCTCAGTTCAGGGACTTGCTGGAAGCGAAGATGGCAGAGCCTTTGTTGGAAGATGAGGGGTTCTATACACCTTCTACGATAGGGAGCGAAAGAAGACTGGAAGAGACGACTCCGATGGTGAGAATGGTGCATAGCCTGGAGAATACACCTGCTCTGGCCAGAAGGCTGATGATGAAAAGAATGTCTGAGGACTACATGACGTCAGACATGCCAGGTAAGTTAGCTCCTGGAGCTCGGGAAGACTCTGCTATGGCGAGAGCTGCTCAGGCTGACCCCAGAGGATTGCTGGACGGACTTTTGGGAGGTGGAGGAAGCGGTGGCAACTGCACTGCCTCAGGAGGAACTGTGAGTACTGCATGCACTAGTATTTAAAATTGTCCCTCGTTTTATTTTAGTAAACACGCAAAACACTCCAATATTGTAACGTGTTATTTGAATCATGTTCAGCAATATGTTTAAATTTAAAGGATCGCTTAATGTTTACCCCTTAACAAATGGAGACCTGGTCTGTAACAGGCTATAGTAATCTACGATCAAGCAAATGGATTAAAATACTATAAATATTAAAATAAAATAAAAATACTATACTATTAAAATATTAATAAGTCTCACTGTATACCAACAATTAACAAACGTGGCTAAACCGGGTTTAAATCAATAATGGGTTTCTTTAGCTTTTACTGATAACGTGAAAACAGTAAAACGTTATCTAATGAATAATTAGCACCTTAACATAGCACTTGGATATTGGTCTTCACAGTAGTTTATCATTATATCCGAAATCAATGGAAAAGTCTATTAGAGCTCTAGGAGAGTACATTTCACTATCACGCTACAATCAGTATTTATAACACTTTAGGCAGCTGTGAAGAGTTCAACATGCCCTATGTATTTTCATGGAGAAATCGTTTAGTATTTTAACTGTCAAACTTTCAAAAACTTAAAGTTTACAAACAATTTTTTTAACTTAAGGCCTACTTTTTACTTATACATTTTAAATATCTATAGTCATCAACAACACTGCAATTCTCTAATTTTTTTATTTTGTATTACCGTGTATTTCATTAATCAATAAATAACTAACTACATGCATTCACTACGTACTACATAACTAACTAACTACATTGTTGAACCATGTATAATTGTATATCCCTATACATGTTTTATTTTGTTATTTTATACAGAGTTCAATTTCGTTTTAGTGTGTTAGCTTAAAAACTAACCTATCAAAAAAGTATCATTAATTCAAAACTAGTTTCAATTAATTATTAACTTAAGAAAGTATTTACCGTTTGCAACTTTGTTTTGTTTTACGTGTCTGGGTAATGGTGGTTTTTTGTATAGATTTCACTTATTGAATACCAGTAATTGTGTTTTGTGATGACAAATTGTATCACATTATGATACACAACTGCCCCAAACAGTTTAATGATGACATCATTGATTAATCTTGTTTAAGTTTAAGGATTAATGAACACTTTGTGACGGGCGATGCTCTTTTGTCATAAATCCCTCTTTTGTTCTCTCTGAACGGTTCATTTTCATACAATGAGGCATCTTGAATCATTAAAATCTAACGTCCTTTCATGTTAAATAAGATCTATGACCCATATTTGTTTAGCTATGAAGCTTTATCGGGGCAATAATTGCCTGTATACGTTTACTATGTTACGTATTAATATTGGAAATGGTGTACTTGTCTCGATAAGTGAAAGTAATTGTCCCCAAAAGCTTATTTGTGGACATTCACCTAAACTAACAAAAACATAAAACTTTATCAAGGATTTAAAAGCCGTCTCAACCATGTGCATGTATACATAAACCTCCTTGATATATGTAACTTGAAATAGAACCAACAGTTTAAAACAAAGGATAGTTCTAGAACTTTTACCAAACAAGTTTAGAAAAGATTGTTGAAACGTGACCATTAGGACAGACTTAGAAAAATTAACAATCTAATACTACCTATCTATCAATCTAAGACTACCTTGTTTTTATAAAGTTTATTCTTTCTTCAATTTTTTTTTATCACTGTTCACTGAATAATCGTAAAGATAAATAAGTAATTCTGGTATATTTTCCTGTTACAATATTTTGAAATAAGAGCTATCGTATTGGAAATATGCTTTTGCACTTTGGGGAGCTTGCTCCGAATTTAGATTAATGCGGCTCTTCATTTTGCAAAAAAAAACCATTAGAATAGTAGCCAAAGCAAAATTTCGTGAGTCCTGCCAATATATATTCAAGAATTTAAAAATTATGACATTACCTAGTGTTAATATTTATGAAACCATTTTATTTGGTTCAAATAAACGTGATAAGATGTCGGGAGCTGACATTCACGATTATTGTACAAGGCAGAATTATCAATTTAAAAAAATATATCACAGACTCCAAATTTTTTAAATTTTCCTCGGTACATGGGAATAAAGTTGTTTAAGATTCTTCAGACAATTTAAAGCTAAAAAATCAAATTCAAATTGTAAAACGCTTTAAAAGAATTTTAGTAAAACAAGCGTTCGATACTATAGACGATTTCTTAATTCTTCTGGTGCTTTTAACTAATTTTACATTAGAACAATTAAGCCCTTATTTGTTAACAGTGGCTTTACTTCAGTATATTTGTTTGTTGGTGTTGTTTTGTGTTAAATAATTTTATATTGTTTTTATTTTTTTTTTTATCATATAAATAATTTTGTATTCTAACAATAAAATGTTTATTTTTATGTTTATATTGACATAATAGTTTGTCATTTAAATAATTTTCAGTAGTTATAGTTGTAACTTGCTACTACTACCTTTCGTGGCAGTTACTTCTAAGCTTGTTGACAATAAAAAACTATATTTGTCTTCTACTTTTTAAAGCGTACGAAACATTCTTCATAATACATTTAGTACATAATACATTTCGTTAACGGTTTGTGTCTGTTTTCAGTGCAATAGCGGGCAGTGCTGTCCTACCCTCGCCTGCATCGATGTCAGTCTCTTGGGCCTTAACCTGTGTTTGTAAGCGTTAAGTAACAGTTTAATTCAAGGTTTAATTGAAAAAATGTATCTTTTACATGTTTTGTCTGGTATACATATATGTAACTTGCTGTAACTTGTGTAAATATATTTCATTTTAAAACAAATTTGTGTTTTTGGCTGAATCCTTTGATAATATAATTGGTACAAATTCCACCCAACATTGGTACTGTTGAATTTTTGAATGAATATAATGCTTAGAAATTTTCACCACCTTCAAAATAAAGGTTATTGGTTTTGTCAGTTTTCAATTATTTGTTTATTTATTTCTATGTGTACCAATAATCACTTCTTAATCTATATACTACCACCAAAATTTCGACCTCGATTTAAATATCGCCAGGCTAAATTATCGAGGTTCCTTCAAAGAATCATTCAAATTATTATCAATATTGCCATTATCTCTCTATATATTAGAAATATTATTAGAATACACAATAAAACATGGAAATACCTGATAATATTTTAATTTTTGCACGACTGATTTCAGAAATATTCTATTGTCAAGTATGTTAAATTTGGCCAATGTGTTTGTATTCTAATAATTTAACAAGTAACCCTTTCTTAATCTTAGTTTCAGTATTTTATCACCTGCTACTTCCGTTTACACCGCGTCACAGTTGAAATACAATTATAACGTTTCACCTCGTGTGAAGTATCCTCAGTAGCTTGTTGACTGTAAATTTCACTTTAATCAACAATTTTTTTCTAATGTTGAACTAACATCATGTCACATCAACAACACTGCAAAAACGAAGAAAACATCTAAGCCAGATTTGATCTCAGCAGTCAACAAGTACTAGGATGACTTCCACAGTGAAACTTGGAGTATTGTATTTCCAGCTGTGACTAAAGGAAATTTAGTAAGTAACTTTGTAGTGAACTTATCCTTTTCAAATATTAGAAACAGTATTGTTTTTTTTTCATCAAAATATTCTTTCGTTAACAAACAATGTTACAACACCAGAAACCAATGATTCAACCTAAGACTTCAATTTGTGACAGGCTTCTAAAGCTTAAATCCTTGTAAAAATTACCCATTAACATTAAGTAATTTTCAAAAAAATTTGCCATTATTAAAGCCTTGCTTCAAAATTCGTTTTATAAATTACGAGAGTTTCTGGATAACTAAATATCGTTTGGATACATACCAATGTGTAAGCTTAATTTTTTATTTGTGTCTTACCAGTGGTATTATGGGGTTTTACGATGTTATATTTAAATATTTTAATGTCAAAAGAAACAACTTGTATTGTAAAATTTGACAATAAACTAATATTGTTATAAAAAAATAAAATGATCGTTTTAGCCTAAGGACAGAGCAAAACTAAGTCAGTTTGATTCAAAAGCTTTCATTACAAACTCAGTGACTATCAACTTCAACTTCACTTTCAGACTAAAGATATTTAGCAGTTAAGGTAGAACACGGGAGTAAAGAGGCCAATTTGCACGCAGGAAACCGTAGCCTGTGTTTGGCAAATGAACTTCTCTGTAATGTTGTTATTCTCTCCCCCTCCCCTCAAACCCCTTCCTTCACTCCGCCACTCCACCCCCTCCCTACATCAATGAGGGGTGTTATGGCGCTTCCCTGGAATAATAATCAGATTTCCTTTACTAATGTCTTTATTCAACTTACAATCCAAAAGTTGTAATAGGCCTGATCCGGCTGTGTTTGTTTGCAACCGTTGCATCCCCTACAAACGTGTGAAGTTACAGTAAGTTGGCAGTCGTGTCAAAGAAAATGATGTACTCTCCTTGGTGGTATCTTCTTGCTACTTGACCTCTGCCCCATGCATAAGCCGACCTTCACTCTATCGCGCTCATGGGTCTCAATGAGACATGTTACTTTCGAGGGTCCAACTTCCAACTTGCTGTTTACGGAGAGTAAACTATATCTTTTCAAAGTATTCATTTATTAATAATATGATGTGTAAATAAAGGTCCTTTTTTGTACGATGTAGGAGTTTTCATGCATATCTAAGCTAGTGTTTAGCTATCACACGCAAGTGAGAGATCCGAGTTCGAGTCGGTTAGTTCTTCACATTTTGTCTTCAAATTTCTTTAGTAATAAATTAACTAGAGTTGAGTAATAATTAAATATTACGTGAGTGGTGCGCAAATAGTATGTGTAATCTGTTCGTAGTATCAATATTAGCACACAGTACAAATCTATGAGGACAGCTGCAAAGTCTCTTGGTGATACTTGACAGCATGCGCCTGTTATTAAAGACAAGAATCTACAGGAAGTAAGTCACTCTGAAAACTAGCTGGGGGATAATAATTGCTCAAGAAAATTATATTTGGGTAGTTAATGCTACATTATTATTCTAAATACACTTTCTATTAGCTTCTATGGCTTCTGACTAGAATTTTCTAAATTCAAGTTGGAGAACAAGAATCAACTTAATGTAAATAATAAAGGAATTAAGTACTGTTCGTTCTAACTTGAATTTATTTAAATGGCTACTTTATTTAATAAGCTTGCTGTTGAATTCATAACAAGATAACAATTAGAAAATCAAGTAAATAAAACTTTGATTATGAAAAATGCTTGCTGAAAGGAAGCCCAGAAGAATTAATATTGATTACTATCCAATTTTAGTCCACAATTATTCAAATATCAAACCAACCAATCATAACGAAGTCTTTTATGAGCACTATAAATTCTGCAAACTAAATATAAAGTAAATGATAGCAGGTCAAGATTGGAAGAACAAACAAATTTACAACTTTTTTAAAATGTTACAACAGAAAGAAATTGTAAACAGCTCTAAAATTTGTATATATTCTGTTCTTTCTATAACACAAAACCAATTGAATTTATTTTTATATGTTATTGGTTTTCATATTACTTTGTATTTGTAATAATTGTTTGTTACTTTGCTGTTATATATTTCAGCTGCGGGCTTCATATTCTAGGAATAAACACCACAACTGCAGAGTGCAGAGCGGTGCAATGCTTAGTGTTAAACGTGGGAGGTGAATTAGGTTAACAGTTAAATTACATAGGCACTATAAAAGTTGATATTAGAACACGCACACTCATAGAATGCAAAGAGATGAGATCTGTTTTATTGTTACTTTAGCAAAGTGCTCAGCTTAACATAGCTGTGGTAGTTTTGAATTGTTTCGGCATAACAAAACCTCAGTAAGAGATGTTACAAAACGGTTTGTTTCATGTATACATTTGAAGTGGCACTCTCTCGGCAAATGTGGCTCTTGAATCGTATGTCTTCCTCCTCTCAAAGCTTTGTATTCATAGCTTTGAGTTAACTCAAGTATACTTGTAGTTCAAGTGTTAGTGGATTTAACACTATTCCAGAAACTAAATGTACACAGTACTCTGTTTTTTGGTTTATTAAGTACAAATTTGATAAGTATTTAAAAACATAATCATAAAACCATTGTTTTCTCTTTATGATACTAATTATTTTTAAATACAAAAAGGTGCAAGTGCTTTTAATACTTAAAATGTACTTTTTCCGTGGGTTGAAAATGATAATGCGTTTGTCTTTGTTAATTCACTATTCACTTACAATATAATAATATGTCTACTAATACTCTACACTACACAAATTATTATTTACTCAATGCCTACAATGTAGACTATGTACAGGTTCTTTAATTCACTATTCACACTTCGCGTCTGTTTACAATCCGGCACAAAGTCCTTTGTCCTCCTGTAAGCACATTATATTTTGTCGTAAAAGGATTTCTGAAACCATGGAAAGGCTTGGTTTATACTATGGACACTCTCCACCATCAATATCAATGATGAAAGAAAATGTTTACTGAGTTTCGTTGTGGTTACACCAGCACAAGTGATGCCGAACGTTCAGGACGCCCAAAAGAGCTTGCGACACCAGAAGTCGTCGAAAAATTTACGGAATGATATTGTGTGGTCTGAGAATCGTAGTGAGTGAGATGGCTGAAGCTGTAAACATTTCTACTTACTGTGTGCAAAGCATTTTACATAATTATTTGGACATGAAAAAGCTGTTTGTGCGATATGTGCCACAAATCCCATAAGTACACGAGTTTACACGTGGGAAGTCGTTATGGTAAAAATCCATTTTTTAGGCTACTATGCCCTATCTAGCATATTCTCTGGATTCAGCCACCAGTGACTACTTCATGTTTATTAATCTCAATAAATTGCTGGAAGGCAGAGATTTGAGTCTAATAAAGAAGTTATTCTGAAACAAACGCCTATTTGGAGAGCCTTGCAAAAGCCTATTGCATGGAAGGAATTATGAAATTGGAAAATTTTTGAATAAATATATGGACCTTAAAGGAGATTAAGTAGAGACTAAACCTTATTTCCAAAAATTAAACAACTAAATTCTCAAAGCCACGGACTTATCAAACCACCCTCGTATGATGCTTCTTATTGATAGACATTTTAACGTAAACTTTTGAATTGAATGCAACTGTGATTTGTTTATTTCTATGGAACTATCAGTGTTTCCGATAACATAACAAATTATGATCGCTATAAAAATATCTAGGTATGTTTATTAAACCACTGTTTTCACTACAAACTATATTTTATTTCCGGGCACTATATATTTTACTTTTTCATTAAGCAGTCTCGTATTGAGGACATTCAAAAATATATATGTGTATTACTACATCTCGTACGTAATAAGATTTTATATCCAAAAAATGTACAAATCCGGCATCTGTGTCGTGTACCTAATGTACATTACAAAAGAGAGAGAGAGAGAGAGAGGCCTATGAGTCCATCGCATAGAATAATTTGTCAGAGAGCACCAGTCTGACACATAAAGCTATACCACAATACGAGAAATAAGCATTCATACAGGCTTACGTTCTGGTGTTGTTCTCTAGCTTGCTTGAGAACACGGTTGTGTAGTCCGAAAACCAAACTTAACACTGTCACTAAAATTATTAACTTGTTGGTAAAAAGTATTTGATAAAGATTTTTTAAATATGTTTATACAATCTATTCAAATTACAGAACATTAAGTACAACATTTAACACAATAATATCGTGAACAAAGATCTGTCCATTAACAGCACTTACTCAAAAGTCTTATCAGATGAATATTATTGGAAGAGAATGGGTAGATCGAGGATACAACCTTTTAGTCTCTCTTGTGATAAGCTTTTGTCCAATACATTTTAGGCCAGGTCGTTTGAATCATTTTCTCAATTTTTGAAATGTTTTGCGCTTACGTAGTTTAGAAATTGCTTGCGGAACTGTTAGTATCTTGAGGTTTTCATGAAGGGTGTTGATGGTCGCATACCATAGTGCATCTGTAATCTGTCTTGAGGTTTTGTACTGAAAACGCTGCATAATTTCCAAGTTAGAAACACTCGCAGTTCCCCAGAGCTGAATTCCACTGGTCCAATCAGTGCAATCTTGACTTTCCAATGATAATTTTGAATGTTTTCTAACTAGTCAAGAGAGTTTTCTTCTCGTTTGATCAAGCTTCATTCTTTTATTCCAGATGATACTTGATACTTGATATCATTTTTGAGGATGATATAGGTCTAAAGCGGCTCAGATAGTCTCAGTGATCATCTGATGATACCCGCATCAACTCCCACCATCGTTTAGACATATCAGACCATCACCTGAGTGGTTCGAAAGTCACGTTAAGCCGTTGGTCCTTGTATTTCCATTGGTCATTGGGCTATTAATTAATGACTAATTCTAAGGAAGAGTCGGCCTTAGTTTGTAACAAGACTACACCTCATAACTCATTACTACCACTCATCACACTCATCCTTCACCACATATTTGCCTTAAAATAACCTCATGAGAGTGGTCGGCATCTCAAATAGTAAATAGTGAATCTTCATCGGAGACTGGTACCTCCCAGCATGGATTGCGTCATTTTGGCCTAGTTCTTGATTGGCTGATCACTGTTCAGTGTTCAGCCTAGTCTTGTGACATCTTCAAAATACTCCGAGTAGAACATGAGTAGAACATGATGGAAAAGAAGTTTACATTAGTTAATATGTGTCAACAGGAACTCTTACATCGAAACGTCCCGGGGATGTAACAACCCTCAACGCAACATTTTGGATATTGACGGAGGTAATTAAAAACCTGTTTCTGTCAAATTGAGATCCAAGGGGCAAACAATGAATTTTTATTTACAGATCATAGTATCATGCAAATGTATAGTTGTTCATGTTTTTTTAATAGTAAAATTAAGTGCATAATCAAATAAGAAAACTACATTAGTAACAAGGGGGATCACAAGGAGCACTGTCCCCCCAGGACAAAATTGTTTAAACATTTTATTTAATTTGAGTGAAATATTCAACGTAACAATATGAATGTTGCCTGATTTTTGTGCTTTGTTGCAAATATGATCGAATCTACATGATCGAAATATTAGTTAAGCCAGTAGCCGTTTGAGTGTAGCACTAGGATCAAGTATAGATCTATGAGTCTAGCAATGTTGGTACCACTAATTACCGTTATAGTGTAGCACTGTTGCTGGCTCATGGTTAGTTCAGAGCTTTTAGTTTTCTTTCGTTGTTCATTATTGTTTGCTTGATGTGTTTTATTACATTTATAGAGTGAGGAAGCCAATGCTGGTGGCACAGTGTGATTCAAGTGAATATGAAACGGCAAATTGGAGCTACAACCTCTATTGTAACCTATACTCATTTTATTTATCAGTTGCATTTAAAAGTAACAATATTTTATCTTACTTTGATATTGTAAGTTATCTGACCAGTATAAATCCACATTATAAAATCTCATAATCACACAAAGTAATCCTATTAAACTTAAGGAAAAAATTAATTTCAACCCTTTTTTACTACAAAGGTTAAAAAGCGCTCTAAAGCGCTTAAAATAGTGTATTTTGCGTCTCTATTTTCAAATTTTTCGTCAGACCTTCCCCAGCAGTGCCCCTTCCATCAAACTAAAATCCTGGATCCGCCCCATGTACGTGTGTACTATCTACAGGTCGCATTTTTGTCCGATGATGATGAAATTTGGTACAAATGTTCCTTTTGTAAAATTAATATCTCGGTCAAGTATGTTAGCCAGCAAAATCTGGCTACCGGAAGAACCCTTTTGGGGAGAGGAGTTTTCGTCAACAAATTGGTTTTAATGATCTAAAAAAAGTAATTTTCATCCGATTTCGATTGAATTAATTTTTATTGCTACAAATCACACAAACACATTGAGTCGTTTCGCAATGGCACCCAATAAAGAGATTTTTCGCTATAACAGCGTTATGAGTAGTTTTACTTTAACGATACTTACTAACACAACGAATGAGCCCTAATGTTTTTCAACTAACCTTAGAGATGTTAGATTGAGGGGATCAAGTGGTTAGGGACTGGTTACCCTTAGGCACGTCTGCCTTGTCTGTTGGGCATATTGCGCTACCACCGGAATGAAAGGAACACAGGATTCAGGAGATGAATTGGACTGGGTTCGGCTGACTAGACAATCATGAGAGGGCGCGACAAACAAGCCCGCTGGCCCGCTGGTTACTTAGGGGACTCTAACCCCCAAGTCGGCCTAAGACATGGAGAGCCTTGCCAACACTCGGGGGACCTTTTCCCCCAAGATTATGGCAAGCTTCTCCTGAAGTCGCGGTCTACCCTGCTGCCGCGTCCCCTTAAATTAATATCTGATTCAACCTCCCCTGGTGGAGAACGGAGTGTGTTCAACATCCGGACAACTCACTGAACTCAGTCCATTGGCTTAAATGTTTATACTCAGTCTCAAACTTACGGTCACACAAAACCGTCGCTGCTTGTAGGACTACTATTTACTGTATAATATTGTAAAATAATAATATTGCATAATATTGTTTTGTTAACTTGTATACTATTGTTTTTTAGTTAACTTGAATATTGACCTAGGCAATTAACTATAAAAATTTGAACGGCTCAATAAAATTATTGAATCATTGGTGTAAATTTGAATAGCAAAGCTAGATTATTATAAGTAATAGCCAGACAGGCACTCTGGGATATAACCTTTCTCAAACTTTCCTGTGAATTTATGATACCAACAGCTTAAAATTTTACGTAGTTACATATTAATATTATAATTTATAAAGAATTTTTGGCTTACGACTATTAAGTACAGAAAAGTACATCTATACTTAATAGTCGTCTATGTAATGAGCTATACCAGTAGTAGTGAGCGATATTGGTAGAAGTGTTCATTTTATAAAATCGAAAAAAGAAAGAAACAAAACAACAGTCACCGAACTATACATTCAACAAGGAGGTTAAGTAACCTGTTGTAGGCCTATTTGTGATTACAACCAATTAGTCTACAGATTTTACCTTTCATTATAATTAATTGCTTGCTTTCGGAAATATTTTACTTACCCAAACAAAACCATGGAGTGCCCAGATTTCTCCTATATCTTAGAGAAGTGTAAAGGCCACACTTTGATTATGGTGAGATAGCCTACCATCGCCATAACCAATGGCCTTTCTTACACTACATTATAAATAATTATAAACACTTTCTTGCAATAAATTGTACATTTCTCTACCAGACTATCTTAAATAAAAATTGCTGTAAAATATTATGCTGCCTAAGTAGCATACGTGTCTGTCATGTTACTAAGATTTGGTATTTTGTTTACGCTCGGCTTTTTGCCTTGGCGACTGTAAGGAATTCAAATTGTCACACATGTTGTCCTTACCACATCTGTCACACATTTTTCTATTGTTGTAAACCTAAATTTGTATTCAGGTTTGTTCGGACATTTTGCTTAAGCCTTGGCGTATAGAATGCAATTATTTATTACATTTTGGTTTGGTCTTACGCCTTGGGCGCACTCCTAACGTCCTCTTCACGTTTTCCTTGTAACGCCTTGGCGTCTGTCGCACATCTCTTTCATTAAACCTTGGCATCTAGTCCCATTCTATATTACATTTTTGGTTCATCTAATGCCTTAACCTTTGGCCTCAACCTTAATGCCTCAACATTTAATACACTCATTATGTTCTCATTACAGTGGTTTTTACACTGGTCTAGGTCTTCGCTTGATTACGTTAGGCTTTATACTCCCGTGTGTTGTTTACCTTGTCATATTATTTGTTTTTTTCGTTACCTACGGCCTCGGATGTTCATCTTATTACATGTTGCAAATTTCCATCTCAATCTTGCTGTTTGTTAGAGTTAGTAAAAATATAACTTACATAAACTTATTTGGTTGTCAAATTTAATTTTGTGAAAAAGGATAAAGTTTATCTAGTTTAAAGTCTGTGGCTATGCAGGATTGTAATGCAGAATTATGCAGAGATTATTAATCCGAAGCAATTCTTTGAGCAAAGCAAACAGCCTCGGGAAGCTATGGTTAGTAAGCACGTTAATTTAAGATCTAAGCAAGGCAGGGAGCATTTTACCACTTCTTGTGCTTGCCAAAACTGCATACAATTCAATTCAGTGTACCAGAAAACGAGACATAAATAATCTTAATGCTTGACTTGTTTCAGCCAGCAATATCTGTTTCCAATGCAGGACAGTTGGCTGTCGACCTTCTCATTCAATCTACCTGTGCTGCAAAAGTTAGCAACATCTGGCACGAAGCATTCATCCCACTGATAGGTGCTCACCCATACAAGGATGATTCAACAGACTTGTGCACGGGGTTTGAAAGTAAGACCAGGCAGACTCTCATTTTAAATGCTTTTGTCAAATCAAAAAACACTCTGAGAGTTTTCTTTTCCATTTCTAAGCTGGAAACAATTGACCTAAAAAGCTTATTATTTTAAGGCATAATCAGCATCTACCTTACAAATTTTTTGCGCTCTAAATGTTGTTGCTACCTAAGTAACAGTAGGAATTAAAGTGATTCTATCTGGGTAAATGTTCTGATCGTATCATACGCTGAGGCCTTTTTGATAGTTCATTAAACAACAATTTTTCTAATCATTATAATTTAAGAACAAAAAACTATAATAAAATACCATTTCACAATTACAGTTTTTATACTAAAAATACAAAGTATGCATCGCCTAATTTTATAATAAACTTCCAATAACTTGAGTAAGAAGTGTCATCGATTTTCCGGATAAAAATTAAAAAGTATCTTTTGAAGAATTTTTCTACTCCACACATGAATACATAACGGAAGAAATATGTGAAGATTTGCATTGTTTTCCTGGGTATATTGGTTGTTTTTTATGTGATTTGTTCGTTTTCTATGTTTTTGTATGTATTTCTATGAATCTTGTATGCCATAGATTAAATCTTTCTTTCTTTCCAAATCATTTTTGCTATTTTCTTATAGTGTGTCTTTTAAACATGTTTGCCTTTTAAACTGTTAGTCCAGAATTTCAACTCATACTCACGCTTTGTAGAATTTGAAAATAGTACGTAGAGCTAAACCTTAATTTTAACAAATAAAATCTTGATTTTAAAAATTGTTTCAGTTTATGAAGTGGTCAAATCAAAGGTTCTTTTTCTTCAGTTCCGTTCACCACTTTGGCAGGTATTGTATTTGTGTTTAAATTTGTTAACTTCAACTTCACTAATTTTCAGAGCTATATAATTAAAGGAAGATTTGTCCACATAACATTTTTTAAATAATAAAATTTGTAAAAGAAAATCCAAAATATTTACACTTAAATCTGGATCATCAAAAAAGTACAACAGACCGAAAGATCTAGTAAAAAATATCAGTGTCGGGTCAATTCTGATTCTCTATTCCTAGTGTAGGGAATTAGAATCGGTCAGTAATGTCGATTTCGATACTGTAGAATCAAGGATCGGGAATCGATACCAATAATAATTTTGAACCAATATGTTCAAACTTAAAACCCCAGAATGGTACCACTGTATCCGGGAACTAAAAGTTTTGTTTACCATAATTACAAAACTGCTGTGCTCATTGTTAACCTCATTGTTTTGAAAAAACTTGAATGTTGTGTTTTCAATTTTAACGTGTTTTCAGATGAAGAAAAAGTAATGAGTGTGGTGTGGTGCAGTAAGTTAAAGTCAATGACTTCAGTGAAACAAAGATTTAAATTAACTTTGAACAAAGCTGCGCTAATAAATCAACTATAGGTTGGTATAGGAAATTTTTTAGGCAGATTGCCTGACGTTGTCAACTGTTTCATTTAAGACTGGTGGCATACGGTCCGTACTGTGACACTTTTTTGCTGATCCTGTGTCGAAAAACTGCCTGTACCAATGAATATATTATTTTTCTATTAGCGCAGCTTTATTCAAGTTGTTCTAAATCTTCGCTGCACTAGGTCACTGACGTTAATTCATTGTACCACACCACACACTATGCTTTTTCTTCAACTGAAAATATGTTAGCATTGGAAACAAAATATTCAAGTTTCTTCAAAACAATGAGATTAACGATAAGCACAATTAGTAATGAATTTAAACAAAACTCTTTGAGTTTTTGGATACAGTGGTACCCTTCTGGGTTTCTAAGTTTTACGCATTACAAATTTACAGATAGTCAAAACTGATCTGACCATTCTTTAATGAAAACCTTGTATATTGTTATTGTGTTATTAATCTGGAGTGAACAGTAAATTGACAGCTCATTAATTTTGTAAATACACAATAAAATGACAAGGTCCAATATAAAAGAAAATTAATAATAAAGAAGTACATAAAACGTACATTTGTATGAAAAATAGCTAATATCTATTTGGTAGAGAATTTATCGGACAATATTTTCTTAAATGCCATTAATATTACTTTTTTTAAATAATACAATTTCTTACTGTATATGTATCGAGAATTTATAGCGCTATAATCTACATAAAATAAATGTAACTGATTTAATTTTTTTTTAAAGTAATGATTGGAAAATATTGTATATGACTAACTAATATTGATTTGTTAGAACTTAGAGCACTCTTCTTGATTCACTCATCAGACTGTTGTTTACTTGTAAAGATTAGAATAATATCTGTCCAGGTCCAAGGATTAGTTACGGTAACGCATTTGTAACACAGGTCCACCTGGATGACGTGCTCCACAGATTAAAAAGGCCATCCAGGTCCGCGAATTTGTCCGCCCAAGTGTGGCCGCCTATTGCAGTATTTTTGAAACGTAACAGCTGTTTATATAACTTTGCTTATGTTACAGAACAAAGAAGAAGATTTTGTTGAAGACTTGACAAATTGGTTTGCAAAGATGAAACTTGAAAAAGTAATTATAATTTCTAGTGTCTACGACTATGAGAGGAAAGACAGTCAAATCCGAGACAACCACATCCGATACTGTCTTTGTCCTCTCACACGCACCGTGGCTACTACTCTCCAGTAAGTGTATTGTGTAGATATTGAGTTCCATGGACTGTTTTGAGTGCATGGAAGATTCCATGCAGGCCTAGATTCCACCTCAGTAGTCAGAGTTAGAGGAGAAGATTTTTTAAATAAATAATCAATTTATTTGCCATTAATGTTATACATCATTGACAAAGTCACATCTTAGCCTAACAATGTATTATTAAGACTACGTCATACTCAAATTTACCATTAAAATAGAATATATATTTATTATAGATTTTTAAAATCAATTTTGTACCAAGAAAAACTACTGGATTACTCACTAGAAGAAAATAAAAACAACCACTTATGGTGAACACACGAGCCATGCTGACTACCAAGAAAATAAAACCAACCCTTCTATACTCTTTCAAAATCAATTTTTGAAATACAGTTTACCAACCAATTATGCATACCAACATGTAAAACAATAAGTCGGGGACACAACTAATGTCCTTGAAGCGCTTGGAAGATTTACATTACTACAAGCTTCACCTTTAAAACAACTTTAAGATAGTTAATCTTTTACATGGATCGATTAGTTACTAAAATAAATCTTTTAATTGCAGTAAAGTCCTTTTCTCAGAAATTCAACTAAACAAATTTGTGATAATCAAATTATGCTGATTTTCTTCTTTAGTGATGGCCACTAACATTGATTAAGCTATAATTTAAAATTCCATTGGTGTAGACAAAAAAACGTTATTACTAAATAAGTTTGAAGACAAAATAGTTGAAATGTTAGACACCCACCTACAATCCTGGTTTGTTTATTTTTAGTCCATCAGGCTAAAATTGTATTATTTATTATCGTATTATTTAACTGATGAGATTATTACATACACAGATAATTTTGTTTAGTTTTTTAGACATCAACAAATTGGTAAAACAAAATGTTAAGCCTACTGTGGGACTCCCAACAGTTCATGCAACCCAATGATTTATAAATTGCCTGTACGGTTTCACTCGTCTACAAGCTTATACAGCAACTGAGGTTCATTTTAAAATAACCTGAATAACATGTAATTATAAAAATAATAATAAAAAATATAATATATATTTTAGATTTTAAACTTATGTGGTTTGACATGTAATTGAAATAAAACCTTTTGGATTAACCACAATGAAAACAGTATTTAATTAACACAAAATGTTTCGACTATGCTGTGATAGTCATTATCAGTTGTACAGAAGAGAAAAATAAAATAATTATATACATATAATAAAAATGATTTGAAACAAATAATAATTTTAAATTGTAAATAAATAAATTAACTATTCCAGAAGGTTAAATAATAAAACTGTAAGGTATAAAGTATTTTGGGGAAATATTTATATATATGTATAAAAGTTTTTGTCTTAGGTTTGTCCTAGATATGTAAAAACGGGGTCCCAAGCCGAAGGTAGTGCGTATGTTTCGTCGCGATTATTAAAGTTGTTGAGATGTTTTTTAATTTCAATGGCTTCCCTATTGATTCTAGGAAAATAGAAGTTTTCTCTTGAAATCACTTGGGTTTTATCAAAGTTAATTTGGTGTTTCGACTTATAGCTGTGTGCAGCAATGGCTGATTTGGAAATTTGTTCAAATTTGGTATGTCGAATTTGTTTTTTTAATCGAGTGGACACCAATCTTTTTGTTTGTCCAACTTACACCGACCCATAACTGCACGGCACTTTGTAAACTGCAGCGCAGGAAAAAGGAATTGTGTCTTTTATGGGACAAAGGAAATCTTTGAAATAAAATACTGTTTTCATTGTGGTTAATCCAAAAGTTTTTATTTCAAAAACTAAATAAAAATAATTAAAGGTTTTTCAATAGCAGAAACAAAAAGTTCAATTCTGCCCTATGTTTTTGTTATGTATCATATTAAAACATCAATAAGAACACTTAAAAATGTGACAGTTTTAATGTAACTGTTTCAGTTCTTTGAAGTGCAAATATATGGAAAGTAGAACAGAATCAGAAGACGACAGTGGAATTATGACAAAAGAAACATGTTTGCCTGGAGCTGGATTCACAAAAAACCTTCATCTCAATTGGTAAAAACTAAAGTTGTATAACTACTGTACTAATAAGCTGAGCTAATGCCACAGAATACTGTTCTAGTCAAGAGTCTAATTACAAAAAATATAAATTAATTCAAGTAGAAACTCGACAGTTTGACACACTCTATAGTCTATAGTTTGACATCTTCCGTTCTGACTTGATAGCAACAAAAATGACGGACAAAAAAATATATTTAAAATTTTAAATTATTTTGGACTGTAACAATGGTATGGGCAAGTTATGTAATGATGATTAATTATTCATTTTTGAAGTATTTCATAAAATTGTAATTGTAAAATGGTAAAACGTAAAATTTGTTTGACTACAAAGTCCTCTCTACCAGTCAACCTCGAACGTTACTTTGGGTTACGACAAAATAACTTAAAAAATAGTTAATGGTAACAGCTGTGGGGATCAAACCCGTGTCTCCAGAGTGAAGTGCTCTGAAATCCTGCGGGATACCAACCCACCACAGCTTCACTATAAAAAGGAACAATTTTGCTAATCAAGGCATAAAACAATACTTAACCTGGAATTACAGTTATAAAATTCATAAAAATTCAATAATTATTTAAATTTAAAGAAATGTTATCAAGTCTTCAACAAAAACTCTGTAATTATTAAAGTCAGTGTACAAAGTTTTGTATTGACTTTATATAGAAATGGAGATATTGATGAAATAATAGGCGAATTACAAAATAAGAATACATAATGGACTTGGGCCACTGGTGAAAACTATACAATATTGTTCAATTATGTCCTACACTATTTTTTTCTAGATAACAACTAACTATATTTTGCAATTCTATATTTACTTTATTTGCTATTACATATTCCAGATTTTGGTAACTGAGCAGATTCTGCAACAAATAATAATAATATGCATTTATTTGTCATTTGGTAATACAAATACATAGACAAATGTCAATTGTACAGCAAATTAACTGCCATTGTCATATATAAATATGTTAATAAGTTACAAATATAATACATAACTACATATGATAAATATGTTTATAGCACAAAAACAAATACTATCTTAGATAACGCCAGTGGCAAGACTTAAAAACTGGAGGGGCAAGGACATTATATTTCTTTTATATATACTGTATAAAATATATACCCTGGAAAACTGGGGAGCTGTCCCCCAGCCCTGGCTAGAACCGACACTGGATAACGCCTCATATATACTGCCTTTACCAACAAATACTCTTTTTATTTGTTTACCTTAACATCCCTCAGCGCAGACTGTGTAAGTCCCATCCACATGCAAGTTTCCCCATTTGAAAGGTAGTGAGAGATCTTTAGTGTTATAACTTGCTATTATTGGCTTACTGTAGCATGGAGAAGGAGCTGCCGTGTGTCTCACTCTTCAAGTTCTGTTCTGACGGAGACAACACACCAGAAGCTGCTGAACTGGCAAACCTTGTGGACAGCTGGCTTCACTTAGTAAGTGCTAATGTACAGCTGTTGACCAACACCTTAAAAACAAAGATGTCATTTCATTGCTTACAAAATTGTTTCATTTATTGTAACATTTCAACACGTTGTTATTGAACAATACTTTTTGCTTTAGGGAAGTGACATGATCGTTATGCTTCTTTCTCTGTTTCTGGTTTTTAGTTGATCATCATACACAAACATATTTAGTGTTGAAGGGAGGGGATTGTACTTTTAACTTTTCAAACCAAGTTTAACACCTGTCAACATCTTTGGCCAAAGATAAACATAAAATATCATCAAGATGTTCACATTCTATAAGTTCTTAATAACATGAAGCAACATTTAGATACTAGTTTTTAATTTTATTACTAATGTAAAAAATCATACGCAAGAGTCGGCTGGACAGAGGACTCTTTCTTAGATTTAAATACATTTGATCCCTTATTACCCTTTCGCATCACAATTCAATGAGTAGGTGATGCCAAGTTTGCTTGGCTCTAACACCAACAATCAGTTTGTCTGGTGTGAACTTTCCAATTTTACTTTTTTGCGTGAATAAAATTTTGTTTGTGCCTGGAGGACTAATTTAAACTTTATGAAAATTACAACGGAAAATTGTTTCTCCAAAAACAGTGTATGAATTAACAGCTAGGACTGCGATATTAACTTGCATGTAAAAGTTTAGCCTATATGCCAGTATAAAGATGTGTTGATTATTAAATGCGCACTGTTGACAAACTGCCTTACTCAAGTGTCCTCAAACTGTAGCAGGTCAACCATTTTTATACTTTTGTTTTGACAATTTGTTGGTATTGTTGTTTAGATTCCTGATGACCAGAGTGGTGGGGAAAAGTTGATTCCCCCTCCGTCCTGGAAATACATATTTGGAGGTCCTTCACCACAAGAACTATTTCCTTAAAATTTATGGAAAATTATGTACATGCAATGAACATGTTGTTATTAAATAAAATAAAACAGCTTGACAAGGTTTATCTACTTGGGTAAAGTTATTTATTTCCCAAATATTAAACCCAGCTAAAGCACCACTGGTAAAACAAATTCCCTTTGCAATTTGTAAGTCTAATTCACTACCCTCTCAGCCTCTGCTTCGGCCTTCTTCCTTAGGTTTTTTACTTCTACAATTACAACTTTTCTAAAACATTTCATATAATTAACTCCAGTTCTAATGTTGGTACACATGTGCAAGACAACGATATTCATAATCCAACCATCAATGCCACTTACTTCTCTTCAAGAGACTGACCATGTTAAATTCTTAGGTCTTTTCATAGACCTTGTCAGTATGTTTGAATGGATAAAAAAATCAGAATGCATGAAAAATTTTAATTCAACCTATCAATGACGATTGTAAATACTTGTATTATGGAATCATTCATTTTCTATTTATCTTAACGGTTGTACTTATGGGGTAATTGCTCTGAAACAAAAATTTGGATTTTTATCCTGCAATAGAGAGCAATTAGAATAATTAGCCGAGAACATTAATCAATACATCTCGAAATCACAAGATTATCCTACCGAACTACCATAGGCTTCTGTATGATAAACTTCCTGTTGAAGCCAATAGACAATTATGTAAAAAACTTCCTAAAAAAAAACTTATGTTAAAAGTTATTATACGACCAAATTCAAAACTACCTAGCTCAAAGTTCATTTCATAGAGTTGCAGAATTTATGAATATTTTAGAGTTCAAAGTCTTACTTTTTGGTACACTGTGTATGCTAATTTTATTGTCAAAAAAGTAATTTTTTGTTGTTTTGAAATTTGTGGATATCAGTCAAAATTACTTAATGAAGAGAAGCAAAGTATTTACAACAAACCAAAAATTGTTATTCGGAAAAGTTCAACATCCAAAATTATTGGCTGACTCATCGAAGCAAGAGGAACTGTGCCAAAATGTTTCAAGATTTTTGGAAGAAATGAAGTTTTTTCTCACATAGTTTCAAGCTATGGTTTCCTAGAAAAAAGTTCACCGCTATATTACGGCCGTAATGTTAGCGGTGAAACGTATAAATTGATGGGCAGTAACAAAGTATTTAAACAGATGTTGACAAAAATAACTTTAGACATGTTGTTTATTTTAGTTGTCAAAGTTTATTTCACGCATTTAGTAATGAATAAGCTAGACTTTTGTTTACAAAACAAATTTTGTCATCTGGCGAGAAAAACTAATTTTCACCGCTACTTTACGTCCACCGTTTTCTAGGAAACCACTCTCATCTGATTGTATTGAAAACAAAACTCGCCTCATATTAAGGCTAATGTAGCGGTCACCGCTTTCTGAAACCATAGCTTTATACCAAATGTTTGTTATAAGTATTCAAATATTAAGGTTAAAAATATTAAATTTGTAAAATTGTAATAGTATTCTTTAGGTTTGAAAGGAAGAGCCTTATGGCTAAACTAGGTGAATTTTACAAGGGATAGAAGCTAGCTTACCTAAGAAAACAAGTTTAGGGGCCAACAAAAAGAGTCACACACAAAATTTACTAAATTTTTGTACTAATTTCACACACACAATTTACTACTTACTCATTAGTACTAAAATTTAGTAAATTTTAGGTGCAAATCTTCTGTGTGCCTTTTTTTGTTGGTCCCTAAACTTGTTTTCTTATAACTTAATGTAAAATTCACCTAATAATTACTATTTAGCAAACTACTTTGGTGGGAAGATGTAAATTTTAGTAAAGTTTTCTTTATATTGGACGTTAAACATGTAATAACATTACAATCAAGTGGTGCCAAACCAAGCTGATTATCAGGGCTCTGATGTCTCTCGATTTATAAAAGCTAGTGGTTGAATGTTATTTAATTAAAATAAAAACTGAAGTCGAATTATCTTTATTTCATTATTATTAAGATATGAATAGTGTCATACAATATAGCTTAAGAACAGCTAAGATTATAAAAATTGATTAAAGAATTATTCATTTAAAGAATAAAAAGGGTGGTCTTGAAGCCAGATTTTCAGATGTTGAACAGCCGCTTTGTGAGTTCCACATCTTGGAACCCATGTAGCTGGTCTTCTTCCTCCTAAGCTGAGTCCATGAATGGGTAGACAAAGTTGCTGGCGCACCTGGTAGCTGTACTGGTGGGTTTGCATTCCGTTGTTCACCAAAGCTGGCATCTTGATGTGGATCTAAGTTGTTGCTTCAAGAAGATTTCAGGTTAGACAGGACTTAACGGCTCGCTTTTGTTGAATAAGGACAATCCGGCTGTGGTGTCACCCCACATAGCAATTCCATATCTTAGGTGGGACTCAAAAAGGGCATGGTAGGCTACTTTGGCTGTTGTCATGTCACAAACATTTTTCAGTCCTTAATTACAAACAGCCCTGTACTTAATTTGATGCAAAGGGAGTTTATATATGCCGCCCATAATAGGTAGTTTGTTGTCCAGTGTAACTCCAAGATATTTTGTTGTTGTTATCTCTTCTAGCTCAGGCAGTCTTCCAGTTCAACCTTAATGTTTGGGTTCAGCAATGCCACTGTTTCCAGCATATATAAGATTATATTACAAGGAGGTGCTGTAATACCACTAAATATGGTGTATTTAAATCAGTTAGGTGTTATAAAACAAGACAAACAAATTTTATTGTACAACAAAGCTTGCACAGATCACAACAGAACAGAATATTTTTAAATCTTTCTTTGACTGTCATTTGAGCTATCACATCAGCACAGAGGTTGTCGAACTGTCAATTGCCTTAACTATCAAATTTCTATAATTGTACCAAATTAAATTGTATACAAATCAGACAAAAAGCAACATGCACACTACTGTGTATCTTGAATATTGTAGAATATTGTTATATTGTTGACATTCTTATAATCAGCTGCTATTACGTTATGTTTATGTTTACTAATGTTGTAAAAATACAATTATGTTATTAGAGGAATAAAATGAAGTTTTGTTATTAATTATTCACTTTTCTACACTGGCGACGAGGATGGGATTCTTCGGTTCTCCAAGTTCTTTGATTGCTTTAATTTTATCCTCTTGAGGGAATATTCCTGTTGAGTTTATGCATAACCCAAAACTTTATTTCTTTTGAAGCAAATTCAGTTTTGTAGGTTAAGTACGTAGTCCTATTTCCTGCAATCTTGTTAATACCAAACGGTTTCTGTAAGTGTTCCTGACATGTTTTACCGCCAAGTGCAATATCATCTTGATACCAAGTTACTCCATCTATGTCTTTCATTATGGTGTCCATGAACTTTGAAATATTAACGAGCTACCGTGATTCCAAAAAGCAATCTTTTATACTGAAAATAACCCGATGTTGTAATAACAAAATACTTTTGACATCGCCTACTCGATTTAGCTGGTGAAAAGCATCTTTCAGATCAATAACACTGAACTCTTTGTATTGAGAAAGTGTTGTAACTGCTTCTTCAAAAGTTGGTAAAGGATATCTTTCAAAAATTATATTTGGGTTTATGGTGTTCTTAAAATCTCCACAAATATGTATCTTGCCATTGTCTTTCAAGAATATTGTTATATTGTTGACTTTCTTATAATCAGCTGCTATTACGTTATGTTTACTAATGTTGTAAAATACAACTATGTTATTAGAGGAATAAAATAAAAGTTTAGTTATTAATTATTCACTTTTCTACAAATATGTAACACACTTATATACATATATACATTTTTCAAGAAAATTCTCAAACGTTGTAGAGATTAGAAAGGTGCTTATTTCATGGCCCTGGGCTGAGTCTTAAGCTATGGTTTCCTAAGCGGTGACCGCTACATTACGGTGAGTTTTGTTTTCAATACAATCAGATGAGAGTGGTTTCCTAGAAAACAGTGGACTTAAAGTTAGCGGTGAAAACTAGTTAAGGTTTTTCTCACCAGGTGACACATTTTGTTTTGTAAACAAAAGTCTAGCTTGTCCACACATAATGTAAATAAACTTTGACAACTAAAAAACAACATGTCAAAGTTAATGCTCACCGCCACAATAACGGCCGTAATTTAGCGGTGAACTTTTTTCTAGGAAACCATAGCTTTATTCATGCTGACGGGAATATCTAATTTTCCAAAAGAAATTGGCTAATGATTGTTTGGACACGTAAAACGCTCCAAAAAGGCTGATTTTTTTGCAATGCTCAAAGCGCCTTTGAGGAATGTGTTTATAGAATTCTAAAATTTGTTTTGACGTACTTTTATGCGTCTGGAGCACCTCAAAAGGTAGTTGACTTTAATACAAATTCAACAACACAAAGAAACATCTTTTATCTCGACTCATTTTTTTGTGATACCCATTTAAAGACAAAATCAGGTTGAAAATGCATTTCACATACAACTTTTGTATGACAAATTTTTGTTCAAAACTGTCTATGGGATTATTTTATAGGGTTGTAACAGTATGCTCCAGAGCAATGCTTGGGAGGGGCCATGAATGGGGTCTGGGGATACGAATACCCCCATTAAAATTAAAATTAAAATTTTCAGGTTTAAAATAAGACGGTTTTATGTTGTTCTGAGACAAATATATTACATTATTACGGTTACTTGTATTACAAGTTCAAGTTCTTTACAAGTGAAAATTCTTTATAATTACATTATTTCAACCTTAAACAAAACTGTGCATAAAATGGCGATTTTTGGTTATGTCTGTTCACCGAATAACTTTTGAATGCGGCCATTGTTTTACACCAAGTTTGCGTTGACTGATAGAACTTAACTCCATAGTGGTCTCATCTTCTTGATTGGACAAATATTTCTATTCAAGAAAAAGTAAAAATCTCAATAAACCATATATTTGCTGCGTAATTTGCATTGTAAAAGCACTATTTTGAACTAAAAAGGACTTCAATACTACTATTTTGATAAAAAAATTAATGTCCAACAAGATGGTAGCCATACGTCCTTTAAATATTTGGGTGTTGCCGAGATAAAAAGATATTTTCGTCTAAGAATACTCGAAACAATTTCTTTGTTTGTATTTATAGAGTTATAGACGCCTAACTAAACATTTGATCAAAGTTTCAAAGGAACCTAAGTGGGTAAAATTTAATTTTCTTTAAGACAATATATATTTTTAATATCATTACTTAAAAAAGGATTTAAGGAGAGGAAAAGAAAGGGGGAGGTACAGAAAAAACTCTATATTTCGTTTGAAACAAACTTTTTCAAGAGAGAAAAGGAAGTAAACTTATTTACAAAACAAAAACAACTAATGTATAAATTACAAAAACATGTGTTCATCTTAAAATTAAATAATTTTGTAACAAGTTAAAAACATAACAAAGAAATAAAACAGATAACATATGATAATTTGGAAAAGAAATTGAAAAAGAAATTTAGAAGAACATTAACATTTGAAAGGTAAGCTAGCCAAATCTTAGGTTAATGCCATATATATTTTTAATATCATTATATTTATATAATTTACCGAGCTACGGCCTCCTTCTCGCTAAAAGCACGTAGTTTTTAACATTTCATGTTAGTTTGAAAGCCATAGAGACTTTATTTTCAAAATAATAAACCTGTAAGGATGTAGTTATTCTGTACATAGCTAAGTTACCTTTAAACATATTTTACATGCTTTAAACTCTTTTTATAGATTCTGTAAACAAGAATAAAATGACCTAAACGCAGTAGTCCTCCTCAAGTGCTTAGTGGCATAAGACTACCACTAGTGTCTAAACGTATTTCTGGCAGGCTGTAGCTTACTAGTGGAAAAATAAACCATTTTGACTCTTCAAAGCTATATTGATACTAATACCTAACAAAATAATGTTAAGTATTGTTTCTATTCTTGAATTAAAATAGAGGTAATCAGTAATTACTTCCCCAATTTTTGCAGTGACGAAAGTACACCAAAAAATCTTTAGAATTATTTATTATATAAAACATTCCTGAATGGTTTTAAAAATATTTCCTTTTTTAAAAGTTATGGTGGGGGCATTCAAAACACACCATGTATGAATTATGTATATTAAGTTTTGAAAAATGCTTAAAATGTATGGTCTGGATTGGTGTTTATTTTCATGGTCCCGGACCTGGGTCTTACCATGCTGACGGCATGAGAATGTTATTTTTCCCTAGGAAACTCTTTGATAAAATGTGTAAGGTTATTTTTCATTTAGACACCTAATTCCTAATGTTTTGAAATTCTTAAAATTTCTTATTACATTACTAATTTACATAATTAATAAATTAGTTAGAAATTACTAATTTCTTATTTTAGATAAAACTATAGGGTAAATTATAATTGCTGGTCACACTTAAAGTTTATTCTTTATTGGTAAATATTAACAGTGAGTACGGGATCACATTTCTATGCTAAATAACTTAATACTTCTCATTATTTACATTGAAACTTAAACAATGACATTTTATAATATTCAAATGGCTGAATGGATTAAATGTTGAACCCCATCTTCCTCATGCAGGCCTTGTGCGCTTCAATGTAGCTGCTGCAATTTGCCTCCCCATTCTCCAACACACTGAAACCAAACAACGCTTTGTTAGTTATATTTCCGAGGTACCCTAGCTTTACGTTGCGTGAAGGTCTAAGTCTGTATCACTGGTCTTGATTACTTAGTCACAAAAGAAACTGTCCAAATAACTGCAATAAAACCTAGCCTATATTACCTCTGATTGTAAGTGTCAAGTGACTAAGTGGCAACGTAAGGCAAGGGTCGATATTAAGAGGTAGGGAGGACTTTTGATCCTAACTTCACCTGGTTAAATAAGACAAACTCAAAACTTGTCGGTAAATTCTAACCACCATAACTTTAGTTATTGGCATATTTAGGTCTACACAATAATCTGATAGATCTAGTGAACTTAGATAATTTTAGGAGAACGTTTAGACCAACTCTTAGTGGGTTATAGACAAGTGTTTATTGTGCAAATTATTGTTATTATATTTTAAGTGAAGCACACTTTTTTATTTATTCTTCAAATGGATAGAGTTAATGATCATTTCATATAACATGGTCGTGATGCCAGGTTAGGAAAAATTAACATGGTTTGAATTGTTTCGGTAAAACAGTTGTACCACTGAGAAACACTTCAATAAAAAGGAAACATCATGTGCTTGCTATTTATGTTAAAACTAATTTTTTAATACCAACCCTTTCGTAAGTGATTACTGATTTTGTTGCCCCAACAATTCAGAGCCTATTTTGAACCATTGTGGATATTTCCCGGCTATACCGCTCGTCATATCTCATCACCATCAACGTAGTTCCAGGTGTGGTGGGAAGTAGCTCAATTTTATCGTAGTTAGTTCCAACAGATTTATACCGTAAAAGACTGCCTCTTTATTCCCATATTGTTTGGGGTCTTTCAAATCGGTTTCCAATGTAATATTAGGTAATGGTTTGTCTCTCATTAAGATATCAAATTTTTACATTTAGTTACTTATTATTTGTTCAATGAGTCTTATTGTTAAAATATAGCTCAAATCAATAATGAAAAAGACATAGTTTGAAGCAAACCACAACCAAGACTATGCTTGAAGTTTTTATTTTTACGAGGCAGAGTTCAAATAGGCTAATTGTTGATAGGAATATTAATAACCTTAGATTAGTAGCCTTAGGCCCTAATAACATAATAACTTTCTAATTTAAAAACAATGCTATTAAGTTTCTTTACCACAAGTCTCTAGCACTTTTTGTTTCTTTGCAAACACAGCAAGGTTTTAGTTTCTTTTTCTCCACATTTCTGGAACCATTGATAATAAAGCGGGCTTCGTTGGAAGCAATCGTGTTCATGGAAAACATCGTAACTAGATGATCAGTGATTATTTTCTAGAAAAAGCAATATTTTAACCGAACTGGCCTGCTTTGACAGCAACAGAACACCTCAACTCAAATCTATCGATTATGTTTAGCTTGCTGACTTGAGCCAGCGGATAGGCGACAGCAGAGCGAAACGAGAAAAGCAGCAGACGACAGAAGGACATACATAGAGGGCGGTGCAAAGAGGATCGTAGTTTTCCGAAATTTTAGGCGGCAGCTGTCAAACGGAGCTGTCAAACGGAGCTTCGCACTACTACATGAGTGAAGATAGCGACAAGTCAACAATAAAAGGCTAGTTCGGTGTTGATATGACGAAAACGTATGGCTAGTAGTAGCTATCAAGTAACTCAGTAACTCACCATGAAGACATTTGGAAAAGGGTGCAAACTTAAGTAGGATTTACACGTTATACTTGTTAAGTTTGTCAGTAAATGAAACTTTAACGCTCTCTTCTTCCTTTCTTTTTGTCTTCTATCTATACCAGTTTGCTTAGGGTGCTTTTTACATTGATTTTAAAGTCAATGGTTTTATTTGATTTAGATTTATCAACCAAGCACACCATAACTTGGCTCTCAAGTAGTTCGACGGCCTTCTCCTGTGCTGCACCTGGGTTAGGTCGGTAGAATTGTTAAAAAATCTGCTGATGTCGTTCAAAGCTACTAGAAATAGCAAGGACCAAAATAGACCCTTGTGGTACGCCATGGTTGACCACCTTTACAGCAGAGGAAGCAGCACCTATAAAAAGACAGGGTGTGACCTGCTACCAGGTAAGATCTGAACTAGAAGTAGAATTTTTGGAAACTAAACTGGGATTTAGAAATAATTTAAACATGCATCAAAATTACAAACGTGCAAGTACCTTACATACGTTCAATTTCCTAGAAAATGACTTTTAATTATTTTCAACATAAAACAATGTATTGCCAGTTACTAAAAAAACTCCGAAAACCAGTCGAAGAACATGCCATTAAAACACCTTGTTTGGTGTACTTGTAACCCACAACACTTTTTGGCATTGCCGGTTTGTTCACAAGTTTCATAGTGAGAACAAACATCGGCAGCAGATGTTAATCAGACGTAATATTGGAATTATCTTTAACTAGCTCAAGCTGACCCGACAGTCTACAGACTGTGTCCCAACAAAAAAACGTAGGTTACTTCAGTTATTTAATATTTATTAGCTATAATAATTACTTCCTTTATTTATAAGTAAGTTATGACAATACATTGTTTTCGTGTAGCAAATAGTTAAAAGCCACTATCTGGGAAATTGAACATTTGTACTTACTTACGTTTGTACCTTACTCACTGTAATAATCACTTTCTCAAATTCTTATTGTATGCTGCATCGGAGCAACGCTCCTGTAATTCTAGCTTGAGAAATTAATTGTAGTCTTTATAGTATTCAATTCATACTTCTCTGTATCCGGTCAGATGTTTCTTTTTTGCAGACGACGATTGTCGTCAGTAGAATTGTTTTTTTCCGGTTCTCTCTTTACCCTTTTCCTTGAGTGAGAGTGTTTTATAGGCCTATCTTTATAAACTTTCTGTTGTTTTTGCTGAGTGAAGACAGAGGCCAAACAGCTGGCGCTCACCTAGGACAAGTCCTAATGCAACTGTTTTGCTCTTTGCAAATTTAACAAGCATTTGTCAGCTTTGACAGGGGGACATAACTAACATGACTTATGCAGGGAGAAAAAAATTAAGAATTAAACTTTCAGAGTGCCAAACCTACTGGAAAACTAATACATTCCTTAAAGGAAAAATATGTTTCCAAACAATGTTGCTGTACCTTAAAGATTTATAAGAACGGAGGAGATGTTTGATAAGTTCACATGTCATAACTTGATGATTGACTTACTAAAATTTCAGGATAAACAACTAATTATCCTTCCAACACTACATATTTTTAGTCAATTATGATTATATTATTAATTCTAGGTGATAAACTAAATGAAGGTGACTTGCTTGCTGAAATTGAAACAGATAAGGCAACAATGGGTTTTGAGACACCTGAAGAAGGGTATCTAGCAAAAATATTAATTCAAGCGGGAACCAAAGATGTACCAATTGGAAAGGTATGACTTACCCTCTATGATTACAATTTGGCATGTGGAAGTAGTGATTTTTAGGTAAAGCTTAGTCAAGTTCAGGTTGTTAGCTGTTTACTTGACCAAACACTTTTTAGTTAAGTTTGTGTACTTAGTCTCAAATATTTGTATTTCATTAAAGTTGTTTGCAGTTATTTTTAACTCACCAAACTTAAATAAGCTAAACATTGCTCTCTTCTATGTTCAGTGTATAAGATCAAAGACATTATCACACCACTGTTTTTTATTACATCACAACATAATTTCAACATTCAAGTAAATGCAAGTTATAACTACATACTGCAATTTAATGCAGTGCTTAATTTCAGCTGGAACAGCATGTTCTACCTTCAAAGCAGACAGGACGTCCAAAACATTTTGTTCCGGCTATAGAAATAGTATCTTGAATTAGTCGAGCCATATTCTTTAGCACCGCTCACCCCTAAGTTAATATACACACTGGTGTGTATTTGTATAAGCAAATACAAGCAAGCATAATGAAGCAGTGAAGAGTTGGTTGATTTTTATCTGTTGATCTTTGTGCATTGTCATGAGCCAGCTAACCAGCAGCTGCAAGAAAAGTTGCACCAGTAAACCTATTTACTACTACATTAATTAAATTTTAAAGTTTCAATAATTGAGGTTTATTTTCAAAGAAGATTTCCAGACCACCACAGTAGATATAGTTTGCCTTTTAATTATTTGGTTGAATTTATCTGTTTGTTTCAGTTGGTTTGCATCATTGTAGAGAACGAGTGAAGTTGCAGCATTCAAGGACTTCAAAGATGACGGGACCTCAGCTCCAGCTGCTAGCAAGCCTGCTCCCCCTCCTTCCGCCACCCGCCCCCTCCCCCTCCACCTGTCCCCACCGCTCCCTCCACACCTGCTCCCGCTCCAGTTATGTCAGCCTCAATGCCATCAACTTCAGCCCGGGTCTATGCCAGCCCGCTTGCTAAGAGGCTTGCAGCCGAGAAGGGACTTAGTTTACAGGTAAACATGGTTTATGCACAAATTCACCAGATGATGTGTTAGAAGTCATTATGGAGGATAGGCAAGCTAAGAAAGTAGCCAAAATGTGTGTGAGGTTGGTTGGTTGAATTGCAGCAAAAGTAAGGTGGATTAGCACACGATTTAACAGATAAGAATATGGAGCAGGAGAAATCTAGACAAGTTTCATTTGGAGGAAGAGTAAGTGAGGCAAAGTTCTGACGGAGTATTCATTTCAACCTAACAGTGTTAGTGGTGTATTTTTATATGGTATCTGCGGACCAACCACCAATTCATATACTGAAATTTTATCTCCCAGCACACAATTAATACAGTAAAGTACAATAACAAACTATAAATTTACATTATATACTATTCTTGTTGGTTTTTATATTACTTGTTTTTAGTAGACCCAGGATGGGAATGTTGCTATTCTATTTATTAATAAAGTTATATTCTCTTGTCAACACACTGAAGTAGTGTTTAACCAAAACTACTAATAGCTCAGCCTGAAAATAAAATTCTCAATATTTTGCTTCCTGTTGAGCTTTTTGGATTGATTCAGCTAAGAAATAGAACTAGGTCATACGAAAGGATCAGAAACTGAAGTAATTAGCAAAGTATTTAAAGGGTGAGTGGTAGGTTTCTAACCTAGATTGAATTGCAGCTGACTACCTGTTTCAAAACTTTGTTTACACAAATTAACCTCTCTCCCCCCTCTTACTTTGGATAAGAGGTTTTACTGTATATGAGTTCTTTGAAGTAAAAGTTAAGTTTCATAACATATTTTTTAATTTTGTCCAGTACAATTACACATTTGTCATCAAGTTGTGCTTCAGATATAAAACAGCTTAGGTGTTGGGTACCTCTCTGTTTTGTACCATCAATCATTTTCCTCCATACTTCCTTTCATAACATTAAAATTAGCCATTCTCATTTATACATCTTTCTTCCTTTAACTTACATTAAAAAGGACATTCTGAAAGAATGCTGGTATAGCACATCAAGACATGTAGTTGGATGTTAACTAGAGTGAATGTGTTGCAGAGTATCGCAGGTGGGTCTGGCTTGTTCGGCTCTATCAAGACTCAGGACCTGGGCAAGGCGACGGCAGACGTAGGGGCAGCTGTGTCTTCTGGATCCGCTTACGTTGACAAACCTGTGTCCAACATACGATCCGTCATCGCCAAGCGACTGCTGCAGTCCAAGCAGGTAAAGAGAGTATTATTGCTACTTAATTCTAGGAATTTGGGTTGTTAAATTTTAAATAAGTTGTAGTAAGGCACAAAAATTGACTTTGTCAAACTTTATGTTCAAGTTTAAATATAGTTTTTTTACTAAGATTTTAATATAACACTTTACTTTTATAAAATCAAAATATTAATTACAAGACAACCTAACTTTACGAATAGTACAAGTAGAGCTTGGAGTGAATGTAAATTGTATTCACTAAACATTACAGCAAATTTAAATATATTTTCCAACCACCTCATTTTGTTCAAATCCGTTATAAAACTGGGTGTTCACTGAACCCATAAAATTAAATTCACAAGTTTCATTCCCCCAACTACTACAGAGTGCCGTATAACTCCAGCAACCTCTAGCAAGTGCCGTTTAACTCCCACAATTGCTTGCTAATAACATTTTAATCCCCGAATCATTTCCAAATGTAAGTTCACACCTGCGATTGCTTCCATGTTCTATTTCACTTCGGACTAGCTTCCGAGTGCCGATTTACTACTACAATGACTTCCGTGTGCATTTTAGCTTCAGTGAGTGGATTGCTGTCACTAAATGGAAACAGTTACTCTTTATTTGCTAAAATAGTGCATCAATGATGTATATTAGCTGGCTGACAAGGAAGTTGTGGAGTTTTTCTTTAATTGATGACTCTTCATTTCACCTAAATCCTTTGGCAGCTTACTTTGCAGCTTCTGTCCAATATATTGAGTGCTGTTTCACTCCCCTAATGACTTCCGAGTACTTTTTAATTTTTCAAATCGCTTTCGAGTTCTAGTTTACTCTTGCAATGGCTTGTGAGCATCGTTTCACTGCTGCGTTATCCTAGATCCCTTTTGAGTGCCGTTTCACTTCCGTAATTGCATTAGATTATCATTTTACTCTTGAGATGGCTTCTTGGTCATCTAAATTCAATAACTTCCGACTTTGGTTTTACTCCCAAAATCATTTATGAATGCATTTTAGTCCTGAAATATGTTCCTAGCGCCATTCTAGCCACACAATACATGACCATAGCTTTAAATCTAAAATCATTTTATTATTGTAAATTCTACTGGCGAAAGGAACTGTAACTCCCATGAGGTAGTTTTTTACCGGTTGTATACAGAAATTCACAGCTTATCTACAGTTTTCACGGATGAGTGGACCCCCTGATAAAGATTGGAGGTTTAGCGAACAATGTGGTACAAATAAAATATAAATAAATATTTATTTATTATATATGATCTTCTTTTTGTTGTAAACTTTCAATTGGAATAAACGTATTTCCAAAATTTATGAAACTATTTTTGTATGGATTTTCCTAAATAATAATATCAAGCCCAGCTAGGACTAGTCAAATCAACACTACTGCTTTCGGAAAGTTCTCAATATTCCAGAGTTTAAAACTTCTGGCTGAGTAATGATTTGGTTCTGATTGCAACAGAAATATAGCGGTTGATGGCCTCACCAAGGTTCAGAATCTATTGCAGCGAACCTAAGCTTTATAATTATTTCTATCAATCAGAAAGGCGTGGAGTTTGTACGCTACTGGCTTAGTTTCAATTAGACTGCGGCGACAGAGATGGGGACTCTACAAGTCAAGCGTAGGCAGTATGTCAAGTACACCAATAACTTCAACGTTCAAAACTTTAATGCATTCTTTCCTTAATAATCACCGAAGTTTGTAACAAACAAATTACCTGAAGTAAGCAGCTAGGATCACAATGGCAAGGTTCTAACAACCTTATTACTTAAAATAATTGAGATTAAACTATTAAAACGGTCAAATTCAATACCCTATAGGTTTCTTATAGTAGATACTATCAATCTATGCTTATCTAGGTAATTACTTTTACTTATCACGGGGATAAGGGTTCTAAATATCTCAACTACTAAAGTCAACTGTTCAGAAGTCGGAGCACGGCAAGTGGCTTTTGTTATCGTAAGAATGCTGGCGTCTCTGGTGGCGGTGAGGCCGAACGCTGATTTTTCTTCCTGGCATTGGAGGTAAAATCAAAAAAGAAACATGGTTGTTAAATAACTAGAAGTTCCACGGCGGTATTTGGTGTATTATGTACTGTAGTATTTTAATTACATCAGCGTCAACAGAGCGTATTCCCGTGACATGAAATTGCATAATACATTGTGAGGTGATGGCTAAGGTGAGTATCAGCCAGATGTTGTTAGATTCGTTGCTAAGATTCCCTCATCTGTTGCAGATGAGGTAATGAAGAGCCTACCACTAAGATTAATCACAATGAAGTTGGTGGCCAGTGATGCATGCTTGATAAGCTTAGTTAGTGTGGTGTATCTAGTACCTAGTACACTGAGTGCTAGGCTAGAATAAACAGTAAATAGGTTCCATGCAAGGTTAAGCATGTGAGGGACCACAAGGAGGTAATAGCTTATGCCCTACTTAATACAGGTATGTAATATGCCCATTTCATACTTATTAGAAAATAGTATCCCGAAAATGGTGAAACAATTTTATTAATTAAAACTGTGAATGGCTCTTTTTGGATGTATCATTTATAACGGTAAGTTTGGTGTGAAAATACAACTCCTCAAAAACAGTTATTAGTTTTGGAACCCACTACACTATATAATACAAGAGAAGTAAGAATGTGTGTTTGTTTCAGACTATTCCTCATTATTACCTTACAGTTGATATTAACATTGATGAACTCTCCAAGATGAGAACTTCAATGAACACTCTGTTGGAGAAACAGGGAACCAAACTGAGTTTCAACGACTTTGTTATCAAAGCCACTGCCTTAGCCTCCAAGAAGGTTCCTGAGGCCAACTCTCACTGGCTCGACCTTTGTAAAGAAGAAACACTTTTAGGATCACGTTTAAATGACAATTCCTATAATTCCTTGTTTAGTGTGAGGACTGTATAAATTATTCTCAATAGAATATTTCAATAAATATGTCGATGTCATTGTCTATTGTAAGGTAGCACAACTAATTCCCATGGGACATTATTAAATATTCTGTGAGACATGTCGTATAAAGTGTTGAATAAATATAGTAACTGAAATTGCTTGTTCTATTGCAGGAGAGCGGCAGACTTCCTGACTGTGACGCTGAGCTGTGATCACAGAGTAGTGGATGGAGCTGTCGGAGCTCAGTGGCTGTCTGCTTTCCGGTCACTCATGGAGCAGCCTCAAACTATGCTCCTGTAGTCCTTCATACTCTCAGCATACTCATACATTGCTTGTTCTATTGCAGGAGGCGGCAGACTTCCTGACTGTGGCCTTTGAGCTGTGATCACAGAGTAGTGGATGGAGCTGCGAGACTCAGTGGCTGTCTGCTTTCGGTCACTCATGGAGCAGCCTCAAACTATGCTCCTGTAGTCCTTCATACTCTCAGCATACTCATACATTGCTTGTTCTATTGCAGGAGGCAGACTTCCTGACTGTGGCAGCTGAGCTGTGATCACAGAGTAGTGGATGGAGCTGTCGAGACTCAGTGGCTGTCTGCTTTCCGGTCCTCATGGAGCAGCCTCAAACTATGCTCCTGTAGTCCTTCATACTCTCAGCATACTCATACATTGCTTGTTCTATTGCAGGAAGCGGCAGACTTCCTGACTGTGGCAGCTGAGCTGTGATCACAGAGTAGTGGATGGAGCTGTCGAGACTCAGTGGCTGTCTGCTTTCGGTCACTCATGGAGCAGCCTCAAACAATGCTCCTGTAGTCCTTCATACTCTCAGCATACTCATACATTGCTTGTTCTATTGCAGGAGGCGGCAGACTTCCTGACTGTGGCTGAGCTGTGATCACAGAGTAGTGGATGGAGCTGCGGAGCTCAGTGGCTGTCTGCTTTCGGTCACTCATGGAGCAGCCTCAAACTATGCTCCTGTAGTCCTTCATACTCTCAGCATACTCATACATTGCTTGTTCTATTGCAGGAGGCGGCAGACTTCCTGACTGTGGCTGAGCTGTGATCACAGAGTAGTGGATGGAGCTGCGGAGCTCAGTGGCTGTCTGCTTTCCGGTCACTCATGGGCAGCCTCAAACTATGCTCCTGTAGTCCTTCATACTCTCAGCATACTCATACATTGCTTGTTCTATTGCAGGAGGCGGCAGACTTCCTGACTGTGGCCTTTGAGCTGTGATCACAGAGTAGTGGATGGGCTGTCGGAGCTCAGTGGCTGTCTGCTTTCCGGTCACTCATGGGCAGCCTCAAACTATGCTCCTGTAGTCCTTCATACTCTCAACATACTCATACATTGCTTGTTCTATTGCAGGAGGCGGCAGACTTCCTGACTGTGGCAGCTGAGCTGTGATCACAGAGTAGTGGATGGAGCTGTGGTAAGTGGCTGTCTGCTTTCCGGTCCTCATGGAGCAGCCTCAAACTATGCTCCTGTAGTCCTTCATACTCTCAGCATACTCATACATTGCTTGTTCTATTGCAGGAGGCAGACTTCCTGACTGTGACGCTGAGCTGTGATCACAGAGTAGTGGATGGAGCTGTCGGAGCTCAGTGGCTGTCTGCTTTCCGGTCACTCATGGAGCAGCCTCAAACTATGCTCCTGTAGTCCTTCATACTCTCACGATCTGAACTCAGCATACTCATACGTGGTCCATGTTAGCCTAATCGTAAAAACTTGGCTTTTTTTACCAAAATTAACTCAGGGAATCAATCCAGAATTTTAGTAACGGAAATCTGGTTGCTGATAAAAGTAAATAGTTCAAAATGAATGGTCACTACATTCTACTAAGCTCAATTAAAGTGGGATGAACAGCTTATCCGGGTTTCAAGTTTGAATCAAAATACCAATGAAAAGCTTTTGTATTTTTGACTTGAGCCTTCTTCATAAATGCAAAAGTTTAAAGTTAAGTTTTGTTTTATAACTGTTGAGCTTCATATTACAGCTTAAAACTTTCCATTGCATGAACCAGTAACCATACTAGTCATCTATCACTTGCAAATTGGTGGCTCTGTAAAATAATAACTGTCCCAATTTTGTTTACTTTTTTACCTGTTCAACTATCAAAATGAAGGTCATATAGAAAGAAGATTAACACATTGCCAATCTACATTTTGCATTTAGAAAACCTAAGACCAGAATTCTTCTCTGCACCTCTGACTAAAAAAAAATAGAGCTAAAAATTTCTGAAATTCGTTTGTTGAGTTTTTTAAGACTCAGACTTTAGTCTCAATGAGCTGTTCTTTGCATTCACTTGCTTAGTAGACTACAATGAGGACTGAACAATATAACAACTTGTTAAATAGGTAAACCAGTACAAAAGGATCTTTTTAGTGTTTCATTATAGTGTAGGTTTTATCTGTTGTTAAGCTCCTTTAGACAATGAATAATTATACATTTATTTTTGCAACTATGATATTTTATAATTTTAATTTGATAGTTGGATTAACTATTTCCATGTTTATAACAGAACTACTAAGTATCATTGAAATAATACCTATTTCAAAAAATAAGGACATTTGTCCATCAAAGATTTTTTGTGAATGATTCATCCAAAAATTTATAATTGTGATTCCTATTACAATTTAGTGCAATTTTCAATTAAAAATTGATTTTACTATTTGTAAAGTGCATTTTTAGCTTTATTAAAATACTTATACTGCCAATAGTGTTAAACACAAATTGTATGTAAAGATTCTTTGAAAAAGAATAATAACCTACTAGTTCAGTCATTTTAGTAAAACATTTCAAACTACAATAGTTGTCAGATTAAATTTAATAAATACTGATTTTGAACCTCAAAGTGAACATTTGTAATTTTTAAAAACAACTCTATATGTAGTATTTGACCAAACAAGGACATTCTTAACAATAATGTTTAATCCTATTTAAATCTTAACACAGGAAAGTTACTGAATTTTTCCAATTTTTACACAAAAATAAACAAAATCAAAACCAGCTCAACATATATCACCCAGCTGAAACGAGCAGAAAGACTCCCCAGTATTATCACTGACAATGAAAATTGAAGATCATTAATCTATTGTTAATGTTGCATTTTTAGTTTTGATTTGTTACTTAAATGACTGAACTATTCAATGTTTGTATATAAGGTACATACTTTTGTTGAAGATGTTAAATAAAATTGTAAAACACATTGATTATTTGCATCTTAGATTATTATTTCTCTACCAATACTCCTTACTTCTCTACTTTTTAACAGGGAAACATGGAATTTTATGGAGATTAAACCTAATTCTATTTTTACCCTCAGATCTCAATTTTGAGAGGCCAATCCCAATATGACCAAGGTGCACTTTGATGGAAAAGGTATTTTAACACGTGGAAAATTTGCAAACAACAAAGTACTTTATCTAGGCTAGCAAGCGCATGGTTTAGATGGTTTTAATCAGGACTGAACCAATTTCACCTGCTCTAAAATGATATAGTCTTGTAGCTAGAAATTACAAAAGATACAGATGATAAAAACATAATGGTATATTTTTATAAACTATTTTAGATACAGTTCACTGTAGAATAGCTAAAGAAAATACATGGTGATGGACAGCTTAAGTGAGATGAAAAACACACTTTATGACACTTTTGGATTACTGAATTATTTAAAATGGTATAAATGTTGTGTAGAATGTACAGTTTTTTAGTTTAACAGTGTTCACTTGAGTTTTCCGGTTTAAGGGTTCAATTTAAGATAGGGTGACCCAAATTTGTAACCAACCAGTTACATTTTGGAGTAACTGTAACGGTTATAATTTGTTACATTGATTTTTTGGTAACTACTGTAAACAGTTACATTTGACTTTACAAAGGGTAATTGTAACTGTAATCCCAAGTTACTCTACATACAAACTTGGTTGTCATATTTACAAACGGAACATTTATACCCAATGCCATGAAATCAGACAAAAAATGCTACTTTTAGAGAGCTCACATATAGATACGTATATATACAAAGCTTTAGTGAAGCCTATATACATACCAAATGTTCAGATAGTCTGCCACCCCCCCTTAACTTTTGAAAAAATGGAAACTTTTTAATGTGCTTGGGCAATGTATGCTGGTCATTTGTTGCACTTTTTGGGGATTTTCTCACCCCAAAATAAGGGTAATGGAGGTGACTATTTGTAATATATTTTTAACCCCATCATGTGATCCCTCATTTGAAACGGTATAAAAACACACATTCTTTGATACCATTAAACAAATTTACATTGCCCCTGTGATAACTTTTCACTATGGCCATTCCCGTGGTTCGGAAGTCACGTTAAGCCGTTGGTCCATTCCATTGGTTGTTGGGCTATTAATTAATGACCCAACAGAACAGTCGGCCCTAGCTTGTAACAAGACTACACCTCATCATTCATCAAAACACTCACCCATCATCCCATATTCACCTTAAAATACCTTCTAGGAGTGGTCGGTGTCTCAAATCAAAGTTCAAAATGTGACTTATTTTTTAAGCAGACAAATGGCCACAGTCGCTATCCTTTTTGAAATGTTGGAAAACAAATTATGAATTCATTTGTTGGTAGTTCAGCGCTTTAAAATGGTATGCTACAAGACAGATTTAACTTACTTTTAAAAACTGCCCCTTTTTGTCAAAAAGGACTAGTTATCAAAAGTTTGCATATAGTATCTTGTAGCATGTGATTTAAAAGCTTTGATTACTCAAAAACTGAATCCGTAATTTGTTTTCCAAAATTTTAAACATGACAGCGACTGCCACCATTATCTGCTTATTTGTAAATATGTCAGTCAAGCTTGTTACCCAAAAAAATCAGAATATTGGTGGTTCCCTTTTAGAAGGGAGGGAGACAGAAGCAATGCTGCAAAACAGCAACAAACTGCAAAGGAAATTCACCGCCAATTTAGTGCTTAGCGTATCTACTGTGTCAGGCGTACTGGTACTCAAAACTATTACACAGAATTAAATGCGATTTTCATGTTTGTATGGAGAATTGCATGCGATAAATGTCTATAGAGGAGGGTCGAAAAAGCTATTGGATTTTTTTATGCAGCAGGCAATTTAACAATAACTTTACTACTTAATCAGCTCTCGTTTCTAGGACTTTTATTAAAAACTTTCAGTCAAATCTACTGGCTAAACGTTTTAGTACTGGTTCGATAGGCCCCCGCTCTTAGTTTTGGGCTTATTAAATAAGACTAAGCAGGAAAGAAATTAAGTTGTCTGCTGTAGATTTTCAAAAATGTTTATTGCAATTAAACTTATAGAATAGTAAACGAAGGTGCAAAAGTTTGACAAGAGATTGCGATGTTAGTGACTAAAAGCTTTGCTTGCACGGTTGGTAAGCATGTCTAGACTGAGTTGGAGCTTTTCAAGCACTGATCCAAGCAATTGATCATCGCTCCTGGGGCACTCGCATCGACCTCAGCACTTTGCTTTGCTGCAACACATCAACATAAGTCAAATATCTCATAAACCAAAAGGTTGAGGCCATAAAACTACAACCGTTATTAGGGTGTTGGGGGCTGATGTTGAGCTAGTTATTTGGCGTGATTTAGAAAGATCCTATTCTCTCTTTTATAACAAAGTGTGAAATCAAAAGAATATTTCAAAAAAGAGTTTATAATACAGCTATTCTATAAGCCATCTATTAAATATCATTTCTGCTAAAAATTATTAATCGGAACTAATGAATTAATTCCAAAATTATGTAGTTCCAACTGGAATTAAAGTATTTAAGATTTATTGCTAGTGCATTGGTAACTTGGTGGTATTTACTGTATATACTTGAGTCTAGGCCACCTTTTTTTAAACATATATTATGCTCAAAACAAAGAGAGTTGTGTATGCGGGTGCGGTTTACACTTTTGATGAAAATGAATAAGTTTTGACAACTGCAAAAACAACTGGAAACATTGATTAAAAATTTAAAATATTTCTAGAAGGCCTGGCAATGGAAGGTGTGTACGTCACAACAAGTCAGTGGCGGCTCGTCCATAAGAGCACATAAACCTCATAGGAAAATAGGCAGAAATCAGTACCAATATAAGTTCAGGGATAAACTAGTTACAGTGCAGTTTTATTTGAGTTGGTCAGTTTTGTATTCATTACTCAGTGAGTTGTATGAGGGCTGTGGCTGTTGACTTGCCTTTGAGGAAAATGTTGTTGGGCTGTTTACTACAAAAAGCCTTACGAGGACAACTCTTTCAATGATCTTTGAGAAAGCTGAGATGAGTGTCATTGTTCTATAGCTATCTGTTTCAGCTTGGGTCACTCTTTCAAACTTAAGGTTCAATGAACAGGCTTCACTGGTTTCATTTTCTTAAACACAGCCCTAAACACATAAAAAAACCTGGGAATGTTTATATCTTAGAAGGGAAAAGTTAAAAACAAAGAGAGGACACCAGAATAGAATGGAAGTAGAGAAGAAACAACTAACTGACAATTTGTTTCCAGTAGGGATAAGGTGGGTTCGGTTATCGGTTCACGGTTCTTGCGGAACCGATGTCGATGACCGACAAGGCTAAACATGGTTCTAGGACTGAAATCTAACCGGTACGGATTAGCGGCGATTTCTTGACTCCATGCGCTTGTAAATCGATACGTTATTTCTTGACTTCGTGAGTGAAATCACAACCCGATTTACCGTTAAGCGGCGATTTCTTGACTCCATGCCGATGGCGTTGAAATCAGCGACTTCGATACCGTTCGGCGGCGATCTCGACTCAGGTGCGCCAGCGGTGAAATCACAACCGGTACGTTAGCGGCGATTTCTTGATATGCGCTTCAGCGGTAAAATCGCGACTTGATACGTTAGCGACAAATTACTTCGACAAATTCCGAACTTTTGCCGATCAACCTGAAGCGAGTTCAGTATCGGAAAAGTACTCGAAAAATATACTTCGCACACTAGTATCAGGAAGAACCGATGGAACCGATAGCGAAATGGCTAGAGAACCGATAACCGGCATAAAATTGGAACCGACCCATCCCTAGTTTCCAGCTAAGTTTTGGTGAGGAGAAGAATAGGCTTCAATGAACAGGTTTCTCTTGTTTTATTTTCAATTTTAAGCTTGAGTGGTTAGTCATTATAAAAATTTTTGATTAAACCACTAAATAATATTTTTTATTATATAAAATATAGAATGAAGATCGAGCTGTTTGTTTTGTATTATTGTAGAGACAAAGAAGAGTTAAAATAAATATATAAAATGAAAAATATAAAATATATAGGAGTATAAAAAATATTTCTTTATAAATTTATTTTAACTCTTCTTTGTCTCTACAACTGAAGATGTCTACCATAGTGTAGACGAAACGTCTTGTTTTGTTATATATTCTCTTGTTTTGTTTTCAAAGGATAGACAAGGAAAGCGAAAGAGACGAAAAGGAGTGAAGTGAAGTGAGACAAGAGGGTGTAGCTGATGGCAGCAGTCTTAACATTTCCTTGCTCATCGGTTTTGACGTTGAGCCTATGAGAGCAACAGTAGTATACATCACTGGTTGCTAGGTAACCAAAGGAGGCAGGGCTTGCTTTTCCAATCACAGTCTATTTCATTGTTGAAAGTTCATTAAATCGGGTATGACTAGTAGAGGGTGTAGGATTTTTATCACATTGAGATGAAACCACTTTCCCATGCAACTTTTTCGAGAAGCCTCACTATATAGTATATACCTGGTATTCAGCATCTGTGTCCATGATGCCGCAGACAGCCACCACCTGATAGTGTCGTGCTTTCATGGCGGCTAGAGACTTGCGTATGAGTCGCATGGCAGACAGGGCAGTGTTGGTGCCTCGCAACTCGCCCATCTGAGCCGGCGTGTGACTCGGGTCCAGCACCAGCAAGATCACCGTCTCATCCCGCAACACTTCCACTCCGACGATTGTCCTGCTGTGACCTGTGTCAAGTTTCAGTCTTATTAGCAACTGCCTATAGCGAAAATATAGAGGTGTACAAAATCTTAGGATTCTGAAATGAAGATGAGATTTATTTATCTTCACCAAAATTTAAAACTCTCGTCTCAAAAAAGGGAGATAAGTAAAATTGCTACCATGAGGACGTCATAGTTACTCCCACCAATGCAATTGTCATTAGCGTTTGACCTTGCCAGCTATAAACTAAACATTAAATATCTTTCAGATTTAGTATGAAAAGAAAGAAGGTACTGGGTACATCATGTTTGATGTTTACAATAATCCACTGAAAAAGAACTAAATTAATGAGTACAATATCAAAGAAAATACCTTGGTGTTGCAAGTAAAGAGGTGGTTTGAAGTCATCTTGTGCTTCGAAATATTGACGTACCCAATTGAAAAGTTCAGGGTGGCTTCCATTAGCACTTGTTGGTCGGTGAAAGTCAACTAACTGACATCTGCAATTAAATGTGCACAACAAAATTGATTTGTTTATTTATACACACAATTTATTTATACCCAACCATACTTCTCATTTAGGGAACCCTTATTTCTCCTTCATCATTAATAAACAAAGTTTTCTTTAAAAAAATACAAAAGCTAGTAAATTTAGACAGCTAACCTAATGCGGAGTGATGACAGAACTGTGACCACTTCAGTAGCACCGATCCACTTGCGAGTGTTACAGAGCTTGCCGCCGAGTTGGTCACAGCCCTGCAGGTCGAACCCTTGATGCCAGGCCCACTCGATGTGGTGTTGCAGTCGAGATATGGACGGCATGGCACTGCGCGAGGAGTCTCACCTCTCACTCCCACGGCCCACTGCTTGTACAGTTGCTCGTTGTAGCCTGTGTGCTGTAGCAGCGATGACAACATCATCTGCATGTTCCTACAACCATAACATCCTTTCAACCTGGCACAATTTCACAATTGATTTTTTTTTGCAAAACTCTTACACAGAGCGTTGTCAGCTATAAAAAACAGATAAATTCTATGCACATTTTCGGGTTATCTGCTTTCTGCATTTTGTCTTTCACCCAGCCAGCAAGTTTTTGGTTCAAAGATACAAAACTGATAACATTATCATAAAAAGGTAAACAAATAAAAGGTCAGCACATCATTTCTTCAAGATCTTTTCCAGTGACAATTAACTTTTGTCACTTCTCCCCAGCAATAAATTAGTTTTTCAGCTTTAGCAAATTTTAGATACTGTCATTCTCCCTAGCACAACAATAATAACGAATATTCTAGTAGTTCAAAGTATAGCTATATTGTCAAACTTATAGCTATAGTTGGCTTTAAAAATTAGGAATTTAAGCTGGCAAAAACTATTTTTGTGGTAGAAGTCAATCAACATTATCTTGGGTTCCAGAAACTAACCACTGCAATTGTATATAAATTAGAACACATGGGCTATGCCAATGTGAAAACTATCAAGCTTGTTATGAGACCTGGGCCTACCTGTAGCCACAGCCCCAGCCCTTGTCTCCGTATGTGGAAGCGTAGTGATGAACCGTTGTGCAGAGGAGAGTTTGAGCAACATTCGCACAGCTGCTGCTCGCAGCATGAACAAGAGGCACAATGTCTGCAAATCAAACACTTCAGTCAAACACTTATATTTCCCTTTAGGTTTTGTTTTTTTCTTCAGAAGAAAATAATAAGTTACCTTTAGAGCTCAGAGTAGGAAGGATAGAGATTTCGGGACTGAAGTGTCCCATCATCGGTGTACCTTCTCTACTTATAATGATGGGACACCCCAGTCCCGAAATGTACATCTGTACGAAAAATCTACAGTAAAATCTACCGGCTCCAAAAGGTAACTTGTAATAACTCAAGGTCCTACAACTGGGAAAATTAAATATTTTAATAGAAAGAATACAATGTTAAACTAATTGTTAATAAATGAACATTTCACATTTCCCTTTTTGTTGGCTAAGTTTTGTTTTACCCACTTAATGAAATTCAAAAAAATCATTAAAACTTTGTTATTTCATTTCTAAACATCTGTAATGGTTTACACTGTTAAATATTAATTAATTCATTTAAGTTTTGTTTGATTTTTCGATAGATAAACTTTTTTTACCCTCTTACTTGGTTTAGTTTTTTATCTTTAACACTGTCTTGTGTTTTCTCGTTAGTACAACAATTTTTTGTTGTTGTTTATTTGCCAACTTGTACCCAAAGTTGGATCTTGTGTCTGAGTTTATTCTTGGTGTTTAAACTCATATCGGTAGATCTGGGTGCCGAGTCTATTGATTCAAATGGAAATTAAGACAATAATAGCATTAACTGTAGCTAACAGTGAGAGGAGGTAAAAACTACAGCAATATTTAATGGGATACGACAATATGCAGGCAAAGATAAAAAGAATCAAGAGCTCTTCGCAAGCTGTTAGGAATCGAGATCATTGAACAATTATGAACCAAACTGTTCATTAAAGAGGCTCAACACTGAGTTGAAAAGCTTTGTGATCTGTTCCAAGCAGAAAAATTCAAACTAGGAAAACAAAACATACTCTGAGTTATAACATTCATAAGCAAAATCTGTAAAGTTCCCCGTATAAAACAGTTTTGTTGAATTTTCAGACTCAACAATTTTCAAATTATTCTAACTTTTTCATGAGCAGAATCCTTGAATAATTGGGCTTGTGCTAATACAAACATACATTATTGGTTCAAGTTTACCTTTACTACAAGAGCTGGAATCGTCGACACCACTGCTCTCTGCCATCCGCAACTCAATCTGTCTCTCATAGTAGTCGGCCACAGACAGTTCCACTGAGTACACGGCTCGCTGCATGTTTGTCAGGCTCTGCTCCTTGAAGTTGCCTTCGTTGTCCATCCCGTACTGGGCCTGAACAATTACATGCAGTTTAGGCGAAGGAGTGTAACTAATCTTATAAGGGATTCTCTGCTTCTCACAAATTCTTACTTTTTATTCATTAGTTCTGATTGGTTGGGTTTATTTAGTTTTGAATTGAATCTAACTGTGGGATCTAAAATTGCTCCAATAGAGTTTTTAATACAAATAATGCCAATTTTTCTGGTGCTTCCATACAGAACTACTGACCAAATGGTTGTTGGGTGGACTATTATCTGAGAAGTAATAATCTTTTTTAAACATCTTTACTACTTTGGTGCACTGATTATTATTGCTCTATTGAGAGACAACAGTAATTCTACTAAGGAATATGCTTATAAAAATAAATATGCTTCTAGTTCAAAAAGTTTCAAATTTCAAATAAACTTTAGACTAATAAAAGTAGCCAAGTTTGACTAGCTTGTTTTAAAATCTTGAAGTAGCAAGCAAGTTTTGTATTCGAGTACTTGCACAAGCTGAAGAAAGACCATGTTAGCACATTTCCTAAACCACTTAATCACATACAGTAATAAACAGATCTAGTGTGTCTATCTAGTGTGCAACTAACTCTGAGCAGTTCAAACTCGTGCTGTTCTCTCAGCATTCTCATCTCCTTATCTCTCTTCTCCATCTCCCGGGCAAGCAGTCGGTCGCAGGACACGTCCGGGCTGAGGGGAGACATGACTGGAACACACGCCAACATTCCATCATTACCTAATCACAATCTAACCACACTACTGACAAGCAAATACTGACCAACCCCTTATTTTGTTTTACTGGCAATCAACAAAATGTCTTTTTTCAACCAATAATTTTGAATATCCCTAATTATTTTTAACGTTGCTTAAAACCTGATAACTGACAATTTACAAAGGGCCAAATGACATACAATAATTTACGCCCCCTTACAATAATTGCATGCTTAAAAGGAAGAACTCTAAGAATTGTGTAGCTTGGCTAAACTGTTAATACAGTGCCGTCTGGGGAAATTGGTGCTTTAAAACAAAGAATGAAAAGACTTATTTGAAGACTAGAATGAGGAATTAATAATAAAAGCCTTTATTGAAAGAGTTTTTGACAAAAATATAATTGAAATTGCAAGCCATACTTAAACCACTGTTTTACCATAAGAATGTGATAAACAGTAAAACAAAATTGTAAACCAACCAGTACCAACACAATGTGTGGTGCTTGTTAGGAATATTTATCAGATTGTATGAAACAACATTTATAAAACAAATTGACAATACCCATTGTAACTTATTATAGCTACTTAATAAAAAATAAAGATCATTAATTCTCCAAAGCTCACATAGAATGCAGTGGAGGCTCGTCCATAGGAGCAGATGAGCACGTGAACCCCCTATGGAAATGTGCAATATGAAAATATTATTAATATCACCTGTACAGCCACAGCATGATAAAATAGTAAATTTAGTTGGTTAGGTCAAAATAACGCCTAGTGAGGATGATATTGGACGCGACTGTAGCTACGCAGCTCCTGCTCTATCATTGAAATAATGAAATGGACCAGTCTGTTGTGTCAGTAAAGAGGAGGTTGCTTGATATTAAACAGACTTTACGAGGCAGCTCAGTGCAATCTGATTGGGAAGGTCCTCGAAACGCGATCGGCTTCACTGTAATGTCACCGCTCACCGACAATATTTTCAAACATCCCGAACTTTAATAAAAAGGTTATAGACGTGTTTATGTCAAGACAAAAATAGAAAAGTCAAATTTGTTTAAAAACTCTAAATAATATAACGGAACATAATTTAAGGCAAATATATAGTATGACTAAAATAATACTAGTTTTTAGTAGCATAAATATACGAGTTCAACTGTTTTCCTGTTAATTTTTTCTATAATAATTTTTTGAGATTAAATGTTTATGTTATGTTAATTGAACATAATATTGCTACCTTTTTATTGGTATGTATTAAAATCTGTTTCCAAAACGCTCGATAGTACTAAATTGAAGGTTGTGAACCCCCAACTAAAAGTTTACCAACCGCCACTGGGTTCTTCAGAAAATATTGTATTGAAACTAGGAGACTGTGAAGCAAGGACCATTGCTGCATCAGGAGACAAAAGCTAGACCACAAAGTGGAGGAATCTTGAAAGTGGGCAGGTTTTACATACAACTACTTTTAATTGCTAGTCCATAGTTTAACATAGCTTTTGCCCCTACAAGCTTCCAGCAATACTGTACAAGACAAATAATATTTTCTATTCAATAAATAATATAAGTTTAAGGCATAAAGTTTATTTGTTCTAGACTTCTTCTGACCAGTTTTCACTTGATATGTAAAATGTTAATCTACAACCATACATGTGGCTTGGAAATACGGAGTTACACAAGAAAAAATTCATATACTGTGAATTTTTGAAACTGGAACAACGGTGAAGAGTTCGGTTACAAATTTTTGAAGTGGTCTATTTTTAAGACCGGGAGCCAACTTATCCAGCCCACTCTCACATACTGCAAGATTTTCAGTAACATCTGGTTTTTCTAGTCAAAGTCGTTTTCAAGTGGTGAACAAATTGTAACTCCAAATTCAACGTGTATCTAAACCAACGGTGTTTACCTGTTAGCTGCCATTTTGTGCTTTTCACACATTATATTTCATCTTGTATTCATTGCTATCACATTACCTCTTATTCAATTTGTTTTAAACTTGGTGTGCTTTTGTATACAGACATAAAGTTTGATATATAGTATAAAAATAAGTAAACATAGCACCCTGTTTTAAAGAATTTGATATATTTTGCAACCGGTTTTGACTTAAAGTCATTTTCTCCGTGAGTACAAGAAACAAAATATTATGTCTAATCTATGTATATTAGATCTTAATCATTAATCTATGTATATTAGTTTGATCTAAGTTTGACATTAGAAGTACTTTAATGAAAAAGTAAATCAAAGAGGTAGGCATGGTCCAAATGACCATAACTCATAATTTATTCAAATACCACCCTAGAAAAATGATCAGTAAAACCCCATAAATACTGCGTTTTATATAGTCTAAACTGCAAACTTTTTCTGTAATGTCCGCCACCTTGATAGCCCACAGTACTGTAACTTATTTTTTAAACAAAAATACTGGTGGGTCATACCTCTAAAAATAAAAGTTGTTAAAAAAGGAAGAGACAAGATAATGTTGAGTTAACAAAGTGGAAGAAAACTATGGAAACAACTTTTTAAAGTATCTAGATTAAAACACCCAATTCGCTACACCTTCACTAGTGGTAGTGATCTATTTTTGTGGTAATTAGTGACCAGAATTCACCTACAGAGTGTGGTTCAATCAGGAGTAAAAAAAATCTAAACACTACTACGAAGACCATTGCCACATTATATTATTTGAGACCCTCAGAAACCTCACATTGTTTGACTAATATCTTGACGATGAATTTAGATCCAATTCAAGGGATTTTGTTCAATTAAACATCAAATAAAAGTTATTATTCAGTAGATCACAATAACATGCACAAGTCCGGTAACTACATTGTACTCTCTTCAAAATCTTTATTTTGATGCCCCCAATGATTTATGGGGCATCTCTTTAAAGATTATCTTTCAACTCCATGCAAACCAAACCCTGGAGGTGGTTTCTGGCTATTGACAACTATAAAGTAGTTCATTATCACTAGTAGTGTTGTTGCAAATTAGTGTTTTTATCTTTAATCATTCAAATGATATAAATGTGTTAATATGCTTTTCTTCAACGCTGTATGGTGAGGTAAAGAACATTTCTAAGAGCCACCACCTTAACAATAAATGTGAAAGAGAGGAGTTTATATTAAAAGTAGAAATTCTAATAAAGTAAACTCTACTTGAAACTATCTGAGAAGTGACTCGATCAGGCATGTAGCTTCATGTCTTAAAACAGAAGAATATTGAGCAAATAAATTCTAGTCATGCATACTCTACAATATTGTTAGAATTGTTAATTCTATAGACCGTTTCTGTGCTTGTATTTATATGTTGAATGTGTTCAAACTGGACCATTCATTATGATTTATATAATTCAACATGATTTAATGCATCTAAATTATCTAATCTTGAGTCAGATTTGGTTCTAAAGTGTTTGAGGAACTCTGAATGTTGCCGTACATCTGTGCTACTTGTCAATAAAACTTCAGACATGACTTTGGCGTAAATTTGTAAAAGAATTATGAAAGACTGAGGCCTCATATTATTCCAGTAGTTTAAAATTGCAGTTTCCTATGGTGCTTTTGAAAAAAAAGTTTGCTTGGCATTTTTAAAGGGTTACCTAATTTTTATTTTAACTCATCTAATTATTTATCAAATTTTATAGTGTTAATCATTAACCTAAACTTCACACATTTAACTTCACTGCAACTGAAAGTAATGCACAGAATATGCTCCATAGCTAATTTAGTGCAGTGCATTTATCCAATGATAGTGACATTTACTTGAATTTTTTACTGACAAAACAATACCAAAGCCATGTCCAGCATCATTTCAAAGACAATTAGGTAGATTACAAACTGTTATTGATTTCTCCAGAACTGGCAAATGCCTGGCCGGATGATATCGTACGGATATTGTCTACTTATATGTATAATCTTTGATTATACGTATTTAAAGGGAATTTGAAAGTTGAAAAACTTTTAGGACACACTCGGTGGAAGAACTGTGACTGGTTTTTAGATTGATATTGTGTATTTGTTTACCAACCAAAATCTCAAATAGTTCTTTTAACTTGAAAAGGAGGAATTTATGTTAATCAAAGCTAAATGTCAAATTAAATCATTTTCCTTAAAACGTGCTTGTGCTAATAAAGCAAAGAATCGAAACTATTATGCTGAGAAATCGCCTTCTATTCAAAACATACAAACAGAAAATATAGGCGGTTTGATTGAAATCATAGAAGCGCTTTTCTAATTTGGAACCTAATCTAGTTGGTTCATATCCAAATTAAAATTGAAAAAAATATGTGCAATTTCAATAAATTAAATTTGATTTGACATATCAATAAAGCATTGCAAGGATAAGTAGAATGTTTAAACAAATTCAACAAATGTACAAAATTATAACAAATTTCAAGAGCTGAATCTGAAGTAAAGGTACCTTTCTGATTAAAGTGGTCTTCAATATGAGCTCCTAAATCCTCAGTAGATTTAAAATTTGCCATACAACAAATAGGACACATTTCGGTGGCCTTTTCAACAGAAATCTCTGAGTTCACCTGAAAGTTAATCCCAATACGCTTCTTATCTGTTATTAGTTCTATAGGTTTGAAATTTGCTTTTAAACATTTCAAAATACTATGTCAGATCTGTTTTTTTCAAACCCTACACGAGATTAAACTATAGTTTTCATGTACTCTTGTTTAATGCCACAGTTTTCCAATACACTAGAGCAGAATTGTTTCTTTCTGCGAACCTACTTTGAAATCTTTCAGTTAGTTTAGCCAAAAGGTCAAGACAAAATGTTTCTATAATGTTTAAAAATAACTTGTAGCTTAGCTATTAAGGCTAACGCAATTTTCCAGAAAGTAAAATTGAAAATTGAATGTTTGTATTTCGGTTGAATTAAGTATTAAAACTAGCTGTGATAAGGCATTTCTATTTAAAATTTAAGACATAAATGATACTTTAGACACAAGTTATTATGGTGTTTCATTCCACCATCAACTCTGATTTGGAATAGTATCAATCAGTGTTAAAAAAACGAGGTACTTAAGTTATACTATGCATTTGAGCTATATTATTAGGTTTCACACTTAAACTACTGTATGGTTTCGATTATGTTAGCACTCTTACCTTTCCAGGGCTTAATATATCTTTGTGTTCTATATTAACGTGAAGTTCTAGATCAGCGGCGTTGAAGAAAGTCTGAGCGCACAGTGGACAATTGTAAAAACCTGAAGGAGAGTCTACAGGAAATGAAGGACTAGTGAGATCAAAGTGTTGTCTATTGATATGCTCTTCTAATTGAGATGTGTTTTCATTGCTATAGGTGCACATGGGACATTTCTGTAAACCAGGTGTCATCAGTGAAGAGGCCGATGTACCAGAGAGATTGAGGGCTAGTTGAGATCTTCTCGGAGACCAACCGGATGCCCCTTCAGATTCTAAAGATTTCAAATCACAGTATGCGTTGTTATTGTTATTATTTATATTGTTTGGTAAGCCATTTTGTGATTTAACCGGAAGACTCCAATTAGAAGACATCTCTTCATGTCTTTCTGAATCATCATCATCATCTATGAATGTCATAAGCTCTTGCTCTGGAGTCAGATAGTCAAGGTGGGCTGTGTTGACATGAGTGAGCATCTCCTCTGCCGAGACATCCTCTAAGTCACAGAAGGGACAAGATGCAGCGCCTTTCAAATGGCACATTACAATATGTACCCTCATTTCCTCATCACTCAGACCATCTGCTCCACATATCTCACAAGAATAGTTCAACTCTGGCATTTTTGCTGCCATTCCAATCTGAAACACAAGAAAAACATGATATACGTTGAACTATGATCAAACCAAAGACAATATACTTTTATAAATGAAACATAAACGGGTTATGGAATGTTTGTGCTAGCGGCTAGTTAATAGTTACCTAGGAACCAACGCCATGGGTAGCAACACCGGTCTCTCCCTTATAACTTTCAGGATTTGAACAAATGACCAAGAATTTTTGTAAAGCCTAGTATACTACTATAGTTTTCGTAAAACTTGTATACTACTACAGTTTTGTTAAACCCTGTAAACCTGCTAACGTGATTTTATAGACATTTCAACTTTCTATGTATGTTTTGTTTGTAACAATAATCCATTGCAGTACAGAACTTTTCATTATTTCTTTCATTTAAGGCTTTTCCTTAATCTATTTATCAAACCATTGGTTTCTATGCAGGTGGTAAATGTTCTACACAATTCATTATAACTAGACTTTTTAAGCTGCTTAATTTTAACCTGTCTAATGAGTACCATTAAGGTTCTTAGTTTCCAAATTTAATTCCTTGGCACACCATCCAGTGGTTCAAAACATCAGTTACTTCATAAGTAGGCCTATGTATTTATAAAAGGAAGTCAACTACAATAAAGTTAGGAAATTAGGTTAGGAATTAATTTGAAAAACAGTATTGGTTGCAATAGTCAGATTGTGTATGTAACTACAGGAGCCAAGAAGGTTTCTTCATGGGGTCTTTTTAATAAGAAACATATCTAGCTACTGCACAACCAAAGTAGAGTAGTAAACCCCATTTAGCCGTAAATTGTTTTTTGTAATTCTTGAGCTTTTGGTAAAAAATAAAATTAAAGGGTTATTTTCCAGTAAATAGTACTTGAAAGCATTAAATTACTAAATGCCAACAAAAATCAAGTGGTTCAAATCAAGGCTTAAAGTACTAGATAGTAAAAGCAAAACAGGAACAGTATGCACTGTAAATATACTCAGGTGCATTTAAATAATGAAAGGAAATGAATGAAGCGAATGAAATGAAAATCCTCTTTATTGGTGGCAAAGTTAAGACTATAAAGTCCTCTTTTCCACTTAACCACAAACTTATCATGAGGGAACAACATCCCTCATGTGATGAGTCACTGAATTAACTGGATCAGCTTTGCATGCTTGGATTGAACAAGAAATCTGCCAATTAGAAACAGAATACATGATTTTCCCACATGAGCTACATTGAGAAGCTTCATGGACTAAACCAGTCACGTAAAACCAAATGGAAGCATATGACTCTGTTTTGACTACAGTAAAACTGTCAGGGATCAAATGATTGTCCATCAATGTCCTTTCTGAGCATTCAAAGAGACTTTGTTGAAAAAATATTATTTTGTTGATTTTCTATTGTAAATAAGCAAAACAATTTATTCACTTTCACTTTACTATCGAACATGTAACCGACACTAATAATAGATCTTAATTTGTATAAACGCTAAATAACTAATTTATAACTAAAAGATATTTGAAGACAAAACGTGTGTCCCGATTTGGTCCACACTCCTCTTCAAATTTCTTTAGTAACGTTACTATTAATATAAATAATAAACGTTATTACTATCAAACGTCTTTAGTACATCCTATTATAGATAAAAAGTTACCTTAACACAATCATGATGTCTGAGGGACATTTTCTTTTTACAAAGACAACAAAAATACTCAGACTTCTGCCAAAAAAGTTTAAAAATTCAATTTGACCAACCTACCACAGACTTTGAATTTGTGATAAACTTCCTGAAGCAGCTGGTAGGCAATTAATTATATAGCAAATTACCAACCAAATTGAAAGATATAGATTTAACTCAATTTTAAAGAACTATGGAAAACAACTTGCGTCAAAATTTATTTTAGAAGGTACGAGAGTTTTCGACACCTAAATTATTGTACCGATGCATACCTAATAGTTTATACTTTTATTTAAGTTTTACCAGTGGTAATAGGGGTTTTTAATCGTAGATTATTTAATTTCGAACACAATTTTTATTGTAAACCAGTTGACAATAAATATTATGTTACATAGTAGCTCAAGATTATAGCACAGCGAAGGTTATAGGCAGACAGAAAGGTACTGGCTTGAACAGGTTTTAAAAAGAGGGGGAGGCAAGGAAAAGTGGGTGATATTTTGGTATAATTATTAAAAGTTAACAAGAGTGTAAGGGTCTGAAGCTATCCTTAAGCTACGTTTCCATTTCAACAAAATCTGCGCCCAACAGTGTTAAGCTGAGCGGCTCAAAGCTGGGGACAAAGTTGAAATGGAAACAGTAGCATTTGACGGCAATGTTGTGGGACAAGAATTGTTGAGGACAAAATGTTGTGGCAAAGGCGGGCTCTGTAACACAATGGAAACACTTTCCCACCTGTCGCAGGAGTTGTAAACTGCGTTGCACTGGTATAAGCTCACCCGTTGTAAGGTATCTTAAAGTAGTAGCTAGCTGTTCGGCAGGTGATACTGGTTTTCGAACACAATTGTTTTGTTATTATCAATGGTGCCACTTAACTAAGTAAACTTTCAAAATCTGTAAAAGTCATTCTAACAAAGCTTTCATAGCCACTTTGTATTATTAATGAACATCAAACTCCCGTAGGCCCCCTCACTTTCACGCTTTGCTAAACAACTACGAACCCACCAACGCTTTCCGTGACTTTTAATATAAACTCCCATCATAACCAAAAACGCTGCAGTCGCACGTTGCTCAGCCATGGTTGTTGAAACCTCACTGCTAAAAACGAGACTAAATGGAAACAGTCCATCGAGTCACAACATTTCAGCGCCCAACAAGAGCCCAACAGTGACGGGCTCAAAACTAAATAAGTGCAAACATTATTTCAACATTGTCCCCAGCATGAGCCCAACATGCGCCTAACAATGTTGATCTCAGTGTTGAAATGGAAACTTAGCTTGAGAGTGCAGAGCACTTTAGAAAGGTACGCACCGGACTGACAGTTGCAAGTGGGAACTCAGACCTCTCGTAACCAACCTGGCAGTGCACACATAATTATTTACTTTGGGCAATACCACATATTAAATTTAGCCTACCTTGGGTTGTTCTCGACCTCACCCGCACACTAAACGAGTAAAAAGCCAGTGCAAGTGCTTGGGTCAACTGACAGTGATCTCGGTTATTCAGGGTATCGGTATCAACTGATAAGCTATTTTGAAACGAATAACATATTGCAACCTTCTCAACATGGCTTTAGAAAACGTAAATCAACCTCATCTGCCATTAGAGAGTTAGTTGATTATACATCATGCTTTTGAAAACAGAGACTCTATAGTCCTAACTTTATGCGATCTAAGTAAAGCATTCGATTGCATCTGTCACAACATACTCTTAACCAAGTTAGAGAAATATGGAATTGGAGGTACAGTACTCAGGTCCCTTGGCAACTACCTCTCAAATAGGAGGCAGATAGTTGCTGTAAAGGGTGCTTCTTCCCTGGAACTGTCTGTGGATCATGGGGTGCCGCAGGGCTCGGTACTGGGGCCTCTTTTGTTTATAATATTTATAAACGATCTGGAGCTAGAGGGAAAAAACACTGCTGTGCGGATGACACCACCCTGGTATCGAGGACCCAACATTGAAGACTTACTGACTTCTGCTGAAGATCTGTTTAAGGAAGCCGCTCTTGGTTCTTGACAAATAAGCTAAAGATAAATGAAAATAAGACACAAAAATTGCTCTGCAGCCTGAAAATTTAAATGAAGAACATGAACCCCTTCTTGCTCGGTCAAGCTTCTTGGCTTCTACCTTGACCATCGGCTTTCTTGGGACCATGTCCAGAGTGTATGTGTGAAAGTCTGTCGGGTACTCTACCTACTACGTAGATTGAAAAATGAAATTACGGCTGAGTATATCATTACCATCTATTATGGACTGCTCCATAGCCATTTGACTTATGGCCTACATTTATGGGGACATGTTGGACATGCCAGCAAGCTCTTCCTTCTTCAGAAAAAGGCTCTTCGCATAATTACATCAAGCAGAAAGGACGATCATTGCAGGCCTCTCTTCGTCCAGACTGGGATTATGACACTTTATAGCCAGTATGTCTTCAACAGTCTTGTATACGTCAAGAATAACATCGAACATTTTACCACCCAAAGTGATGTTCATGGTTTCAACACCCATCAAAAGGACACTATAAACACCCCTTTCTGTCGACTGAGCAAGACTGCTGAAAGTTTTCCAACTCTTGCGTTGAAAATGTATAACTCCCTTGATGAAGATAAGAAGAAGATGACTCCAGCCAAATTTGCCACGGTTATGTCTTGAGAACTTAAAGCCCGGCCATTGTACTCTACCAAGGAATTCTTCTGCTCCCCCGATTCGGAAAGGATCATGTGATGAGCAGGCCCCCTGATGACAAAGCCGGTCCAACCATGGTTGGCGATGGGCGGATACACCAAGTATCAAGGTATGGCCTTATTTCAATACAGCCCAATAAAAGTATTGAACTAAAATTACTAAAGGTTGGACTTGATATATCATCAAAAAAAGTCTAACGCCAACGCAGTCTTAGCTACCTAGGGCTTCTTCAAGGCATGATATTATATATTATTAAAATAACATATAAGTGCCTAACCTCAATAGAAAATAAAAAGGACTGTACCAAAATGTACGATCTAGCCTCAGTTAAATTACATCTACGATTACCTTAAGACAATGGCGTTTATTGATGCAACATGTAACTTACCTTATCATAAATACACAATCATAATATTGTGATAAGGCAAGAATTTTAACCCTCAGCTCATGGGGACTAATGGTTTGGAAGAAATATCAATAAAATTCTAAAATTCTGCATAAACTGACGTTTGCTGTTTGACCTATATTTTTTATTTACTTTAACACTGCTGCTCTCGGACACAGATTATTAAGCGTTTGTATTATGGTTGGGGTAAAGTTGTTGCAAAGCGCGGGTCTCACTATACAAACAGTTGCTGTACGTCATGTCATATGGTACGATCAAATTCCTCATTAACATAATAGTTTATACAATTATTAATTGATAAAAACTTTCTCCACACATATAGGGGTCACAGTCATATTGGCCAAGAGCTACTACAATATATGTAAACCAACATGGCTAAAACCCCGATGAATTACAATAATTATTGTAATGTAGCCAGGGTAAAGGCTGCTGACGCAATTGATATCGGCAACCACTTGTTCAGTGGTTTTTCACAAGTGAGACCCAGGCTTAAGCAATTCAAGTCAATCACGTTGACTTTACCTCATTAGCTAAATTTCGGATCATAAAATGCAATTTTAAAAGAATAAAAACAACTTTGTTGATTAAATGATCACTTTATATATATATATATATCCATTTAAATTCAATGGCACCACTTTCACAGCCGTTTCCATTTCATTTATCTTCAAAATTCAAATGAGTAAAAGAACTGGCAGTCACACGTTAAGGGCGGTTTCATAGTGTGATGATGGGTACCCCTGCTCATCGTCATTTGAGATGAGTGGGGGAGTGCTTAGCCTATGACGTAAGTGGCAAGCGCCCGCGACAGCGAGCATGAGCAGTCGGAGCGCAGACAGTGGTACAAGAGGTACACGACTCACAGAGCAGCGGCCACAACCTTACCGCCACACGATTACCGCAGACGCATCAGCAGGACTGGAGGCAGAGCCTAGCAGTCATCAGGGAGATTACAGGCACAGCCCAGTGGCAGCAGAGGTGCAGAGGCCAGTAGAGGTTACAGCCAGGACATGATCCACGCCGGAGAGAGCACGGAGGTCTACGCAAGTGCACAGTTAGGGCTAAGGCGATCTATTGGTAGGGTTGCAGCAGAAGATAGCTCCCTCTGAGTACACGAGGAGGTGTACGTGACAACAGTGTTCGTACTACATGTTGCCTTTTTGGCGCCTGTAGATCCTACTGTAGCTTCTTCTTTCAGATGTACATTTCGGGACTGGGGTGTCCCATCATCAGTGTACCTTCTCTATTCTAATACACTATTGTGCGTTATGTTAAAAATATATACACACACAACAGTCACTTAGTTTGTATCGCGGGATGTCACACGCGGAACTCACGTGGGCCATGTACTACGCGATACGTATTTTGGGCCTACGGCGGGCGACCCCGGCGGCGATGACGGAGCGACATGGTTTGCTGGACTGTGAACACGTGACTGCGAAATTGAGGGCGGCAGAGGTACAGGTGTAGGGTGCTTTAGGGGAATTCCGGGTGAACTGGTTCGGTGTGGTGGCGCTAAAGTCTGCTTTTCTAAATGTTTGGCAAAATTATAGATGATGGAATTCTTTACGTTTTCTTTTTTGTTCAAGAGTGAATCAGTGCCGTATTCGGTATATTTTGTCTATGTGTTTTAACATTTCGTTATTCTCGTGAGCCGTTCCTAGATTTATGAATTTTAGAATATTTAGTGATTTCGGAATTTTAATGTGGGTGTCTTTATTGTCTTTCAGATAAAGGGCTACTAAAGATGAAGGTTGTTTATGATGTCTTAAGTTATGCTCTTTAATTGATCTGTAAATCAGTGATCTGAAAGCGGCAAGTTTGTTGTTAAAAGGGTGGTTTGAATCATCCGGTATGACTCAGTTTGGATCCTACAGCTAACACAAGGCCCTACAGCTGGGAAAATTCAATATTTTAATAAATAGTCTTCAGTTAATGACTAATGTATTTAATTGGGGGTAATTCCAATAATTCTGAGTTAAAGAAATATAATGTGCGTGTGTAAATTTTAGTATTTCGACTGTAAAATATAGTACAATTTGTATTACTGAATTTATGAATTTGAAATTGATTGTTTTGCTTTACGATTTGAACACAACATTTTGTACCAGCAGCTGTTACAATTTGTAATTTCCGCCTCCGTCATCGAACTAAATGATGTTCATAAGAATTTTCTTGCCCAACAACGCCTGTTTAATTAATTTTTCCGTTAAAACTATACATTTTTTTTCGAAAAATTATTTTAAACCAGATTTTTGGCAGTTATAGCGGGTTAGGATTATTTTTCAAGAATTTAGGTTTTTAGGGTAATTTTATGGCTTTTAGGGTATTTTTCATGACCTTTTAGGGTAAAGGCTAGAAGATTTTGGTGGTATCACTGGTTAATGATAATAGAAACAAAAATAGAAAAGTTAAAATTGGCTAAAATTGGACGTAATTTGGTACAAGCCGAATATTATTTCATCATGTCTGTTACGTCTCGGTTTTTGAGTGTGAACTTTCGCAAAGGATTGTTTTTATCGTAAGTTCACTGTGCTATTCGTTACTTCTCTACACTAATTATCATCAAAGAAATTGAAGGTGACCTAAACCTGAGTCATACTCATAGGATAGGTCAGGAATCTCCAATAGAATAAAAAATGTTTGTTGGACTATCAGAATATTTCGATTACAAACTTAATAATTGTATTATTATTGTTTTACCTTCCTATAAGAGCTAATAAGAACTATAAGAATAAAAATCACAAAATATTATATTTTATGATTTAAATCTTTCCTTTATTATTGTAGCCTACTTAACCCTAGCTTGCGTCAGGCATTTCATGGTGGTTTACTCCGGGTTTTTTGTTTTTATTAATAAACCAACCTTTTAAATGCAATAGCGGACTACCTGTCATCACAGTACCTTCCTATTACTCATCTAAGAAACAGAAAACAAGCACATAATTATATGCCTTGTACTTGATCTGAAATGAATATCATAGAAGAATGGCTAATTTGCCGTTTTTAAACCTATAAGGTTAGTATTAAAACTTGATATATCTGCGACTTACGACCCCCGCGACCATGAGCGCTCGATTGTGTACAGGGTAAATCGTTATGATGTTGTCATGTAAATTTCAATCTATTAGTTTGTTACAATTACATTGGTTGTGGTACCTGTAGATCCTACGGTGCAGGTTGTAGCCTAAACACGGATATTCGTTGAGTCCCTAACTCTTAAATGGGGGGAACAGGGTTTTTAAGGAGAGTCCGCAAAATAATGTTGATTTTATTAGTTTTATAAAAATAAGGGCTCGTAGGCTTTTGTTGTATTTGTTTTCTTACATGCTGAATCAATTAAATCAACTGAAGTAGTTGAACAAACCTTTATAAGAAGGATTTCATTGGTTTAAAAAGAAGTAAAAGTGGTAATTTTGGAAAACGAAGAAGGGTATACCCAAACGCCAACCCCTAATAGACTTTTGCATGTGAGGTGTCAATTAGTAAAGTTTGTTTTGTTTAACGAGGCAAACTTAGGACTTCAAGTCCTGTCTAAAGTAGTTAGTGTGTTCTTTTGAAACGGTGAGTTGATTATAAGGCGTTTTGTGTTGATGTAACTCCTGACCCAATGGATCCAGCAAGTTTTACTGCAATAAAATGGTGATTTTGGGATGAAAAAGAAGGGCCTGCTGATTATGGCCGTGACAGGTATTGTTTCATATGTTTTTACATGCTCAATTGATTAAAAGTCTTGTTTTATCAATTGAGTTATTTTTAAACTAGGTAAATTTAGAATGTTTTATAGTGTAAATAACTAACTATGATTTTTTACATATGTTATGCCAGAAAACCTACTAAATATTATTTGTGAGTGATTCAATTACCATAACATTATTTTTAACCAATTAAGCATATAAAAAAACATGTGGAATAAAACCTGGTTTGGCTTAAACTGCTAGACCTTTCCCAGGGCTGTACCCTGTATTTTCGTCTCAAAATTCCCATTTTATTGGATTAGTGTATTAAGTCTTTTGGTTTTAGGACAAAATATTCCCCAGTCTAAAAACTCACAATTTTGCATCAGAATGTACCAAATTTTCTGGGGCCTCCCACACCACCACTCTGCAATCCAATATAAAGTTTAATATCCATGTGAAAAGTGAAAAATGTAGCCTATACGACATTGCAGGCAGATGAGGATGGGCTCGAGCCAGGTCGGCGACTTGGGCAGTGGAGCTGGCAAGGGAGGTGGTGGAGGCGGCAGCATCAGAGAAGCTGGAGGTTCATTCGGCAAGATGGAGGCTGCTCACGAGGAAGAGTTTTTCTACAAGCAGGTGAGTTCTAAACTCTTAACACGGTTGGAACTAGAGTGTAGACTATTGGATAAGGCTGGTATAAAGCTACTTTGTACCATTTTAATAGTATATCAACCTGATGACTGATGAGTCAGATAGACATTTTTAAAAAGTTGTAATTATTCTGGACACAATGTATTTAAGGGTTAATTTTAAATGAACCTCCGTTACTTTCTGTAAAGCTCGTGGACAAGTAAATGTGCGAATCATACGTGCGAATTATACGGTGTTGGATAGCCTGATCTAATCGAGATTTCGACAGTATGCTTGAAATTTTGTTTTGCTGTTTTATGCTTTCAGTCTAAACAAAAAAGTTATCAGTACATTTAAATGTTCAACATGTATTTGCAATTGGTTCCAGCAAAGAGAACAGCTGAAAAAACTGAAGGAAGATTTGAACGATGAAATTAGCTTTCATGAGGAACAAATCAAGCGACATCAAGAGGCAATTCAAAGAAACAAGAACCGTGTCGAAAACCTTGAAGAGTCGAAGTAAGGGAACATACTGATTGTTTTATAGAACAATTATTGATAACAGTATATCAAGTATTACTTCTTGCTTTGTACTTATAGTCAAACCTTGATTGTCAATTATTGATTTTAAAACTATTTAACTCTTAATAAAATAACATTTAATATAATTAATATTTAAATCAGTGTTCTTCAGCAGGTTGTAATGTATATAAGCATTGATTTTACAAGAAAATATGCAGTACATGTACTGATTTAAAAAGAAACACTTCTTATTAGAGTTTTCACATTTATATTAATTCTGGTATTTTAGTTACAGTAAAAATATGACATTTCCTTCACTACAAGAATATACTATTACGTATGTGGGATTTTGACAATCAAGGTTGAGCTGTACATTTTTATATAATGTGAATGTTTTATTAGGTATTTATTACTTAAGTGGGATGTTTCCTTGATTACTTGCATTTGATATCATGTTAAGACTGTGAGTAAATGGATTATTACATAAATAAAATAAAATTACCAAATATTTGTAGTTATCTTATTTCTCTATCCAGTTTACCTAAGTTTTTACAGACCAGTGTATAAGCTTTATTTGGAAACTAAAAACCAGTATGGAACAAATGTGGATCGGGCCAAAAGAGAAAGTAGTAGGTACTAATTGAGGAATTAATTAACCCTCTCAAAGGTGCCTGGAACATGATAAATAAACAGCGAAAGAAGGATCCAGTTGCTAAGTCTTCTGCTCGCCCAGCTGAATGAAACAACTACTTTATCCAGTCTGTTGAAGCGATGTTTGATATGTCTGACAGAAGTATGGAAGCAGCGACTAATGTTGTAAAACCTATTTAGGAGAAGAAACGTGAAGAAAAGTCTCAGCAGCTTATGTGAAAAAAATAGTAGTAAGTTTAAAATCCTCACCTAGCTTGGATGCATGTGGAATGTCTGCTTTACTGCTCAAAGAAATTGTAGATCCAATAGCAGGAGCTCTCACTAGGATTTTCAGCATGTGTCTGAAGCAAGAAGCTTTTCCAGATAGGCTTAAGCCGTCCTCACTTGCACCGTGTTCAAGAAAGGAGACAGCTCTGAAATAAGTAGTAATAGGCCTATAGGCATTGTATAATCTCCCAAGTGATATTATTGAGAAGAGATTCTTTCAGCATACAGGAAAATAATATGAAATTTCACGGGTCAGGTCAGAGTTTGGGTTGAAAATATAGAAGATACCTTTCTATTTATTTAAATATAAAAACATTGCTGGTTGTAACGTTATAGCTTATCGGTAATATTAGAGACGAAGCTTTTTATCGATAAATAGTTATATAAAATATTGTTGTCATTGTTAAATAAAGATAATTGAAGCGAATTATTTTTGAAGAACATGTCTCAGAATTTGTTTGAAAGGTATCAAAAAAAATTTTTTAACCAGGTTTTTTAGTAAGTTATATGTCATTGATTGTTTACGTGTCAATAATCTAATGAAATATTTCTTCTGGGGTAAAAACTCATAAATGAAAACATAAATATGAATATAGACTTGTTAATTGATATAAAACAGAGTTGAGAAACCGCTGTCATGGTTATGTTATTGCACACTTTGCAAAATTTTAGTCTGCTGTGTTATCAGTTGATTTCGCTGTTGTTGTTTGTATTTCAAACATATTCATTTTATTTGACACGTAATAATGTAAAGACATTTTAAATACAGCAATACAACAGTTTGAGAAATCAATCAGCTGATATAACACAGCATATAAAATATTGCAAAGTGTGCATAACATAACCACAACAACTGGTTTTCTCTCACAACTCTGTTTTATAACAGCTACAAACAATTATTGTTATATTCTTATTTGATTTATGTAATTTTATGAGCTTTTACCAAGAAGAACTATTTTATTAGAATTGTGGCTCTTAAATTAGGTACCACAAGCAAGTCAAAATGACCGTATAAGCTACCAAAATACAGGCAAACCAAGGTTAAAAATTTTTTTTTGTTATAAATTAAACAAATTAAGATACAAAGTTATGTTTTATACAAAAAATGTTCATATTTAAATTATCTACAATCATATGCAATATGCTATATCTTACTATTTAATATTTTGACTTGCATGATAATAGCAACTTCAATTTAACATAGATTTGAGGTTGAAATGTTTTAAAACATGCTTGTAATTACATACCATTAAAAGCTCAGCCAAATTCTGAGAAATAACAGAACCATATTTTTAATCGAATTTAGTTTAACTACAATGCCCCAGAAAGCTACGACACATGTTCATAGCTCTAGCTTTGTAATGCAACATATCAAACAAATTGTTTCAGCCAAAATGCTGTAGAATTGTCTCTGTCCATGCACAATATGTGACCCACCCTTTGTATTTAAAAAATCTCACTTTTGACCTCGGAGTTTCAGTATTAACACACCCCAAAATTAGAGTATCTTAAAATAATTTTCTGAAATCTCCATGTACCATTTCCAGATAGAAAAGTTTGTTTCATCTTTCTAGCTCTAATAACTCCTGTAATCCGCTTAGGATAATTTTAGTGTTTTCGCCGTTCATTTTACTCCTTGTGGGGTTAGTGTGGTGAACATTAATATATGTTTAATCACATGTTAGTTTTGTTTTGTAACAATTTTTGTAAACATTCAATTAAGTAAACACAACTTTATTTCCGTTGAACTCATTATTTAATTAATTCGTTAAGTATTAAGTGTTGTCATTACACAATCCCTGTCCCTCACCTCATCTTAGTTAATCTTCACCTTCCTCCCTGTCAGGTGTTCTTTCATCTCTAGTCTGAGACAAGTCTCCCATGTCACATCATTCGTTGCGAATCTCTGGTCACCACTCCTCACACGCAAGTTCAAGTGTCGCGCTCCCGGAGATGATTGGCCCACCTGCTCCACCGTTGAGAACTTTGCGTCACCCTGGCAAAGAGAGCCCTTACAGAGAAACTGTCATCGGGCCAGATGACCTCCGGTTTTATCGAGGGTTGATACTCCTCGACTCCTCACTCCTGGTTGCGAGTCGGGCTTGCCACCGGCTGGCAGGAGTTAAAAAGTGGAGTTTTTGTTTATTTTATAGATGTGTAAAAACGTGAAAACCCACATCTCCTTGGTGGTAACCCGGTAGCAATCCTCTGTGCAAACCCGACCTGCTTGTTGCCCGTTTCCACCGACCAAGGGACCTAATAAGTGTTATCAACACTCTAATATGAAAGAGGAAAAGAGAATGGCTTCGATTTTCACTTTCATACCAAGTGAGCATGAACCGGCCAAGCAAGGCGGTGACCATGGTGTAACCTCCCTTAACCAAGGGACCCTGTCAGGTGTTATTAGCGGACGTTACAAGCAGCCAGATTCGAGAGTGCTACCTTATGTATATACAAATACATTCTGACTTGAGGATTTGCCATAGAAATTATACGTTGCACTTTTTAATGTTTATGTTATCGTTAATAATTTGTTGAATTTTTAAAGTAACTATGGAAATCAAATTTTTTAATTGTTAAATAATTAATATGAAAGAGTCCTGGAAATCTAACCCTCTAGCCTATGCCCTATACATTTAAAATCAATGGTTTGGACATCGGTCGTGACTTAACCAGTGTCAATGTCAAGACCTAAGACAGTGCCTGGACACTCTCTTAACTAAGTCGTGCAGCAATTTGTTGTTTTCCCAGCGACTAGCCCCAGCTGCGCCCATAGGCCATGGCTGGAGTTGGCTATATATGATCCAGGCCTGATTAGAGCTAGAAAGATGAAACAAACTTTTTTCTATCTGGAAATGGTACATGGAATTTCAGGAAAAATAATTTTAGATTCTCAGTATACAGGGTGTGTCAATACTGAAACTCACGGAGGTCAAAAACTTAGAATTTTTATTTTTTAAATACAAAAGGTGGTCATATTGTACATAGTTTTTAATCAGAAGACAATTCGACATTTTGGCGAAACAATTTGTTTGATATGTTGCGTCATTACAAGCTAGACTATGAACATGAGTGGCGTGGCTTTCACGGGATGCCCTGTGGTTAAACTACAAATTCGATTAAAATATAAGGTTAACGTATTATTTCTCAAGAATTTGTGAGCTTTTTAATGGTATATATGTATGAGTATTTTAAGTATGTTTTCAAAACATTTCTAACCTCAAAATCTATGTAAACATTAAAAGTTGCTATTATCATGAATTAGTCAAAATATTAAATGGTGAATATAGCATATTGCATATCATTGTAAAGATAATTTATATGAACTTTTTTTGGCTAAAAACATAACTTTGTACCTTAATTCGTTTTAGGCTATAACAAAAACCAATTTTAACCTTGATTTTGCTGTTTTTGGTGGTTTATACGATTAGTTTGACTTGCTTGGTACCTAATTTAATAGCCACAATTCTAATGAAATATTTCTTCTGGGTAAAAAACTCATAAAATGAAAAAAAAAACATAAATAAGAAATAGCAATAATAAATTGTTTGTATTGTATAAAACAGAGTTGGAGAAAACCAGTTGTCATGGTTTATGTTATTGCACACTTTGCAATATTTTATCTGCTGTGTTATATCAGCTGATTGATTTTCAAGCTGTTGTATTGTTTATTATTTCAAATGAGTATTCATTTTTGTTGACATTAACTGTAGCAAGAGACATTTTAAATACAGTGGCAATACAACAGCTTCAATCGGCTAATCCTTTACAATATAAAAATATTGCAAGTGTCTGTCTTCTTCTAACTTTCTCCTCTAAACTCTTTATAACAGCTTTAGCTTTTAGTATTGTTATATTCTTATGTTTGATTATGTAATTTTATGAGCTTTTGCGGAAAATTTTATTTTGTGGTGTGTGGGTACCCAGCAAGTCATGTTCCATTATCTTAAAGTAGTAAAAATCTGTTTTTGTTATAGCTCTTGAAATAACGAAAATGTTGTAATTAGCTCTTTGTCTTATGCAACATGCTACATATCTTATTTAATATTTTTGACAATAACACACATAGATTTTGAGGATTGAAATGTTTAAGCTGTTGGGCACTATGCCGTCGCAATATATTTAACAGCTCGTAAAGCTTGCGGAGAAGCAGCAGCTCCCAGCTTTAACAATAACAATGTTAAAACCTCCCAAATAAATCGTTTGACCTGAGACTGCGGTATCTTAATTTTCGCATTCCGAATAAGAAGTTTTCATCTTTCTAACTCTATCTCCTGTAATCCGTTTAGGACACTCTAAATAGTAGTAGCCCTATATACATATAATTCCTGTGATTGGCAAAGTTCTGGAATCAATCATAAATATTAAATAGTCAGTTGATGAATTATTTTGAGAATAACAATCTGCTTACTTGTAAGCAGCATGGATTTCGCATAAACAAATCTACAGTGACAGCTCTCCAAACATTGGTGAAAAAGGTGTACAATGCTTTTGAGGACCATGAATCTGCAATATTGACATTATGTGACCTAACGAAGGCCTTCGACTGCACATTGCATAGGATTCTTCTGCTTGAATTGGAAAACTACGGGGTGAGAGGTCTAGTCTTAGCAACTTTTCAATTCTAAGTTAGTGAGCGAAGCCAAGTTGTCACTGTTCGGGGAGCATTATCTCAAATCCGCTCGATAGTGCACGTCATACCACAGAGCTCCATACTTGGAACCCTTCTCTTTTTGATTCTAATAAATGACCTTAAGAGCGGGACGGATAGAGCGGCCACAAATCCAACTCTGAGTACCGCTTATAACATGGGATAAAAACTGCAAACTACGATTTAGGCAAGTTAATTTACTTAAATGTGAAAATGTTCTCTGGGGAAGCATAGATCTATTGATGCTGCTTCATATAGACATTAAACTTTTACTTCGTCATCAAATTAATTCTGTACTTCTGAACTAAAAACTGGATTTTTCCATAAGAACATAGCACTCGAAATTCGCTAATTAAAATTCTATTTTATAACAAACTCATTTTTCTTTTTATATGCAGCAGCACTAATGACTATGCTTCCCCAGAAAAATTTCCGTTTTAGTTCATTAACCTCATTAAAACACAGTTTGCAAATTTTACCATGTTAAATTCCCTATCCCATTTGAACATGGTGGACTCTATCCATATCTAACATCTATCTAACAGTATCTAACATTGTTTGTGATCCACGGAAGCGGTACATTTTGATGCAAAATGGGGGACATTTTTTTCTTAACACCAAAAGGTTTAATTCGCTGATTGCAGAGTGGTGGTGTGGGAGGCCCCAGAAAATTTGGCACATTCTGATGCAAAATTGTGAGTTTTTAGACTGGGGAATATTTTGTCCTAAAACCAAAAGACTTAATACACTAATCAAATAAAATGGGAATTTTGAGACGAAAATACAGGGTAAGCCCTGGGAAAGGTCTAGCAGTTTAAGCCAAACCAGGTTTTATTCCACATGTTTTTTATATGCTTAATTGGTTAAAAATAATGTTATGGTAATTGAATCACTCACAAATAATATTTAGTAGGTTTTCTGGCATAACATATGTAAAAAATCATAGTTAGTTATTTACACTATAAAACATTCAAAATTTACCTAGTTTAAAAAGAACTCAATTGATAAAACAAGACTTTTAATCGAGAATTGAGCATGTAAAAACATATGAAACAATACCTGTCACGGCCATAATCAGCAGGCCCTTCTTTTTCATCCCAAAATCACCGTTTTATTGCAGTAAAACTTGCTGGATCCATTGGGTCAGGAGTTACATCAACACAAAACGCCTTATAATCAACTCACCGTTTCAAAAGAACACACTAACTACTTTAGACAGGACTTGAAGTCCTAAGTTTGCCTCGTTAAACAAAACAAACTTTACTAATTGACACTTCACATGCAAAAGTCTATTAGGGGTTGGCGTTTGTGTATACCCTTCTTTCGTTTTCCAAAATTACCACTTTTACTTCTTTTTTAAACCAATGAAATCCTTCTTATAAAAGGTTTGTTCAACTACTTCAGTTGATTTAATTGATTCAGCATGTAGGAAAACAAATACAACAAAAGCCTACGAGCCCTTATTTTTATAAAACTAATAAAATCAACATTATTTTGTGGACTCTCCCTAAAAACCCTGTTCCCCCCATTTAAGAGTTAGGGACTCAACGAATATTAGTTCCCACAATCGTCAAAAGCTAATTACCAATGTTTTAACCTTTAAATCAGAGGCAAGTAATCTAGGTCCGTAACAGAAATAATTTTTCCAAGATAGAGTTGTTAGCCCTATGCTTAATCCCCTACCAGGAGGACCAGTGGATTTGATTTTGAGGCATACCCCTAGGAAGTTGTCTTCACTACAACTTTGGAGCTCTTCCTGCCCTCCCAGTAGTGCCGGTTCATAGGAGGAAGGTTTAGTTAGGGCACCCATATTATCCTATGACAATGTCTCTCCTTTATAATTTCGGGAACCATAAAGCTCTGCTAGCTTTTCTCTAGAAATTAAGAAAATCCCTTGATCCCATCCAGCATTAGTAAAGGTATGTTGTACAGTAGAAACTCAATAGTTCAACACTTCTTATAGTTAGACACCTTCCACGGTGATTTGATACCAACAAAAGTGTCAGACAATGAAAGATTTAAAAACATTTTGTATTGTAATTATGTGTGCAAGCGCTGTTATACAGTAAATTTGCTTTTTTTGCTTTGCAATACTTAAGATTACTGGGGGATAGTTTTAATTTTTTAAACAAGGAATTAAAAAAGTAGGTAGTTCAAGCATTTTTATTATTTAATGTATATACATTTGTTACATAGTATTTTATTTACACTGTTTATACATTGGAACTGTGTCAAGACCATCCTGACCAAACAAGGAAATAATAACAACAAAGGAATAATTGTTTTATAAGCCACATAGAGCTTTTGGTGGAGGTTTTGTAGGTATCGATCCAAACGTGAATTTTGGGGCTTTGAATGCTGCCAGATCCTTTTCATTCAGCTCTTCACTTTTGGAATAGTGTTGGCTTTCCATTAGACTAGACAATGGTGGGGAGGTTTGGATTGCAGCCTGTGGAGAGAAAGGGCTGTAGGATGGTTGCATTTGTGTTTGAGAAAAAAATGGTGAATTGTTAGGGGAAGGTATTGTGGTGTTATTGCCACCAAACACAGAAGAAGTGTTTTCTCCTCTAAATATTGAAGTTGTACCTCCAAAGACTGAGGAAGTAACATTGTTTGCTCCAAACCCTGAAGATGTCATGTTACTCCCTCCAAAAATTGAGGAAGTTGTATTATTTCCTCCAAACCCTGATGTTGCCATCGAGTTACCAGCTCCAAACATTGAAGAAGTATCACTATTTGCACCAAACGCTGGTGCTGATGTCATTGTATTGCTAGTGTTACCTCCAAAAACTGAGGGACTAGTATTGGCCGCTCCAAACCCAGGGGAGGTTGTCATCAAATCGGTAGCTCCAAAAACTGAGGAACTAGCATTAGCCGCTCCAAACCCAGGAGAGGTTGTCATTGAATTAGTAGCTCCGAAAACTGAGGGACTAGCATTGACTCCTCCAAACCCACCAGTGGTCGTCATCGAGCTGTTACCTCCAAATACTGAAGTATTAGAATTGTTTCCCCGAAATCCTGGAGATGTGATATTGTTCCCTCCAAAAAATGAATTATCATTGTTTCCTCCAAGTCCTGGTGAAGGAAAACTGCTGCCCCCAAAAATTGATGGTGATGTAGTGTTTCCAAATCCAGGTGAAGGGCTGCTTCCTCCAAAAACACTTGAGTTAGTTTGGCTACTTCCAAAGATTGGTTGGGTAGTACCTCCACTTGCAGAGCCCAAGCCACTAAAAGATGATGATGTTGCCTGGTTTACTCCAACAGATGATATATTTGCTTCTAAGCCTTTGCCCTCAACTCCTCTCAACCACATGTCCTAAAACAATATAAAATGAAACCTTATAGAATTAATATTTAAACAGTAGCTACATGGTTTCACATATTATATATGGCCATAAAACTGTTAGTATATAGTTTGCAGACTTAGGAGTAATAGTTTCAAAATTGTTACATTTTTCTAAAAATTGTGTACAAAATCATTACAACAAAAGTGGTAACACTAGCTGACATACAATGTCTAACCAGAAGTTAAGTAATCTATAGCCACAAAAAAAACTAATCAATAATTGATTTTTAGTACAGTCTAACATTAAAGCTTCGGCTACAATGCAAGCAGCGAGCGACAACCTAAGCCGCAGAGGTGGCATGCAATTCGGCTGCAACTCTTTGCATTTCCCACGTTTTATACAAACTTACCAGTTCACTTCAAGATAACAGTAACTGAAGACAAATTACATTCCTTAAAAAGAAACCTTATATAATTTGAGTAAATTTTAGTATATATGAAAACTATGTGTATTGTACTAGGAACAAATTGATCATTAGGCATATACCGTATGCAGATGGTATCTGTTAAAGAAGGCCTCCCTAGCCAACTTGTGGAAGAGAGAGAAGATTGAATCAGCTGATTGTCACCTCTCTCTCTCGCACACATGTATAGGCTCACTCTGCCTTACCTCGCACCACACCTGCTAGAGTAAACTGAGAGTGAGCAGGCCTGATTCAACTTAACAGTATACAATGACATATTTAAGGGTCATTTGGCAACAAAAACTACATGAATAAAAGGGTTTTATTCACATTCATCTCTTTGTAAAATTAGATACTGTAATTGTGTAAAATACAGTCATAATTGAAAGTTCTTTTAAACAAATTTATGGTTAAAGCCTGATAAGTGGCAATGGTAGCATACAGAATAAGTTTTAACATAACACTTACTATAATGGCATAACCACTATCTTTCTTCTTTAATTCATTGTTGGTTTTCGCAACATTTGCGTACATTTGTTGAACGATGGCTTGCTGAAAAGAACAGATAAGTCAATTTAGAGTGGTTTAGGCATTACATAACCATATCAATTCATGTTTATCTAAACTATCAAAAAAATAGAGCTAACATGTACAATGTAATCTTACAGATTAAATGGCCAAGGAGGTCATTGAAAACTTAAAATCTATTTTGAGAACTAAAATAATACAGTTTGATATTATACTTCCTTTTAAATTTTCAGTATTAGTTACAAGAAGAAGCACAACTATTCTCCTGAATTAACTCTTTCAGTTCGCTTTTCCAACTTAATCGTTTCTAAAACTTGTGCACAAAAAAAACAACTTTAAAAAAAATTGAAAATACTTCTCTTAATACATTTTTTAAAATTTAATAGTGTACATTTTTGTATACAATATCAATGAATGTTAAGTGTAAATGAAATCCTGAAAATAAATGATAACTGAAAGGTTAAACTATCAGTTTATTAACGATGGGCTGGTTCAGTTTTTGAGTGACAGGACCTTTATTTGTTTTTCAAACGAATTATTGCTTTCTGCAGGAGGTTTTGTTAGGCCTAATTTCCTCTCAACGAACATAACATACCCATATTGGAACTGAGCCGTTCTGAGCAGCTTTGTAGCATTCCCAGCGCAGTTCTTCCGGAGAGTGATCGTCTAGTCCAGGCAAGTTCGGTAACTCTCGCAGCGGACTGTACACAGACAGTTGCCACTGGTTCCCTGATTCAGCTTGTTGCACGTCTCTCGAAACCGCCTGCCTAGAGTAGAAGTAACTTAAAGTGTTGGCTGAGTACCTGTTAGGATTATATAGTAAACAGGAAAAGCTGGTTTACTTCAGTTCGTTGACTGTCACAAACAAAGACCATGTGTTTTCTTTACTTGCTAGATTCAATACTCACCCATTGGGGTAAGCTTCCTACTCCTGTTCGACTGCCTACAAATAAAACTTTTTCCAAGAATATAGAAAACAAAACTGGTAAAGCTGTACAGGAGCAACTTTTTGGGCTAAGATGGCAGAAGGAGGAGTTTTGCAAAAAAATCCAGGATTTGGGAAGAACAGAAATCAAATACTTGTTTGAAGTAAGATCTTAATAAAAAAAGAATAACAAAAAAAATTAATTGATTGGTTATTAGGATTTTAAAAGGTTTTAAAGGGAACAATTAGACATTAGCTTTTAAATAATACTTTGGTAGTAATGCAAATGAGGCTTAAACACCTGAATATTTTGCGGCCACTCTATCATTTTTATAAATAATTTAAAATTAAAAAAATGCAAACAAACATTGTGTAATGCCGTAATAACAAAACTAATATCATTATCTAGTGGAAAGAGACCGACTAAAACCAAATCCTAATATCTTATTTGCCAATTGCCTTTTCTCCAGATTTATTACTATTATACCAGTAATAGTTTTTAAATATTTATTATTCACTATTTATTAAAAACAAATACTGTCGTTCGACTTTATACATAAAAACAACAAGCTTTAAAAATGCTCAGAATATATTTCGGCAATGCCTTTTTCAACTGTAAATAAAAACAATTTAACAGTTAACCAAAACATACACAGAAACAATATAAACACATGTATAAAATAAAAGTTGAAAAAGTCTGCTGAAAGTCTTGTAGAAGAAGTAAAAAGTTAATATAAATATAAAATAATGTGAATATATAAAGCTACCTAAGTTTTAGGCCATCAGGAAATTTTTATTTAGAAATAACTTTATAGGAATGTTCTAAACTTCTTAACCCTTTGAGGTCGCGTGTCGACTATAGGTCGACAAACGCTATTTCCTTTGAACGCGGATGTGCAGTATAGAGACGGTTGAAACAGTCTCTGATATGCAAGGACTATGCAACACTGCGGCGCCTAGCAGAGAAGAGCAAAACTACCACTCCCTCCCCTCCACGGCAACTCAAGTGTGACTTTGACAGCCCACGACAAACAGCCGGTGGTTTAGTGGTTATAGTGACGGACAGCTGGCCCTGTCTGTCTAGCGTGGGTCCGAATCCCACCGGTGCGCTCTGGTACGGTGCAATGCTAGTTGTTGGATCATGCGGTGCGGGGCCACATTGACCCGCTGAGGATTACTGAAGAAAATGGCTCATCAAATCCAGTGAGGCGGAGAGTGGCACTTTTGAGCTTGGGGGAGGCTAAATCAGCTTAGAGGTGTGGTTCAATGACTGGTAATGCACCATACCAGAGAGGGGTTTTGCTGAAATTATGGGGACTGGAGAAACCCATACGGGAGGCTTTTTACGAAAATTTAAAAATAAAATAAGACCGTAAAGGGTTAAATAGGACACACTTGAATTTTGCTCTGTTTGACGAATTGGTTTGACTTATATAAATTTTCAAACGTGTCTTAATGTTCCAGACCGTGTAGTACTAAAGGTTTCGTCCTGTCTGTGTGTTTAAAATCAAAGCGGTGGTCGGTCATTCTTACTCTTAGAGTGTTAGTAGTAGACCCTATGTAATCTTTTGGGCATTTCTGACATTGGATTTGGTATACCACATTTCGAGATTCACAAGTCAAGTTTCCTTGGATTTTGAATATTTGATTTGTATTGCTACTTGTGGCATATTGGCGTGTGTCCATCTGCTTACAAACCATACATCTAGGTTTATTGCACGGGCAGGATCCCAGAAGTAGACTGTTATTTTGAATTTGAAATTTTGTAGTCGGCAGTTTAGGTTTTGAAATTTTATCTTTTAATGTAGGTGGACGTTTGTAGACTATACGGGGAACAGTTTTGAAAATTTGATTGGTTGCTGAAGAACTTTGTAAAATTTGGAATGCTACTTTGAAAATATTATTGATTTTGTAAAGTCCTGGGTGGTATTGGGTTATAAGTTTAGGCATATCTTAATCGAATTGGTTCTTTTTATGGGTTGAGTTGTTATTTTTAATGTATTTAATCTTGTTATTTATAACCTTTAGGGGGTATCCTCGATCACATAAAGCAGCTGTAATGGTTCTAGATGCTGACCTTCACTGCATAATTTTGACACTCACTTTACTAAATTGGAAGGTATTGGTTTTTTTACATGATAAGCATGACAGCTTTTATAATGAAGATATTGAAATGAGTTGGTGTTTTTTGTACTAATTTTGTGATTGAGGAATCCATTCTTCACATACCATAAATATCACATCCATTCTACATAAACATCAACATTGAGAAATGCGACTGAGTCGGTTGATATGTTCCAAGAAAATTGTATGTTGTTATTGAAATTGTTTAGCGAATTTAAAAACTTTAAAATATTGCTTTTTCCGCGTGTCCAAATAACAAATATATAATCAATAAAACGTGTCCATAGTAAAGGTTTCTGTTCCACGGTTTCAAGAAAGTCTTCTTATAATTTTCCCATAAATAGATTTGCATACGCTGGAGCCATCCTGGTACCTATTGCTGTTCCGGTCTTTTGAAGGTAAAGATTAAGATTGTCTTGAAAACAGAATACATTAGTTGTAAGAATGAAATTGATTAATGACATCACTAAACCAGTACTAGGCTGTTGGTCATCAGCCGGACGTTTTTCTAAATAATGTTGAACTGCACGGAGTCCTTCACTGTGATGGATGTTTGTGTATAGTGATGTTGCATCTATTGTAACTAAAAGAACGTCTTCTGGAAGGGGTTGAGGAATATCTTTAAGCTTTTGAGGAAAGTGGTCTGTATTTTTAAAATAATGAGGCAATGTTTAAACGTTATTTTTTAGAATACAGTCAACAAATCCAGATATTCTTTCTGAATGGGATGAAATAGAAGCGACAATAGGCCTACCAGGTGGGGGATTTATATTTTTGTGAATTTTTGGTAAGAGATAAAATACGGGAATCTGTGGATCTCTAACAGTTAAAGTATCAATTTATTTCCTATTTATTTTTATTAGAAAATAAGGTGTGCTGCCAATAAGCTTTCAATAGTCCTCAAAATGAATTGCAAAAAACCAAAGTGGGCTTGGGCCGGGACGGCGGAAGTAACTATGACTCCCACAAGGTAGCCAACATTTATAAGGAGAAGATGGTGATTTAACAGGCAAACTTGATGGTTTTTCTAAGGATATATAGGAACTATTTTTTTTGTTTACTTTTAATTTGCAATTTTCTTAATATATACACACAGCTATGTTAATAAAGCCCCGAGGCAAAACGCGGGTACTCTCAGCTAGTAACAAATAAAAATTCCATTTCAAACTTGTTCAAAATAGCTAGAAAACAGCACTTTAACAGAAAGTTAGCAAAAACAACTGCTTACCAAATGCAGTTACAAACCCACCCATACCTATAATTACAAAATTCTTAAAATTGACTTGCAAATAATAGAGTTATGATGGAGAACGTGGGTCAAGACACAGTTTAGTGGTTGTGAAACTGGTGTGTATATGGTTAACAATACACAAATTCTGGGTTTATATTTATGTAAAGCTACGCACTCTTGCACTTAAATGTCGGTTATCACTATATTTCATATTGCTTTCGACCAGACAAGAAGAGAACTTGACTTCGATCAGTGGGGTCTGTACTAGAGGGTTTCGCCGAGACTGGTACAGGTCCCATGTAGATGACTCTTGTCCATCCTAGTCAGGAAGTGTAAGCAATTGTGTTATCAAGACTGTCTTACGGAGGCACAAGAAACTTGTTACCGCCTATTTCTCTTTACCAGGTTACTTTTGGTGTTCACAGAAGGAAAGTATGAGAGTTGTAGCATGCTGCTAACCTTTAATCACTTTTAACTAGCCTTGTTAAACAAGTAGTTGGTTCATTATTATATAAACATACATAATTATAATTATAAAAATAACACTTACATAATTTCATGGATACTATATTTAAGTCCAAAGGATGCATTCTGGGTGGAACTTTGGTGCCTATAATCTTGTCTTGGGCTGAAAGATGACGTTTCTGCTCTCAGAACCGATGTGCCTGAAACGGTAACACTTATCTAAGTTTCTTTCACTTTTGTAATTTACTTGAAGTTTGATTTTTTAAATCTGAAACTGTAAGATATAATTTTGTAATTAATAACAATGGTTGCGTTCACCAAACATAAACGTTTAATTGGTTGAGTTTTTTTACAAAACGGACTGAACTAGTTTTAGAAGAAAATAATAGATCAATCACAAAAGAAAACGGATTTTTCCGCTGATACTTTTTGAAGGCTGATTTTACAGATAAGTGAACTGACTGCAAGACCTAGATTGTCGTCAGCTGCTGTGTTTTGCTTATTTACATTGTTGGCCGTGTTATTGTAGACCTTAGCATTCATTTATTTACTAACGGAAACATAATTAAATTTTTTTAATAACACAATAACAAATAAATAATATAAACCACTAGTCTTTTAACACTATAGGCTATTTTAATACTTAATTCAGTCAATATCATAATTAATTATTTATTATAATAGTCTATATAAAAATTTGATATATAATATAGATATAATTTCATGAAATGAAATGAAATCAGTCATTGTGAGGCGAAGTTAGGACTATAAAGTCCTCTCTTCCACTTAACCACATGATGAAATGATTAATGTTATGCTATGAGTGCGAGTAATGTGCGTTGCTTTAACATTGTAATCAGTGGCGGCTTGTCTATAGGAGCACATGAGCACGTGAACCCCCTTAAAAATACGCGGATTACATTAAAATTTACATCGTAGAGAATGGTAAATTTATTTGTTAGTTTCAAAGTAAACCGCCACAAGAATGAGACACCGCGCGACCTTAGAGCCTGCGCTTTTGCTGCGGGCAACAAGTCAAACTCCTGAGCAGGAGCTGCCTGGTCGCAGCTCCTGTTCCTATCTGAATCGGACGGTCCATTTACCCTCCAGAGGGAGGCCACTTCTGGCGCTGAAAACTGCGAGGAGCAGCTTTCTTGGCACCTCAGCTCTCATTGGTTGGTTCTTCAGGTGGATTCCCGAACACTCGGCAAGTTAGTTGCCGGGCCCGATCTCCCCTCACTGTTGTTATCTCAGTGTCAAGGACGTCTTTACTGTCGTCTGTCAAGACATGTTTCTGTTGTATGTGTCATTTAGAATACGATGAGTTCGTTTTAATAATGAAGCGATGAAAAGTGTACAGAAATACAAAATATGTGATTTAAAACAAATTTTGTTCAGAAGTTTTAAACTGGCTATAATTATTTTCCTGCTGTTCATTCTCATTTGTAGTTTTAAGATTGTGAATAAGTTTAATAGGGTGCATATTTTTGACATATTACATGTGTTATCTCTAGTCCTTCAGTTCTTGCATAGAATTTATTTTAACTCAATCAAAGTTTCATTCATGATAATTTAAGGTATACATTATATATTTATGTATAATATGTTATACTTAATGGTAATATCAGAAAAAAATTGTTGGATAAAAGAATAAATTTGATAATATTTAGCTTAAAAACCCATGTTTTAAGCCTTAAAATGTTAAAATTTTTCCGGGGGATGGCCCCCAGACCCCCCTTTTTTGCTGGGGGACTTACCCCCCAGACCCCCCTTGGTGGTGTGAACCCCTCGCTAAACAGTCACGAGCCGCCACTGATTGTAATACAGGTCAAATTCATAAATAGCTAACCTCTACTGGTTCTGACTTTGGAGTCAGCGATCTTTGTTGTTTATTCGGAGTAAACTGAGTGGATTGATTGGAGAAAAACGACGCTCAGTAGATTAGTGAACAAACCAGATAGACACACTTTTTTTGGTGAGCAGAATCGTAAGGTGAACATCGGTCAGCTGATGTTCAGTGCACTGAAGTCGGCTGAATGTAGCCAATACTGTAATTAGTTGTCAAGATACTAATTGTGTAACACAGAAGACAGTTTGTCTTGACTTATGACTACTTTATAAAACTCATAGTCAAGATATTACATATGGCACTGCACAGCAGCCAGAGACTATTAGCTCCTTTGACTTGTGACACAGACAATTGGTTTCAGCCAATCACAGTGACTAAAGATGGTACTCCACAGCGAGACCGAAATATTTCAACCTAATTACGAAGTTTTGACGCGGTGTGAACCGGAAGAACTAGATTATAAATGTTTGCAATATTGTAAGTAATAGAAGGACTGGTTCCAAGCTCTGGTTCTGGCTGATCTGTAAGAGCCAATTAACAGCTCACATATACAGCTCTAGAGATACGGTCAACATAAGGGAGTATACAAACAAACGGGTTGTTGCTATTGTTCTGTTTACCTCCTTACAATGACTTTGTAATGGCAGATGGATAAAACATATCCAAGCTTTTGGAACATCTGGTTGTATTTGATGAGCTATCTGTAGTATATCTTGTATCAATGGGTTGAGTGTTTAAACTTACCTGATGGTCTTTCACTGTTATAGTCTGAAGATTGTTCAACTTCATATTGATTATAGGAATTGTCATGTTCAAATCTGCAACGGGGACCAAAGCGACAATGTCCCTCTAAAAAGAACTTGCAGACCACCATCTCTGAAACTGTTACATGTACTGTTTAAAATACGCCTAAACAGTAGTAATACAGGCAAAACAGTGGCAGCTGGTAAAATTTTAGCTAAAGGATTCACAAGCTTCAATTTCGTACTTTCCCTAGAGTTTTGGAAACATTTGCTCATAAAAGGCCTTGCATTTGCTCATATTTTCTGCCATTTTTACCAATTTATAGCAGCAATATGAAGATATTTTAAATCAATATTGATTGCTATATACGGATATAACTATACCGACTCCCGGATTGGTCCACACATTCTGTTTTCCAATTTTTTGTTAGTAATTAATTACATATTTAGCGTTTATACAAATTAAGACCTATATTGACTCTTTGTAATAATTCAAAAGGTAGTTTAAATTACAGGCTACCATTCTTGATGGGGCCTAACCAACATCGAAGGAGCTTTAGCTTGATATCACCCCCATACAGATTTAAATGGTGCATGCCATTGTTCTCAACATTTTTCTTTCTAATGATGAGACCTTCTAACCAAGCTGTTATATTTCTAACTTTAACTAGGCCTTAATCCTCTAGAAGGCCAGGAGGATAACTCAAAACTAATCAGATCAGTAATAACTTCACGTTAAGCCCAATTACGAGCCACTAAGATAGGTAGCCTATTAGACATTTGAACTTGGCGATTGATGAATGTGCCCTGAGTTTCGTAAATATTGGAAAATGGTCAGCTATTACAGGAGGTATTAATGAAACGTGTAAATAATAAGTCTAATCCCAGTCTTAAATTACAGTTGCTAGTGAAGGATCTCAGTTGTGTTTAGTACAAAAAAGATAAATACTCCATTAACCAGTAATGTAGTCACGTTACTTGATGTTGTGGCCTAGACGTTCCTACACACTATAGGACTATTGCCTCTTTGCTAATACATTAGGAAAAGGAAAGTATCTATAAGACAAAGAAAGTTAATTCGCAAAGAAAATTTTAAAATTATTAAACGGGTCTATTTAAATGTTCCCTCAAAATCTATATTCTTACCCCAAGTGTTGATACAGGTCAGAAACTGAAATCCATTATATTCAGTATACTGAGCTATTTAATTAAAGCAGTAAAGATTCGAATAATATCATCGTAAGCAAAATACAATAAAATACAACAAATAGGTTCTAATATAGTATGGTAAGCCGGGAACCAATAACAGCTTTAAGTACCTTGTAATTTTGTTAATTTGTAAAACTTATTTTGATTGTCAACCGGTTTGGAATGACATAAACATTGAACATAACCTAGCGTGTTGTTGCCAGCCAGAGTCAGGTGATGGGGTATTAAATGATCAAAGTTAAAATGATTGAACGTGCTTTTTTTCGTCTGTTTTGCCGGTTCAAATATTCGAAAACAGGCTGCGCTCAAATTGTCGAAGAATTTGGTGTTGCCGCTCTGACGGAATGGGAATTTGTCCCCGTACTACCATTGACTTTAAATTTTAAAGTCAATGCTATAGATATCCATCCGTTGTTAATTTACTCATTGTTCATAAGATGATAGGGGATATTTATAAAATATTATATACTTTGTTCCACCATACATAAGGTTTTCGTTATAATTGGACACTTTACAATTCGTTGAAAAGTTATTTAGCACTTTGTATATTAACTAATTTTATTGATCGTTTATGTGACATGATTTTTGTTGTTACATAATACTAAACATTTTAAACTACATTCATACATAAATATAATAGAAACACCATTACCGGTAGCCTAAGGTCGGCTACACACTGGATCAGACACGGTCAGTCACGATTAGTCATTTTGACTAATAGCGACTAAATGGAGAGGTTTAGCACTATTGGCTATGGAGTCACCACACACTGCATCGAAGAACAGACGCAAACAGACGTCTAGAGACGTTTTTTCCTTGACTGACGCAGCTCCCTCAAAAGACACGTTTAGTCAAAAGCGTTTAGACACTGTCCGTCACAGCCTCCTGCGCATGCGCGCCCCCACATCCCCTCATTGTCACAGTTTTCTTCCTACTTCGAGTCAGCTGTTCACTGCAATTTTACTGCGTAGTAGTTTACCAAGGTTTTTGAGTGCAGTTGGTTTTAGTCATGTCGTCAGAAGCCACGATCGTTGACAGTGAGGATGTCACAAACTTCGTGGATGTCGATAAATCCCTGGCTATAGTGTCTTTTCCCGAAATCTGGATAAAGTTCCAGATTATAACCACCGCCTCTTCTTCCTCCTCTTCAAAGTTCATCTTCAAGTTAGATTAAATACTAGCACTTTTAAATACACAACACAACAATCTGACTGGGGAATAGAGGAAAGCCAGAGGACAATGTTCTCTACGGAGAGTCATGACGCTTAGCGACTAAAATCCCCACACACAGGATCAGTCAGAAAAGTCAAACAGACAGAAACTACTAAAGACGTCTTTGACTAAGACTGTCTGTGTCTAATCCAGTGTGCGGCCGGTCTTAGAATTAAAAGCATCTTATTTGGTATTGCTTTATAAGTCTTTAGTTACTCTGTGATCACCTATCTACAAATGTGCCTGGTCTGGTTTGCCGCTGCCGCCTTTTCACCTAACTTGTTTCTATCTTTAGTTACTCTATGGCTGTTTCTGAAATGTCAATGTTTATCTAGAAAAGACCGAAGAATTACAAGAAGTTGTCCAGTTACATTGTAATCTTGATCATCTGTTTTGTGAAACCAAGTACTCCTTTTGCTCATACCTCCAGGATTACCTTTTCGTTTCCTGCAAGACATCAGTTTGAAATCAGTCTTTATCTGCTGCTAACAACTTCATACAAAAACCTAGTATGCATCCAAAGCCTAGTGTAAGTATTCTTGATGTTTCTCCATTTACTTTGTGGTAATCGATGCTATACAATGAAATCATCTTACTTTTACCACAAATATCACCTAGTGTAAGTGATATTTGTGTTATTTCTTTGTGTCTTTGTTAATACCGGTAGGTATTTGTCTAGAAGAGTGACTTATGATTTCATGAGCTAAAACTGATTTAACACGATGTGGAGGAGGCTCCTAAATATATAAACATTTGTTTTGGGGTGCGCAACTTATTTATAAGTGGCTTTAAAGTTGGGACTATTTTACTGGCGGCGGTATTATATTACCGCACCAATGGTTAACCTTCCAGAGGGCGCATGGGTTTTCAAAACGTGAGAGGGCGCACCCGGAGGTTACTTCCAGGTGGGTTAAAACCTTAGTGAAAATGGCAAAACATCGTTGTTCTTACAGTATGGCATTAGTATCATCACTACACCAGAGTTAAATGCAATTGGTGAAGTGAAACACAAAACTATAAAACTCAACAAATAATACGATAAATTCACCCTGCTGCAAGCAGGATCGCACAGAGGTTAACTCCGGATTGCCTTGTGCTGAGGGCGCATCACGGATTCGTCCAGGCTCTAATATAAACAGTTAAAACTAACTAAATTGAAGCTGTAAGTGGCTATATTTTATTTTATTGAGTTCTTCGAAGAAGAGTGAGAATTTTGGATTCACAGGTTTTTGACTTGTGTGTAGGCAATTTGGTCTACCAACACAGATAAACCCGGAGGTAACCTTCATGATGCGACCTCTGGAAGATTAAAGGAGCTAGGAGCAAAACCCTTATAACTTCTCAAAAGGGATTTTCCTCTTTTCTAAAGATGGAGACTTGTTTTGAAACTATGTATTACTTTGATAAATAAAAAAATGTTATTGTCATTTCAAGCAATAGACAAAGTCAGATATATATCACTAAACATTTAAAGTAAAATAGACTAAATATAGTATAATTATACTAGTGGGTGACAGAGACTGTCGTCTGCCACAGGCAGCACCGTCCTTGGCGTCTTCATTTCGTAAAATAGTCCCAACTTTAAAGCCACTTTTAAATATTTTCAACATGAAAAACAAACTAACTTTAAAGCCAATTTTTAAAAAGTTCTGTGCCTCAAAACAGTTCTTTATGTATAGGGGTTTTATCCACATCGTGCTAAATCAGTTTTAGCTCATGAGAAGACACTATACTGGAATAATACCATATCATCCGAGTATAACCTGTGATTGTTTTTTATAGAAAGACCTCTACTCTTTGGAATCAGCCAAGGATGATTATATTTTTGAATAGCGTTGCAGTTTTGCAAACTGGCCTTACAGAGCCAATACTCAATGCCCTTCTACTATCGTAAGTATTGATATTTTGTTGAAAGTTTAGCCTTCAAAGTCAATCCCGAAATCAGGAGTTAACCATTTATCTCTGACATACCACATTAACAAGTTTTGAAGGATTCTGTGCAAAAACCACTTTATTGTTAAAACATTCTTTTAGAGCCTATGAAAGGCAAGAAAATTGGTGAGATTTGACCTTTTGAAACAAAAATCACTATTTAGTAAAAAGCTTTTTTTCAGTCACTTCTGGAGAAAAACTAGTCCTAATGTTTTGGACGGTTAAATATTCCACCCGTCTTCAGAGGACTACATTAATATGGAACTTCATTTAATTATATATCTTAACTTAAGATCTAACCTATGACTTTACCAAACAATATTTAAAAATACCATACATATAAGAAAATTAATAGCTTGTCAAAACACAAATTTTATAGTAAGCAAAATACAATAAATACAACAAATGAGTTCTAATATAGTATGAAGCCGGGGAGCCAATAACAGCTTTTAAGTACCTTGTAATTTTGTTAATTTGTAAAACTTATTTTGATTGTCAACAGGTTTGGAATGACATAAACATTGAACATAACCCTAGCATTATGTTGCCATTGGGGAGGTCGGGTGATGGGACTAAGTTAAAAATGATTGAACGTGCTTTCGTCTGTTTTGCCGGTTCAAATATTAAATAGGCTTGCCTCACTTGATACTTGATTTTTAATGTTGACTGGTATTCCAGATGGAGTCGTCAATTTTATTTTTTGCAGCGGCTAATTCGATACAATGGCACGGAAACTAAAAAGTGACTCAGTTTAGCTCATTGGCAGAGAACTATAAGGTCCTCTCATTAGTTTACAATGATAAAGTTTAAACTTAGCATTATTGTACTATGATTTCTTCGGAACAAGCTGTTGAAGTATTTCATTGCAGCCGCTGGAAAGCATTCTGGGACTTGGTCAGTCTAAAAGTAGGAATGTTGATTCTTACTTTCTCGTATTGGCAGCTATGGACACTTTGTTGTTCATAATCAGATGATTCTCCTTCGCCCATACATGATGATTAAAATCATACTGGCAAAAGATATCGACATGACCTGTGAAGATTGGTCTGGGTCCATATAGCCAGCGGCAAGAAACTTCGTAAGACGCTTGCAGGATCAGAACCTGGTCATAGAAGCTTTCATTAATGGTTCTTAGAAAGAATTCCAAATTTGCAAATAGGCTGTGGGTGACTAAACGCAGGTAGACAGTTGAAATTTTACTTCACCCACACTTAGATGTTGTAAGTTTTTCGAGAACGAAATAAGACTCGAGAGCTTAGGTGAGATTTGACGCAATGCTTGTTCCAGCTAATTTTAGGATCCATAAAGCTGGCAAATTACTGTTCGAGTATTTTCTTCTGAATTTTAGTTTAAGCCGAACGTATCCGGGAATTTATTTACATTGCAATCCTAATCATTCCTTGCAGCACATACTCTGATTGTGGGTCTTAGCTTAATCTGATCGTGAAAGGTTACATCAGTATGGGTAATATCACCAAAAAGCAGAAAATTTATGAATCAGATGTTTTGGATTAGTGGGCAAGCAAGGCCCCAGGTGGCAGGGGCTCACAAACCCTCTTTTTGGGACTTTCCCCTGACTATCGGCTTCTGGCACCCAATTGCTTTTGAAGTCAGATATTCATTCCCCAATTCTCTTTTTAATTTCCAGAGTCTTCAGTGGTCGAAAGCCTTGCTGGAATTGGAGAAAGCGACCAGGGGTTTATAAACAAACTGATAATTTTGGGAATGAGCAGACGAAAGAGAACATGGCAGTGATGGAACTGCACTTCCAGACGGATGAGTTTTAAATGGTTTCATCCAAGGACATTTATCGGTGAACCGCCGAATGGGTCGATACTTTGACGATGTTGATTAACACTGTAAGCCATTTATCCAAACCTGCCCCAGACTATGGAAAACTATATCGCCAACTTATTAGCAATAAAGACCGCTAAAATCCATGATCACTGATTTAGCACTTTACACAGATGCCTTACCGGTCCGGGCTGTTTGTGTTTTAAAGTGTTTTAGAACGACAGGCATCAGATGGGATGCGTAAAGCGGTCCGGTATAATGGCCAAGCTCTAAATCTGCAAGCTGGAAATCCAAGTGGGTCCTATGTACGGCACCGGTTGGAACCTGGGCTCTCAAACGGTATCAATAAAGTTGTCGTGGTCAGTAAAGGTAACGCCAGCCCTCAGGATGTTTTAACTTCAAATTGTTTAATGCTAACAACCCACAAGGTTTGAAATTTCTATATTTGCATTGTAACCACCGCCTCTTCTTCCTCCTCTTCAAAGTTCATCTTCAAGTTAGATTAAATACTAGCACTTTTAAATACACAACACAACAATCTGACTGACTGCTGGACTGGGAATAGAGGGAAGCCAGAGGACAATGTTCTCTACGGAGAGTCATGACGCTTAGCGACTAAAATCCCCACACACAGGATCAGTCAGAAAAGTCAAACAGACAGAAACTACTAAAGACGTCTTTGACTAAGACTGTCTGTGTCTAATCCAGTGTGCGGCCGGTCTTAGAATTAAAAGCATCTTATTTGGTATTGCTTTATAAGTCTTTAGTTACTCTGTGATCACCTATCTACAAATGTGCCTGGTCTGGTTTGCCGCTGTAATGCCGCCTTTTCACCTAACTTGTTTCTATCTTTAGTTACTCTATGGCTGTTTCTGAAATGTCAATGTTTATCTAGAAAAGACCGAAGAATTACAAGAAGTTGTCCAGTTACATTGTAATCTTGATCATCTGTTTGTGAAACCAAGTACTCCTTTTGCTCATACCTCCAGGATTACCTTTTCGTTTCCTGCAAGACATCAGTTTGAGGAAATCAGTCTTTATCTGCTAAGCTTACAACTTCATACAAAAACCTAGTATGCATCCAAAGCCTAGTGTAAGTATTCTTGATGTTTTCTCCATTTACTTTGTGGTAATCGATGCTATACAATGAAATCATCTTGTACTTTTTACCACAAATATCACCTAGTGTAAGTGATATTTGTGTTATTTCTTTGTGTCTTTGTTAATACCGGTAGGTATTTGTCTAGAAGAGTGACTTATGATTTCATGAGCTAAAACTGATTTAACACGATGTGGAGGAGGCTCCTAAATATATAAACATTTGTTTTGGGGTGCGCAACTTATTTATAAGTGGCTTTAAAGTTGGGACTATTTTACGAGCGGCGGTATTATATTACCGCACCAATGGTTAACCTTCCAGAGGGCTATGGGTTTTCAAACGTGAGAGGCTAACCGAGGTTACTTCCAGGTGGGTTAAAACCTTAGTGAAAATGGCAAAACATCGTTGTTCTTACAGTATGGCATTAGTATCATCACTACACCAGAGTTAAATGCAATTGGTGAAGTGAAACACAAAACTATAAAACTCAACAAATAATACGATAATTCACCCTGCTGCAAGCAGGATCGCGACACCGAGGTTAACCGATTGCCTTGTAACGCGAGGAGGCGATCACGATGTTACGCCCAGGCTCTAATATAAACAGTTAAAACTAACTAAATTGAAGCTGTAAGTGGCTATATTTTATTTTATTGAGTTCTTCGAAGAAAGGCGAAGGTACTTGGATTCACAGGTTTTTGACTGTGTGTAGGCAATTTGGTCTACCAACACAGATAAAACCGAGGTAACCTTCATGATGCAATTCTGAAGATTAAAGGAGCTAGAGCAAAACCCTTATAACTTCTCAAAAGGGATTTTCCTTTTCTAAAGATGGAGACTTGTTTTGAAACTAACAGGTACTGATGATCTATTATTATGGAGTAGTCTTTGTCCTCCCACAGAGATACACTGTGGGGAGGCTAAAAAGCCAAAACTTTTCCAGAATATTCATTCTTCAAAACAAGAAGTCAGAACAATAGCAAAGCTGCAATGGAGAGAGTCGGTATTGAAGCCGCATTCTAAGAAACTGCTGATGACACTGTCTCTACATTTTGGAAACTTGCCTTTTTCAGACAAAAATATGACCGTAAGAGGGAGTGATATCCACTCTACCATCAGGGCAGGGAGACTTACCAAACTGGGAGACAGGATCTGTAGCTCATGAACGTTTGCTCACAGGCAGGAGTTCAACTAGTCAACAGACTCCACCCGACAAAAGTGCAATTCAATGCCAAAGGCAAACCGCTTGAAAAATTTTGGTCGCAGAAGCATTCTATAATATAAACCAGCTTATGGCACACCACTGGGGCACGCGAAACAGACCACCTATCCGGGCTAGAGGATCAAATTGTTTAATGGGAATTAAGTGAATGCAAATACTGTATGTTTGAATGGGGATTTCGATGTGCGTGAATGCAAAATTTTAGATACTTAACACTATGACGGGTTGCATAACATGTATATGTTTAACGCTATAAAATATTTATTAATTTTATTTATTTATTTTATTTACTATGTATTACTTGATAAATAAATAAATAAAAATGTTATTGTCATTTCACAATAGACAAAGTTCCATATATATCTAAACATTTAAAGTAAAATAGACTAAATATATAAAATACTATACTTGGTGACAGAGACTGTCGTTGCCACAGTGTCATACAAGATAGTCAGCTGCTCTTCCGCCGTAAAAGTCCCAACTTTTTTTACTTTTAAATATTTTCAACATGAAAACAAACTAACTTTAAAGCCATTTTAAAAAGTTCTGTGCTTCAAAACAGTTCTTTATATGTATAGGTTTTATCCATATCGTATAAATCAGTTTTAGCTCATGAGAAGACACTATACTGGAATAATACCATATCATCCTGAGTATAACCTGTGATTGTTTTTATAGAAAGACTCTACTCTTTGAATCAGCCAAGGATGATTATATTTTGAGACCGCTGCTACCGGTTTTGCAAACTGGCCTTACAGAGCCAATACTCAATGCCCGCCTACTATCGTAAGTATTGATATTTTGTTGAAAGTTTAGCCTTCAAAGTCAATCCCCGAAATCAGGAGTTCTCAACCATTTATCTCTGACATACCACATTAACAAGTTTTGAAGGATTCTGTGCAAAAACCACTTTATTGTTAAAACATTCTTTTAGAGCCTATGAAAGGCAAGAAAATTGGTGAGATTTGACCTTTTGAAACAAAAACCACTATTTAGTAAAAAGAAGAAATGGCTTTTTTCACCGAGAAAAAACTAGTCCTAATGTTTTGGACGGTTAAATATTCCACCCGTCTTCAGAGGACTACATTAATATGGAACTTCATTTAATTATATATCTTAACTTAAGATCTAACCTATGACTTTACCAAACAATATTTAAAAATACCGCTACATATGAAGAAATTAATAGCTTGTCAAAACACAAATTTTATAGTAAAAATCAAGGTGTAACAAAATGTGGCGGATGTTTTTACAAACATATGAAGACCAAGTTTGTTGTCCAGAGATAATTATTAATAACGGAGAAATTTAGTTTCTTCTGAGCGCACTCCTTTATTTACATATATGTTTCTTAAATGTAAATGAAGGAGTGCGCTCCGGAAAACTTTAATTTCTCCGTTATTATTTATCACAGCACAACAATTTTGGTCTTAAAATATTTGTAAGTAAAAACATTGACAAGTCATGACGAGAGTCCATTTATATCTGTTGATAATTTAGATGGGAAACTTTGAATTACCAATAGATTTCCTTCTGAAGCTGGAGTTAAATACACATGGAAGTTAAAAATTGACAAGCATTAGGGTAAAACTTGTAACTGCTATTGTTAAGAATGTATTGAAGTGATCTGCAACCCTCGTGGTTAAAAATTAGATTTCCATTTGAAATCAGTTCTATTGGTTTTTTTAATACTTTGAGGTTTATTAAAATTTATAATTTTCCAAGCAGTTTTTGATAGGTTAGTCAATTTTGTATTAATTGATTTATTTCTTTGATGATTTAGCAGCTTTATTACCTTTCTATAAACAGATTTGTACTTTTTGTAGTATCGATTAAAACTTGTTGTTAGAATTTTAGAAAAGCTTTGCATAAATTTTGATGTTTTTTCTGGACACTTAGATTCCTTTTGTAATCCAAGAAATATTCTTCTTTTTAAATACTTTGCTTTCACAACTTTAAAGGACAGCTATTTTCAAAATGATAAATGAATTTAAATAGTGAGAAAAAGCTTCATCACAGTTTTCATTTTAAACATTGTCCCAGGATTCATTTTGTAGTTGAAATTTTAGAAGGTTCACGTTTTCAGGATAAATTTTACGTCTTAGTATACTTTAGTATAATATTTTCTGCTGCATCAGATTTACTGGAAACTAACTGACCATAGTGATCTGATAAAGCAGTCTCCATGACAGTTATCTCAATTTGAGATGTTTCAAAGTTTGTTATAACATTGTCCAAGCAGGACTTGCCATGGTTTGTAACTCTTGTGGGTGAATTTACTGACCAAACTAGGTTAAATGTTAGGAGAATATCTTTAAATCTTTTAACATTGGGGTTGTTAATTTTTAAAACATCAATGTTAAAATCACCGATTATGATATATTTAAGTTTTTTTTATTTAATAAAACTAATGAATCTTCAAAATTTCAAAAAAAACTCCATACTACCGGTAGGAGATCTATAAATGCCAATTGAAGATATATGATTATATTTTTTGCAATTGAAATTTATACTTGCAATTTCACAATGCTTTTCAGTTGATAAATTGGTTTCAAAATGTTCAACATTTATTGTTGGTTTGTGGAAAATTGTTACTCCACCTGACCGAAAGGTTTCCCTGCAATAAATATCGCCTATTGTATAATTTTGCAAATTAATTGTAATGCAATTTTACCCATGCTCTGTGAATACTAAGAAATCTGGTTCTAATTCCATACTAACTACAAACCACGGACCATGGAACGAAATTTCCCAAAAAATACCTCTCTTTTAAAAATATTTCTCTATTACCGCACATACCTTCTCATCTCCACATCCTATAATCAAGGTTTTAATTTTTAGCAGGAAGTAATGTGTATAGTAACTTGTTAATAGTACAAACCCTAGTAATTGGTACAGTTTGTATTTATTTATTTATTTACATTGTTTTTGTCTTTGTTGTTTTGTTTAACTTTCTTTTTTTCTTGTCATAGAAACAATTTATATTGTATTACTATTATTATCTTAGAGTTGCTAATTTGATTTGATTATACTAAGTAATGCCGCCCTAAACCACCAAATTTAAACTAAAGATAAATTAACGCTAATCTTGTAAAAAATGCAAAATATATATATTTATATAAGCCTGTGTATGTGATAATAATAAAATGTAACAATTGCATGTATAATTATGTTAAAAGTGGACCTCATTGACAAGTTTAACTTGGTGAGGCCATTATGATGTAGAAATTCAGAAATAAACAAATTGAATTGAATTGAACTATTTCCAGTTGGTCTAATTTGTTCCTAGCACTCTGGACATTTTGATGAAATATTTTTAAATCACAGTTAAATTTAGATGCTTTTGAATTTAACACCGGTACCATAGATTTTACCTTACATCTGTTATTATAAAAAGGCTTCTTTGATCTAAAATATGACTTTCACGCTGATTTGGCCATTCGTTTTGTGATTTTTCAGGTGTTTCTTCTCCATAAGTAGCTTTGAGACTGGTCATCACTATCTAAAGTACTGTTCATAGCATCAGCAGCCTTGTTGAACGGAGAATGATTCACACTTAAAAGCTTGATGAAATTCAGTATTGGCTGAGCATCTTCATGGTTCTTTTTGCAGTGACTTAAAAGTTCTTCAATGTTTGATTCAGATCCACAGAGCTTATCACCACCACATTTATCAATGAGAGTCTGGACAGCCTCAGCATAAGTCTTAAACTGAAATTTGGAGGATATGAGAGAGTTTGATGGCGAGTGTTGACAGCTGTTGTTTAGAACCTAGAAAGGCAAGACAATTGGTGAGATTTGACCTTTAAACAAAAACCACTATTTAGTTAAAAAGAAAGAAATGGCTTTTAGTCGCTTCCTGGAAACTAGTCCCTAATCTTTGGGTAAATATTCTTCAGAGGACTACATTAATATGGAACTACATTATTATATGCTTAACAGATCTAACCTATGACTTTACCAAACAATATTTAAAAATACACTTAACATATGAAATTGATAGCTTGTCAAAACAATTTAATTCAAAATCAAGTTGTAACAAATGTGGCAGGATGTTTTACAAAATATGAATGAAGTTGTTGTCTGAGATAATTAATAGCAGGAGAATTTAGTTTTCTGGCCACTCTTTATTTACATATATGTTTCTTAAATGTAAATGAAGGAGTCATCAAATTTATTTCTCCGTTAATGTATCTACACAACAATTTAGTCTAAAATTTATAATAGTACATTTTCACGGTATTGTATTCCTGTGAATTTTTACAAGGTTTAAAATTTTGGTTATTGGCGTGAACAATAAGTATAATACATTTTCAGCAATAGAATAATAATTCAAATTATTTTTAAATATTGGTTTTAACTAAACTAAGTTTTAAATTTATAACAGTGCACAGTTTTAAATTCATAACTTAACCATTACCAATAACAATTTATTAGTCATTTTACAAAAATAATTGTGTTGACTATAAAAATAAAACAAAAACAAACTAATCATTAACATAATAAAATATGATAAATGTGATAAAACCTATGGTAGGCCAAGTCGAGGTATGAAAATAAATAAATAAATAAATAATAAATAAATAAATACCTTTTATTCAAGCGATTATCGAACACAAATCTGTTTTTCATAATTTTAACAACAATAAATGAAACTAAAACATTGAGACATTTAGACATTAATCAATCAATCAATCAATCTTGATCTTTAGGATACTCATGTTCCAAGCTGGCTATTTTTGAGTTCAGAAATCTAATTTCTTTGTTATTAGGATGGAAACGAGTAAATCGTATCCATGGGTAATAAAGGTCAGTAGTATCTAATTGCTGTATCGACAGAGTCTACTCTTCAGAACGTGATATACCTTGTACCCTTGTCCTGACAATACATCGTTGGTTCCAGCAATAAATACATTGCACTGGTTTTCTTCTAAGTCTTCTGATGATATTTTCTTTGGTAAAATGCCATGAAGTTTACCACTTGGCTTGCAGATTCCCAAGACTGATGTCTTGCTTGACAACTTAGAATTAATTATTGGAGCAATACATCTTCCATGACTATCACTATAGATGCTTATGTTTTGTAAGATGGTTGTGAAGGTTTTTCATTGAGATCTAAATCCAAACGCTTATTTTTTAGTGTCTCTTTGGTATTATCCATTGTCCTGTTAATGGTAGGCCTATGAGTCTTTTTAGTTGCTAATGGGTTGGGGTTTTTTGAAGAAGATTTTACGTCTTGAATCTTGATAGGTTTGGCAACATTCAAAGTCAAAAATACTTTATTCCAAAAAGTACAATGTACAGGATGGCGTCAACAAAAATAAAAGAAATGCAATATTATTATAGCTAATGATAAATTAACATAACAATGAAACAACTTTTTTATATGGGAAAAAGGTATTTAACAGCTTATAACATACACGAAAATAATAATAATTAAATACATAAAATTCAACTATCTGTATTAAATGAATCAAGAGTGAAAATTTGTTAAGTGAGTACAGCGGCTTAGATAACAAGTACAGTTTTAATTTGTTTTTGAATTGGTAAAAATCTGTTATATTTTTTATTTCTGAGGGTAAGCTATTATATAATTTAATGCCAGCGTAGCTGTTTTTTTTTCAAAGACTTTTAAATTATGCTTTACAAAATAAGGTTGTTCCTTAAATCTAGTATTATAACTATGATCAGCTAATATACAAACTGAATCAAAATTACATTTACATTTAATAAACAAAATAAGTTCAAAAATATACAAACTAAACACTGTAAGTATTTTTAATTTAGAAAAACTTCCCTCTAGCAGAATCAAGCCATTCCAAGTTTGATATAATCCTAATAGCATGCTTCTGAAAACTAATATTTTATGTAAATTTATAATTGAAGTACTGTCTGATAATACAATAACATGTGAATGCATAAGGAGAAGTAAACTGATTTAAGTGTGTTTGTATTACATATTAGTGATAACCTTCGCAATGAAAATAATCCTGAAGCCAATTTACTAAAGATATGATCAACATGAGAATTCCAGTTAAGTTTTTTGTCAACTATTAGTCCTAAAAATTTAACTTCATTTCATTTTAATACATGTTCATTTATACAAATATTGACGTCCAAAGTGCTTAATTTATTTGGTCTAAGAGCAAAATTAATGTATTTAGTTTTATTAGGATTAAGTAATAAAACATTGTGCTTGTAGTTAACGTAATTCTTGACAGAGTCTTTATTTTCAGAGGTTTTTATGTCAGTTTTTAATATGTCAAATCGGTTGAAAGTGGGCACTGGACTAACCTTTGTACATTTGTTGAGTGTCCTAGCTCTAGAATCAGTCAAACTCCACTCAACATTTGAAATTTGACTACAGTTAAAAGTAGTTTGTGATAATTCTGATTTAATCTACCGCTTAGATAAAAATTATTTAATGAAAAACACAGACAGACAGAAAACTAGGTAAGATAGGACTATGTGTTATTGGACATTTTTGTTTATTTTTACTTGAACCTGGTTAAGAGTGATCCCTTACGACACCAAACTCACCATTTGGCTCAAAAGATGTTGGTAAGCTCAAAAATTGCAAACCGTAGTTCTACGATGTTTCCTTCTGTTCGGTGAGGAATGAACAGCTCTATTTGCCATGGAAACTCGCTAGTAACATGCTATTGGTGTGATTGTGTGGCAGATGGCTGCGGCTGGTTGGTACTGCACCACTGTCGACCGTGACGATCCGTCTGCTAAATGTGCCTTCTGCCTGAAGGAGCTTTCCGGCTGGGAACCCACTGATAATCCTTGGTCAGTAGTATACAATTACAATTTAGCGATAACTATTATATGTAACAAGTTACTTTTTATACATTGAATACAGCAAAAAACCCCACACTTTCGAGTTGTCTTAAAATGTATTACACATAATTATGAAAATAGTTGTCTTTCTACATTTTAATATTGATTCTCCATGGAAGTTTAAACATTCAGCTTATTATCTACATGCTCTTGAATTAAGCAAGAAGAAAATGTAATTGTAAACATAAATAGCTTACTTGCTTTCAATTGGCAATTCATTTTACTGACTATAAATTCACTTCTGTAATTTACAGTTTTTTGAGTGGTTAATTTTTTTCCACAATGGTTTTAAAACTTGTGTTGAGTGTTCATTATTTTACATACATTAAAAAAATGGAATCTGTAGCACGTGCTACACACATGACCACTACCAGCCGTAGTAACCATCTTATAATGTGAAAGTATTTCTTTGGCAGCTTCCAACATGTATACATTCAGTATTTCTCTCCTATAATATATTGTTTATCATGATTGGTATTTAATTGTTAACTATTTTGAAAATACAATTATAAGAACCTTTTAAACAACCTAGAATTTGGACAGCAGCATTTAATTGCCCAATGTCTCATTTCCTACATTTTCAGGGAAGAACATAAAAAACACAGTGGCGAATGTGTTTTTTTGAAACTCAACAAAGAGGAAAGCGAGTTAACAGTCGGCGATATGTTCAAGCTAATTGAAGCTAGAAAATTAAAAATTTTGGTGAGTGTAAAAATTTACTTACTCAGTGGAATGTGTGTGTGTGGGGAGGGAGGGGGTGCATTTGAAATTGGCCCCATTACTTGTAGTAATTTTTCTTAAATTTAGACATAATTGCCTCTCCACTCTCTCATCTTTGGTCAGTACAAGCAAACAGGGTGTCTCAGAACTTTACGATAACTTTTTACATGTTGTTTATAGGTCAATACCAAAACCAAGTAACATACAAAAAACGGTTATTAGAAGTACAGTCGCTATTTGGTTTTCAAAATGTTCAATCGCTTTTATAACACCTAGACAAATTGAGTAAAAAGTAAACTAAGTAAAAGTTGAACTATACTACTACAAAACTTACCCCAAACTAATCCAAGGGCGTAGTTATCAGATTAATATGTGATCATAATACTGTAGAAGGTTATAACTTACCTGCATTGGTTATGTGAAAACATTAGTTCCTTAGTTACTTTCTGATTGACTCTCTTATAGTAATATAGATAATGCCTTTCTTGCATTTTTAAGGAAAAAGAATGCAATGAAAAAGTTCAGAAACTGGAAGAGATGAGAGCAAAGGTACTGGGTCTTATCGAGAGAATGCCATGAAGAGGAATAAAACCAGAAGAAGATAAATTCACAAAAGGACTGTAGTGAAAGTCAAGAAAAATCTGACTGAAAGTTGGATGATGAGAATCTATTGTATATTTGTATTATTAAAAAAAGTTATCTAGTTAGGCTTCATTATTAATGTTTTACTTTAGGTTTTGCACTTAAGCTCTACATATTGTAAAAAGTTATTTATTTTCTATGATAAAAAATAATAAATGTACCTTCTTTATACTTATATTGGCGTGTGTTTGATTAACTGAACAATACTCATTAGCTATAAGAAAGCGGGTTAGTGGGTAGCAACAAGTTAGACTCACAACAACGATGTTAATTATTGTATTGTATTACACTAGAGTACTGTTAATCCGAACTAATTCGGACAGGACCCCAGATATTGTGGGCAGGATATCCTAATTTTTCCCGGAGCCATTAATAAATTCCTCTACACTATAAAAAACCTTTGAAAGAAGAAAGTTTCTTAATTTAGTTATAAATATGTTAACATTTTTGTAATTTTGTACTTCAATTTAAAATTTGTTAAATAGCATGGCATTGGCCTGTGAAGGTAGCAGGGAATATAATTTAGATCTGTGATGGTTTATGCGGAAGGAGTTTGCGAATCTTGTCTCATGGAAATGAATTTCTCTACCTTGGATCATATATAACATTTAGAAAGACAATAAACTATCGTTTCATAAATGTACAGGGATGGCAAGGTCAAAGTTTTAAGGGTTTCAAAGGCATTTTTGCAAGAATCTCTGTTACCTAGATGACAAATTATACTTATCGTAGACTTTTGCAAGATAAAAATTCTCAATATTTTACTTTTGGAACGATTCTCCCAAAAACATACTCCATAAGTTCTCTCTCTACACCAACACAAGGGGAGCGCAATAAGTCCTAAGGGCTGTGCACACCTCAGTCGATATAGATCCTTTCATTCTCGATAAACCAGACTGGCTACGGCCACTTGGCGACTAGATGTCTCACCGGTTTTTGCCCTTAATTTCCTTTACTATTTCCAGCATTTTGTCTTCTTGAATTTCTTGGCGGAATTCCCTCTTGATTATGCTCTGATGAGCTATAATAGTTTTACTCAACAAGTCTAGGCTGGTTTTAAAGGAGCTGGTATTGATCAGGCTTTGTATTGAAGTGGAAGCTTATTGAATAGTTTTTCCTATGTACATAGGTGTTTTCCCACCAGTTGTAGCCTATGTATTGGGTATTGAAAATGTTTGAACTTTTAATTATTATATATAGTTATGGTGATAATTCCCTTAATTAAATTGATCAAAATTAGGCAAAAAAAACCAAAATAAAAATCATTCACAATTTTGAAGAGGAACACAGGAGTTTATCAGCATCCTTCTCTGAGAAAGATACGAGCGAACCAAGAAAGTCTCATCCTTCAAGTTTAACTTCTGCGTGTGGGGCCCAACTTTACTCCGAATCTGAGGAACCTATTCTGTACCCCCTCCAACTAACTCTGCTACATGGCCTACTTGGTATAGGACCAGAAGGTAGAGTTGGCCTTTCAGTATGGGCGAAAATGAGGCATAAAGAGTGTGATGGTGGATAGAGAAAAGGGTACTCTAGTGGATCTCAAGATGAAACCAAGCAGTGTAGGCCTTTGGACAGATGCGAGATATGTAAGCCGGGATGAAATCGGTTGTGAAGCTAACTCCCAAATCACGGACCTCGTTGGCGAACTGAAGAACATGATGTCCTAAGCGGTATAGGTGCAGAATCACCTGTCTGGGCGAAAGAACTGCATGACTACACACTTTTCTCGTTGAGTTCTATAGAGTTGATGTCGCACCACTGAAGAATGTTGTCAAGATTTATCTGAAGGCGGATGATGTCATCTTTGGAGGATATTTCTGAACAATTTCATGTCATCTGCAAGAGCAGTAGCCTGATCAGAGTGTCAGCAATGTCGTTGATTCAGCTCAAAATACTCTATGATTCAGCTTCATGACTTTAATTAAGCTCTGTGATTAAGCTCTTCTAGCAACAAGTTCATCAAAACAAAAGTAACAATGATAATAATAAATTAATAACATAACGTTGAACAAAAGTTTCTGTAGAAAACATATTAGTTTGCAAGGCCCTGGATGACCCACATTGTACAGGGAACTACCGGGAATCAAAGTGGTATGAACATTTTTGTAAATTAAGTACGGTACTCTGGAAACACATTAATTACTTGTAATTTAAAAGTATGTTAACTGAAATGTTTAGTGACAACATTTTTCTTTATTTAGAAAACACCAATCATGAGTAATATATTAGCAATAACAAGAATAATAATTATTATACAACAAACAATATAAAGAATTGGTTCGTGGTAATTAGGGCATCGGGGGGTTTTCCTTAGTCTTATTTAGCATGTAATTTAACAGCGTTTTAGCGTGTCCCTGAAAATAGTTTCAATATAATTATACCATGGATTGTATTATTGTTGAAGAGCCTTGGCTAAATGCATGCGATTTGCTGGTTTGTTGTAATACTTGTAGTCTGCATCGGAGACAGGATTCCCAGCATAGATGGCGTCAAATTTGGATTGACCTTTTTAAGACTATAGAAGTCCTGTGGCATCGTTTAAAAATTCTTAAAAAGCTGTAGAAGGAGTGTTTTGACAGCCACAGACGAAGTCGTTGCTAAGAGCATTATCATTTTTCTCTCTGAGATTTGCAGATTGGGCACAGCGGAACAACTCGACAACGTCATCAGGGTGGTACTACTTTCTAACGGAACGATACCTCCTACTCCGCCCGCCGATGCGGTAAATGACGTCGTGACCATCTCAGACGATGACGAAGACATAGAAGAAGGAGCGGGAGTCAATGACGCAGAGCCTCGCGTCGACGAGCCCGAGCAGGACAGCACATGGGAGGAAGACCGCACAGAGCGGACTGGCTGCTCAGGGAGAGGCGGCATGAGTTGGCCAGGACCCTGGCTAGCCTGTGGCGAGAGGAACTCTTCCTGCCGGGAGAGGTACTTGATAGTATACTCGAGGACATCACGCTCGGGTTTGAGACTGGAGGCGGAGGCTTAGGAGGAGAAAGGCGCGAGGGCCGAAGGAGGCGCCCTAGGAATAAAGCTGGCAAGTAAAGGAGAAAATATGCTAACACACAGGAACTCTACAAAGCCAACCCTAGGCGCCTGGCGGAGATGGTCAGGAAGGACAACCTGGGCCAGCTGGGGAAGGAACCCTCTCGAGACCCCCCCGTACAAGAGATAAGGGAATTCTACACCAGCTTGTGGAGTGAGCTCGGTGCTAGCGACGCCCAGGAGAGGGTTGTCGCAGAAGAGAAAGTCATTTCACCTGTTACGCCCGCCGAAATAAGAGCACGGATTAAAAGGATGAAACCAAGGGGGGCCCCGGGCCCCGATGGTCTCAAAAAGGATAACCTTTTAGGCGGGCTCGGATTGGCCGATCTGCTGTCAGGATTCTTTAACGCCATCTGAGTCTCAGGCCACTACCTTTCGGCTTGGAAGGTGAACCATACAACGGTTATACCGAAAGAAGGCAAAGACCTGTCCACCGCCAGCGGATGGAGGCCCATAACGGTGGGGAACATTTTAGCCCGCTTATTTAGCGGAATCCTAGAGGGGAAACTCCGGACTATAACATAAATTAGCAAACAGCAGAAGGGATTCATGGAGGGCAACGGCTGTTTTGCTTATACTACCATGCTCCACGATGCCTGGAAAGAAGGCAAGAAAAGTTCGATCTGTGGCGCGATACTTGACATTTCAAAGGCCTTCGACGCCGTCCCTCACCGTGCTATTCTGACAGCAGTTCGAAACCAAGGAGTATCCAGGAAGGTGGTGGCCCTCCTGGAAGACATGTATAGGGACAGCTACACTCGTCTGCTAAAAAACTGCGGGGGAAACGATTAGGCTTCGGAGGGGCGTCAAGCAGGGAGATCCGCTCTCCCCCCTGCTTTTCAATATTGTCAAGATAAAATCAATGGATCATAGCCACATGTCTTCCCAAACCAATTTGAAACTTATATTTTATAACAGTTTAATTTATTTGTAGTGCAAAAGGAAAGCAGTTTTCTTCGGAATTTCAAATATTAACAGAAATATCATGATCCATTAAACAAAATCACTTGTTAAGTTATTTTGATACAATGTATTTACTGAGCAAACTAATTTTTATAGTTAATTAATGACCAATTCTAAGGAAGAGTCGGCCTTAGTTTGTAACATGACTACACCAAGTGTAATAAGTGGTAAATAACTCATTACCACCACTTATCACATTCATCCTTCACCACATATTTGCCTTAAAATACCCTCATGAGAGTGGTCCGCATCTCGTATAGTGATTTAGTGATTTGTATAAAAAGCTGTTGTTTTAATACAGTACTACAGCATTTGGCTAATACGTTGAGAGTTTGAGTTATCTACGGTTTGTATCTGACTTATAAAGCCAAAACACCAAAATAAAAAAATAATCTAACCTTAATAATTTAGGGAGTAGGGACTCGAGCTTTACCAATTACCATTTTATTTTAATTTAGCTAATTAATCAGTGACAAACAGTTCTTGTTTTAAAAATCATACTATTTTGGCCAATTATGTTATTATTAGGTTAACAATTTGTACTCTTTAGTATTTACGGCAGTGCATGCAAGGCTAGGTGTCTACAGCCTAATAGATAGATGTGCTTAAAGTTTCGGTAAGCCATGACAATTGGCTTGTGTTTTACAGACTATTAATCATCACTTTGAGATAGGCCTAAAAACCGTTGTCTTTGTTACGTTGTAAGGTGATTGAAATACTTCAAATTAACCATTGTCTCTAACGTATTGCAGGTTAAATATGCAGTTTTACGTTGCATTTCCATTTTGTGCATTGAGCCTATTAGCTATAAGTTTTGTTAATGAAGTCTCGTGTCTATATGAAGATCAAATTGGAAAATTTGATTGGTAAGTAGTCTCAACATTTATTTTAGACATGTACTCTTATGCTCATTGTTGATTGTGGTAAAATCTTAACCCTTTGTGCGGTAATGACCTGTAAACATGCAATGTTGTTGTGTAGAGAGGGCTATCAGCCCTCAGCATGCAGTAGTACCATTAACTTTAAGTTGCAACACTGGGTAGTGTTTGGATTTGTCGCTAGAATGCAGCGTTTGATGGAGTCTGTCTTCGTTTACAATAGAAATTCAGCTTATTTCCACTATTAGCATTGGTGGAGAGACACCAATACTTGCTCTTGCATCGCTATCATGGTTGCAAGGTGAGCGCTGCAGAGGTGTCAACTCACAGCAGTTTGGTTCATGTGCTGTTGTTGTGTAAGCTAGTTGAATAGTCTTTTAGATTAACTTATTAAACAAAAAATTGTCACCTGGTGTTATATTATAACATTTTTAAACAATTAGCCTTGACTTTTGTATAAACATTTTTTGTTGGTATGTGTATATATTCACTGTTCTGTTAGTGTGTGATAGTTAAAACCTTGGTAATGCACAAAGGGTTGAATTATTTGACAATAAATAAATAATTTTAATTTTTTGTCTTGTCCTAGGAAAATCAATAACCTAGGCAAAGTGAAGTTCTCAAATATTGACTCTAAATCTTCAACAAAAAAAGTGTTTGTTGCAACAGAAGAAAACGTAATAGCAGGCCTTTCAACAAAAACAGGTAAGGTTTTTTACTTACCACATTAGTAGGATTTTGTTTATCGTGACTGTCTAAGAGTGATCACAACATGGAATACAAAATCTGAATGATTGTGACATTTTGCGGAATATCTTGCGAATCTTACTTAGTAGTCTTTAAAATCCATCTATATTCGAACCGTTTACAAATTCAAATTGCTTTTGCCATTGTAACATTTTCTTGTCAGTAGGTCTGTAGTATGAAATTTTTTATATAATTATACAAGAAACTTTTTTCTGATTTCATTAATAACTATTCAAGAAGAACTGATTTCATTAACATATATACAAAAAGAAGTAGATAATTTAACTCCACACTAACATTTTTGCATCAGATTTATGATTTGAATAGTCAGCCATATTGATAGTTAACCACATTGAATAGTGCTCATATTGACCACTCATTCTTGAAATGCTATAACACAATATATCAAAAAACAAGCTCTCAAATTCCATAGGTCATTATCTTGTCTAATCTGTACGCCTTTTCAGCTTAATGATTTTGAAGAGGTTACAGTGAAAAAATTGAAAGTGTCGCTAATTTTTCTTGTACGTTGAATTTTACAGAAATCTTTGACCTAATTTTATTTTTATAAATAAAAATATGTATATACAAATTTAAAAACTGCCCGCTATTTCCAAAGTATTTTCTTTTTGGACATTTCTTATGGAAACCTCTAAATATTTTTATGTTTTCGGATTCCGCGCAGAATGTTAAGACTTCAATAAGACTTGAAATTTGTTTGCTGTAGCTTAATAGTTTAGGAGCTAGAGCTTTAAAGTTCAATATAGATCCCATTTGTATAGCACTGTAAAATGTTAATGATAAAAACACTTAAAATTGTGTGTACAATCTGAAAATATCAAAATATTTGGGTATTTATGTCTCAATGTTAAATGTCTTTTGTGTGACAAGTTATTTTCAGAAAAAGGGCTTAGAATTCATAAAGTAAAGCACATCGGGACAAGGGCGAAAAATAGTTGATAAAATTGTTAATAAATGTAAGAAAAGCAGACTGAAAAGTAAGGAAACTCCTTTGAGCAAACAGAATAGCCCACACTGAAAGAACAGAGAACAACAGATCACAAACTAATTTATGTAAAGAAATTCAAAGTAACATTGATGGATTTGGAAGAACCTTCAGCGAGATTTTAAATAGTGTTAGCACCAAATATTGAATACTTCAATTCAATAGTGGTAAACTTTGTGTCTGAACTTTCAAAGGCAAGTATTAACCTTAATGGACCCAAACACCCTGCACAAAAGTTTTACAGCCAAGAAAAATAAAATGGCATTCTCCCACAATGATAAAAGTATTCTGACACAACAAATCCACAGAGCGATCTAGCATTGACCGAGCCAGGAGGAGAGAGAGATATAACCACCAGCTAATACAATATATGTACTACAATGATAGGAAAAAGTGTGTTCGGACAATACTCTCTGACGAGCATAAATCATGTAATATACCAATGAATGTCTTGCAACTTGACTTGCAACTTGCAATTTGACTGATGTCAAATGAATACAGAAAGCTAAATAAGACTGTTCAAGATGCATTAGATACAGACTTTGATTACAATTTAACTTGTAAAGAATTTTCTGAAGCCTTAAAAGGAATGAGAGTTGACAGCTCTCCAGGATCTGACCGGATTTTAGTAAGAACCTTAAAGATGTACAACTGTATTCCGGCAATTTGTTATCTTACAAGTATTATGCTCAAATTTAATTTAGTCCCTGAAATTTTGAGAGAAGCAAAAACAGTCCTGATATATATAAGAGTAACGATCCTAGTGAAACTTCTAATTGGAGACCGATTTCAGTATGCTCAACCATAAGAAGACTAATGGAAAGAGTTCTTGAGAGAAAGACTAGAAATTATATTGAACTAAATGTTAACCAAAGAGGATTTGTCTCTCAACCGGGAGTTTTCATAAATCTAGCTCTTGTTAACGGTTGTTTGCAGCATGCAAAAAGTAACAAAAAAGACTGTTTAGTTGCCATGTTGGACATATCTAAAGCTTTTGACTTTGTTGGGCATTCAAACTTAGAAAAGTGTCTTGAAGCAACAGAAATGCCATCATTATTGAGAAATCTTTTGAGTAATCTAATAAAAGATAACTATACCAGAATTGGATAAAAAATAATAAATCTGAGAAGATATGGTTTAAACGAGGTGTTTTCCAAGGTTCTCCGGTTTCTCCTTTATTATTTAATTTAGCGATCAATGATCTCTTGAATAATATTTCAGAAAAGGAAGTGTCTGACTATTTTGAATACAACATCAAGACTAATTTGGAAAATTTAAGTATTGCAGCCTTTGCAGACGATATAGTTTTATTCTCAGGCTCAGAAAGATCAATGTCGAACTAATCCAAACAACAAAAGAACAACTTTCCCACATTTGTTTAGATATCAATGTTAATAAATCAAAATAATTAACATTAAAAAGGAAAACTTGTAGAAGATAACTTAAACATTGGAGTTCAACCGAATGGAATTACTTTTAATGCTCTTAAAGTTGGTGAAAAAATTAAATATCTGGGTGTTAGTTTCGAAAATAGTTTTTGATCAGTGTGAGGTGAGGTAATAACCAACTTTCAAAAGGATATAGAAAGACTAGTTGGAACAACAGTTTTGAGATCAGATCAAAAGTTGAATATCATAAACCAGTACATTTGGCCTAGACTAACTTACGTCCTTCAAGTAACACCAACTGAATTAATTAGTGTCAATTTTCTGAAGAAATTGATAAAATGATTAGAGTTCATTAAAAGAGATTCTTACGCTGCCAAGTGACACACCAATTCTTTTTTATATGGGCCTAAAAGGTTCAAAGGTCTGGGTATTATTAGAGCTAAGTGGGAAAGTTTTATTCAACATATAAACATGTGCTTTATTTTAAAAAAAGTTAAAAATGCTCATATCGAAGAACTTATAAACATCCCATGTCAAATTACCTGATCACTTAATAAGATAGGAATAAAACCTGATGAAGTTTAATCAAACAATTTTGAGAAAAAGGACAAACAAAGAATTGGCATTACTTTACGATCAATACTTCGGTTAAGGGAATTTGACCTTTGGTCTAACTTACCATGTAAAGGTAAAGGAGTTGCACTATTCAAGGAAGTGCCAAGCAGTAACCAGTGGATATTTTCAAAAAACGGACTGACTACAAGTGAGTGGATAAACGCACTGAAAATGGTTGCATGTGTTGTGCCAGTACGCAGCTTACTGGGAAGCCAGGACGGAACCCTCTGCAGACATTGCAGAGAGCCGAAACCCTCTCCCACATCCTTGGCTCTTGTCCTCACGGTGCATTGCTGCGGAACACAAGGCATCATGCTGTCGGTCTGCTATAGCTCAAGAGTTAAAGAAAAAGGCTGGCAAGTAGTGGAAGAAGTGCACTGTATAGCTAAAGGAGGCTCTAACAGACGGTTAGATATCCTAGCATACAACCAAAAGACCAAGACCGGATTCATTATTGACCCCACAGTAAGATTTGAAACCTCCTTAAACCAACCTGAAGAGGTAGATCTTGAAAAAAAGAAAATATACGAACCATGTGAAGACTACCTAAAACAAATTTACCAATTGAATTCCATCTATGTAATTGGCTTAATGATTGGATCCAGAGGAACAATTACTAAATTTTTTCTTAATTTCTTAAAACGATTCGGTCTTCCCTCCAAATTTAAAAACGAAATTACTCTTATAGCGTTAAAAGGATCCCATAAAATAATTCAAAATCACTTATATTCCAAAACCTAAAGTTTCATAATTATTCTATTTTATATATTTATTTATTTATTTTTTTATATATTTTTAAATATTATTTTGTATGTTATATTGTTTTACATTTTATATTTTTACATTATGCTTTATTTTATAATTTTTCATATTTTATATATTGTTTACTATTTTATTTATAATTTTTACTGTGTCGTTTTGGCAAAGTTGATTGATTAAACTCAGTTTTGAAAATAAATAACATAGTATACAGGTGGTAAATGTGAGGCCTAAGTCCAAAGCTAGAGAGTGAGTGTAGTGAGCCGAGGCAAAAGAGATTGTTACTATAACAATCAATCCTTATACGCAACTCAATAGAGCGCACCTCTAGTGACTAGCTTTGTCTTGAACGAAATTAATGATAATTCATGTTGTAGGTGAGATTGTGTGGCGGCAGATTCTGGAGAAGGGTGACAATGGAGTGGTACAAGTGATGCATGTGGACGTGGAGATGGTAACAGTCACTGGCTCGGGTCCTTTCTCAGTCAGAGGGTGGAACATCAATCTTGGCAACTTGCTTTACGAGTGGAGCATACCAACATCCAGGTCAGAACTGTGGGCAGTTAACGTGACATTCTGTGTATTTTCAGCGAATTTTCTTTGAAAATTGAGCTATTTATCTCAAATTCATATGCCTTTAATAAATTAAGTACATGTTTGTACATCTGAAACTTCACAGTAGTAGTAAAGAGTTATAATAAAGAATGAATACTACTATGAACAAAAAACACACAAGTGTCTTAAATAAATAAATACTAGGCTAGTTACATTAACCCTTTGAGGTAATTAATTAGAGCAAGCCTCGCGAAATCGTAATTAGTTCAGTGTTATTTCAGGACACCAACACATAAGTCAGTTGGAACAATAATGAAATCAATCAATTGATTTAAAGTTTTTTTTTTATTTTACATGATCGAGGGACTTTTTGACAGTGTAAATTATCTGAGTTGATTTATAATTACACATATATTTAGTTACATAGTACATAATTGTAAAGAATAAAAAGTTTGTTGTAAATCGCCTTATGCTGTATTTACATCCTATTTTATCTTAAATAATATTTACAAATACAACATTGCAGAGTATGAAATACTCTTCAACAAGTTTCCTACTCAAATATTTGAACATATTTTTACTGACATAAGTAGGCTATCTAAAAACACTCAACATCACATTTCCGGTGGATCAAAAGAAAGGCGAACACATGTCTTCTTTCTTCAGCACTCTTCAACTGAAATCAAACACATACAAAACTTTAAATTTTATATTTCATTGTAAAGAATATAAGAGTTTTTAGAATTTTAAAAATATATATTTTTTTAAAGTTTTTACCGCATTTAGCCTAGATAAACTACCACCTGTCATAAATCAGCCAACTTCTAATTAATTATTTTTATCCATACGAATATATAAAAATGAGATGGTGTGTGTCTGTCTGTTCCTCAATCATGAAAATACCACTGGACCAATTTTAATGCAATTTTACAGGTGTTGCTTATATACCTGGTCAACACATAGGTAAAATTAACATGTTAATCAATGATCGGTGAAATTCTAGAAAAAGTAACATATATTTAAGTTTTGACAGCCCTCTGAGTTTAAATTTAATTTTCTACAAATGGTCCTGAGCATTTGTTGTATCTTCGTTTGCTCAGCTTTCAGCAAAGGGCATGATGCGCGCCACTGCAGCTCAAACTTCGGCACTTCCACGGGTTGTACCTCTTCTCGGCGTGTCAGTGCGTTTGACGACAGTGTTTGTTACGATTCATGCTTTACAGCGAGCAAACCAAATATGTTGTTACTATAGCCATGTAGTTTTCCATTTTCAACTAAACACAATTAGTTTATTTTGGATTCAAACTTATGTGGTTTGTCACGGTAAATTAAAATAAAACTTTTGGGTCAACCAGATTACAATAAACATTGTTTTTATTGTGGTCGACTCAAAAGATTAGTTTAAATTTAAAATAAGTTTAATAAAATGGTTTTAATGACGGCTTATAACTCAAAATCAGCTGAAGCTATGGCGGTGAAACTTCGTTTAAGGGTTAAGCCCATTACGCAGTGTGTTTTTAGCTATATTTTATACCCATAATACATCCACAAAATAAATGGTGAGGACAAAGTAGGCACTGAACATGTTTTCTGACATATTAGACCACTTATAACTGGCCGGCTGAAGCTATGGTAGTGAAACTTTGTTTAAGGGGTTAACCCATTACACAGTGTGTCTTTAGCTATACTTTGTATCCATACAACATCCACAAAATAAATGGCGAGGAACCAAACTTTGCTCCGAAAACGTCGGAATGACGGGATTACTACGACTCTCACAAGGTAGCCTAACATTGATAAACACTTATTTGGTTTCAGTTTGTACTTTAAATTTGCAGTTTTATTAAAACACACACAGCAATGTTAAGAAAGCTCCAAGACATAGTGCTGGTACTCTCAGCTAGTATTCTATACAAGCAAATATATAATTTACTATTGCAAAAAACAATGAGAAAGAAAAACATATACATAATGGAAATGAATTGTTTACTTGCCTATTTGTACTTCTTTGACCTGTGGTACTTTTGAAACACTCGCCAATGTACAACCTCGGATCTTTGGGACAAGTCTTGCAGTAGGTTGAGGTTTCTCTTCGTCCTCAGGGGTTTTCCTGTCACTGCAAACTGTGCAGTCTTTGGTTTTGTTGTCAGGAAGTTTGAAGAGGGCATGGAATTTGTCGTTCAACCGAACTTCGCTATCCAATGATGCTGGTCTTCCACACTTTCGGTTTTGAGTGTTTCGAACGTCACCAACCAGTTGCCTAATCAAGTTTTTCCTAAATTTTCTGTGTCTGACAGGTTTTTCTTGTTGCATATTGAAAAGTATAAATGCATTTACAACAAATGTTTCTAGCAGCAAAAGAGTTTTCACCACCATTTCAGACTTTTCTGAGTGAAGGAGTAGCTGGAAATGTAATGGTCACTTACATCTATACCACCCATGTACTTGTTGTATTCACAAATAACTTTGGGTTTGTGAATTTCTTGGACAACTCCAGTTTTTATTGTTCTCGAATTGTTACAATTTTTTCTCATAATATGTCGATAACATTGTTACAATCCTTTTGTCCATCCACACCACTACCAGGCAATTGACGTTGTGCTGGGCAAGAACTTTATGAACCTCAATATTTTTTATTTGGTTTGGCTTGACAGCATTTGGTAGTCCTATTCTGTTTGGCATTATAGTGCCAGTCAAGTGTTTCAAGAGTTCAACACCTAAAAAATAGCTTGTAGAACCTGTCAGTGAAAACGTGCAGTTCCGCAATATTAGTATTTTGACTGAGCTTGTGGATAAGGTGTAATACAATCCTCACCAAAAACGAATCCCAGTCTGGTCTGATCAGATTTTTGTTGTGACAGATCCGAAATACGGCTCCATCGTACAAATGTACCCATTTGGAGAGTCTGAAAGAACATAAATTCTAAGCCCCCATTTGATCGGTTTTAGCTTATTGTAGCATTTGACAGTCACATGTTTCGGTTAAACATTCAGATTTAAGTACTTATTTGAAGACAGAAATAGTTGGGCCGGATGGTGTAGTGGTTTAGCATAACCGCCCGGTTTTATTGGATATTTGCTAAGATTCACCGTAGTGCTTGTGGCTACGTGTCCGCTATGTTTTCTTCTATTTATAGTAAAAAAAATTATTTCTAAATGTTTAGCCCTTATTAAAAAATGAAATTTTCTTTTATATTTCAATAAAACATTTTAATGTTTTCTGACAAATAACTAAATATACATAAAAAACCTTAGTTGAGTAGTGTTCACCTAAATAGTCTTGTAAAGTCTGGACGAATCAGGTACAGTCAACTCCCGATTAACGTGTTCTTGGTTAACGCGACAAAGAATGAAGTGCAAAAGTTAAAGATGGGTCGGTTTCAAAATTTTACGGTTCCCGGTTCTTGGTTCTGAAAAATGATTCGGTTCTGTCGGTTCGGTTCCGTTAGCGGCGTCTCTTGACTCCTGCTTCGCGCCGGTGGTGAAATAATGACGATACCGTTGGCGATCTCTTGACTCCATTACCGGTGGGAATCGAAACTTCCGATTCTGTTAAGCGGCAAATTCTTTCGACCAAATTTTGGGCTTTACTGATCAGGTGGGAGCCGGGTTGGTAAATGCCGACGGGCCTTCATACATCGATTTTCATACAACCAACCATGTGTTGTTTTTTTTATTGGTTGGTTATCCTCATTTTTAGTTGTTTAGGTCTTTATATACCTTATTATACATTAATTTTCGGTTTTGAGGATTAACCGCGATTTTGCTTATCCGGGAAGCTTCAACCCGACTTTATTGCGGTTAATCGGGAGTTGACTAATTTAAAATGTTCAACACAATGCTAATTTAAGAAAATATTTCCATCAAACTATAAAATTCTAGCCACAAGTTAAATTTAACTGGAAAATTTATGCACTTAAACTTTGTGCTATTTTAAGTTTACAAAGCCCTGGCATGGAAAAATATGTTTTTATAGTTTGGTCAAGGAAAACCATTTAGAGCTTTGGGCTTACTAAATTCACTAGAAAATGTGTAGGGCGGCAAGTCTTGTTATATTTTAGTGGACAGAAAAAGTTTTTGAAAATTTGTATTACTGTAAAAACTTATTTTTCAGTTGAATGAATGAATGAAAATAGTTTATTCCATTGATTTCGTGCTACAAATAATTACAATAAATTATGGAATTACTTCCTCAAAAAAGAAATCTTGTGCTTGGCGGACGGTCATCGTCTCTGAGTCCATGCACAACAGATTTAACATAGTTTCACTGCACTAACAACAGTCCTACATAACAATATATAATAAAAATAACAAAAACAATTACACTATAGTTACATAAAAATAAATATTAATAACAGATACAAGAACTGTAATAGTTACTCCAAAGTTTACACACAGATTTAGCCAAGATTATACGTAAATAGAGTGTATGTTATCTGAGCTCACCCCTCCAGACCAAGGCACTCAAGCGTTCTTGGGCTGGACGCTAACACAATCGCTGCCTTCAAAAAAGGCCGCCGGTTTTTTGCCAGCCCATACTTGACATGAATAACCAAGGACCGGAGAAGCAAGCACTGGCAAAATGGACTAACCCTTATATGACTAAAATATGTTACAAAATAAATACCTTATAACATCCCATCCTGCATTTACTATAAAAAATTTTAGCAGAAGTTTACTAAACAACTTGAGATTTGTTATTTGTCTTAGGTTTACAGGCAAATTGTTGTACAACATTGGAGCTAAATGAATGCGCTGAGCGTTGACCGGTTGTATGCGCATTCTCGGGTACTGCGTGAGGCCCATGGTGGCACCGTGTACTCATGGTGCCTGGCTCTTTAAACTTTATTTGGCTTTTAAAAATGCACTTAAACTGCCTTGCAAAACAACTGCTTGATTGAATAAGATTGCTGTCAATGTGGTTTTTCACTAGAGGCTCAGCACACTAGTTGCTAGTGTGTATGATGCATTGTCTACCTGCATTCAAGGTGCATGGTGACTTAATGAATTTGAGTAAAGTCAAGTAGTAATGCCTTGATCCAGGGAGTTAAGCTTGGAAAAAATGTGAAATCGTCCAGGATTTTCATGTTTTTTTAGATTGAATTTTGGTTGTTGGATGAAAATTCCACTATTAATTAATAAATAAAATCAAACAGTTTGTATCAGTGATGAATTGTATATAGGCCTAGTTATGTTATTTTATGTTAAATATAATTTGTGAAAAATTGTAAATATTAGTTTTAAATGTACTTGGCAAGTCACCTTCTGAGAAGCTTTACTGTTTTAACAAACTTTGTATTATTTGTAAAACTACATTTGAGAAAATAAATAAATTTGAATTTGATAGTATACAGTGATATACTTACTTTATATAAGTGACTGTATTGTGTGTGTAGATGGCCGGAGGTGAGGTGGGTAGTTCACCAAGGCAAGCTGTACATGTTGAGTATCGGCAGCAGTCAAATGGAAGTGTCTGTGTACAACGTGAGGGTCGGGGGCCAGCCAGTCACTCACACACTCTCTTTGCCTAATCTTCCACAGAAACATGAGTAAGTAATCATCAGCCAATTTTTTTTGTTACTAACTATTTTGTTATAAGACTAGTAAACTAGTAAGACTAGTTATTTTGCCTTAAAAAGCATTAAATACACTTATTTTGTTTTGAATTTTGACCCCATCATCTTTGTTTTGAAACAAATCTCTAAAGGGTAATAATTACTACAAAGCTAGAACGATGTAATGAGTGATAGATTGATTGATTGACAAACATGTTTGGATTTTGAAGATGGGCTGAAAACCAGAATTTTGATATGTGTGCTGGTATATCTACTGAAAAATTCATGAAATAATAAAAATTGCGGCCCATCATTGAGGGTTTAAGTTTGTGAAATTCTCCTAAGAAATGCATTAGGGAAATTTTCTACAAGTCTTTAGGACACCTTAACCCTGCCCCTAACCATTATTGTGAGTTCAAAGGCTTTATTGCGAGTAAAGTCAATAGCCTATCCTAACAAACATACCATGAGCATAGCATATTGAAAGTTAAAGTACAGACAGAGTTCATTTGGTATAATTTTGACTAAGAGTTAAACTGCAAAACCAAACAATGGTACTAAGGCCCATTCTCCACAAGCGGGTAAAACACGACCGTTTGCCGGCCCTCCCGCTCGAAAATTTTGACCATTCTCCGAGCGGTTTATTGATCGCCCGATGGCGCTGACCAACTGAGCAAACCACTCTCCCATTCTCCACGGGCAGGCAAAGCGCTTGTTTGCCAACCCGAGTGTCTATTGATCACTGATGACAGTGATGGCGGCGTGAACAGCTGCAAACCGCTTCGTGTGAGAATGGCGGTTCTCGGTGCGGTTGTGCGCCTCCTTGGCGTGCGACCAGCTCACCACCACCCGCAGTGCACGTCCTCCCAGCGACCGGCAACCTGCTCGTGGAGGCGGCTCCATTTAAACCCATTGGTTCTGTTACTTGCAGTTCAGGCGCCAGCAAGCGGTCGCGTTTACCAGCTCGGGAGAATGGGCCTAAGACCATGGCAATACTGATCAGGTACTTTACAATGAAGGCTCGTTCTATCTAGTGGCAGAGATTTGTAACCACTGAGATAGTTCTCAAAGTGTAGATAGTAGCACTAGTTGTGGTGAATAAACAAAACCCTCTGTCTCAAGTTTGGATGCAATCATAAGTGGCTAAGAGAGTTGAGGAGTAAGGTCAGTGACCCTAGTGGCTGTTGTGAGAATACTGCATGCTCTAGTTTATGCTTAGGAAATAGTATTCAAAGGGTTAACAGTCAATATTTTTCACCCATATTTAAGTACAGCCAGTATCTTTTAAAACCTGATTACCATAATTTTGTACAGAATTGTGTTGGCTGGGCTGAATCTGTTGTACGTGGATTCGACTGGGGAGCAGTTGGTGAGTGTATCAGTGGTTGGAAACTCTGCTGCCAAGTTTCTGCGAGTGCCTTCAGGCGAGACACTTGCTGCTGTCACTTGCAACTCGCAACAGCAGTTTGTGAGGCTGGGGAACCAGCTGGTGTCTGTAGGCTTGGAGCAGTTGACTGTGGTCAACCCTGCACTGCCTGCCGAGGTCGCGGTCGCAGTTCACTCTTACACAGCAGACCAGCATCTCCTGCTCACCGTTCAACATGAGGGCAAGGTAACCTGTACTGTTTCTATTACACCATTTCTAGATATTCACTAATTCTGGAAAGTTGGGTAAATACACATTTCCCATCAAGAAAATATCCTTAAAAATGTTAACAGCTTAACTGAAATAACTTTGACAACAATACCGTATATACTCGAATCTAAGACACACTTTTTTTATTATATTATAGGCTCTAAAATAAAGGTGCATCTTATATGCGGGTTCGTAAGACTCGTACAATACGATAAAAATATTGAGTTAATTTGTCGCTGCTGACCCTTGTTTACAAAATTTTTTTGTGCTGTGGGAGGGGCGTAGTGATGGACCGGGGTTTGGGATGGGAGAGGGAAGGCAATCGTGATGCATTCTTTGTTCTGCTTTTACCTCTTCACAGCTGCAGCTGGCAATTACATCACTGGTTGCTAAGGAGGGGTCAGGGGCCTGACAAATCATAGCCCTCTAGCTGTTGACATTATAAAAAACGGGGGTGTGTCTTATACGAGGGTGTAGAGTTTTTACCATATATTCAGGTTTATGGGTCTGTCTTAGATGCTGCGGCTTAGACTATATATACGGTATCTTAGACAGACATCCTGAACAATTTCTTGTTTTGACATATTTAAGATAGATTTATCTTTTTACAGTTTCTCCATGTTAAAAGTTTGTTAACTAGAGTTCTTAGAATAATAAAGACGCTTATGATTATTTACTACCAAAACCTTGTGTGTCCAGGAGTTAAGTGTGAGTGGGCAAGTGCTGGAGACAGGAGTCACTGTGACAGAGCTGTCGGCTCGGATGTCTCACATGTTCAGTCTCTCAGCAGCTGACGTGAGTAGTGTCGTCTGCCTGACTCGCAGAGACAAGACTACAACCTGTCAACTGCTACTCTCTGGGGTGGACCACTCAGCGCTGCTCTTCCAAGTCCCTGGTAACAACCTTGTCAAGTACTATTGTGTACTAATTATACTACAGGAAAACTCATCCGATTTTCATGCATATCCTCAAAAAATTTGCATGGATTTTTCACTAAAACAATAGGGCAAATTGACTGATGTAACAAAATTTGGTATGAATGTTCCTTTTATGATCTGCATTACCCCTTGCAATAAAAAAGAGCATAAATCTGAAGCCAAAGGCCAAAGTGAGGCTGAAAGCACGGTGAACCTAAGGCCTTTGGCTGAAGAGGGGAAAGCTAAGGTAGAAGCTAAGGCTCTATGTTCGTTAGGAGGCTCGTCAAAAATTGAAAAGTCGCCTAATTGACCCATCCCTGTTTCTGTGCTTGAGTTTAAAACTGGCTTGCGAGCTGCTTGCCGGAAGTTGTTTTGTTCTGTCTATACTTGTAGCATTTCCAGGAGAAATGTGTTTCCTGTGTGCTTGCTAGTCCCTTATACTGGGAGAGTTTTATTTGGGCACTATTTTAAAGATCTGGTTCCATGGTGTAACCTATAAAACTTTAATTAGGATAGAAGTTTATTCTTGAGTAAAAAAATACTCTTGGCGGGTTTATCTGATAAAACAAGGAACTAAATCATGATTGAAATTCTAAATGTCAGTAATAGTTGCCTTCAAAAGGAGATGTGTTGTGTCTCAACAAAAAAACAAATGTAAAATTTTAAAGGAAATTACAGTTGTTGTAGCACAAATCTATCTTGTGAAACACTAAAAAATCAATTGAAACTTACTTAACCTTAAAGTGGTGAAATTTAACTAATTAATTTTAGTTACCCACTTAGGCGAGTAAGTTAGTTAAATCAAGACCTATTGCACACTTAGGCTTATAGATTTGATCAATGGGTTGCAGGAAACATCTTGTGGGTTCGAGAGGAGGCCCTCACTTCCATCGTGAGCATGGAGCTGATAGACCTGCCTGCCTCAGATGTGGAGGTGGCTATTGAGAAGGAGTTCAATGTTAAGGAAGGTTAGTTCATGCTACTTAAGCGACACATTGGCCATTTTGACCAATCGCTAATTTCAAGTTTCACTAGGGGTCAAACTGGTTGACCTCAAGGTCGGTCGGTCACTTACAATACTTGCCTCCCTCCACTGCTACTTGCCTGATCACTAGGGGTGGACAGGATTGGATTTTTTCTTTCAGGCGGGAGTTGGACGAGAAACACTTTTCTTGCTTGATTTCGAGAAGTTTTTGGGTGGGGTTAAATGCTAGTTTTTGTCATTTCATAATAAAAAAGAAGGTTGAAAAATTACTGTTAAAAAAAAAGGACTTTTTTTGTCTTACTAATACCACACTTTTGTTCCATTTGTGAGTTTTATAATACAAAATAGGAATAGTACAGCATGATTGTCCTTTGATTGGCTATTATTTATTATATTATCATATAATACAACTTTTTAATAAATACAGGGAACTGTTAACATTATAATATCAAAAAGGGTAGAAATAACAAAATGTGTACTCATTTAAAAGTTGTAAAAATTTAAAAGTATTTTTAAAACTTGTTTTTGGAAATATTTTGTGATTAGGGGAATTTTTAACAGGGACTGCCTAGACAACTGATCAGCAATAAAAGTAAATTATCAAAAAATGACAAGACTGTTTAGAAATTCTTCCAAATTATTACATCCCTTCCACCGGACAATCCGGATTTTAGGGATTTTCTGCCCATTTTTTGGAATTTTAATTTCAGTTGGGAATTTCCCAATCCCTTGTCTTCCATCAACTCCTACTGATCACTAAATCACTATTTGAGATGCCGACCACTCTCATGAGGGTATTTTAAGGCAAATATGTGGTGAAGGATGAGTGTGATGAAGTGGTAGTAATGAGTTATGAGGTGTAGTCTTGTTACAAACTAAGGCCGACTCCTCCTTAGAATGGGTCATTAATTAATTACCAATGGAAATACAAGGACCAGCGGCTTAACATGACTTCCGACCACACAGGTGATGGTCTGATATGTCTAAACAATGGTGGGAGTTGATGCAAGTATCATCAGATGATCACTGAGACTATCTGAGCCACTTTAGACCTATATCATCCTCAAAACCTTCATATTATAGAGAAGTTATACTTCTGCTGCAAGTTACCATACAATATATTTGTGTTTCCAGTTGGTCATAAACACTGTGAGTTTGGTTTAACATTTTTGGCCAGTAAATTATTATCTATGGTTTAGGTGGTGGTGGTGTAAGTATTATATTACACCACTTGCGAAAAAATACCCTACAGTCACGGATATATTAAAACTGGACCAGGACAAAATTTCATTTGGTATAATAAAACGGCCAATATGTGTATAAGAGGGACCAGAAGAGGTTAGCTACTGGAGAGACCTTATTAGGATTCATAATTATTCATATACAACTATATTTTTCTTGTTTTTTTTACAACTTTATACTATTATTTCTTTTATTTATTTATTTTTCTATTATTTTATACTAACTGTATTTTATTTTGAATGACTTTACTTGTTGTCTTTATATTACTATTGTATTTTTTATATTTGTTAATAGTTATTACGTTTATGTCTAACTTCTGTACCAATGTAAAGGCAACAGGATTCTCTTTGAAATCCTTGTTTTTACCCTCTAAAATCCAAATTTCAGAGTAGGGGCTAAATCTTTGATCTCACCAAAAAGTACTTTGGTATACCCTAATAACATGTGCCAATGCACGTTTGAGCATTCAAAAATTAAGGTGGGAGGATGAACTTTTGGAACCCCTTGTATAATTGAAATTCTAGGCTGTAAACTACTTATGGCTTGAATTAACTTGAATGCTTGTTTTTGCTAGTTGGCGAAGATTCAGTGGTTTCTGGTGAGTAGAATGTGTGAGACAAATGTGTGCAACTTGCTCAGCATTGTGTTTGAATACAGTTCTCGATATTGTGTTTTGAATTTATGAAAGCTTCCCATTTTTACAAAGCATGGCACTTTACAATGGTTGATAGTAAAACCATTAAAAAAAATATTTTGTAACAATTTTTGTGTTTTTGTTGTGATTTTTTGTTAGATTTACTCAGAGAGAAGAGGGTAGAAATAAAGGAGAAAAGAGAGCTTTAAGATCTTCAGTCCTAGTCAAAGTCTTTAAAAACCCTATAACCAGGCTAGCCAAAGTACTCTTTCCTCTAACCACATTCTCAAGCGTAAATATCATAAGTAAAGAAGTGGGGGACTTTACCTAAGTTTTACCCAAATTAAAGATTTGAACTTACTTTTTGAAAATCAGTCCCATATTCCAATATGCCAGCGAACTTTAAAAATGTTTATAGAAACTCATACATTTTATAATGTTTTCATAAATAACACAAATTGTAAGGGCCGTTCAATTGTCTGGTTAGCAGCTGGTTAACTAACCACAGGTTAAGTTGTTTACAGTCTGCAATGTTTACATTTTGACGCACCGTTCAAAATACTTAAATGAATAATTGAAGATCATTCATGCAATAAAGGTATTATTTTACCATTTTTTATTGAATTTAACATGTATACATTATGCTAATTTAGTTCAATACAAACTGTAACATCAAAATGTAAAATCAAAACAGACAAAGTAAAACTTAACCTCAAAAATATCCAGCCTTCCTATTGATTGGCTGCCAGTCCTAATTTTAACCTGTTATAAGGAATTGAAAATGGCCTTAAGACTTTTTTATACATTCAATTTTTTTAAATAAGCCCTATGGTTTAGGGGCTGTAGCTATCCAAAGATTAATCAATGTTCTTCTTATGGGCATTTCCCAACTTTGGAAACTTGTTTTAATACCAATGGTGGCTCACTTCAAATTAACACTCTGTATACTATAATTTCTGAACATATTATGGATATCTGAGTAACTTACATTGGCTAATACCTGTATTTACCTGACTAATCTATTACACAAATATCGGGTCTCCTAGGTTCTCTTGTGACTTTGGCAATCATCTGGTTTCATTTAACAAAGAACCGATAGCCAAAACTGTTAGAGGACCCATAACCAAAAAAAAATTAGAATCAATCCATCCCTAAAAAATATTTCATGGGATAACACTGAGCACTTTAAACAACAACAAGTTTAACGCTTAAAAAGAACGCATGCATTGAATATTTCACTTCTTTTCCAAATTGGCTACTCTTAGATTCTACTCTTCATCTTTTATCCAATACAAATAAGGCTTGAAGTTATGTAAATAAATAATTACCTATTACTTATATTATATTGTATGTCAACTATATTTCTACCTTCTTTTTTGTGTGTGTGTGTGTGGTTTCCCACAACAATTTGTAGGCATTTTTCAGGCTACGTCTGTTAATACTTAATAATTAAATAACATTTTTTAATTTAAAATTAAACTATTAAACTATTTAATTATAATTTGAAGATTGAATATGGTGTTTTAGTGGTAATAGTTGTGTACTTTGTTCAAATTTTGTAAATTTAGTAGTTTTAATTACAAATTTAGTTGTGTTTTGCTACTTAATCTTAATTAATAATTGGATTTATTAAGGGTAATTTTAATAGTTCAGGAATAATGTTATACGTTATAACTATTTTGTCCAACCAAGCAAAACAAATTTATACAGATATTATAAAAGGATTTGTCGTCAGTGAAGTCGTGAGAATTCAGTTAAATTCATCATTGTAATAAGATGAACTTTCCTAGTCAGAGGTTTAATTAAGAACAGTGTTTACATGCATCATAAACATAACAATACAAATTACTTAGCATATGATCATAGTCTCATTGATATAGTAAATATGGAAAACAACTTAACAAGTAAATATTACATTAAATTATAACAAATAAGAGTTTTGGTTTCTGCGAGCCAACAGCTTTACAACAATGTTCAACTTAATAGGTTTTGGATAAATACATAAATAATATTATATTCTAACTGATACCATATATAAACCAAACGGTTTTTGTTATTCTAGAATGTTGTCAAGGTCTACCTTGTAAAGCTCTGGCTGGCTTGGGGATATTGTTGGTTTTGTATTTTTCTACCTTTTTAATGAGGGGTTAAAGCCAGCAGAGATTCTCTTTGAAATCCTTGTTTTTACCCTCTACAATCCCAATTTCAGAGTAGGGGCTAAATCTTTGATCTCACCAAAAAGTACTTTGGAATACCCCAATAACCTGTGCCAACGCACTTTTGAGCATTTTCAGCCATTCAAAAGTTATTACCTTATTACCTATCCCGTTGTCGAAGACTGACCCGGGTCAGATAGACTGTGTCAAATTTAAACTATATACATACAGCTACGGTTAAGGTGGGAGGATGAACTTTTGGAACCCCTTGTATAATTGAAATTCTAGGCTGTAAACTACTTATGGCTTGAATTAACTTGAATGCTTGTTTTTGCTAGTTGGCGAAGATTCAGTGGTTTCTGGTGAGTAGAATGTGTGAGACAAATGTGTGCAACTTGCTCAGCATTTTGGACCTTGTGTTTGAATACAGTTCTTGATATTGTGTTTTGAATTTATGTAAGCTTTCTATTTTTACATAGCATGGCAATTTACAATGGTTGATAGTAAAACCATTTAAAAAAAATATTGTAACAATTTTGTGTTTTTGTTGTGATTTTCTTAGATTTACTCAGAGAGAGGGGTAGAAATAAGGGAAAAGAGGCTTTAAGATCTTCAGACTTTGACTAAGTCTTTAAAAAAACCTATGATCAGGCCAGCCAAAGTCTACTCTTTCCTCTAACCACATTCTCAAGCGTAAATATCATAAGTAAAAGTGGGGGACTTTACCTAAGTTTTACCCAAATTAAAGATTTGAACTTAATTTTGAAAATTAGTCCCATATTGCAATATGCCAGCGAACTTTAAAAATGTTTATGAAAACCCACACATTTTATAATGTTTTCATAAATAACAAAAATTGTAAGACTTTTTTATACATGCGATTTTTTTAAATAGGCCCAATGGTTTAGGGGCTATAGCTATCCAAAGATTAATCAATGTTCTTCTTATAATAAGCATTTCCCAACTTTGGAGACTTCAGACTTGTTTTAATACCAATGGTGGCTCACTTCAAATTAACACTCTGTATACTATAATTTCTGAACATATTATCGATATCTGAGTAACTTACATTGGCTAATACCTGTATTTACCTGACTAATCTATTACACAAAAATATCGGACCTCCTAGGTTCTCTTGTGACTTTGGCAATCATCTGGTTTCATTTAACAAAGAACCAATAGCCAAAATTGTTAGAGAACCCATAACCAAAAGTTAGAATCAATCCATCCCTAAAAAAGATATTACATGGGATAACACTGAGCACTTTAAACAACTACAAGTTTAACACTTAAAAGAGCATGCATTGAATATTTTACTTGTTTTGCAAATTGGCTACTCTTAGATTGTACTCTTCATCTTTTATCCAATACAAATAAGGCTTGAAGTTATGTAAATAAATAATTACCTATTACTTATATTATATTGTATGTCAACTATATTTCTACCTTCTCTTTTGTGTGTGTGTGTGTGTGGTTTCCCACAACTATTTGTAGGCATTTTTCAGGCTACATCTGTTAATACTTAATAATTAAATAACATTTTTTTAATTTAAAATTTTAATTTAAACTTTAATTATAATTTGAAGATTGAATATGGTGTTTTAGTGGTAATAGTTGTGTACTTTGTTCAAATTTTGTAAATTTAGTAGTTTTAATTACAAATTTAGTTGTGTTTTGCTACTTAATCTTAATTAATAATTAGATTTATTAAGGGTAATTTTAATAGTTCAGGAATAATGTTATACGTTATAACTATTTTGTCCAACCAAGCAAAACAAATTTATACAGATATTATAAAAGGATTTGTCGTCAGTGAAGAGTGAGAATTCAGTTAAATTCATCACCGTAATAAGATGAACTTTCCTAGTCAGAGGTTTAATTAAGAACAGTGTTTACATGCACCATAAACATAACAATACAAATTACTTAGCATATGATCATAGTCTCATTGATATAGTAAATATGGAAACAACTAACAAGTAACATTAAATTATAACAATCACGAGCTAGGGGTAACTTCTATTCCAAGATTGGTGTATTCAGTGGTGACATCTATTTAACCAACAAAAAAACAGTTCAGTAGAGAATATGTTTGTCACCCTAACTTTTACCATCCCTTATTTTGATGGTTTCCTAGATTGACGAGTCATTCAGACGGGCAATATGTACTATCGGATTCAAAAAGCAATAAACTGGAGTTTGACCGGCTGCTGTACGCAGCTCAGTGAACGTAAAGTTATGGCAATCACACCAACAATTTCTCCGTTTAATTCTACCCACAGAAATATAAGTCAATTATTTTTAAAAGAAAAAAATTTGTTCAAAAGGAAGAGTCTCAAAAATGCGGTTTTTTTAAAGTTTTGGACCAAGACTCAATTTTGAAAATGTCTACAGCCTTTAATATTTATTGCAGCGCAATGTAACTTTTACAATAGGTAGGTTCAAACAATCATCTAACCAATTACTTAGGGCTTATAATCAATTTAACCAGGGTTTTTTTAAATTGTAGATTTTAAACAAAGACAAAAGCAGTTGTGTGCTTTAATGTTGTTATTTTATTGATTTAAATAGATTAACTGCAAATACATGACTATAGAACATCTTAAATTTATTTAGAATCTTAAGGCAAACATGTTCCTTTTTGAATTTTGGATTGGCGTTACCATTGGGAGAAATCTACATTACCGCGTGGTAACAAGTGAAAAATAAAAAACACTAAACTGTATGTAGACTAAACTCTAGTAAACGACTTCGTCATGTTTGTGAAGGGTACAGATAGTTGTTGCTAGTAAAATTGGGCAAGTGAAGCTGACTAAAATGCTTTAGGTTCGCTGCCACAATAAATTCTACATTGCGTGTCAGACTAGTTACGCCAGCACATGTGGACTGTTGCCGGGTGAGTCACCAGCTACTGTGGCATGTAAAACAACTTATTGTTTGCATTGGGCGTTCCAGTTCCAAACGCTGGTGTCCATCTATGATATTTAAATGAATTATTTGTGAAACATATTTGTTTCATTTTCTTAGGAAGGTGTTGGAAGCCTTTCTGTTGGATAATTGACGTTAGGATTATCGACTTCCTGTACTTAAGTTTACAATGTTAACCTTTTTTTTTTTAAAGTTTTAGATTTTATGAGCCATTTGCAATCTTGAGCAATAGGCCGTGAAGTCTTACACTGCGGCTTAGCAAACTCCAAACTAAGTTCATTTATTATTGGTAAAACAATCAGTCACTTTATGAGATGAACTGCTTGCCAATCTTGCAGCTTGGATATCTATTTGTTTATCTCACATTATAAAATCACATACTAAGATTACTTGAATTCAAGTTAACTATTTAAACAACTTTTTATTACTAAAGAAATTTGAAGACAAAATGTTGGACGAACGGGACTTGAACGGGCTCAAACAACTTTTTAGTTGTGGTTCGTTTAAGCCGCAGTGCGGGACCCTACGACCACCCATTTCCAAGGTTACTCAGGTTCATAAAATGTTCAAAAAGCTTTTTTGAATTCCTAAGTGCAACCAAATTAGCAATAAGGCAGACCAACTATATTGTTTCCAAACAGGTAGTCAGTGAAGAAATTTTGCTTCTGTTAAAAAAACAAACTAAGATCTATTCGCTGAAAAAATTGGATGACGGTCTACTAACTCGTCGCCATCCCAGTTTTAAAGATTTTAATTAGTGTGACGCAGTCCATCCGGAGTTTCGGTCAAAGACAAAGCATTTAAGTATTTAAGATGCCCCAGGATGTGATAGGATTGATATTGTTATTACTTATTAATCAAAGATACAGAGATTTCCATATCTTTGATTGGGAAGTGTTGGTTGATTTGAAGATCATCAGCGGCAGATTTGAGGATGTTTTAATAATGTCATATTTTTTTAATGTGCTAATAAGTTCACATTTTGTTTGACGTTTCAAGCTGAAATCTTGTTAATTAATGGTCTATCAACTTTTGACTATACAAAATTGTGATTAAGATACCCTAACATACGTGATAGCGTGCCCAGGGGGTTGTGTCGGCATGTTCGTGCGGCGAGTGAGCAGTCAGCTTCTCCAGCTCCAGTCGTTGCTGCTCACTGTGTTAGGACTCCGGGAACCCACAGTCAAGAATGGCAGAGCTGACCTAGTGCGAGACGACTTTGGCCTTCACAAGATTATCTTTGCTGTCACCTCCGTTGGCAAGGTTAGTTTATCATCCTAATTAATCTTTTTAACAATGTCAGCTTATAAAAAATGTGTAGAACTTGGTCTCCACAGTATCAATTAACAATTCACATGTTTCAGATCTTTGGAATAGATAATTTGAGCCATGAGATAATCTGGCAGTTGATGTTGGAAGACGTACTCCCGTTCAGCAGCATCGGAAAGGATCATGTCCCACTGTTCATACAGAGAACCACACGACACTACCCTTACCCAGCTCTCTGTACTGTGCTCTATCGCCACAAGGTATCAGCCTCAGCCTTCTTCTTGAATAATAGCCAGCTGGTGTCATTAGTTCTTAAGCTTTACACCCATAAAATGAATCCAGTGTCTTCATTAAAAATGTGTTTAAATTTTAAAGATTGCTCAATTTTTTCATAGTAAAAGTGGACTAATCTGAAAGTGTCAGGAATTTCTGAAAGGTTTTTTTACATAGTTGGGCGGATAGGATGTTGCTCTAAGAATTTTCAAGATTGGAATAATGTTTTAGGCTAACTTGTGATTGTGATGAGTTCACTATAATCATTACACCAATAACCGTAGCAGATACCCTATTACAATAGTGGAACTCAATGGTGTTTGCAAAATGACAGTGGAATAGTTTATTGACTAAAAAACCTTGTTGGATAACTAACAATCCTAGTAATTGACTTAGCTATAAAAAACTGATACTTCTTCCTCCAGAAGTTGATTTGTTGTTAACAAACTGCTACTTTGTCATCATTATAACTATTTTATTTGTATGATCAAAAATTCAAAGTGTTAAAATATTAACAATTTTTTTAGGGAACGGACCAGACAGTGATTGCAACTATTAATCCCATTAATGGAAAACTACAAGGTAAGAAAGGGTGTTCTTTATCTTTCATTAAAAAAAATGAATTGTGTATAGGTGTTAAAAGTATTTAATCAACTTATTATTATAGAAATTGTGTAATGACTTTTCGGCTAAAGTAAAATACTGTGTTCCTTAAGAAAGAAATGTCCCAGTTACAAAAAAGTATTGAAATCGCTAAGTATGGTTTCTGAGCTGGTTTGTGAGATTAAACAACAATATGAACTTTGGACAGGATTGACACATTATTGTTTAAGGCTTTAAGTATATCAAAACAAATAGCTCTTTAGTCATTAAACATAAAACTGTATTTTTTTCTTTATTGATTTTGTTTGAATGGGTTTTATTGTTTTACATAGTTAAATATAATTTATCATATCATAAGTCTTTTAAGTTGGTAGTAGTGTATACTGAATAATTGGTCTAAATCAATTATATATAATATCTCTCTATGCGTAAAATTATGCTACACTTCTAGATACAAAATAAATACTTTAAAATCTCTAAATCAATAACATAATACTTCTATAATGATCTTGCACATAAACTATTATCAACATCCCTTTAAATCTGTTAACATACAACAATGTCTTTTCTGATAAATGATGTATTCATAACTAAAATATTAGACAGTGAGTAGGTAAGTGACCAGATAAGGTTATCAGTTGGGCACAAGTAGAGAGGGATGGCAGGACAGCTATTGCGGTGTCATGTACTTGGTCAGTGAACCTTGCTCTACAGCCTTGTTCTACCAATTCCGCAAACACACTTATCTTATTGACCAGTTCATTCAAAGTTGAGTACTACAAGAACTACCAAGTATTTGTCCCGTCCCATTCTGCTCTCCCTATTCCACTCTCATAACAAGCAAATAATCCATGCATCACATCCTCTATATCCCCAAAAAGCTCATTCAGCCTGTTGTATTATAGAAGAGTCTTAATGATTTCATGATAGCCTTGAAGAATCTTTTATGGTTAATTCAAACTACCACAGTTGCAGTTGGGACAATCTTGAGTTAGGTAAACTAGATCCAATAGTACTGGAGAAGAGGTACAGAGTTGGTTTGTCATAAATGGTATAAAATATTAATTAAGTATTGATTACTGTTAGCTAACATGGGTTTACATGAAAACATTTAACATATAAATAATTATAGTTCAAGTCTGTCACGGTCAGGGTAACTGGAGGGAGAGTGTTAAATACTCAGGGAATTTCATGTTTCTGTAAAAGTAAGGGAGTCAAGGTTGTGAGCTTGAGAATGGCAAGCTGTGGCTGAGTTGTTAGTGCACTAGAGCACTAGACTGTGAATCTGAAGGGCTGCATGAGCTCATGATAACTGGCAGATAAGCTGTTATAAAAGAAGAAAAGTCAAGGAATTTGAAAAGTTAGAAGTAGATTTTCTGTGTTGAGTTTTTTATTGTCTAGTAGGAATCCAGTTTTCTGTTGTATTTAGACAAAGTGATAGATGTTCTGGAGACAAAAATTTTTAAGACCTAGGCATATTATCGTCCTGAAATCTTATAAACCAGTCATAGAGCGTTACAGGTTTTTTCCCTTCTTTTTCTTGACACCAAAACTGGGATAACACAGAAAAATTATCTGGTTATACCGATAAATAATGACTGGAAAGTTTGGAAAACCTGGAAAATTGTTGTCTTGGAAAGTAAGGCAACCCTAAATGTATTATTGTTTTGATCTCTAATTTAAATAAGTACCGTATGTTTTCCTTTCTCAGATGGAGGTTACAAGAAGCTGATTTCAAGCTGGCACAGGCTCTACTGCTAGCCAATGTGAATGAAGAGTTCTTGAAGGGGTTGGTACTACTGGACAAGAGTGGTAAAGTGCACGTGTACCCAGCCAGTGCTCAGCAAGCTGCCTTGCAAGCTGCTCACAATACATACATCTACACAGCTGATACTAATACAGGCCATCTCACAGGCTACTCCTTAGCCTACTCAAAACAGGTAATCAAACTAACCATGGTTGTTGAAGCCAACATATTTTTATTTTTAGGCTGTTCAAGAATTTTCCCTAGGGCTGTGCAGGCTTAGGAAACAGTTTGGTCTGCCGCTCTGTCCGTGTATATTTTTATATTTTATTTCAGGTGTAACCATTTTGCAAAATTCAAAGAATGTTGTTTAACAAATTGAACAATATAAAATTATATATATATAGTAAAACAGGTGTATAAAATAATAGCTTTCAAGAAGTCAGCAGAAAAACTTGTAGAAATAAAAAGTAATATAAAACTGTACATAATAATGTTTATAAACTATCTGAGATTCAGGCCGTCGGGAATTTTGATTTTGTTATAACTTGGTACGATTGTTCTAAGCTTCGAGGATAGGACACACTTGATATTGTTTGTCGAATTGGTATTACTTTGTATACAGTGTGTAGTGGTAAATTTCAGAGTGAACACTATCTCATAAATATTAATGTAATTGTATGGTACCTCACTTTACTAAGCAGATTGGAGTATGCACCTACTAATTCCCCAATTGTTTTTTGTATGAATAATAAGCATTCAATGTTTGTATAAATCTTCAATGGTTTCTTGATGTCCTAAACAATGCAGTACCAGCGGTTTTGTCCTGTCTGTGTGTTTGAATTAAATCGATGACCGGTCATTCTGACCCTCAAAGTATATTATATATATAATAAATAGAGAAAAAAGATACAAAACGCATTTTAGTTTATCATAGGAGAAACACATTGAAAAACTTACACTACAACAGCTGATATAATAAATAATTTATGTAACATAAGTTAGTCAACAAGCTTAATCTATGAAGGACACAAACAATAAAACTCTGTCTTGGAAAACAAATAAACTATGGTCAAAATAAATAAATATGGTACAATAAATAAAAATCTGAAACAGTAACATTGCTTAACTTAATATAATAAATAAACAAGAACTATGCTAGAAACACACAACCCTTGTGGATGGAATGTAATATGTGGATATAAATGTCATATATTTAAATCCTACGACGCTTTTGACATTTTATCTGAACAAATCACTTGATCGAATCTTTTCTCATTTGAACAAAGTCATTTGAATTCATCCTTTTATCTTGAACCACTCTGTGGCTATGACTAAGAGTTGTGTTCATAAATCTCACTTCCAAATACTTTCCCCAAATATTTCGATACACAAATTAATATCCTTGTTAATTTTAAAGATAAATATAATAATCGTTTGTCCTTTAGTTTACCCGTATTTTTCCAAGGGCCAAAAGATTTATAAATAAATAGATGGCATATAGCTGTGATGGCAATGATTTGATGGTTTCAGGAGTTGAGAGCAGTGCCGATATGGGAGATCAAGCTGTCACAGCGGATAACTGCGCTGGTGGGCAAGAACCCGCAGGAGAGAGTGCACTCGCAGGGCCGCGTGTTGGGAGACCGCAGTGTGCTCTACAAGTACATCAACCCCAACCTGGTCGTAGTCCTCACTCAGATCGAAGACCCTCTCTACAAAAGTAATCATTATTTATTTTCATCTATCGTAACCAAGTTAAATTATTTATATTTTAATTCGAAACGGTTTGTTAGCATCCAATTTAAAAACTTTTAAGAATCGTTTTTTGATCAATGAACTGTTTTCAAAGTTGAACGGATAACTACACGTTACTACATACATTATATAGTTTATTTATTAACCAATTTAACAAAATTCTATGTGTTGGTAATTGGTATAAAAAAGTATAATGAATCATTAAACAGAAAATTACATGTCATTATAGCATAAGAGCTTAGCCTAAATGTGCAAATATAACTCAAAAACCGACTTCTTAATGGCACGTGAGTAGTCCATAATTCAAATCTAAAATAACAAACTTGTCATGGAACAGTAGTGGCACCTTAATACGGTAAATGTTGTCCCTCAATGTGTTTTATTTTTGGAAGTAAAAGGTTCACATTTATTTTCAGGATGTTTTTTTTATTTTACCTGCACATTGTGTATAAAAATGTATATTAGGTGATAAATAACAAATAAAAACATATACTCTTACATTTTTAAACTTCAATTTGTAGGAAACAAATTATTAAATTATTATAATAGTTTACAAAATGACCATGTTGGGCAGAGCCCGACTTGTGAACTGAAAGGGTAAGGAAACTATTCCTGCCAAGAATATGGGCCTATTTTTCAAAAATAACTCTTGTTAAAATGTCTGATAATAATGTAGTTTGTGTTGAGTGTAATAACTAATTGCTCTTTACTCCTAGCACAATAACCATTATTTCTTATTTGTGAAAAGTTGAGGTACTAGCCACTATTAACTGTTGCCTGTGTGTACAGATGTGCTGAGCGTGTACTTGATCGACACAGTAAGTGGATCTATCGTGTTCTCTGTGGTACACAAGCGCACTCTGGAGCCGATACACGTCGTACATTCGGAGAACTGGCTCATCTACAGCTACTTCAGTGACAAGACCAGGCGCACTGAAGTCACTGCCTTCGACCTCTACGAGGGCAAGACTCAGAGCAACACCACTGGTATGTATGTAGTAGAAACTTAGTAACTCAAATCTGAAAAGATTATAGATATCAAGGTTTTTCGAGTTATCAAGGTGGAACTACCAAAAGTTGGAGGTTCTTCCGTTGTGACCTCTGTATCTTGAAGTTCCATGGGTTTAATTTCTATAACCGAAACTATTGACATCCTTTCTCCTTGTTTACCTAATTCACGTAGAAGCTTAAAAATGTAGAAAGTGAAAAACAAAAAGATTGATCGCTGATTTAAAACTTACTAGAATAGTAGAAGGTTACCGTGCAAAAAATATTCAACTAATAAATAAAAGCTTTCAGGTGTAAGTTTTAAAAATTTGATTAGTTTTTTTTATGATTCTATGAGCTCTAAAATTTGATTGATGAATGTTTTGATTTACTAAAATTTTTTTAACATTGTGTGTTATAGAAATTTTGAGGGTATTTGAAAAAATATCAAGTTATCAAAGAATTCAAGTTACCAAGGCTCTACTGAGTCAGAGAAAAAATCCGTTATTTAAATGACTGGTAACTCAATAGTTTACTGTAATTACTTATAAGCACAGTACACAAATACTTCATTAATAGGTTGTATTGTTTCAGCTTTCTCCTCAGTTTTAAACCCGATTCAACCGATGGTGGAGCGGCAGTCCTACATCTTGCCGGCTCAAGTAGAGACAATGAAGGAAACCATCACGGAGAAGGGAATCACTAGTAAACACATCCTTGGTGAGAAGTACAGTTTACACTTGTTTGAGATTTAGAGTAGCCTAAATTGATTTCAATTTTGTGCTGTTTAGTTATGTTTATTCTTGACCAGACCCGAAGTTGGCTGGACTCACTCTCGGCTCGTCTTCACTCCATTCAACCCGAAACCTCTAGTCATTGTCCATTTGCACTATGTGTAACAATCAATTAGTCAGTTTTTCCACATTACCTTTTAATTCCCTGCTAGAACTTGCAAGCTGTAATAACTTCGTTTTCAATTATTTACGTAATTTCCTAGAAAAATACTCATATTAAAGATAAACAATGTATCTTGAATTTTCTGTGTACGTGTTAAGAATAAATATTTGAACACCATTTTTCCTGTTAAAATAGTGAATTACAGCTAATTTGCCCTTCACCTTCTTCTAGGTCACGAGCCGACACTGCTTTTGAAATTATTTGTCCATTTTGATGTGGGCTGTGGGACCTGGTAATACATAACTCCTTAATGTCCTGCATATGTACTTGTAGTGGCATTGAACAATGGGGGAGTGTTGGAGCTGCCGTGGATGCTGCTGGATCCGCGAAGACCTCTCTCAGTGACACCAGACTCACGAGAAGAAGCCGTGATTCCGTACATGCCAGAGTTGCCAGCTGTGCCTGAGGCAATCATCAACTACAACCAGACCATGCTGAGAGTGGAAGGCATCCACACTGCTCCTAGTGGCCTGGAGTCTACGTGTCTAGTCACTGTGTATGGGCTAGGTTAGTATGTGAGATGTTGTTAGTACATGTTGTTCTTATGTTTACTCTTCATAATAGTTGATACATATTTTATTATTATCAGCTGGACTTATAAATGGTAAACACATTGTTGTAATTCCTTACTGGAATTATCTAATTGAGTCTTTTTATTCTTATGCAACTAGAAAAGATCTATCAATAGTCCTGTTGATAAATGGGATGGTTTACTGGGCTGCAGATTAGTCTGACCAGTTTAGAGAAAAGCATATTAATATTTATAACTAGTTGTTTATTTCCAGCTTTAAGGCCTTTTCTCAATTAAGTTGCCTGCTATAGTAGCCTGTAGACCTTAGGGTATTGTTGGTTCCCGATGTACATTTCGACTTATAGGTTGGTCATCTTCACGGGGAAGCTGTCTATATAATTATACATTATTTACAAAAAACACTAAACTATATGCACTTGTTGGTCCATTACATGTTGCGGTAGTGTGGTTGGACCCTCCGGTGAGGGGGTACTGTCTAAATACTATTAGATATAATATTTATATGTAATAGTAAATATACAGCAAGTGTCAACTGAAAAAGAGTCGTAATGTACTACATTTTTCAAACAGGTGCAACCTGTACTATTGATGCAATAAAATATGTTCAAAATATCCACTAACACTTATAGGTATTCACAGCTAAGTAAAGTTTGGGCTTGCTGCGCCAGGGTAAGGGACCTTTTGGAAAGGGTTTGTAAAGAAGGTAGAAGGTACCATCATATCTGAGGTTTTGACCGAGGTTAGTCAAAAACGCATTCTGACCGGGTAGCCAAAAACCAGTTTAGCTGTCACAACCAACAAGTACAGTGCTTATAAAGTAAATAATTAAGTAAATTACCCAAATATATAAAGCTTCCTCTTCATCAACAAAGATTTCAACTAGAATCAATACTAACAAAATCCAGTAAAAATGTGTCATTGCTAAATTATAAGGAATAAGTTATATCCATTTTAAAATTTGTTGGTGAAAAAAGTAAAAAAGGAGTACACTAAAGAGTGTCAACCACACCAGTTTAGCTTTGTAAAGCCATAGAGTGGGTAAAGTGTGTCCTCTTTATTTTATTATAGACAAAGTGTGAATAAATTTTAAAACGTGTCTGTGTATTGGTAGAATTAGTGTACTGTTGTGGAGAAGGAAAAAGGCAACTAAGGTCCTAATTAATTGAACATTTAATTACAAACATTTAAAAAATAACTGTTAGAAGTGGTCTATTGATTCTTATTGTAGTGTTGATTATATCTATCGAAGTATAATGTAAAGAACCCGGTATACTTTGTTCAATTGAATGGTTGGATCCATATTATAGTTATATTTATATCCACATAAATATCTATGTTGGATACTAATTAATAATAATTGCACAGCCAGATGTTCGACTGCAATACTAACCTTTTTTATTCAGTAAATACTTAGTTTATCTTGAAACTAACTACATTTATGTAATGCTCTTCCTATCCTTATTTTAGGCTGTATGTAACAATGATATTAATAAGAGTATTTTGTTTTCAGATTTGTTTCACACAAGAGTTGCCCCGTCTAAAACGTTTGACATGCTGAAAGAAGATTTTGACTACATCTTAATTACAGCAGTATTACTGGGCTTAACTGTTGCGGCTTTCATGACCAAGAGATTAGCAGCAAGAAAAGCATTAAAGCAAGCATGGAAATAGTGTTTAAGATGTATTAAATCAATATTGGTTGTTGTTTTACTGTTTTGAGTGTGTTATGTAATGTTAATTATAAAGATTTTCCACTAGTCAATGGGACTTGCTTTTTTCATAATCCCAATTTCAGGATACACACACATGGATTGAAATTAAACAAATCCATAATTTGACACCAAATGTACAGGGTAGTCTGTGATAGCTACCTTATTTTATGTGTAACTGTTTGTTGACTTGTATCCTGCCTACCAAACAAAATTAAAGTATTAAGTAAATCTAACCCATTTCTTGTCTCGCCCCCAATCCCCTACCTACCCCTCATCTTGTCCCTACTCTCTTCCCACTTGGCTATACACTTACCATCCTCTGAATTGATAGCCTGACCCAGCAAACTTAATTAATTTCAAAATTCAAACCCTTTCCAAAACAACAATTTTGAACAAGCGTATTTAGAAAGATAAATGTCATTGTTTTGTGGGGAGGACTTGTGTGTTAGTTTTGATAAACTGTTGTTATAAAACTGTTGTAAATGGCAAACATTGTGAATAAATATAAAGTTGCTTTATTTTGCTCCAAAATTTATGGAGCAGTTGATTTAATCTTTATATCAATGAGCCTCAGAGGTGAAATGCAACTAAGGTCCTAATTAATTGAACATTTAATTACAAACATTTAAAAAATAACTGTTAGAAGTGGTCTATTGATTCTTATTGTAGTGTTGATTATATCTATCAAGTATAATGTAAAGAACCCGGTATACTTTGTTCAATTGAATGGTTGGATCCATATTATAGTTATATTTATATCCACATAAATATCTATGTTGGATACTAATTAATAATAATTGCACAGCCAGATGTTCGACTGCAATACTAACCTTTTTTATTCAGTAAATCCTTAGTTTATCTTGAAACTAACTACATTTATGTAATGCTCTCCCTATCCTTATTTTAGGCTGTATGTAACAATGATATTAATAAGAGTATTTTGTTTTCAGATTTGTTTCACACAAGAGTTGCCCCGTCTAAAACGTTTGACATGCTGAAAGAAGATTTTGACTACATCTTAATTACAGCAGTATTACTGGGCTTAACTGTTGCGGCTTTCATGACCAAGAGATTAGCAGCAAGAAAAGCATTAAAGCAAGCATGGAAATAGTATTTAAGATTTATTAAATCAATATTGGTTGTTGTTTTATTGTTTTGAGTGTGTTATGTAATGTTAATTATAAAGATTTTCCACTAGTCAATGGGACTTGCTTTTTTCATAATCCCAATTTCCAGGATACACACACACATGGATTGAAATTAAACAAATCCCATAATTTGACACCAAATGTACAGGGTAGTCTGTGATAGCTACCTTATTTTATGTGTAACTGTTTGTTGACTTGTATCCTGCCTACCAAACAAAATTAAAGTATTAAGTAAATCTAACCCATTTCTTGTCTCGCCCCCAATCCCCCCTACCTACCCCCTCATATTGTCCCTACCTTCTTCCCACTTGGCTATACACTTACCATCCTCTGAATTGATAGCCTGACCCAGCAAACTTAATTAATTTCAAAATTCAAACCCTTTCCAAAACAACAATTTTGAACAAGCGTATTTAGAAAGATAAATGTCATTGTTTTGTGGGGAGGACTTGTGTGTTAGTTTTGATAAACTGTTGTTATAAAAACTGTTGTAAATGGCAAACATTGTGAATAAATATAAAGTTGCTTTATTTTGCTCCAAAATTTATGGAGCAGTTGATTTAATCTTAGTATATCAATGAGCCTTCAGAGTGTTAAATGCAACTGCTTGAAGGTCAGTCTGCAAGTGTGCATTATTCTCTGTCTGAACAAGGATGGCAGGTGTGGGCACTGGATAGCTCCAAGTGCAATAGCTAGCCTTCTCAGAGCAGATGGACTTCCTCTAGTTGAATCCTCTTAAAATACATGCACAATAGGTTATAATTCCACTTTCTTGTCCTGTGGGAGATCTGTGTTCTGGGAGACTCCTCACTACAACCAACCTTCCATAGTACATGTTCTCTAAGTCTTCGTAAACAAACCCTAGACACATAGCCGCCACAAGGGGACGAGTCCAGACCCTAACTAAAGGATTGAATGTTACTTATCTTAGTAGGGAATGTTTATAAAATAATAAAATATTGTTCTGGGCCCCTGCTGCACACTCATTGACTATGATTTTACCGGTAGCTTAGGGTTGGTTTATTTAACAACGGGTTTCCAACATGAGCTTTTTAAAACTGATTAAACTCAGTTAAAAGAAACAATCTATAGAGTGTTTCCTAATAAGATAAGCATCTAACTATAATGGAATAGTTCAAGCCATCAGAATTTGTGGTCAAAATTTAGTGTTGCCAATGACACTGGGAACTTTTACCCTGAAATCCCCAAGTTTACCTGGGATTTCTCAATAGAATTCTACACTGCTTATTAATGAATTTTTGATCAAAGTTGAATCTCTAATATATATTTTATAACTATATGGTACTTTTTGGTAATTTTTAAAGGATAGGCTAAAGGCTAGTAAAGGCACAGAAAAAAACTATTTACTAGCCCAAGTGTTCACATTATTGATGCAGATGGCCCGAAGCTCAAAGTCCCTGCTTGTTTGGAAATGTCTTTAGTGGTTAAAAGAACATTTACTGTCTCAGTTTTCAATCTAGTCCTATTCTCTCTTTTGAGATTATTGAGAGAGTTGAACACTCTCGACACTGGCATTGGAATATGGCAACACTAAGAGCAGACTTAATATGACCGTAAGATTTTCAAAGTAAGTTTCCAGCTCCGTATTTCAGTTTGAAAACTTTCTCCCAGTATTCGATGACTGGGTGATTCGGATTCAAACCGTGTTCAAGAAGAGCATGTCCTCTCCATTCTTCCAATTGGACACTAACATAACCCATCGTAATTTAATAGTCATAGAGTAACGAAACTAATTTCCGTCCAAAAAGTAGGTAACTTTTGGACACATATACAAGTGAGACAGTTTCGTCTTTAGCTTGACATGTCTTTATATATGCTCAGTCAAGTCTCATACAAGCCCCGATCAAGGATGAGACCAAAAAAAGAAACTGAGCAAGATGCTTAAATTCCGACTTGAGGAAATGACAGCTGCATTGGCTGCTTATTATGAAGCAGTATTGAAAAGAAAATTGTTTTGGGCTAACCAGCTCTGAAGACTCAAAACAGACTGAGAAATGTTCTCCTGTAGGCCCACAGGTGAACCTCCTCAAAGCAGAGTTGTGACGACTGTGTAAAGCGTCCGGCAGATTGAATGTGGTAAACTATATCTATATCGTTTATACTGAGTGTCTAAAATAAGTGTATACACACTTTAATTGAATGTAGCTAATTGCTAACAAAACCTATACATTTGGAAGTTATACCATCTGATAGTTTAAAACATCTGTTTTTCAATATTGTAACTCAATTTTACTATTTTTTATTTAATTGAGTCTGAAAACCCCATGCTGGAAGTTTTGTTGTCTCTCGAATATCAGCTCTTTCAATGACATCCCTTTGGGCACTGTACAATTAGTTTTCCAATCCATACTAGACCGATATGTAAATTTATGTATGTTGATGGTCTTTATTTTGAAAATTTATAAATTTAAATATCGGTCTGGTATGTATTGGCAAACTGATTGCACAGTGCCTAAAGTGATTTCATTGAAGGATCTACTATTTAAGAGACAACAGAACTTCCAGCATGGGGTTTCAGACTCAATTAAATAAATAGTAACATTCAGTTATATTGTTGAAAAACAGATGTTTTAAACTGTCAAATGGTATGACTTCCAGCTATATAGATTTTTAGCAATTAGCTACATTCAAATAAAGTGTATATACATTTTTTCACACTCAGTTTCTAAAAAAAGGCCTTCTACGTAGTGTTGTGCCATATATTTTTGGAAGCGTTCTATTTTGAATAAATTCTTAGTATTTTGAACGAATCCATAGTTAAATTTAAAATTTAACTAGATGACCCGTATTGCTCCGAAATTTTTAATTCCAGTATTTTATGTTATTATTTGTTGATGTTTACATTTACAGCAGCTGGGCATTTTTAAAACGTTGCCCATATGTTTTATCTCAAGCAAATTTAAACTCTAAAAAGTGAAATAAAAAAATCTTGTGTCCACGCATACCTTCTCTTAGATGTAACTAAATACGTTGAATGATATCTCTAATGAAAGAGAATGATTCACTGAGTGTTCCTAGACCAAAACGAACAATTTATCTCAATTAGAACCTGAGATATGACCGGACAAAGCTAAGAAAACATGGGGAAAAGCTTTTTTGAGTATAACTTAAGAAGGGCGAAAGTTAAGCGATTTTTAATTTTTTATGACAAATCTATGCATAAATAACTTTTATTAAAAAAATGAAGAACATCAGCCCGATAGAACGGTTGTACTGACTGCCATTAGATTTTCGTAAATTCTTTTAACATATAGATTACAAAATACTATGTATTGATTCAATATAAAACTTACACCAGACATATGATATAACAATTTTAAAATAAAACATAAGGTTAGAACTATTTATAAGAAAAAGTAAAAACACCTCATAACAATTCCTTAAAACACAAATTATATTTTTTTACCAAAGGATAATTTTGAACGGAGGCTTATTATCCTGTCTAAATTACTTAGAAATAGATAATTTGATTCAATTCATTATCTCATTTTTCATGCCGATAATTTCAGGGTGGACTGAGGCGTGCGCTAACGAGCCCCCCCCCCATCCGGACTGGCTGAGAGAAGTAATATAGTTCTTTTTAGCCAACTTCCATTATCATTTTACCATACACGATAAAAATTACTAGTTTTATCTTGGTAACAGAATAACTATAGAATCAAATTTACAACTTTTTAGGTTTTGGATATAATTGCGCTTCAAAATTGTGCATAACATTCTTATAATTAGGCTACGCATGCAATAATCTAGATAGTTAATTTTGTGATCAATAAATCGTTTAGGTACCTACAAGATAAACCTTGTGTGCTAAAATATTTGAAAGTTTTTCCTACACTCCTTCATATTTGATTAGCTGGAAATAAAGTTTGATCCGGGTTACTTATAATCGTCTGTAATCAGCTTGAGGTAGCTTACAAATTTGAATCACTCTGTTCAGTATCCGAAAAGACACAAGCCATTCCTGGCTTTCATTACATTGAAAACACAGGGTGGTCCAAAAATACCAATTTGAAATTATGAAGCTGTGTACTCGTATTTTAAATAAGTGAAGATTTTTTAAGCCAGATTCAGTCACATTTAATATTGCCTATGTTCAGCCATATTATATTCAATTTGTATACTGTTGTTCTCAAATATTTTATATCAATTTGTAAAGCTAGTGTATGCTGTTGGAAATAAATAAATAAATTCAGTGATACGGATCTGACGTCAATCACGATTCAAGACGAATTGCTCGCATTTAGCAGCTCGATGGGCCCCGGCACCAGTCATGGGAAATGAAGGAGGCTGAGGATGAGATTTTATGGTAGTGCGGGAAGTAGAGTATGATAGTGATGTGATAGGAATGTATCTGATAGACGCGGCCATGTTGAATGGGAATGGGGAGGGGGTCGTGGGAATGCACCCACTCACTCGTGCACTGCAACTGACCCCCCCGCGGCCACTTCCCACCACTCTACTGCCAATTAGAATGCTTTCTCATAGACAATCAGTGCTTACTCATCTCGCACCGCGCCGTAACTGACTCATTTAGTTTGGGGAAGTCCTCGGGCGGCGAGCTGATGGTCGCTCACCACCTCACGACCCGACCTGCGGCCTCGGCTGCTCACTGATAACTACCTCCGCTCTCGCAACACCGTCAACCTCCCCCGTGTCCTTCTGGCCTGCCTCCATGGCAGCTCTGAGCGTGACTTACCGATAACTACCTCCACAGCTGATCTTTCCCTTGTACCGGGTGAAACCCTCTACGTTCTTGGCGCTCTGCTGCATGCGTCGGATAACCGTAGCCACTCGCGCTGACAGTCAAGAGCTATCTGATTCTGGCAGTACCACATCTAGCTTTTGCCAGATTGTATATAGTTCGTACTACCATTTACCCCTAAGTGTTGAAATTTCTAAACCTTTTTCCATAGCTTTTCGTTCGATAGTAAATAATTAACAACTTTGATAACAGGGATAACACAGTATTTACTGATAAATTAAGAACACTGACAGATTAACAAAATAAAAGTAAATAATTTCAAACAGTCAGAATGGATACTGAAAAATAAATACTCTTTTGCTTCAAAAGCATAAATGATTACTGTCCATAAACTGACAGTCAGTACCTACTTACAAGTTTCATTTCGTATAGCTCCTTGAAGCGCGCCGGCTGAGCTCACGACAGTGGTTAGAGTCTTTTGACAGCGCCGATCGCTGATTGCGCTTCACATGTTTTTAAAGTGGGCTTTGTTATTCAAAAGTGGCGCGGCGCAACCGTTGATTTAGGAGATAATGGGAGGTGTGATCTCGGCACAATGTCTATTGTAGTATTGTCACCGGCGCCGCGCAGCGCGGCACATCGCATTCCTCAGCCTCCCTGTACACTTGCCTGGTCGGAAACACTGCTGCCAAGTTTGTATGGTTAAATTGACAAGTTTTAGTAACAATACCAAAAATAAATTTAGGATATTATGTTTAACCGTTGTTTTTAGGTGTCAATTCGTCAGACGTGTGACTACAAAAGGGCGAAGGGGTGCGAGGGAGAGAGAGCCGCACTTGTCACTGATAATCGGAACCAAATATTGGCTCAAGGTCAATATCCGGCGCGGTGCGGCACGAGGAGGAGCGGTCTTTGTTTTATAACTCACTTTCCGTTTCCTGGCAAACACGGAGACGCGACCAGTGGGTTGACTGTGGCCACTCCTTGCCGACCATCCTCACTCGCACCTCACACAATCAGGCTTGCATCACTGAGCAAACATCTGACGGTTTGGTAACTCGACTAGATATAGGAGATGATGATCGATGTGGAATATTCTCCGTATAATAATGCCAACTCAGAACAAAGGGGGTCCTGGTCTTTGCACTTTATCACTGACCAAACTTCACTTTCAGCCTCGGAATAGGAATATTTGCATATTGTTTGGTTGTGAAACTCAACAGATGGATGCACATTTCTTGGGACGGTCGGAGGAGGGATTGTGGATCGAGTTGGGCGTAATGATATGCTGGCAAGAGGAGAGTGAGGCAGTAGCAATCATTGAAGCGGAATGGAGCCACCAATCCGGCTACCGTGCACCGGCAGAGCAACAAGAAGTAGACCATTCCACCTGCGCTACTGGGCTGCGCGGAGGGAGGAGCCAGCTTCCGAGAGCAAAGAGTAAAGCAGAAGCCAGCCACTGAGCACAGACTCCACCTTCTCTGTACCAGTAGCTAGAGAGTAAGGAGGTAGCAGACTGCCACACCTACCGAGCACATGGTGGAAAATGGTGAGTAGACCAACCGCCTGCAGATGAATTTTTGGACTCGTGAGTTTAAGATTCACTTCAAAATCCTGTTACAAACCATCGAAAGTGAACGAATGCCGAATGATCTACAATGGACAGAGAGTACGCATATCGGACAGTTGGACATGTGTATTCCTCAGTTGTTGTAGCCACATGTGATAAACAACAGAAATTAACTCTGACTCACCAAGGAAATTACGGAAGGACCCAAACCTAACCTTTTCATAAATACGAGTACATCTATAATGTTCATTCCAATAACTGAATTTAACACAACAAGCAAGATCAACTGCCGTCTCCAATTAAAATATCCCCAACAGATAGTCCGAGTACTTGCTGAGTACTCCGCTGTACTACAACAAGAGGAAATTGTTTCACACATTGAACGAGTAGAGTCTTAGCTGTTTGGCAGAAAACCTTCTTCGTTCCCCGCCATGGAGAGCTCGATGACCATCACTACTTAAGCTGGCGCATACAAATTTAAAACTTACGCTAGCTTTGGTAAGGAAATGCGATGGCTTCACCCCGTACCGAAAGCTCAAAACATTACTAACGAAACCGATTACGAGGGTAGAAAGGAGGAACCAAAGTTTCTGACTTGAGAGCGCTACACCGCCAGATAAAACTAGTTCCCCGGTCACAATGCTAAGTTCAATTTTCTGTACAAACTTTGTTGGGTGTCCAGAAACCAAACACTCATGTAAATAGCCCACGTAATCAATACTCATTAAACGTTGATGACTATTACTGGCCCAGAGCCTGGCTGGAAACTGAATCTGATTTCACATTGGACGTCTGCAGGTCGGAGACGCAGACAGAGGTGTGAGGCGAGGCAGCGTGGGCGCTGTACTGACGTGTCAGCCCCATTGTTCACGATAGACATTATGAAATGGTAATCAGTAAAAGCGTCCAGTCAGGGAGTTTCGCCGATACTCTGCTGGCTTGACGCTTGACACTCGATTTATCTGTCAGTCTCACACTTCATCACTCACACTCACTTCATCTGATATATCAATCATTTGTAACTGTGTATCTCAACCACAACATGACACGATGTGTCTCTAGTCTTGCTCTCGTCTCTCGTGGTATAACTGTAGCAGTAGAAAGGGCGCACGAACTATCACGTTTTTGAAAACAATACCTTAAGGACAGGAAACAATGTGTGGAATACACTGACAGTAAGTCTATACAGCACCGTTATTCCAGGGAAGTTTGGGAAAAAGGGGTACGTCAGGGGTCTATTCTAGGACCCTTACTTTTCATAACCAACATTAAGGGATGGTCCATGCTATTCTGGTATGAAGCTGTACAGCCGGTGCCGCCAAATAATAAAAATAAAACTGCTAAGTTAAAAAAATTAAAACCCTACTTAAAGATCATGTTGTACATAAAAAGGATTGCAATTCTGGCACACACTCAAGTAAAGTTATTATGTCAAATAAATAGTAACTATTTTGATATAACTGTTATAAACAAGAATGATTTTAAGTTTAAGCATAACAAGTCATATGTACAGTATTCATAAACCATATTTTATTTTTGTAAAATCAAAAGATTCTGTATAAGCGAAAACCCTATTCTGACCTCAACCCACCAAACTAAATCCAGATCATACCATTGAACAATTTCTTAACGTTGTTCAGAGTAACTTAAAAGACTTTTTTCCCAGACAACCTCTCTAAAAAAAACCTTTCTAAACAAGAGTTTAAAGCCATATCCTCGTTAAAAATCAACAAAACCATCATTGTACTTCCAGCGGACAAAGGAGATTTGATGGTAGTTCTAAATAATCCGATTACATCCTAGAAGCCCACAAAAGACTAGATGATCATAACACCTATAAGTTAATGAAAGATAACCAAATTGAAAAATATAATTCCCAAATACTCAAATTCCCCAAACCCAGTAGGTTGCTGATACTTTAATTGTAAAATATCCACAAATTCCAGTATTTTACCTTTTACCGGAAATTCGCAAACATATAAACCTTCCACCAGGTTGCTCCATTGTTGCTTATATTTCATCGCACTCGGAAAGAGTACCTGGATTTGTCGACTGTGTTCTGCATTTGTATGTACCCATTACATTGGTAGACCCCTTGTTATACACTGGGACTACTTTAGCTTGTTTACAAAGATCTGGGGATACCCCTCTTCAAAGGACTCATTAATGATCAAAGTTAAAGGTTTAATAATGTGTACAACACAATTTTTAAGTTATCATTGCGAAATACCATTAAGGTCTGTGGATCTTTTAGGAGGCAATTTTTGGAATGCATCTATCATTTCTGGATGGGTAACTGCAGGCTGTAAGAACATTGGTCCCAAAATGTTACCATATGGAATATTAAATGTTTTATCCTCAAAATCGACACTATTAGCAACATTTGCGAAGTACGGGTTGAATTCATTTGCTACAATATGAGGGTCAGTAATCAGAACTCCTTCTTTGTCTATCTCAATTTTGCATTTGAACGATTACGATTACCTTTTATTCCATTAACCATAATTTATTTGAAGCAGTTTTGCTCACAAAATTAGAACTTTTTAACTTTTGGTTGATGTGTAAAGGATTGGCTGCTTTAACAAACCTCCTATACATCGTTTTAAATCTTTTTAAGAAATTAATAAAGTTGTGATTTAGAGAATACGGAAGCAATTTATGGTACAATTGTATATTCTTTCAAGACACCAGAATACCCTTGAGAATCCACCCCATGAAACTTTCTTGACTTTTCTAACAGAATTAAATACATTAAACATAACAACAAGACCCAAAAGAAGAGTCAATTTGATGGAGATATGCCTAAACTGATCACCCAATATCACCCTGGTTTACACTAAATCAATAATATTTTCAAAATAGCTTTTTACAAAGTTTTCCGTAACTAATCAAATGCTCAAAACAGTTTCTAAGGATGACTGGCCACCACTTTGACTTTAAACATACAGATAGAACAAAACCATTAGTACTACACTGTCTGGAACATCAAAACACATTTGAAAATGTATTTACAGTCAAACCAATCCGTCAAACGAAACAAAATTCATGCGTGTCCTATCTAAGAAGTTTGGAACAATCATATCAAGTTATCACCAAATCGAAATTCCCTGATGGCATCAATCTAAGGTAGCTTTATACATGTTTTTATTTTATATGGGTTCTCCTTCTACAAGATTTTCATCTTTGACAGACTTCGCTTCGTGAGACTACTGACCGGAGAGTGCTGCGGTCATCAGTAGCGTAGTCAGGATTTTGGAATGGGGTTTGCAGGATCAAGATGTCGTTGTTTCAAACCGTCGAAAGAGAGATCCTCCCCGGAAAAATTAGCTAAATTTTGATACAACAGTAAGTTTTGAAACGTTTAGGAAGTCTTTTTTCTATAAAACAAAAACGTTGATTGCGAAACCAAACAGTAGTAGTTTTGTGACCAAGCGTTTTATAGGCGCTCTGAGAAAACTGCACTAAATTACATATAACTTACATTTGGAAAGTATGTCCAGATTTTTAGTTATGTCAATACTTGTTTCTAAATAGGTATAGAGTTAAATGTACACACTCACCTTACTATAGAAAGAAATTTGAAACCAAATAAATCAATATTTAAAACGTTTAAAATATTTAAACATTTTAAATATTAGTTTATATGGTTTAAAAAGTCAAAAGTCAAAGTCAAATCGTTTATTGCCATTAAATACTATCGTACATGGGCACACGTCAAAATGTATACACTATTCAAATAGGTGGTACTGAGTTTTTCTAGCTTACTCAGTCTCTACCATTCATGGTCCAGAAACTCACTGACTTTATAGAGGGCATGGTCTAGCAGTACCTTTTTTAGTTGCTTTTTGCATGAGTTGTTGTTAGGTTCTTGTTTAAGAGAGACAGGAAGAGCATTAAAAAGTCGCACTCCACACTGCAGAAGATGGAGTTTTGACTGAGATTGGGCGAATGTGAGTTGCAGGAAAGTATTGTGCGACTAATCAATTGAGCCAAAGCTCGTTTTTCTGCTGAATTTAGATGGAGACCATGCCTTGTAAAAAGCCGACCATGAAAGTGAGAGACTGAGACGTAAGAAACATGCCTATGTCTAGAACACAAGTCTGATAACTGATCATTGATAGAAACAATTTTACTTTCAAAACTAAAAACATCTTTCCTTAAAGGTACACTTGTTTAAAATAATCTAAAACTTGTTTATAACAATCTAATAATCGAGCTTAAGCTTCAAGACTCAAGAAAGAAGCTTCAAGATTCAAGACTCAAGAAGCTTAAGCTTCAGACTTCAAGACTCACCTGACTGGTTTAGTTTTATGTTCTATAGTTAAAAGGAGCTGCTTTTTACCTTGTTATAACAATTAATTGGATATTTCAGACAGTTTAAGAAGGTAAAATGTATGGATCATGTAATTAGGGGCAGATTTAAAATTGGTCATGAATTTTGTTTCGAACGGAATCTATGAAAATTAATTTTCTGCAATTTTCATAAGGATTTCTATTTGTTTTTCGATTTCTGGCTCGAGTCAATTATTTCATACAAACTTTAGTACGAATCTTCTTGCAAACTTATTCCATCGTATTTGAAACTTTATTTAAACCTCTCGTGTATAATGAAGGTTTAATATGTCTGCTGCTGTCGATATTTAGGTATTAAATTTTAAAAGAGTAGACAATTTAAATGCCTTTATCGTTACATTTATTTTACATATTTTGTGTTATAATATGGGCAAACATATGACTTGTCGTGGTTAAGCTTAAAACTATAGTCGGATTCCTTGTTGGTTTTATAACTATTTATTTGACATAGTAGCCTAACTTTGTTTGCTTATTCGATTTTTGTGTGTGCTGAATTGTATTCTTTTTGTACACGGTGATCTACCAAGCAGATTTGTCTAAACTGTTCAGTTTCAATTTTGATTGTTTGGAGAACCGGTTGTTGAGCTCAGTAACAAAGTAGCATGGTCCTTTTTTCAAATCAGCAACATATTTGAACTTTGTAGTTATTCTTTTAATTGCAGGATTTTTTCAAAGTATCACCTCATACCTCAAGTGCGGGTAAATTTAACTAAAGTAAACAGTCATCAACATTGTTCCAAATTTAATGAAGATTGGACAAAAATTCAATATGTTGAATAAGAGAGCTCACACGGCTTTTGAAATGCATTCTTAAAACTTGTTCTGGGGTCAAAATTGGTGTCATTTCACGGTCCCAGGTCTGTGTCCCACCATACTGAGAGCATGAATATCTCATTTATCCCTAGAAAAATCGCTGAAAATATGGTAGATATGAAAGTTTTAGAGACGTTCATCCACCCAAATTCAAACGCTAAACGTGCGTTTAGACTCTGCAGAGTAAAGTGAATACACGAAAAATTTTGCTTTTTTGGACCTCCTAAAAGGGTTCTCCAAATAAAAACGTTAAATTTCAATGGTTTGTGTTCATATTGGTTTACGCTATGAGCATACCGCATGTCGAATTTAAAGTCATCTGAAAGGACCAAAACGTATACTTATGTCAATCAATCAGGCATTATCTCGCCAGTATGGGGCTTTGTGACTATAATCTAGAGATAATACTATAGATACGATATCCCGAAACCTAACACTTTGTATACTTTACATCATATCTCAAACCGTATTAGAGATATCATCAGCACCTTTTTGACATGTTATTGACAGCCATAGGCGTAACAAGAGGGTTTTGGGGAGGCTAACCCCCTAATTCCAAAACATTACACTCATTCTTGGTTGTTTATGAATTAGTTATTACATTTGCTTGGTATTGAACGAGTAAAGTAAAATCACTTTTAAGTTTTGGGAGTAATAATAAAACGCAGTAGGTTGTATGCGTTACTATACACTCAAACAAAACCAAATTTAAAAAAATCCACCGTGATTCCTAGCGAACTTTCTTAACGGATGTAATGTACACAGGAAGTGCTCTTTTGGAGGTGTTGTTTCCCTCAAAATTTTGGGTTTATGCTTTAAAACTGTTTATTTTGCGAAATTCGCTAGTTCATCAAACCCCCACCAAGACACCTCATAGTTTAAAGTTACAGTTTCCAAACTGAGAGAATTTCTTCCTATGTTGATGAGATACGAGTATTTCAATCCTTTGCCTAGGACTTACAATCACATATCAGAGACACTCAAAACTTCAAGTGCACAGTACCAGACGGCCATTTTGTATTTTCTTCATAACAACATTGTAAAAATAAGAACTTTATTTGAACCCCTTTACGCAAACAATTTTCACCTGTCCTTTTCGGAATAGATTTATTTAAAAAATGGTAATGTACTGCAATGACTCCATTACTATGTAAAAATTTCCATTACGACATTTAAATTAAGACACTTAAATATAATTTATTCAAATTTTGGATTTATTTCACAGTTTTATAATTGAGAAATTGGACATTCGGCTCAGCGGAGTCAATAAACTATTTAATAAATTTTAAACAAATTTTATTTCCCAAAAAATGTTTTGGGTTCACTGGAGGTTCACCCGGTGAAAACTGGAGGTGTGAGGTGTCCCGAGAAAATGCATGTTTTTACATTGTTTTATGGGACGAATTTAGTGTCACGGCCACTACTGCGCAGTAATAGAAAACATATATGTAAATTTACCTAATAGATGCATTTAAGTATCAATCGATCGTTTATAAGGACTCCACCCTTATAAACCAATACACCACACAATGAATGCCTAAAGTCGTCCAGAAATTGTTTGGATCTCCTTGTTCGAAACTAAATTGTATACAAAATTTGTTCTTGAATTAATTTCAGTGGTACTAACACTTAATAACATTAGATTACAAATCTAAATTAATTGAAAAGTCAGAGGCACACCTATGGGCACAAAGATGGCCCCTTTTCGCTAATCTGTACATGTAGCTGGTGCATGAAACTGCGCTCCTTTGGAAGAGAACACGCTACCTTTGAAAAAATATAATAATAATATGTTTATTGTCACAATTTTTACAATATAAATTGTTTCTATGACAAGAAAAAAAGAAAGTTAAAAGAAACAACAAAAACAAAACAATGTTAACAAGAAAATCCTACGGCCACTGTTACTTCCTTGGAAGGAAAGTATAATTTAAATTTTTCAATTAGATATCCAAAAATTCTTGTACGCTATAAAACAGTTTTTGAATTAAAGATTTTTAAGTTTATTTTTTATTGTATCTACACCGCAGTTTTTTACATTGTCAGGTAGTTTATTGTACAATTTTCGGCCGGCTTCGATAGGAAGCTTATCATAAATATGGAGTCTGTGATAATTTGGCCTAATTGATTGGTTTCTAATATTGTACGTATAATTTGGTTGCTGGTCAAAGGAAAACTTTGATAAAAATAACAATACCGTGTCAAAAATGTATTGAGACGGTAAAGGTAAAATCGATAAAGTTTTAAATGATTCCTTGCAGGAATCACGATAATTAAGACGAGATAAAATTCTCATTGCTGTCTTTTGCAAAACAAAACTCTTTGGGTTTTTGTTTCAGAGCAGTTACCCCACAAAGAGACTCCATAAGAAATATGGGGATGAATGTTCCAAAATATGCTAATTTTAAAACATCTTGAGAACAATAAAATGATAGCCTCCTTAGTAAAAATAAGCCCTTAGACACTTTATTACAAACGAAGTCTATGTGTTGATCCCATGACAGTTTTTTATTAATGCATAGACCCAAAAATTTGACGCAGTCAATTTCTTGAAGGAACTATTATAGTATTGTTAATATATTTTTGATTTACGTTATTTTATTTATGTTTTGTTTTGAGTACAAATTTACGTGTTTCATGAGAGAGAAGCGTTTGTATTTTATTTGTTCAAAACTAAATACTCACAGTTTCAAAAAATATAAAGTGAAACTACAGTAAAATCTCGGTTAATTTAAATGAATCGTGGTACGATTCACCAAATTGTAATTTTGATATTATTCTGATTACTGACTTTTGAAGAATTAAAATTTGGAAATCTTTGTTTCTGGAAAGTTCCCAGAAAACAATACTGTAGTAGATATGGGGTTGAATCCAAGGCCGTACCCAAAGGGGGTCAGGGGACAGGGGGTTCAAACCCCGCCCACGAAATGTTAAAAGATAGCAAAATATATTTATAAGTAAGTGTATTACTGGAAGACTTAAACAATAACCACCTCATAAATGTGTTATGTATCGTCAATGCAAAGCCAGAACGTTCAGAAGTTTCAAGATAACGGATAATGCTAAAATATTTAGCCCTCAGAGAGACACATCGTCAGATCGCAGCCAGTTGCAAGACATAGCACAGTCAGTTACATACATGCAGCAATACTGTACAAGTAAATTTGTTTCCATTCAAACTTAAATCAGTATGCCGTATTTAAGTACCTCATTATTATATTCAATACTGTCTTCACAATTTTGAAGTTAATCTTTTGTTGGCTCTAAACTCTTGTTAACTAAGAGAGAAAACAGCCTAAAAGCACGTCTTCTACACTTCAGTTTCACAATTTTTCCGAGAGCCCCGGCCCCTCGCTTTGTTGCCCCTGTGCTTTAACCCCCAAATTTAACTCAGTACAGCCTTGGTTGAATCACCCTAAATATGCCATTCAAGATTTCAGTACTGTGATGGATGACTTTCGTAGCAAAAACATTCCCAATGTTATCCTAAAACAGATTGCATCAATGTGATGATCCCACAAGGGATTTTTGAGTTTTGACAGGCGGACAATATCAACACCCGAGTCAGACAAGGGCTGGGGAAGGAGGTGCCGAAAGGTTAGTAACCCTGGTATCCTGTTCTACCTTAGGACTGACCACTGGTCCAGTTCAGTACCGATCCTAGGAGTCGACCCTAAATTGCTTTGAAAAGGATTAACCACTGGCCCAGTTCGGTGTCACCCCATGTTTCTGACTTACGAGTATAAAGCTCAATCGACACAATTTCACAGTCGACAGTAAGGCACTCAATTTCTAAGCTTTGTATCTGAATAGGTGGCTTGTAAGTGGTTTTAAATGGTCAATCACATGGTATTTGCACCTTCAGCTTCTCGATGTCAATGCACAAGTTCCTTGCGTTTAAACTATTGAGACGGTGACAAATCTAACCTATAGTTCTAGATTAATTTTAAAATATTTTCCTGTCATTAAGGACAAAAGGAATATTCAAAGGTCAACATTTCCTAACCGATAAGGTAGCTTTAAAGGGTTTGGAGGCAGCTTTGAAGATCAACTCATAGAATGGTTTAGCACTCGTCTCTCAGGAGAGGCAAATATGTTGAAACAAGTGTATTGCTTCAACTAAGGTATATTAAAAAGGCAATTCTAGTATTGAAGTTAAGGTTTTTAAATCAAGTCACTATAGCAGAACTAAGCCTTAGACACTTTATTACAAACGAAGTCCTGTGTTGATCCCATGACAGTTTTTTATTAATGCATAGACCCAAAATTTGACGCAGTCAATTTTGAAGGAACTATTATAGTATTGTTAATATATTTTTGATTTACGTTATTTTATTTATGTTTTGTTTTGAGTACAAATTTACGTGTTTCATGAGAGAGAAGCGTTTGATTTTATTAGTTCAAAACTAAATAGGCTACCACAGTTTCAAAAAATATAAAGTGAAACCACAGTAAAAGTCTCGGTTGAATTTAAATCCAACGTGGTACGATTCACCAAAATGTAGTTTTAATATTAATTTGATTACTGACTTTTGAAGAATCAAAATTTTGGAAATCTAAGTTTCTGGACAGCTTTCCCAGAAAACAATACTGTCTTTCAACCAATACTGTCCCAATCAACCATATGGGGTTGAATCCAAGGCCGTACCCAAGGGGGTTCAAACCCCCCCCGAAATGTTAAAAGATAGCAAAATATATTTATAAGTAAGTATATCACTGGAAGACTTAAACAATTACCACCTCATAAATGTGTTATTTATCGTCAATGCAAAGCCAGAACGTTCTAAAGTTTCAAGATAACGGATAATGCTAAAATATTTCTAATAAATATCCTCAGAGAGACAGATCGCAGCCAGTTGCAAGGCAGTTCATAGTACATTCAGTTTACACACATGCACATGTGCTAAATTTGTTTGCATTAAAATCCAAATCAGTGTGCCTTCACAATTTTGAAGTCAATCATCTTTGTTGGCCTCTAAACTCTTGTTAACTAAGAGAGAAAACAGCCTAAAAACACGTCTTCTACACTTGAGTTTCGCAATTTTTCCCGGGAGAGCCTCGCCCTGCCTTGTTTGGGGTTATTCCATCCTCCAACCCCCCGCTTTTCTTTAACCCCCGAAATTCAATCCTGGGTACAGCCTTGGTTGAATCACCCCTAAATATGCCATTTGTAAGATTTTGCTAGTACTGTGATGGATGACTTTCGTAGCAAAAACATTCCCAATGTTATCCTAAAACAGATTGCATAAATGTGATGATCCCACAAGGGAATTTTGAGTTTTGACAGGCGGACAATATCAACACCCGAGTCGACAAGGGGCTGGGGAAGGAGGTGCCGAAAGGTTAGTTGGTAATCCCGTTCTACCTTAGGACTGAACACTGGTCCAGTTCAGTACCGATCCTTAGAGTCGACCCCAAATTGCTTTGAAAAGGATTAACCACTGGCCCAGTTCGGTGTCACCCCATGTTTCTGACCTTACGAGTATAAAGCTCAATCGACACAATTTCACAGTCGACAGTAAGAAGGCACTCAATTTCTAAGCTTTGTATCTGAATAGGTGGCTTGTAAGTGGTTTTAAATGGTCAATCACATGGTATTTTGCACCTTCAGCTTCTCGATGTCAATGCACAAGTCCCTTGCGGTAAAACTATTGAGACGGTGACAAATCTAACCTATAGTTCTAGATTAATTTGTAAACATATTTTCCTGTCATTAAGAACAAAAGGAATATTCAAAGGTCAACATTTCCTAACCGATAAGGTAGCTTTAAGGGTTTGGAGGCAGCTTTGTGATCAACTCATAGAATGGTTTTAGCACTCGTCCTCTGAGAGGCAAATATGTTGAAACAAGTATATTGCTAACCAGTATATTAAAAGGCAATTCTAGTATTGAAGTTAAGTTTTAAATCGCCACTATAGCAGAACAACAGCTTTATTGAACAACTCACGTACACTTAAAACAACCTTGTGCAAAACATTTTGTAATAAGTAGAAATATATAAAGCCATAAGAACAAGGCTTGTGGCCATTAATTTAACTAACATAACAACAGTCATTCAACATTGTTGACATACTAAAAACATATGAAATATTAAATATAAACATAGAGTTAAAACAAGTATTAAAACCTGTAAATCTGCTAAATCTATGAGAGGGAGGATGATTAAAGAAGACATTGTTTTAACTCTATGTTTATATTTAATTATTTTACATGTTTAGTATGTCAACAATGTTGAATGACTGTTGTTATGTTAGTTAATAACATTGTTGACATACTAAAAACATATGAAATAATTAAATATAAACATAGAGTTAAAACAAGTATTAACAACACACATTTATTACTCATAAAACCATACAAAACCAAATTAAAAGTCTCAACATTAAACAACAGTGACGCTTTTTCCAAAATGATCAACAATTCATCACAACCTATTTCCCCAGCATCCACAAAACCGATGGAATTCTAAAAAGTTCCATAGCCATACCACTGTGGCAAAAATGATGATGGTATAGAATGATGCTACCAGGGAAGGACTATATACAACAGTGGTACAACTGGTAACGAATAGGCCCTATACCATTAGAATATAACACTAGAAACATCTATATCAGTTTAAATGCATATACTCGTATTGGCAAAACAATAATTCCTTTAAGAATCATAATGACAAATGTAATCCTATAGGTAGGTTTTGATGTAATCCTATATGCTGTATCTAATATTTATAATCTGCGCGATTCAAATATTATTTCTGAATGCTTTAATAAAACACACAATTAACCTATGGTTTTCTAGGAAGTGGTGACCACTGTATTACGGTCGTAATATGACGATGAACTTTTGTTTTAATGCAATCGTATCGAAGCGGTCACCGCTCCCTAGGAAAACACTCTATATGATTACATTTAAAACAAAAGCTCACTGTCTTATTGTGGCCGTAATTAGGCCTACTAGCGAAATTTCTTTGGAAAACGAGATATTTCTACTGTCAGCGTGGTAAGACCAAGACCCGGGACCATAAAATTAGCACCGATCCTGACCCCCAGAACACGTTTTGAGCATTCAAAATTGTATATACAACTATACATAGTCTATGTATATAATTAGGTAAACTTGTTTTTAATTTGTACACCCCCAGACGATGGAGGTATGGAGTAATCTTCCAAAATCGGTCGTGATGCATTAAAATTACTTTAAAAGGATACTGTGTTAACTTTATAATTTTATTGTATATTTATGTACTGTACGTATACTGTACATGTGTTTGTGTGTACTCTCTGCAAGTCGCACTTTATAATATAACAGGCAAAGTTGAGGCCGAAGGCCAAGCGTAGCAAACCTCTCAAGGTAACCCTAAGGTAATAAGAAAATTCGCTTCACTCATGCCAGCGGCACTCTAGCGCTTAGCTGCGTGTCGGCCTGGTTTCCATACCATGATATTGTATATATTTGTATCTTATTGTCCACATCATAATTATGATCTACTTGTTTACCAACGCCAGTTACCAGACTGGATGTCTATGAATATGAGATGAGTACAGTATTGCACTTACACGAACATAGGGAGCGCCACCCACCTAGCCGCGCGTTGATGTCTCCACTGTCACTCACCGAACCCGGCTCTCAGGTTACCCCAGGCATCAACAACCACCGTCGCATCTCCTCCTGTGACATTCCAATCGTGGTTTTAAACTATTTATGGTGTTTTGTGTGGGACTTTTCTTGGTATAATATTAACTTTCGTGTCTTTGTCTTCTTGTTTTGGGTGCAGAGTGGAACAATCTCCAAACATTATTATTATGAGTACTGGTCGGAATTTTGTTTTTGTTCATAAGAATAATGTTAATACAGACATTTGCCTGAAACACCATACGCCAACAATTCTCATTAAATCTGTTTGAAATAAGTTTCATTTGAAAGATAACAAAGAACTGCAATGACTCCACTGACTACTTGTTTAGAAACTCTATTTGTTTAGTACTCGTAGAATAAAAATTCATTCAAATAGATGAATCTATTAATTTTTAGATGTATGTCACAATTTTATAAAAATAATGAAACAATTCGATAAAAAATGATAAAATGATAAGAAAAGAAATTCGGCCACTAAAACATTTAATAGTCTTTAAAACAAAGTTTATTTCCTAAAAATCATATCAGCTGTAAACGTGAGGAGTTCGAACAAAATGCACGTTTTTACATTGATCTTATAGGACGAAATTCAACGTTTAAATGTGAAATTGAAATTGCTCTACTACGGACTCTTAATAAACACTCACGACAGATGATATAGTTGTAGATTGGCAAACATAGTTCTTGTTAACGATGAGATAAATCGCCTGTAAATTTATACACGTATGCATATTGGGAATACAAGATAGCTTGTTTGCCCTCTTTGAAGCTAAGCACGTTTGAGCTAACCGTTTGCACGAATGGAATTCACATTAATAGAAGTTCTTGTCGACCATTACACTGTAAAGACGAAACATTAACATCAACATGGTCTCCTGAAAAACGCAGAGTTGTTTTTCGAGGTGAGCAATAAAATAACTTATAGTGATTACGAGTTGTTTACAGTTAAAGCTTTGATTCAACGTGTCATTGAAGAGGCTTTTCATGACCGTAATAGTATAACAAAGTTGATTGATTGGTTTCACAAACGATGAAAACAAAAATTTACGGACAATTTCCACAATGTTCCTTCAAATACCGACATCTCGCACATTATAGCATCTCAAAGGGGTTAATGATTGTGCAATTTACGATTACTTTTCTAGGAACTACAGTCTGAGTAAAACTTATGCGTCTTGGGAGAAGTCATAGTATTTTGTCAAACCTTTAAAACACTTCTTATAAACATCAAGTATACTATTCTCGATTCGTCGAGAAAGTGGTTTTCAATTCAGAAAGAAAATCAGAGCCAAGCTTCAATTCAACCCTTCATATTTATCCACTATTTCAGCGAGGAGTCATAGCACAGGCGAGACTGTAGACACAGATCAGGGGATCAGAAGTCGCAGCTTCAGAAGTAAATGATTATTATTTTCTCCCCAAACTTTGGTGATTTATTTTCAGGGGGCTCTGCGTCAGCGGCACGTCAGAGATGAAATCACTTAAGTGCCCGGGGTAAAGTTCTTCTGTAAGATTCCGAAAAATATGAAAACAAATGGAGATGTTTAGTGTTGGGTTCTCACGATGAATGGGCGAGGGAGGTGGCCAAGGGGCGGCTTCTCTGCCATTGGTCGGTCTGTGAAGCCAGATGGGCGGAGTCTAGCTACTGTTCAGTTCCCACGGTATTCTGTGGTGGGGAGTCCACAGCACGCTCCATCTACATCTTCAGAAGCCGTCATCCAGCGCAGACGGAAGCCCTTTGGCACACCCTACCTCAGGTACCGTACCTTTCACTGTACCAGTAGCAACCTTTAGCAGCCTTACACCATCTTATCAATCCAGTTCACTTTTAGGTTTCATACGAGTAGTTGGTCAGTACGTTGCTTTAGCTAGATTATATGTAAATTGTAAGGATTGCGCAATATTTATGGTGTAATTACAGTAGTTTTAAAGGTTGTGTGGTTTATATAAGGTGACTTACTGCCATGACGATTGGTTGCCTTATTTCCACAGAGAAGATGTTCCTATTTCAAACACTTGATTTCACAAATGGTTTCACACTTTTTTGACCCTTTTGTGGGACTTTTTATGAATCACCCTAAATTTCCTTTTTACGAGCATTTTATCATTATGATAATGAAAGCAAGCTCTTCTAAGACATCTGAAGCCTATTTTCTTACGTTTGTGATAAATTAGTTCTTGTACGAGTATTAACACAATTTTTAAATTCACTTAAACGTACACATCTCAGTTTTGACATATAATCGTATACCTAGTAGGATCTCATCACCCCACATTATGTTTCCCACATTTGGGAATACATTATGATCCATCCAACCTAAATTAACAACTATTTGAACACTGAATTGATATTCTTTAGTCAATTATTTTAAATCAGTATAGACATTTCAAACACTAAGGTGCTTTTCCTACGGTGTAACGATAACGTGTGTAGTAGTAGTCTATGTATTTTATGTATAATAGCTACTTAATTTGCTTATTTTGTCGTAAGTGTTTTGTAATTTAGTTGATTTTGGATCAAGTAATTTTTTAGATTAAGATATGATCCGCCCGTGTTCAGATGATGTATTGAATAATTAGAGGTTATTGTTAATATGATAAGCTTTCAACATCTTATGATTTTTATCAGTATCGTAATTTGTATGGATATAAATTGTGGTTTTATAGAAGCTCAAAGTAGCCTATAGAAACTTTACAAAAATAATTTTAATGAATTAAATAATAATGCTATCATAAATATGTCAAGTTAAACAGAAATATGCAAAGGCAATTGTAATAAAATATAATTTTTCAACTCAAAGAACAGCTGTAAGATAACAACGCTTAGTAACACGGCCAAGACCTGCTGAATATATATATGTAACAAAAATATGTAAATATAAACATCACGTTTTAAAGTAAATTGTGTGTTGTTATGAAATTATATTTGTGAGATATTAACTGGGTTTGGAAAATAGCAGCTGTTTTATGGACAAAGTTAGTTATTACTTTAACTCTCAAGTACTTTTGACGGGTAATTGAATACGTTGAGCACTGAGAAGTATGAAAGATGATGTATTATACAGCTGTCTACTATTTTTATCCGGGTGGTTTTATAAAATAGAGGTTTAACCTAAAGTAATTATCCAACGGTATAAAAAAATAGTTTAAATACTTACTAATTATTTAACCCTTTCAGTCGTCTTTCAGAGTACTGTTGCAGTACCTATTTTCATTTAACGTTAAATTGCTTAGTTTGTATGTACTGTTGTGTTGTTCAATTACATTATATACCGGCTTATCGTGCATCAGATGTATTGATTACGGGAAATTCATGAGCCAGTATTAGCTAATAAAAAAATATAGTTCATTGGTGTATCAGGATTGTCATATTAATTGGTCTGCTTGTGCAGAAGCTTTGGTGTAAAAGGCAGTGCTCGTAAATGTGCAGTTTTAAGTTAAATATCCGTTTTGACTTCCCGCTTACGACGGTAAAAGTTATTCTTTACTCAAAGTTACCCATGGGAAGTGGAAATTTAGCGTAAACTCACCATTTCATAGGATTGTCATACGACAGATTCTGCATGGGTTCCGACCGTGTGCTAATCTATTTAACAATCTATTTGATAATCTACGTATTTATGTGTTGGATTTCAAATCACGCACATTTTGTACGATGAATACGGATTACGTCTTTTGATAACGCAGTTGAATGTAGTTTACATAGGTTTCAACCTCTAGGATCTATTTCATGGTTTAATTAGATTTTTAATGTTGATAACACGTTTGAATAAAACTACCGATAACTAAAGTGACGTAACTAAAGTGGTTTCTCGAACACGTCTTGGTGGCGCGATGACGCGGGTATGGATGACGTGGCGCCGGGTGGTCTCCTCTGACTCAGGCTCACCTACCTTGCCTCGCTCTGTGTCTGATAACTGCTGATAACACAACAGGTTCCGGCTCAGCTCGTGTACAGGCTGAGTGTGAATACAGCTTCTACTTACCTGGAACTGTGTATCACCTGGTTCAGTTAAGAATGGAGTTTTGTCTTAACCGGTCCTTGACACTTGAATAGCATCGAATATTCAAAGGTTCTATGCTAAACATAACAATAACTGGGGATTTTGTTTACTTAACATCATTTTAACATTTTTTTACAGTTTTCAGCAGCTTGGAATCCTTAAGATTTGCAGAGCGTGGCAGGCTGCTCAAGTCAGACTGCACACTCTGAACAAGAAAGATGGTATTTGCCCATAGTTCAACGGCGAACTCTAATATGTCGTCTTTGCTGCCGAAACTATATCTTTACAGCTGAAAAACGACAGTAAAAGTTTGATTACCTTCTCTAATTACTGTTACTGTGACGTAAGAAGGAAAACAAATCTGCCCTTCAAACGATGTACTTTCCTCCTTTCGGGTTTAACTTCCATTTTTGTTTGAGAAATAAGTTCAGAAATGCTGCGGCTATCTTGCTCACGTGACAATAATTGAGGTTAAGGACACACGTGCGCGCGAAGTGAGATCCTATCGTTAAACGTTAGAATCCCAGTAATATTTGCGGGACTTACGGCAATAAAGTTGTCAACTTCGTCGAGGGAGGTTGGCATTTCCACCTGAACAAGATGCGAATTCTGCGCTAGTCGACAACATTTAGAAAATAATATAAACTTGATTACATGTTTGATCTAAGAGAGAGTGCACGTGTATTCTACAACTGGACGGCGTGTTTGTATCTGTGTGGCGAGCCGGTCTATTGTGGTGGTGTGCTGTGTGTTTTGCCACCCTGGCGACGTGGTCAGTTCACCTGTCACACCCCTGCTGGGCACCGCACACTCGCCTTCTTAAGTGTGAGAACTGCGGGCAAAGTAGCCTCCTGTCAACCTTTCAATATTGAATTAGCGTTAATACGTTATTCAATGAAGACGCGTATTCATTAATTCAACGTCAATTGAAGACGCTAATTTAATCATCTAAAATTTTGACGCTTAGTCTTCGCTTTTTGCAAGGATGAGCCTGTTAATCTTTCCTGGGTCATTATTGAAAAAAGTGTTTTGTACTACTACCAGTAACGTCTAAAATTATAGATGTTTCATACTACCTAGCCGTGCGAGTTGCGACATACCAATAGGACTACTTAAATCACCAAGCGAAGAGAACCCTGCTAATAATTCTTTCTGTAGGTTGGTAGAATCCAGTTAATACCAATCGAGGTTGAAACTGGATAAACACAAATCTATCTATGTTTCTTTTAGGAACCGAACCTAGAGAAGTTGTTATGATGGTAAATTGCGATCCTTATAAAGTAAAATGAGACAAGTATAACAGTGAACCCAATTCCTATCAAAATGAACGTCTCGACTATAACGAACATTTGAATGGAACATCGGTGGCCAGTCAGTTTTGAACACTTTCATACCGGATGGGTTTGTAAACCGTAGCAGTTACTCAGTGACCAAATCACATTCCGATGGCTAAAATCATCAAAAGTTGCGGAACTATTGTAACATCACGTGAGAGAAGCCTGTGCTGGTACTGGAAGGGAAAGGTTTGTTCAGTTGGTTGCGTAGCTGTGTGTCAGTAGCCGTGTTGCTACTGGGTACTGACAAACAGTAGCCAGCCAATCCCGCGGGTTACACGTTCCCGCCTTCCCCTCCCGTGCTCTCATTGGCTGCCGACACCCAACCTCACATCTCATTACCGGCTACCGGGCCTCGCTATACTCACTCCAGTCTGTAAACACTGGCAAAGCTCTCTGCGAAAGCTGCGGTGCGCAACTTTAGGGACGCTGGGCAGCCACTCTAATTTTTAGGTTCCTAATTTTCACAAACGGATCAAAAGTTACAAATACTTGATGTAATAGAATGCAGTATATAACTTTTAACAAGACTTCAACACCCACTTGAAGATGAACCCCACTTAGATAGAGGTCCGGGCCCCGGGGTAGTTGGCCCTCTCTGCCCCCTGCTGCGGGACTGTTTAATCGCCCAAAACCAATAGAAGAGAATAAAACCGTGACTATTTCTGCAATATTTTATACTGGCTACCTCTAATTCCATTTAATAACACATTTGTAATAGTTTAATGACGCAGTAGTCGTTCATTACTTGTAAGAACCGGAAAACTCATAAGAAACATGCAGACATCACGATTTTTATCAAACAAAAATAAACGAACAAATGAAAAAAAAGACAACAAAAAGAATTACTTTATTACTTTTATTACTTATTCAACCAAGCAAGAATTAGTAAGACGCAACTCTCATAACATATCAATATGGATTAGAAAACGGAAAAGGCTTCAGAAATGAAAAATGAATGAAACGTTTTAACAGTAGAATAAAAGTCTTGTTGTACGCCATTATCAGCAATTAAGTTGTTTTCAGTAGTTATATCTATTACAAATCGGGCTGACCGGCTTACGTAAAAACATTCAAATATTGAACCTTTTGTCTTTTTAGTGGGACAAAGAAATACGGGTTGGATTTCCTAGCGGGCGACACAAAGATTACTGATGCGACCACTCACTTGGCTTGGAGGTGTTCCAAATAGGCAAAAAGATATTGTAGGTTTTAATCAGCTGTAATATGTGCTCACTGCTCCTTTGAGATGGTATTTCTTCACTAAAATCCATAAATAAATCTTTTATTACATAAACAATATACATTTTATCGCAATCGTCAGTGTTTTAGGTTATCTAAAATTTTTAATTCATTCACATCCAAGTATCTTTCAGACATACAGAGGTATTCATTCATTCGAATTATTCCCACTCCAGCCCAATAATCTGTCTGTCAGTTTTGAGAGACAAACAACTGTTACAGTAATTATTAATTACAGTAATTTGTAATATATAAATAGTCTACTAGTGTGGTACACAAGGTGTTCAAATAGAAAAAGAAACACACCAGAAAAGACCCTGGACCAATGTGAGCTTTAACTGTTAACCGAATAGTTGCATAAGAACTAATACCGTCGCCGAGACGAGCGCAAGCGACAAAGTCGTACGTGAAATTTCTGAAATTGGTTCCGATGCGGTAAATATTTCACCAGCGAGGAAAATATCGATTCCAGACAAGATTAATATTGTCGACTCGGGTTAGTATAAAAGGTTAATTTAAATTCAAATGGGTTAATTTAAAATGTGATGGTATCAAAGCCGTGTGCAGTTGTCATCGTAGATAAATGATGGCGGTAGGAATGTGTTGCACTGCGGGGGCTCGACCAAGCCAAGCGGCCGCCCGCGCTACCGGAACCCACCCCGGTCCCCAGCTCCACCAGTCCATATCTCGCCAATACAGTACCACTTCAATATCACGTTCTATACAATTCAGTTTCATTTAGTTTTTTTGACAAGTATTTTTTTAATTTGTAGATATGGTTAAGCGTCTGACCCTAGAGCGCACGTCAATGACGCTGCACTATAAGGGTGAACGACGGGATATTGACATACCGGTAATTCATATGTAAGATTCTACGCCTTGCGACTTTGAATCTTATAGAAAAATGGGAAGAGCAAGAGTCCTTGAAGGATTAAAGAATAAAAATTCACCGTGGAGAAAGTTTACTACACAATACGCACACGTAACAAATACACCAAACACAAAGTCTTTTGTATCTCTTGTCTTTAAGAAGTGAGGGCAGAATATCGAACTAATGGTAAGTGATAACCAACGACGTCACTGGTAATGCAGTCCTCCGGGACTGGTCGATGATACAGCGATATCAGGCATACAGCCCACTGGGACTGGTGTTGAGTGAGAGGCTGGCTGTAGTTTTATAAGTGTCGTCCTTGCTGCGGGGCTGTCTTGTTTATCATCTTCAACCGTTAAATAACAACTTTCATTCTACTAGATCTAAATATCCTTACACATAATTGGAGTTTGTTAAGGTATCACTGAAACTAATAATTGAAACGAAGATTTTAGTAAAAAATCAGTCAGTTTTAACTATCTGCAATTTTAACGCATAGTTTTACTTGAAATCGTCATTTGATCATAAGTAATCCCGATGTTGTACTTTAAATTATTAGATTTCCTTCTTAAAGAATAATGTTCAACATTTGGTCGAAATGTGAACGAGTAGAGTAATGTGGTGGCAATCTTAGCCACGCCAAGTGTTGAGAATTTAAGTTAGGTTAGGTTAGGTTAGGTGGAACACACGTGCACGCCAAGTGTAATCCCATACTTGAATGTAGTAATCTCAGTAGTCTAGGCGGAGATTAAGTGACAATTCAGTCAATGAAAATTCATTCTCCAACTTTACAACGATGTGAGTTCCGTCTTTAAGACTTGCGAAAACTCTAGAATATAACAAGTGGACAATTAGGCTAGTTCTATTATACGTTCAATCTTTTATAATTAGAGTGTAATACTTCCCGCCAGTCAAGTGTAGCACTAGCCAAGCCACTTTCTGGTATCCCAATGACCACGACATCAGCTATTTTGTTTTAGTTTTATAAATAAGAACTCAAAGCATTGTAATGTCTTCTAATTTCTTTACTTTAAATTGGCATACATTAGAGCATTTAGTACAAAATATTAATATTATTATGTAGATAAAGATATGCATATTTAAAGTAAAACTAACTTCAAATATGCACATTTTTAAACTAAACATAATCACGGCAGAATCCAATACTTCAGTATTAACAAAAGTTTAGCTCCTATATGGATGACGTTATATCCTAATTCTCAGATCTCTAGCACAAGAAGCTGTCTAAGAAACTTTCTCTTACGTCTAAACTATTTCTTAATTTATTCCAACGTCATATGCCTAAGAATTTACATAACTCAAACAATGCTTAGTTATTTAGTTTTTTGCCATTCCGCTCTAAAACATATCTTTTGACACGTGTAATGAAATGCTAAATAAAGTTGCACTTTTATTTGATGGAAATTAAAGGTTTGTTTTGATAATGTCTTCTGTGAAGGGAGAAATTTTAAATTTGGAAGTCCTTTTCATTGTTAAGTCTTTGAACCACGACTAAATAGTAGCCTAAACTACTTACATTAAATACTGAAGTTTATTTATTTATCGATATTATTTGCATGTTAAAAAAATTGCGTTGATCATTCGTCACAAAAGTGTTTTTTGATCTTCGCTCATTTAACGTCTTCGTCAGGGTCGGACGTTAAAATTACACTGGTATGAAAAGCTTAATTTTAGGTCCTAAAATGAAATGTAGAATAGTAAATTATATATAAATAAAACAAAACGTTGATATAAATGGGAAAATTCCCAACACAATTAATCTTTGCTCCGTAATCATGTAGATGAGCACTGGGCGGCACACGTTTACAGTACTGTAGACTGTAGAGAGTAGAGAAACCCAATTACTGAGGAACAACATCAAGGCAAGGCAAAGCTAAAGGTAAAGCACAGTCGCTAAGCCGTAAACAGAAGTGTTTATATGTCCGCTTCCGCAGTCTCCCTAATCGACCTGTCCCGGCTCATCGCCGCCTCTCACGGAAGCCGACCATTCATACATTAAATATATTATTTCATCATTCCTATAGTGCCATAAACCCCTGTTCCTACTGTCCTCACTCTATCGGTTAATTACTTCATTTCTCTCCTGCTTCTCTCTTTCTCTGGCGGTCTCTTTAGCGTTCCCCGCTACGAGCTTTTTAACTGGAAATCGTGTTTATTAAACACGCTTAGCTCTGAGAACTTAATTTACTCTGCTTTCGTATAGCGTTGGTCTTTATATGAACTTGGGTTTATTTTAGATGGTATTTTCTTGGAGGTCTGGATGAGAGTATGATGGAAAGAATAATGATATTAATCTGTTCTATTCAATCTCTTTGATTCGGTTGAAGTAGCACCAGGAAATCCAATTCAATTCCAGGAATAAATCCAATAGATTCCCTTATAGGTATTAAACCATGCTCTTTTTGATTAATGTCGTGAGCAGTTAACTTTCTTCTTTGTATCTTTGATAGGTTCTTCTATATTCACCGTAAATAAGACGTAATCAGTTACTCCCTTAAAGTGACAGCTAGTGGTTCCATCCCAAGACCATTTTAAATCAATTTGAGTTTGAATTTATTTTTCATACCACCCATAAATGTGGCATACCGTAGAGAAGGATGGCACACGTTTTTGTAGGTGTATGTAGATGTATCATTTTAGGCTTTCGTGGGTTTAGTTTTTAGATATATATTTTATGGAGTTCTTTCAAAATAATTCTCAAATTTAAATCTCGTCAGCAATGTCAGATCAAAAGTATCATAAACCTACTAAAATGGGAGTAATCCTTCCCTATTGCATGCCGCATCTACGGTGGTATGAACAATCAATGGTGTAGTGATAGGCCTACTATGTTTGGACGTTAGCTTGAAATTCTTTGGGCGTTCTGAAGTTTTCCAGCGGATTCGTCAGCCATCCAAAAAATTAAATGACGCAAACGTTAAAAACTACCGGTCATTGTCTTCTAGTCCAGGAGTTTAGCCTTCATCTCGTTTCATAGAATGTACGTACGTCGCTATCTCTTTGCATTATGTCATAAAAAGAGGTCTCTAAATGTAGAGTGTGTGGTGTGCAGGTTGCGTTGCAGTTTTGCAAACACCAGCGCAGCACATCCTGTGTGAGGAGTGAGGAGGGCGCGGTGTTGACGATGAGTGTGTGTTTGTTCCAGGAGAAGATGTGCATAGAGCTGTGAGTGTATCTGAGCCTGTATACTACACACATCAACATGTTCGCGATTATGCAAGTGGAGAGTGACGACAGGAGGGCAGAGTTCCGGCGCAAGATGAGGACCAAGTGTGAGTTTGTATGCAAGTACTGCCAGCGTCGCTTCACCAAGCCTTACAACCTGATGATACATGAGCGTAGTCACAAGGATGACGTCACCTTCACCTGCGAGGTGTGCGGCAAGACGTTCAAGCGTCAGGACAACCTCAAGCAACACAGGTAAACCTCACCACAGTCTACTTCTTATCTTATCTTTTTCTCAAATGTCAACACAGCTTCAAATTGGTTGTATTTTTCTCAATAAGTCATGGAATTGGCTAATACAAAAAACGTATAAAAATCTAGGGTTTATGAAAATAACAACTTAATCAATTCACAGTAAAGAAGATAGTTTTTCTTTTGTTACAAATTCTAAGTAAAAGGTTTTATAAGTGTCAACAAAACTATTTTACGTAGAAAGAAGTTTACACAATACGAACCATAATGATAAATAAATATCTTTAGGTTTCCAAAGACTTCTTCGCACTATCGAATAGTTGTTCAATACAGGGTGGCCCATAAGTCAGTTGACAGGCATGCATTTCATTGAATGCATGTCAGTCAACTGACTTATGGACCACCCTGTAGTTTAATTTCATTCCTACGTAAGGTTAAAAGTAATTACAACATGTTAAAAGTTATTAGACGTGGTTAGATGTCCGAATTTCAATTAATAACTTATACCTAACCCATTACAAATTTATTGATAGAGGAACTACCTTGACACATTGAACCGTTCTGTTGCCATTCAATTTTACATTTCAAACATAATAGATCATTCCAATGTTAAAAGTTTATTTAGGAAATAGGTAATTTTGTCTTGATATAGGTTTGAAACTGCTAAATATGGTTCAGTACTGTAAACAAACCAACTATGCAATTTAATACAGAAAACATGGAGAATAATAGCTATATTTGGCAACTAAGAGAATACAATTTTTAATGGTATTGCAACAAAAATATTACACCGCAAAGCGGTGTTCACCTTGAGTAGGTATTTTGGTAGTATTTAATCCAGCACTTGTAAATATAACTGCACCACCATAATCTGTTAAACTCTTACACTAAAGTCTGATTCTGCTTAGTCTTACTCATGCTCTAACTGATCTTACCCTAATCAAACCAACTTTTAACCAAAATTTGAAAACAACGTATATGAATGTCAGGCGTGCCTTTTTGCATTCTTTCACACCAAGGAAAATTCCTCGGTCAGACAAAAAGTGAGGTGATAAGTTTGCGAGTGACAGGGTCGGCGCATTGTTTAAGTAATTGCGCATAATAAACGCATAAGTGGTCGAGTTAGCGCTGACAGGTCGTTAAGTGAGCGAGGTGTTTGTGCGCATGCGCGGGCCAGTTCGCGGAACCACGGACACTGCGGAGGTCCTCTCACACGTCACTCAGATGCTAAATAATATATCACCCACCTTGCAATATATTCCACCACTCCACTCGTACACCAACATTTGTCTTGGCTAGGTTTCAAGTGAAATCAAAGAATTTTGTTTAATAAAATACAATGGAAAATTACAAGGTGCGGAAGTACGTTTTGATGGGGTTAAAAATTATTGTTACTTTACAAGATAATTCAATTATTTTGTTTTGAAACTGCCGTCGAGTATTTTATTTTTTTTAGCCCGCAATTTATTTTGATTGTTGGACAGTTTTGATTATTTTTGACTGGTTCATTTAAAAATAATTATACATTTATGCGAGACTTCAAATTCATACGTAAAGTAATATTTATCAAAAAATCAAATACAAATCAAAAACATTTTGTTAAAACATAAAGTGTGAAAACAAAATAGCAGTTGTAAAAATAGTAACGGGGGTTGGGATGAAATTAGTTTGACTTTTACTTTGGCTTTTTGCTTTACATTGTCCCAGGAAAAAATTATGGCTATAAAATTAGCGGAATGGCTTAAAGGTACCCCTTTGACTATTGCTTATATTACCCAACTTATTTTATTTTCCTAAGAATCGCAACTTTAATTCAAATGAGTAATGAGCATAGTTTTAATACAAAATGACCATCAATCAGTTAGGTTGGTTGTTATGTTTAACAGCCTGGTGATAGACCTCTACAACTACTATTTCTTCTTACTCATGGATTTTTATATAAATAACAACTTATTTTCTTAAAACTGTACTAAATCTTGAAAAATACAGGCCTGAATAACCTGTGCCTTTAACTCCATGATGGTGATGGATGGTGTTTAATAATGTATAGGGGTTCTTGTTGTGTTATATGCTCATGGATACACTGCCAATAGTTCGATCTACAAGTCGGGTTTAAACACATATTGGCTCTAGAGTAAGTTGAGGCCAAAGAAAAATTACCTATTAAAACACGATAGAGCTTTCATGTCTCTTGGCATCGTGCGAACTTGCCTAATTTACTTTAAGGATTGTTAAAAATCAACAAATACTTCTTAACAACGTTTTAATTTTTATTCTAGAACATTTCAAAGTTTGAGTCTAAATTTAAATTTGAAACATGTAAAGAGTAGTTAAAAATTCCTTATTACAAAGTTTCAGGTGCAATTAACAAAACAGGTAAGCTGCTATGGAAGGAGAGCTGACCAGCCTGTGCCAGCCTGCGCAACGTGTATATATAGTACAGTACATACATTTTATATAGTATATAAGTATATAACAAGTCTGACCTGCTCTGTTGTAGATGTGGGTGGCGGTGAACCAGGCGCTGTCTAACTGTAAGCCCATAATCATTCTTATTGCATGACCTCTCCGCTTACCTTACCTACCTTCTACCTAGCTCACTGCATGCTACAATAGAGCAATCCATTGTATATAATGTGTTTGTTGTTCAACATGTGCTAGATGTGCTCCAGAACTAGTTCAACGTTCATGTTATTTTAGCTTTAGAAATTTGTATGTGAGTTATTTGCTTCGTAGCAGCTTAAAATACAAAAATCAAAACCTTACATAGAAAATTGTTAATTATGTACACTTGTGTGTGAATAATTTAAATTAAATCAAAACTTTGCAACCTAAATATTGCTTAACTGTACACAGTTGAGATTTGAATTGTAGTGAAATCCGCTAGGGTAGTTTAACTACAACATTGATTGTATAGGCCACAAAGCTTGACTACAAAACTTAAAATACTTAATCGTTATTTTTAGAATATGCTTCAACCAATATAGAGTCATGTTTTGGCAGTAATACCGCTAACCATTTTTGCATTATTTTTAATTTGCTACCAAGGGAATACAATAATTATAGAGAATAAAAAACTGTTCATTTTAATAATCTTTATGTGAAAAGAACATCAGCTGTAATGCTTTTCTTTGGATCGAAGAGCTTCATTGTAAAGAAGTTGACCGTTGTAAATTAACTCTTAATTTACTTAATTTAATTCAACTATCGACCATAATGGGGTTTAATTCACTTTCTGAGAAATAATCGATTTCAAGTCGATACTAAACAATAACTGATAATCGTTCAGGACGAACTAGCGTAACAACGCTTCGAAGTTCCTTCTTTTTGAACTTCGATCATTTAACTTAACTTATTTAAAACTTAGTTCGTATCAAACATATTCAATTTAGGACTTAATGATTAAATATACTACTATTTGTTTATTTTTAAATAATACACGACCTCTGAACTGTTTTTTGTGACTACTACATGCAACATTATACAGGGTGATACTTGTATTGCGGGTGATAGGAGTGTCCATGTTAATTTTGATGGCAAACTACAAGTTAGCGGAGGTAAAAAACTGACAGACTTGCATAGACTTTTCAAACATTATTTTAAATGAAATAAAATATTGTGTCCCACATTTTTTAACGAAACTACCCGAAAACACGTTACACATTTCGGAAATGACTACTAATCTCGTACATGTACTTGTGTTACATTTGTGGTTCTAGTAAGTAACCTCTTTAATCTAATTCGTGTGAGATTCCATTATTTATAACTTGTGTATTACCTTACTGCGCTACAGCAATAACTGTTCAGCCAAACTCAGTTTTGTATACAGTTTGAGATAGTTTTATAAATGTTGTTTTACAAGGCAAAAGGGTAAACAGTTTGGCCGAGAGAGATGAATTTGGAAAGACAATCATGGTAGCAATAACGAATTGTGGTCAGCTGTTTAAGGGCGAGTACAAATGTATAAATTTGAAATTTTGAATATACTTTAATATACTGTAGTTTAAATTAAGTTCAATCAGTGTGTTGATTTTTTAATTTTATTAACTAAATTATTTTAATAATGATACTATTTTATTTAGTGATAAACAAAACAAAACTTCCACAGAAAAATCTACTAAAATTAAAAAGATGAACTTATTACCAAAATATTGGTCCCATGTTCCCACTGACTTACAAATTTAAAGAAGTAATGGAGTTTGATGAAAGTAATTTTTACATTACTAAGGCTATGAGTGATCCATAAAATATTACTTACCAATACCGTTACATAACTTGCAGTCAAATATTATTCAGGTTCTACCAAACATTAGTTATATTTCTATGTTTGTAATTATCCGTTAATTTGATGGAACATTTAATCTAAATTAGGGAAGGTAATCTTCGACATATTTCAAGCGTATGATATCATCCCCGATGTCCACAATGCACTCTGTTAGTGTAGGCTAAACAATATGGTGTTCACACTGTATAAAATTACCTTTTTACTTTAACTGGTTTCAATATAAAACCAATCGATACAACGATGTTATTTGAAAGGACGAGTTCACTATAAAGGGTTACTTGTTAAATTATTAGAACACACAATAAAACATGGAAGTACCCTGAAAAACATTTTAATTTCACACGACTAGTGTTCTAACGATGTTATTATATCAAACATGTTAAATTATTAAACGGTAAATCAAGGGAGGGTGTCAAAAAGTGCCACTCTAAATCGTTCATGTTATATAACTGAGATAACGCAGTAGACTATCTTTAGCTTTAAACACAGTAATAACACCATACAATAATTTAAATTCTTTAAAACAAATGTTTTTATTTTGGAGGTTTTAGATCCGGTAATTTTGTAGTATTTTTCTGAAACGAAAAAGTTTATTTTTATTAATGTAAAACCCCTTTGAAACCGGTTAACACCAATAAAATAAACTTTACTTTGTATCTGATTTCATTCCAAAATTAAAAGGAGCGATGGGAACACAACGCCAAGGATACAATATCCACACCGAACTAGGTATTTAAATGCTAATTGGACCAATAAACGAACTGTGTCATTTTACTTCTACGACTAAAATTGACCCATTTTAGTTCTAAAATCTCAAATCTCCAGTTTGTTCTAAATAGGTATTACCTTTTGGTTTGGCCTGTAGATCTCCCAACAGCTGTTTTCGGAACTGCTACGTATTTCGACACGCTTGTGCTATATCATCTACGTATGCAATCTATAGAGCAGTTGATTGATTTTTATCATTTAATTCTTGCCAGTTCTGTTTTATTATTTTTTATGAATTAGAGTTTCATTACATATATTTTTATAAATTTATAGTATAATGAGAAAATATTGGGGGTTTCCAAAAGTTTACAAATGTTCTAGTACCTGAGAAATAACGTTTACCATGATACATTTAACAAAACCAAAATAACGGCATTACAATTTTAAACTTTAGCAGTTGAGCTATCATTGTTATCATGAATAGTTTTCATTACTTTATACAGGGTGAATCTAAAATAGGGCGCCAAATTTCAGGGGTGAGTTTCTTATTCAAAACCAATGAAAAAGGTTCCTATAAACATGGGTCCTAAAATTCTTCGTTACCGCGGTAGCCGCCATGTTGTATTTTTTACTTAAAAATTCATATCTCCAAAACGGTTCGACTGATTGCATTCAAACTTGGTATGGTGTTTATGTGTCACAAGGTCTATTTAATTTCATAATAACATAAGTTCATAAAACCTTACTGAAAAAGTATGGCAGCTGTTTAAACTGTTCAAATTAAAATACCATGAAAATGGCGCATAATACTCGTACAAAAGGTTTATAATAATAAAAAAGTTGTATTTTTAATTTTACATAAAGATACAAACTCATTTTTATGAATTTTACATTAATATTTTCACTGTTTGTGTCCTTTTACAACTGGTACATTACCAGTTGATCTTTGATGTTCACATCCTAGGTGTACAAGTTGCACCTGTCAAACAGGTGAATAATATTTACAGTCAGCTGATCCAAAAGTGAGAGCTAATACCGCATTAGGTTTAAAAACAGCTGTTTTCAATTTTAATTGTTAACCAGCTGATAGCTAAAAGTATTGGCAAAGTTAATATTTATTAACCCATAAATTGTTTTACGCTTTCTTGATTGTTCTCATGTATCGTGGTCTTCCTCGGTTTTCGGTTTTAACTTGCAGATTCCCAGTCTCACCAAGCTTTCGAAAAAGGGAAGCAAAAGTATGATGGTTTGGTTGTTGTCTGTTAGGAAAAGTCGGCAAATACAATCGCGCTGCTTCTCAACCAACTCCATTGGCGCGCCCATACATAAATATTATACCTGCTTGTTCTTGATACGTATACTGAACCATTTTAACAAAAAGTCACAATAACGTAAAATCAATCAAGAAAGCGTAAAACAATTTATGGGTCAATAAATATTAACTTTGCAAATACTTTGAGCTATCAACTGGTTAACAATTAAAAATGAAAACAGCTGTTTTTAAACCTAATGCGGTAATAGTTCTCACTTTTGGATCAGCTGACTGTAAATATTATTCACCTGTTTGACAGGTGCAACTTGTACACCTAAGATGTGAACATCAAAGATAAACTGGCAATGTACCATTTGCAAAAGGACGCAACAAGTGTAAATATTAATGTAAAACTCGGAAAAATGAGTTTGTGTCTTTATGTAAAATAAAAAAATACAACTTTTTATTCTTATACACTTTTTGTATTATGTGCCATTTTTATGCTATTAGAGTTTGAAAAATGTAAACAACTGCCATACTTTTGCTGTAAAGTTTTATGAAATAATTATTTTTTCTTAAACTGAACTTATGACACATAAACACCATACCAAGTTTGAATGCAATCGGTCAAACTGTTCTGGAGATATAAATCTTTAAGTAAAAAACACAAAATGGTGGCTACCGGGGTTACGAAGAGTTTTAGGACCCATGTTTATAGGAATGTTTTCATTGTTTTTGCATAAGGAACCCACCCTTGAAATTTGGCGCCCTATTTTAGATTCACCCTGTATAACGTTCGTATTCTCTCTCTATCTCTACTACAGTCTACAGTATTCACAGAAGACAACCATTCCTACACCTGCATTTCCTCTGTTACTCGTACTTTAGCCACTTCAAGTCATGTTATGTATTTATTATAAGGAAGCATGCTTACAACAATAAGACTTTGTGGTATTCATCATCCATACCTATATTTTGCAAGTACTGCATAGTAGTTTTTTAAATGCCAGATTATCATATTAAAAGATTGTTTCATGGTTATAGTTTCTTCAACTTTCAATGATTTATTAAACACCTTTTGCATCTGCAAGTACTTAGTAGAGTTTTCAACTATAAACCCGTATGACAGTAGGCTATGTTCAGTATACTATCCTTGTGCCCTTTGATAGGTTCATGCGTCAAAGTTCAAAAACCTTACGTTCTAACTCTTTGTACTGTGTTAAAACTATGTAGGCTTTATTGTTACCTATTCTTATCTGGGTTTAGAGAAATAATACTAAACCATGAACTACATTGACTTGTAAACAGGTTAACGTACTTGTAAATAGGTATAGTGAATCAACGAAGAGTTTACCAGTAAGATGATTAGTTTGACGAACTACTTGTAGATTGACACAAGGAAGGGCTTCTCATTGAAAGTCCTCATTTGAAAATACACGTATGTTAAGAAACCGCCTCAGAGCAACGTGGACAAAAACACGAAAACCTTTTTGTAGTCAATATTAAAAATAGTATAATTTGCATAGAAAATCGGGCCCCATACAATAGTGGAACATTTCTTTCAGATACAAAACACATAAAGTTTGTCAACTTTGAAAATGTTTTCAAAAGTGAAAAATCTACTTGCGTAAATCCTTGCAAGGGCTCGTTTTGTCTGTTTAGCAGCATTATTAGAAATAAATCCCGTTGTTCAGCCAGACTACTCGGTGTTGCGTGTTCAGTCTTTCCCTGAGGCGGAATCTTACTACAATTTCAAGGTGTGAATGTTACTACATGTTACAACATGGAATGTTCAATGTGGTGGAAGTGTTAATGTAGTGTGATGTTACAGGTCGAGCCACAGTCCGCCGTGTGGTATCAGGTACTGAGTGCGAGTACTGATCATGAACTGCGGCGGGCTCGACTGTCGACCGACCCCTCGACCTGCCCACACTCCTTCACACACACTGTTAACTGATAATTGCACCGGATATTATGCAGATTTCAACAAATTACCCCACATTTGCAATTTGTTTTCAAGTACAGCTCTCCTCTAAAAATTATGTTCATGGTTTTTATGTTAAAAAGCCGATTAAGATTTTTGCTGTAGAACCTTTCTGTGAATTATTTACGTTCAATTTATTTACTCAACGTGTTTAAGAACTACCAGCTGTTACATCGAAAATAATTCGCAAACTTTCAAGACAGTTATGTAAATGAAACCGTTGTGTGAACGACGATGACTATGCTCAGGATGAACTCCTATTCTGTTGTGACTCATGGTTGGGTACAGAGCTCAACCAGACGTAGCCTATAACTTGAGTGGTGCTGTGCTAGTGGTGTGCGGCAGGACGCGGGTCGCTACAGACAGTCACTCCTGTGATAAGGGTCGCCGCAGTCGCTGGTCGCTGTCAGCCAGGTCGCCTCTCTTACGTTCCTCACTTGAATTCCTCTCGCCTAACTTATTCTAGTTGTATAGTTCTGTTGTACCATAGCTTTATCCGTCCTGTAAATACCCACTGTATCGTACCCACGAATGTACAAACATGCGTACGAAGTTTTATATTTATTTGTGTTACTCTATATAGATCTATTTGACGTTTTTTGTGTGTTCAAAGACACTATTTAACACAATAAAGTATTAAGCAGCTATTTTAGAGAGATAACCTAGTTAATATGATTAACCTTTGTGCAATGATAAATATAAATATTTATTTGTAAACTGACCTCGTTCGGTTTCAGTACAGGGGTAGCTTTTGCTGTTTTAATTCTTTGAGAATTTTCTCGTTCACCAAGATTGTAATAATGTCGTTAAGAGTTTGAAAAAATAGATGCAATTTTAATAAAAATAGTGTGAATCTTGTAAGTATTAATTATTTTCATGTTTGTAATAGACCAGCACACTCTATATACAAAACTCGTAAGTTAAGATGTATGGGCCATTTTTCAAAGACTACTAATGACCTTAAGTAATTTGCATATTACTAGCTGTTCTCTTCATATTGAGTTCAATAGAAATAAGTATACTGTGTAGTTTCCCACACTCAAGCACTTAATCCCACAAAGTTAGTTCCAATATTATATCCAAGAAAATCATTTGTGATGACTTTCAGTTATTTTGACATTTTTAAAGCTAAAATTAACATTTCCACAAAGACAGTGCCATATAGCAAAGCTACCCAAGATGTGCTGCAGTGAAGGCACTTTGTAAATGTACATTGCCATGTAGATATCATACTCGCTGTTACCATACAGTTCAGCTTTAGGATATATATAACTCTATATTATACATACTATGAAAGTCAACTCTCCTCCTATCGTATATGGTCGGTTTTAACATGTACTGATTCCATATAAACAATGCAATATTTAAGAGATATAACGGGTAAACAATACATCTTAAGGAAATTCAAAATAGTATATGACACTATATTAGTTTTGAGTTAAAACATGCCTTATAAAGAGACGAAAATACAGTTTTCACCCATTCAAACAAGTGTAATTTAAAAACTATGTTAAGTATAGCTAAGTAAAGAGTAGGTCTCTAGTATACAAAGCAATAGTTATAACTCATTTGTTATAAAATCATGTGTTCAGTATTACCTTTTGTTATAAATCACCTTTCAAAGAAGACACATATGGGATTCATTAGGTTAAGATAGGATGGAGTTGTTGTTGACTAAAGGCTTAGTGTAAGTCTTACAGTATACTTTATTCATGTTTTAGACAGTGTAGTATAGGACTGACAGGTCAAAGTCACCTACATCATTGTTAGACCAAATTGTTTTTGTTCAATTTGTAAATAAAAAGAGTTTATTAAACATGCTTAAAATCTACCAGTCTTTTATTTCCTCTACTATAGAGATCAGTGTTGCAAACAGTATGTATGCATTACTAATAGTGTTAAAAGCTGGAGCCTTAATCAGTAGTTTGAGATGTAATATACAAACAAAAAAGCTTTGTATGGTAAAGGAAAAAACATTGGCGAACCAGTAACAGTAAAAACATGAACCACTCTATCACTGAAATCACAGAAAAAACAAGGTAAATACAGCCTACAGCTCCAAAATGTGAATGAGTTAGATTTGGTCAACATGTATTTGCTCTGGCTTAAATCACTACTGGATCTGCCTTTGTTTTTATTTAGGTTTAATTTGAGAATAACTTTATATAGACTACAAATTACAACATTTGACAATGTGTAATATTTGTGTAGAAGTTTGTTACCGTTATTTTACGGTGTCTATTAATTATTCAACGATGACACTACCAAAGATGGACCAAAAATGTTTACACCTAAGTTGGATCCTTCATATAAAATTGGAACTTAAAACTGTATTTTCACAGAAACCTACCTCGAACCAGACACAATCTATGAAACCTGGAACACATGTGTCCTATAGGCAATGGAGGGTTAAATATTTAGTAATTAATAGAGAATTCACGGTCAATATACGAGAAGGAACACATGAACAAGCAGTAAATAAATTACAGCTCAATAACTCAAATAAATGAACACTGAATGTTCAACCAACCGTTAGTCGTAGGGCAAATTAACCTATGCTTGTCTCGTGTATTTGAGACTAGTTATTTTAGTACAAAGTTAGGTTTCCATGTAAAGAGTGTCGCGGCCTCGACCAAAAGCTGTCCTAGATTAAAATTTGTGACCGATTCAAAGTTCCAAACCACAAAACAATTTTGTTACAAGATTCTCAATTTAAAATATGATAAAATTGTAAAATATTTCATCTCCATGAAATAAGAACCTGAATTTGAATGTTTTGAAGAGAACTTAAAAGACTAAACATAGCCGACTCGTAGCCACTGGCTCTGCGTAAATCTTAGTAAATTTCCAGTAAGGGGTATAGTTTAGCACAAACAGTGAGTTTTATGCTCTAAAACTCCGTTTAGAAGCAGATTTTGATGAAACTCGGTACACACAATTAACCAATGTGGGTGCAGCCGTGTTGAAAAAACAGTTCTCAAATATCTTAGCTACCCAGTAATGTTGCAAATTTGTACATCACTGTTTTGCACGTCATGAGGTATGCTTGAACTGGTCCAAAAGAAATTAAATTAACGTGCCTAAAGTCAATTTGTGTGACGAATCCCAGCACATTGAATGAGTTGAAAATGCCTAGAGAGTAAACAACTCCAACTAACTGAGCTAAGGAGCCGTTAAATCTACAGCTGTGCCTACATCTAATCGCAGATGACGCAGCCAACTCAGCGTTCATACATAAGTTAAGCTCGTTTTTACATTGTGAGACAGTTTTTACTCCAAAAGCTTTAAGATTTTTAATCTGGTGAAATCATACATGGACACATGGTGACAGTTTTATTGTGCCTTTCTTGGGGTCTGTAAAATATAGGCTATAATTAACAGACCAGTTTAACCCTATATCTGGCAGAAGTGAGTGAATGAGAAACATTGCTTATTTTTGTCCATCATATACAATTTCAAAAGGTTTTTGGGTGCATTCATTAAAGTGTTGTATTTACCATTGCAGTATCCTAATCATTGCAGATTTCTTGAGAACCTAAGAAATAAAACAAGCCGACACGCAGCTAACCACTAAAGCACCGCTGGCGTGAGTGAATCAAATTTCTTTGACCTCCATAGTTCTAGCACCACAACTCAAGAGAAGATTTCCAAGGTGATAGGTGGGTTTACATCAAAAGGTCTAACGATTTAAACTTTATTTCATCGTAGCTGCTCAAAGCATATTTTGCTAAAACCACTTGAACATCTAATGAATATCGCCGTTCAGTTTGAGGCGATCACCACATCTCTCAAAAAAGTGAAGGTCGCTCCAATTTTCCAGAAGGGCGATCCCCATTCCACTCAAAGCTATCGCTCGACTTTAATCTTGCGACCATCAGCAAAAACACTTATCTACTACTGTATATACAAATCAATTCGGATTTTGAAGGGATAAATTAACGACATATCCAGTCGTACCTCTTGTTGACTTGATAGTAGGAGGGTTTAAAAGTAGAAATTCTACACCCAGTGTATTTCTCGACTTACCAGGCCTTTGACCGTGTTGGTCATAGCTTTCTGGTTCACAAACTAAGGTGGTTACGAGGAGTACCTTGTCATGCACCAGAACACATTTAGTAGGAGTTTAGTTCAGGTGGTTGGTCTACGTCAATGATGTTACATTAACGTACATCCTAATGTAACATGTAGCTTTTCCACTACGCAGATGACATGACACTCAAATAATTAATCACCTTTAAAAATATGAACGACACAATCCAACATTACTACGAGCACAACCTCGAAATTAATTTTAACTAATCTTCATTCATCCCATTCTGATCACGACAGACAGGACAGTATCAGAACGTAGTTGGACTCTTTAGCTACCCTAATTTCATTGTCTACTTGTAGTTTGATTGTGAATGGGTGGTTGGTTGATGATGGCTGATGATGGAAGTGGGTTTTGAGACATTCTTTATGTGAGCCTAGCTGTGGATACACCATTAGCTTCAGCTGCTCTAATCAGTGTTCACCCTTCTATAAACGTCTTTTGTAACGTTGGAAAAAAGTTTTAAAACCTATGTTTACTGCGCGATTTTTTATTGTGGAGAAGTAAACCAATTTTATTTTGGAAGTGGGATACGAGTACCTTTGGTAATTTATAAAATACTAGGTCACATTAAGTTTGATAAGTAAATGAACGCTAAGACATTTTTTTACATTTTACTTAATAGGCTAATGGGGCTTTGCAAAGTAGGATATATTAAAATTTACTGCATCCTTGAAAAATGATGGCCAATTTTCGGACATTAGTTAAAATCATTTAACACAAAACATAACATTCATCACATAATTCTAAGACATTAAATTGATTAAATAATTAAAGTAACAATAGATGTTTGATTTTTGATTTTTTTCAAATAATCTAAATTTATATTTTTAGTCAATGGTAAAAATAAGGTAAAGTCCCTAGAACTCTTCTGTGAAAAGCCCACTGTTCAGTTTACTCGATGGTGGCACCTTCATGACGCCGGCTAAGTGCTGCAGTGCAAGAGGAGCCAAGGCTGTGCGAAACACGCGCAGACGCTGGTTATTGCTGGCCAAGTAGTTGTTTTCTCTCCAGTTAAAAGCTATAATTTGCTTGGACATTGATTTTGGGCAGTGAGAGAGAGAGAGAGAGGCTACGCTGTGTGCGAGGCCCGAGGCTGAGTCACCGGGTCAGAGGTGAGCGGTGTCCGCTCTCTCCACCTCTCCCCCCTCACACCGTCACACACCACTCGCGTACAAGCAACATTACATGTACAAGCGCTTTTATATGTACTATGGGGGGTTTGGCCTTTTAGTGGCGGACAATTTAAGAATTTAGCCTCCACTGTGTTCTGTGTCCACTAAAAGTAGCCCTCACGTCCTACGTCTGAAGAAATGTTTGATTTTAACTGTAAGAGACCGGTAAAGTAATGTTCGAATTAAATAAGCACATACGACCAAAGTCGTATTGATTTTAAGAAAAGACTTATGTCTCGTGAGTTTGTCTGTAGAGATTCGCCGATGATTTTGCGCACGTGCATACATCAAACACACTACACCATTCAAGGAAATACAATTCTAACTAATGCAAATACATTAAATGTTTAAACACCAGATATTCCATCAAATACATCATTCTTTCTAAACACATAGTTGTAACATGCTGTAAATAAACCACGTTTAGATGGGTTGAGAATAGAGGGGAGTTCCGTGCGTGCGACATAAAATTGTAACTTAGATTGGTTCTCACAAACATGAATCATGCTTAACATTCGGCGTAACCAAGTTTTAATGAATTAAGTTTAATGCCGTTTGGCCTATATTTTATCAAAATAAAAATAAAACTTAGACAATCAGCTACTTATCCGCACTATAGTATCCGCACTAACCTTTGATTTAAAGGGTTTTAACTCATTGTTACCCTGTTTATACGAGTGGAACCTTATGCATAGTCACTTTTTCCATAATCGCAACCATAATCAATCTACAATATACTTTCTTGGTAAAAGAATATATGGAAATGGGTAGTTTGTTGCTGGTCTTAGATCTATTAAAATGTAGACCTAATAATTAACCATGCATAAGAATAATAAATATAAAACCGTACAAGCTTTATGAACAACATTATTTTATTAATTATAGAAACGGATGAAACCGGCTACAATCACAATACGAGCGGTCAGGCGGCGTTCCTCCTGGGACATCTGGTTGAACTGAGAGCGATATGTTTACTGATTGGCTACGTCACTTCATCAAGCTTGTCAAGCCGACAAAGGATCCCGCCCTATTAGTGCTTGACAACACTTGACACACTGGAGAGAATTGATGGACCCGTGTAGCACCTCACAGTTTACATGTCTTGTGCTACAAGTTGTTCAACACATTTCCAACCAAGGGAGTTCAAGTTGTTCTTGTTACTCATCATCATCATTCGAACATACTTCTCTTTTATTTGAGACACCGACCGCTCTTAGTGAGTATTTGGTATCAGGCGTTAAAAACATTATTGATTAAAACATGTTAAAGGCTGGCAAAATTAAAACTATAATATCACAAGATATATTGAGCTACCTCACCACAAAAATAATAATCACTACAAAAAACTAGAATCTCTTTGTTATTATGATTGTGGTTCATTTAGACAATACGTAAACCTTCCTTTTGTAACGAAACTTAAATAACTCAGAACCAAGCCGGTCATATTTTACACAAACATATAAACAACTTCTGGAAACAGTAGGAAGCCAAGCAGTGAATTATTCGAGAAAAGATGATGAAAGATCACGCCGGGCGACATGTCTCCAGATAGCATCTCGTATGAGTGAGGGAGTGTGTCGTCCCAAGGCCGGAACCCGAGATAATGTTATACTCAGTATTAAGTCTAATAATTCAGACAGGATTGTGGACGGGGGCGCGGGCTAGCAATGAATCGAGTGAAAGATTTTGCCGGTCGTGTGGTAGTTAATATTCATGCTGGGAGACAATGGGGCTCAGGAAGTGGGAGTGTCGGGGGCGTCTCCGTGACTCTGGCCCACACTGCGTCGCATGCGTCAGCATTCCTACTGTCAGCTGCATCAGGCCTTCCGAGTTCTGTCAAAGTACCCTTTCAAGATCAACCCTACTCCAGAATGTATCCAGTGCTGAGAGGTATTTACTCCAAGACTTCTACCCTCTACAACATATCCTACAAGTGCTTGAGCACTTCCACTGCAGCAAGCTACAATAACAGTATCTACATCTCATATCAGTATTCATTTTGTAATATATCTACTGACTACTGTTAGTTCATAGCTAGATATGCACGATTTCTGGCCTCATCCAGTATTCTCTTACTTAATCTTTTACCTTCTTCAGGATTTCCACCCCCGGCTATGTAAGTTGTAATACAGATTATGTTGTAATAGGTAGATGGCGCATAGATGACGAATGGCTGAGGCAAGAAAATCAACATAGTTCAGGCAGCCCGAGCACAGATAGCGCTGCTGTCTCTCGCCGTCTTTCTCCCTCACGCTACCATTTCTCGAGTTTGTCTGATGTCGATGACTTAAATGTGGTCAAGTTGTGCGATTTTCGAGAATGAACGAGTTTTCGATCTGTGCTTGGGCTGTCGGAACTATGTTGATTTTCTTGCCTGAGTCATTCGGCATATATGCACCAACTATGTATTAAAATAATCTATTTATAATAATAATATTTATTATAATCTTTGGTTATACCAATTAAATCAAGGTACTTCTTTGAGTAGTTTATTTCGTTTCATATTTAGCAAAACCACCAAAGTCTGCCAACAAATAGATATCAATTTATCTTTGACCATCTTTGCCAGATCCACTAAAACCGCTAGCCTACGTCAAGTCGTTAGTATTCTTTTCAGTAGTTCTTCCTGCATCAGTTCCATCTTTTCAAAACAACCTACTTATATAAATCCATCACTTCTCTTTTGAGCAGTTCTGTTCACCATCAGTTTCAGATTTTAAAATTGAGCTATTTAAAATAATCCATCTAATATGTATTGAAAGGAATCAAATATTAAATAAACATTTTTACTTCCATTTAACAACAAGACTAAACATAAACTAAAAAACATATTTTTATACAATAATAATAATTACATTTATGTGCCAATAAATCATAGTTTCTTGTGGTCTGCAATACTATATCACACCTCCTCACTAGGCTGAGCTCCTTCACTGCTGTTGGTTAGCACGTTTTTTGAATATTCTTCCGTCAGCTGTGATTTGCCAAAAGTCCTAACCCAACCGTTTTTCGATGATTCTTATCAAATAAATACTCTGTGATTCCTATTTTCCAGATAATTTTTCCATTCTTGTAGTCTGCCCAGTAAACATGTTGGTTTAAATTGAAATTCTTCACCGCAGAACTATTTTCTTCGGAATGTTCTGTTAATGTATTTGTAAGCTGTTTGCTAATTGTTTATTGTTTACAAATAATACTTATCTCTTGCTTGTTGTTACTAAAATGTTTTGCTCTAATATTTTCGAATAAAACCAACTTTCTTTTTTAAATTTTTAGAGTGTAACAACAGGTTATTTATATCAATCCATCTTAATATGTCAAACAGTTAATTCTCCATTAGCTCATGCATTGTTCATGCAAAAACACAAAACAAAACAAAAATACTGACCTTACTGTGTATTTACATTGATTTTACGAGACTATTATTTTCTTTACACATTGGATACTACACCTAAAACTGAAATTCATACTCATGCTACACTACACAACAATCAAATCAGAAAAAGTAACTTTTAGTTCACGTTTTGAAAATCTTTTTTGAAATGCTGGGAAGAAGTTTTTAACAACCTTATATACAATCTAAATATTAAAAACCCTCAATTAAAAAAAGGAATGTTAAAAGGCTACTTAATTAGTAAATTATTTTATTATATTGATGAGTTTCTAAGCTCTTTAGGTGCTTTGATTGTATTTTATGTATTTTTTTATGTTAACATTGTCTTTTGATTGATGTTCCACTGTTAATACTTTTTCTAATATCTTTTCTTATTATTCATTGGTTTCTTAACAATTTTATTCCTTCTGTGTATACTTGGTGAAAAATTGATGGTATTAATAAATTAGACATTTTTAAACTTTTCACTGAATTTTACTTGAAAGACCTAGCTTTCGCCGGCTAAGGCATCTTAAGTTTAATAGCAAAATACACATCATCTGTATAAATAAGTTGAATTAAATAAGTTGCATGAGTGTTTTAAAATAATTGTATATCTCAACCTTCTCTAACTTTTGGTAATATATTTATACCAATAGTGAAAGATCAAATTGAAGAAAAAGTTAGAAACGCAAAGAAAATTTTCGACTGATAGTTAATACAATATTATATCTAAATATAGAAATTTATTTTTTTGGGTGTACATATGTGTTTTGATATTCAACTTATTAATACAGATGATATGTCTTTTGTTCATAAACTGAAGATGCCTTAGCCAGCGAAAGCTAGCTCTTTCATATGAAATTCAGTAAAAAGTTTAAAAATGTCTAATTTATTAATTTTAATTTTATTTAAATAGTTTTTTTGAAAACGAAAATACAGTTTTACTGGTGACAACTGAAATGTTTTTGTGTGAATCCTTAATTTTACTTGTTTGAACAGTTTTCCTACGCCAGCTTTACATTTTAACATACAGTTAATTCGATATTTCATCATTACTATCTGCCATAGTTCTACTCCCTTGAATAGTTCTTCCTCCATCACCCTCAGCTTTTCGAGCATAGTATTTCTATAAATTCATCGTTACAGTTGAACATAGTTGATCGTCATCAACAAACATACAATTAGATGTTCCTCAAGGATCTATTCTTAGGACACTGCTATTCCTAATATACACTAACAACGTATACACTAAAACCGATTCAAACTATTGCACTACTTTAATGTTCAAAGCTCATTTAAATTATGTAATTGAGCAACTACTCGTATCTCACGTTAAACGAATTTCGCAGTTCAATGTTTTAAAAGTTAATATACCTTCATACACATTGATCAAAATCTAACTACAATATTCTATTTGCAAAAACAATTAAAACAGTTATTGTTGTCAATGGACAGTTATTACAAGACAGAAATACAGTCAAATTTTTTGGCCTTCATGTCGATGATAATTTAAAATGAAACACTCATATTTACCATGAAATACCTTCGGTCATTTTTATTATAAGATCTCTGTTTTGCAATACAAAACGAAGTTTTACTGTGAATTAATTTATTTTTATCTGTTGTAAGAAATCATCACTGGGATCTTGCGCAGATCACAATATTTTAATAGCTAATTTTCTTATCACACATCCTTGGATAGTGTCCTCTTGGGGCTCTCCTTTGAACTCAAAGGCATCACAGGGTAAGAATCATCATCGCTAATGAATTCAGCCACAAGAAAGATTTAGCAGTGTATGAAGAAGTGAATGCGATTATTGAGGAGATTTCTATTAGAAGAAGCGACATTGTTGTTTTAACGTAAAAAGAAGATGTGGGCTTACTTTGGGCCCAACCATACGTTTTGAAATTAATTAGTGTACGCTGATCAACAAAAATTAGTGAACGAAGAAAAAACAACATATACATTTACAATCCCACCATCAATTATTATTCGGAGTCTTTTAAAAGTGTTTGGTGAGTTCTGAGCGAGCCAAATCATTTAGCAATTGTTTTACAGTTAAATTAATGAACCGCAGGAATAGCTAAAATAATAATTGGACTAATATTTAAACGAATTCCTTAGTTGTATGGATATAAATTGTAAGTTTGTGTTACTCGTTATTTATGTTTTTAATTTTTAGATGCTTTTGAACAACTGTGTTAAATGACAAACACATTACTACAGTTAGTTTTTTTTACCAGTTTATTCCCAACAGCTCCAGCCATTTTATTACATGCAAGCTAATGTATGAGTTATTCAGTAAGTCTACTTGTTTCATCCTCCGTCAGCACCTGGATTTTCACTATTAATATTCATGAAGGAATCAATCATTACGTAACAAGTATTACGCCGTCAGTCAGTATAAAAGCTGAATAAGACTTATTTCTAATTTCATTAATCCCGATGATTTTATACATCTCATGTAAGTGTTTTCTCCGAATGAAGCACTCAATCAAACTTTTATTGTATGTGGCTGTCGGTTTTTAGTTTCTAGCTAACGAAGTGGTTCATTCAAGATGAAGTTACAATGAAAATCGGACAACTAGTCTTTACAGAAACTCATATCTAGAATAAAATATACACATGTTTCTTAGTACTTCCTGTTAAATGGTATCTGTGAGGTGTCTTTTGACATTGAAGTTTTTCCACAGCAAGCTGGGGCAAGAGATACTCAGACGGAAATTAATTTGAGAAACGCAATTAATAAGACCACAGGTAGTAGACAGGAGACAAGCTATCGACAAAGTATAGTTATTGTAAAAAATCAAAGCTTGTTTCGGGAGACAGCGGGTGACATCCGGTGCGGGACCAGGCTCTAATTTAATGCTCATCAGAGGTTGCAGATTGTCTTCTGCGGGTCCAAATAGCAGCTGTCGCTGTTCGCCGAACCATCGCCGCTTCCGCTCTCCACCGCCACTTCATATCGGTTATTAATTATCACAAATAACACGTCACCTTGATTCAATAACATGGTCTGACACATCGGGAGTCCCGTGTACCTGCAGAAGTTGGGTCCTTATGAGTTAGTTCCTGCACCTCCCGATACGTCTGCCTCTAACCTAGGCTAGTCATTATGCGGCAAACTATGGGGACATCTGTTCAGTGTAATGCTATTTATCAATGAGGTCTTAGAACTACTCAAAGCAGACAAATACTTTAGTTAGACCAATGCTATTAAATAATAACTGTTCTATACAAATTTAAGGCAACTTAATTTATTTGATTTTACATTTTAACAGTTTTCCTACGCCAGTTTTAAATTTTAACATAAAGTTAATTCGATTTTTCATCATACTATCTGTCATAATTCTACTCCCTTGAATAGTTCTTCCTCCATCACCCTCAGCTTTTCGAGCATAGTATTTCTATAAATTCATCGTTACAGTTGAACATAGTTGATCGTCATCAACAAACATACAATTAGATGTTCCTCAAGGATCTATTCTTAGGACACTGCTATTCCTAATATACATTAACAACGTATACACTAAAACCGATTCAAACTATTGCACTACTTTAATGTTCAGAGCTCATTTAAATTAAGTAATTGAGCAACTACTCGTATCTCACGTAAAAACGAATTTCGCAGTTCAGTGTTTCAAAGTTAACCTTCATACACATTGATCAAAATCCTACAATATTCTATTTGCAAAAACAATTAAAACAGTTATTGTTGTCAATGGACAGTTATTACAAGACAGAAATACAGTCAAATTTTTTGGCCTTCATGTCGATGATAATTTAAAATGAAACACTCATATTTACCATGAAATACATTCGGTCATTTTTATTATAAGATCTCTGTCTTTGTAATACAAAACGAAGTTTTACTGTGAATTAGTTTATCATTATTTGTTGTAAGAAATCATCACTGGGATCTTGCGCAGATCACAATCTTTTAATAGCTAATATTCTTATCACACATCCTTGGATAGTGTCCTCTTGGGGTTCTCCTTTGAACTCAAAGGCATCACAGGGTAAGAATCATCATCGCTAATGAATTCAGCCACAAGAAAGATTTAGCAGTGTATGAAGAAGTGAATGCGATTATTGAGGAGATTTCTATTAGAAGAAGCGATATTGTTGTTTTAACGTAAAAAGAAGATGTGGGCTTACTTTGGGCCCAACCATACGTTTTGAAATTAATTAGTGTACGCTGATCAACAAAATTAGTGAACGAAGAAAAACAACATATACATTTACAATCCCACCATCAATTATTATTCGGGATTTTAAGTGTTTGGTGAGTTCTGAGCGAGCCAAATCATTTTGCAATTGTTTTACAGTTAAATTAATGAACCGCAGGAATAGCTAAAATAATAATTGGACTAATATTTAAACGAATTCCTTAGTTGTATGGATATAAATTGTAAGTTTGTGTTACTCGTTATTTATGTTTTTAATTTTTAGATGCTTTTGAACAACTGTGTTAAATGACAAACACATTACTACAGTTAGTTTTATTTTTACCAGTTTATTCCCCAACAGCTCCAGCCATTTTATTACATGCAAGCTAATGTATGAGTTATTCAGTAAGCCTACTTGTTTCATCCTCCGTCAGCACCTGGATTTTCACTATTAATATTCATGAAGGAATCAATCATTACGTAACAAGTATTACGCCATCAGTCAGTATAAAGGTAGAGTGGTAGAGAGGACTCTCATATAGTCTTAACTTTCGCCTGAAATAAAGACAATTTTTCATTTCATTTTCAGTTAATTTTTATAAAAGTTGAATAAGACTAGGTTCTTACTTCTATTAATCTCGTGGATTTTTATAAAGCTCATGTGAGTGTTTTTCTCCCAATGTAGCACTCAAACGTTTATTGTATGTGGCTGTTGGTTTTTAGTTTCCAGCTAACAAAGTGGTTCAATGAAGTAACAATGAAAATCGTGTCGGACAACTAGTCTTTACAGAAACCTATATCTAGAATAAAATATAAACATGTTTCTTAGCACTTCCTGTTAAATGGTAACTGTGAGGTGTCTTATGTTTTTCCACAGCAAGCTGGGGCAAGAGATACTCAGACGGAAATTAATTTGAGAAACGCAATTAATAAGACCACAGGTAGTAGACAGGAGACAAGCTATCGACAAAGTATAGTTATTGTAAAAAATCAAAGCTTGTTTCGGGAGACAGCGGGTGACATCCGGTGCGGGACCAGGCTCTAATTTAATGCTCATCAGAGGTCGCAGATTGTCTTCTGCGGGTCCAAATAGCAGCTGTCGCTGTTCGCCGAACCATCGCCGCTTCCGCTCTCCACCGCCACTTCATATCGGTTATTAATTATCACAAATAACACGTCACCTTGATTCAATAACATGGTCTGACACATCGGGAGTCCCGTGTACCTGCAGCAGTTGGGTCCTTATGAGTTAGTTCCTGCACCTCCCAGATACGTCTGCCTCTAACCTAGGCTAGTCATTATGCGGCAAACTATGGGGACATCTGTTCAGTGTAATGCTATTTATCAATGAGTTCTTAGAACTACTCAAAGCAGAAAAGTACTTTAGTTAGACCAATGCTATTAAAATAACTGTTCTATACAAATTTAAGGCAACTTAATTTATTTGATTTTACATGCTTACAATACAGATTAATAATCCAGTTACATTGTAGCATTTATAATACAACTATTTTACAAAACCAGTTTGTATTAGTCCTTCTTCGAAAAGTTTCACTTTAACAGCTAGACTCAAAAATTACATGACAATAAATAATGTATAGTAACAATGAATATAAAAATAAATTAATATAACAAAGAATTAACAATTATAAATATATACCAGGACATTTACTTTACATCAATAATTTACTCATCGAACTATATAGTTAATGTAATTTAACAAACAATAAATATAGACACCCAAATAAAATAATGGTATTTATTTGCCAACTTAAATATGTATAAATATATATTTTTAAACCACTTGTTTTTAAATCTGATTGTGCTTTACAGACTGAATACAAGTTTCAATTACATGATAGGAAAATAAGAATTTAGACCACCTTTTACTGTTAGAAAAATGCTATTGGTGTTGTTTTAGGCTATGAAAGGCCTTATGGTTATTTCTACTTTGGCCAAACCGATTTTACCAGGGCGTTAGGAATGTCTTTAAGTAATCTGGTTAACTGTTGGCTAACCTTACTGCTCACTGCCACTCCACCATGGTTTATGTCTGTTGGCTAAGAAATTGGTGGTTTAATAGCGTTGCTTTACTTCAATAACCTTTACCGGTTGAAGCTTAGCTGATTTAAGTGTCACTAATTATTGTTATCATTTAAAATGTAACAGCTCTGAGGTAGGTTAGTAAATAATGTATTAAGTTTTGAAACACTGCGAGAACAAAATAGAAATGTTTAGTAAAATGGCAAGTACGAGATTTTAACATAAACTGCAACATTAACATTAAACATTCAGGTTCTTCCATAGTTAACAAAAAAACTCAGACAGAAGGAATTTTCGTATTTAATAGTACTCCTAGATGTTGCGCAAGTATTTAAGAATTCACACAGTTTGTCAGCTTTTATTGGCGTAAGCTGCACCTAGATTAATGGTATTCCTACTTTCAACGATTATGTATTTTCTGTGCGATATCTGCTTTGCACGTGTTTCCCCATAGGGTAACACAATTTCGTCGCACATTAGCCAAGAAAGCCGCCACATTACCGAACTATACTTTTACTCCTTCAAACCTCGGCCAACTAATTGGAAGTTGAATCTTTAAAAGAGGAAATAAAACCCTTCAAAAGATTTGGTATTTCTACTTACCAAGTAAATGAGACCTTTTATACTAAAACTTTAAGTCTCAAGGGCAATTTTAAAAGAACCGTTTCCCACAAAAAGAATAACTCAAGCAATAAAAGATAGTATCCGACTTTCACAGTAGCTTTCAGATTTAAATTTACAGGGTTATTCAAAAATAATGTCCTACTTTCATTCTTATGTTACTTTTATAGTATGAGTGCTTCATGAATAAATTTACATTTCGTTGAAAAGAAGAAGTTTCAAAGTTTTGTTAACATATACTGAGGAGTAATTTACGCTTTTAATTACCAACAAAATACTTCCCATTCAACACAAGATATTTTGCGTTCTTGAATTTCCAAAAAAGCCAGTTAGTTCAGGTCAGCGAGAGTTTCGAGATTTATGATTTCCTCGTGAATTTCTTTTATGGGGCTACGTAAGGGTGAGGTTTACATTACCCTCTCTGACAAAAATCTAGGTGACCTGTGGAACCGTATCAATTTGGAAAAGAGTTCGATTATGGGCTAGTTTTTGGCTCATTACACTAGAAGTAGCTCTGTTACCTTTACCATAACCTTCCATTAAAATCTATAAGGTTGAACCCAAATGTTTTTAATTTACTCAATAGTCTCATAAAACACCTTGATAAGCCAAACGTATAACGTTTCGTGCTTCCACAAATACAGCTTTGCTTTAAAGTAATAATTAAAAACTATTGTTAATTTCACCTTATTCACAAATCTTATTTTTAAATGTAGCTGGCAAAGTTTAGTGTGCTAAATGGAGTGATAATCAAGTGTTTTAACTGGCAGACAGTGGGATGTCGTCAAGCCAACTACTAGAAAAGCTAGACACAATGTTTAAAGAGTTGAGAATTTCAATAAACCTCTAATTACAGCGAAGCAGTAATTTTAATGTAGAATCGAGTTTTGTCATAAGTACAATAGTACCAACAACTCTTTGCTTCTCCATTCTAGTTCACCACCTTGCAGCCACTGAACGAAAGCAAAGTTACTCGGGTGAAAAACTCGAGAACAGTCTGAATGAAGACTACTGAAAACAAATAATGTGAAAAAAGGTTAAAATGGCTTCAAGAAATACTTTACGCAAGAAACACTCTATTGTAATGTACTCGTATTTAGAAACAGCAACTGATGAACTTTTGGTTCATTCATTAAAGAATCATCATTAATAATTTAAGAATCATAAACTTGTACTTGCTAACTCTTGTTTTTGCCACTATCCTATCGGATCACTTGAGTAGCAAATTTAATTTTTTCATTAAATGAATGGTTTTGTCATTATATTTAAAAACTGACAACTCCATCCGCCATCTTGAATTTAATTTAGTCCTGAAATACAAATTTATTTAACAATTCCTTATACTTAGCTTTGGTACAAGGTATCTTCATACTAACTTTTGAGGATTGGTAAATTAGCGACCCAAACTTTGAACAAAGTATCGATGTAAAGCTGAGTGGTAGATTTGAAACAGAGCATTATAAATTGTGTAATCACGAAGTGTACCAAGGAAGACACACCTTTAAAAGTGCTCTTTTCACTAGTATTTAATTTATGTATATGCCTATTTAAGTAATAATTAACGAAGGAGAGTTATTTGAAAATAGGACATTATTTTGAATAACCTTGAAAAACTTCGGTTTTTAAAGACGATATATCAGATTTCATTGTCGAATTTCAGCAAAATCCCATCTTTCGTATTTTTTTACTGTAGACACAGTTTGTTTCGTTATCATTCGTAGTCTCATTTCGTTTGTGAAATAGTAGGGCTACAACTATTTTGAAAACGTATACTCAAAAGATACGTTTGGTACGTCAAAAGATAGTATGGTACGAATTACGTTGATCATTTTCGAACAATGCGGTCTCGGCAGATGCAGCGTCGTGCGGTTGAACGTTGCGTGAGGCCGCGAGATTGAATTGTTCGTGCGCGCAGTCTGGAACAAAGGTATCCAGTGCGAATTTAAGATTGTCCACGCATGAGTAGAGAGTAGAACAGAACAATGGATGCAAATGTCAGAGGTGAGCAGAGCAATCAGAGGCCTCGGCGGTGTCAATCTCGTGGCACAATTGGCTGTCCGTCATGCACACGTTCAAATTGTGGTCGATTTTGTTATTAAAATTACAAAATTCTGTGTTTGTGATGTAGCTAAAGAAATGATTGTGAGACCGAAAAGTGGAAAGAGACGTCTTCTGACTTAATCGAACAAATAATGAAGGGTGAAGAACAAATTCTAGGATGTTTCTTCAGGTTGTATATTTATACAGCCGTTATAAATGGATTAGTGTGCATTTAAAACTTTAACTGCGCATTAACTTTAACCTTACATACAGGACGTCATTGTACGTAACAGAGTCTTTTTGAATTAGTTGCCGAGATTTAGAATGCGTCTGCTAGTGTTTGATTATAACAACATTATTACTTTTATTTAAACAACTGTAAACCACCCAAACCATCTATGATTTGAGAAATTCGCCTCTGAAATACTTCTGAGCCTGAGCTTATGCCAGAAGGTAAACACTTGAAAAAGTACAGTGTGATGAAAGTTGTCAGCTTGTACGAGTTTTCTGCTAATGTAATTTGCCAGAAACCATTGGCTGCGTCCAACTTCGAAAATATATACGCACCATTTAGTTTAGAAAGGCACTTAACAACAGTGGGAAGTAGCAGTAATTCACTTTTGATACATTTGTTCAAACTTGTGTAATCTACACAAAAAGGAATTCGGCCATCCTTTATCAGAACTACAACTATAGGCGAACACCATTCAGTTGCTGCTGTGACAGCCTCCATTACACCTTGAGAAAACATTCTAAATAATTGGTCATATTTGGCTTCTCATCTTCAATTTACATGTACATTAGAACTATGTTTACACTTTGATCTAGGCATATTTAAACTTCTGACACCATGACGAGTAATCTAAAAAAGTACTTAAAATACAGATGTGGTTTAGGTTCCTTGAATTAAATCATTCACAAATTATTGTTTTTTATTTTAATATTCCAAGCACTTTGCTTATGCTTTTTAGAAAGTTGTAAGAACAAAGCCACTTAGAAGTCTTCATTTATTTTCAACTCTTTCACGCATTTTATTTTTTGTATTTTGGTTTCGTCAAGACCAAATCGGTTTGCACCATGAAGCATGAAGCGTGTTCATTGTCCCTGTGTTTGTCCACAAGGCGCACGTGACGGACAGCCCCTGTCCCCAGGAACCCGGTAGTGGTGGTGTAGACTAGCGGATTTCTCTTCCCACGATTGTCAGACTAAAGGTAACTGAACTGTGCCTCTGCTGGGTCATCGACTCGTCAAAGGCCCTCGTCAAACAAAGCGCACAACGTTTCCGGCACAACAGATACCGCAACATCTCCTTTGTTCTCTTAATTCTATTATCTATGTTGCCCCAACACAGTCTTTCATTCACGACCGCCACGGCGCAGACAGCCACTTTAACGCTTTTCTGTTCCGACCTGAAACATTAACGTTGGGATCAAAACAAGTCTTCTTGTGTAACTACGTAGTAGCTTTATGTAAAGGTTCGTAATTCATGTTGTGACTCAGTTTTGTATTGTAATTCACATTAAGTAATTAACTTTGAAGGGAAAATTAACTTTGAATGTCTTAAAAGTTTGCTAAACTAAGATCCTGATTATTTTGGACAATATCAAACTGATCCAAAAATATTGACACAATATTATCTGAGGTCTATAATTATTTGATCTTTGAAGAAATTAAGTAAAACTTAGCCATCGTTGAAATGAAATGAAACCTATTTCTTTCCACAATGTTTTAGAGGAGTTCGCTCAAACTATTATCTGTATGATCTATTATCGAAGGAAAAAGGTATCGCCTTTGTTGTACTCAAAACTTAAAATTCCTTTTCTCTTAGATCTCGATGTCTTGATCCTATAGTAACTAGAATGTTCAAGCTGTATTCAGCTTTCAAAGAGTTTATGCCTATGTCTAACATAGTCAACACTAAAGACAATACTGTACATTTAACACCACCTTGCCATTAAAAAGGACGTTGTTACTTATATTTCATGATGAGGAGTTGTTTGTAAGACATTATGAGCAGTATTTGGTAGTTCTACAGTTTTAATACAGGCTTATTGTTGAAGGCATTAGCCACTAGTAATAAAGGCAGTGCCATCAAAGACGTGATAATTGTATTGAGTTTTCAGTTCTTAATACCATTTCAAGTTCAACTGTCAACTTGTTGGATATCACTTATGTAAATGTGTAGTATTGTATGTTATCGAAACTGTAGATGATTATGAAACTGGCTCGAAGCGGCGAGGTACGTATATGAGTGTTGTGTTGACCAGTGATTGGGACTCAGGCAGGTAAGCAGCTTGTTGACAGATGGGTGAGCGGGACGAGGTGTGTGGCGGGTTTACAGTCTGTTCTTAGTTCTGGGTGGCCCGACTCGCACCTTTATTGCCTTACTGACCCAAAAACAACCGATAGGCAAATAAGCGAGTCGTGTTCCACCCACCGTGGCCGCAGCGGGGACTCTCGGCGCTAATGTGTTAATTTCTCAACAAGAACCTCTCCTTCTTTATAGACTGACTCGTCCATTGAGTCGCGGGTTTAGTGGGAGCCCATTGACTGCTCGTGTGCGGAATGCTGTTGTGTGAAAGGTTTGCCTGCAAACAGCTGAGAAGACACAGCTGTGATGTAAGAAACCTATCAGCTGAGTGGCGCACGCGAGAGATGGGCTACAGCCGCACTCCACTGTGCTTCATCCGGAGCTCCTCCTAGCCAAACTCATTTTGCGAGTGCCAATAAACGCCCTTCTCTCTGATGGATACTGGATAGTTTTGATGTTAACTTTCCTTTGAGTATTCATGAAAAGTGATCAATTTTAGCTTATATCAGATTTATTGTCTCTCATACTACAACTATCATTAACTCTTAGTTTTCAGGAAAACCTTATATGCAACTTGGAGTTTTATATTTTTAATATAGGAAGTCTTTGCCAGTTACTTAGGAAAAGATAATCAATAATTAAAGCCATATACGTTGACATATTTTGAATGATGTGTTGTATTACTATATGCAATGACTACTGTATTAGTTAATTTGATTTTGAAGCATATGTTTAGAGCATTGTAGTTTTGTTTTGTTTTCATTGAGCTTAGGTATGTGTAAAAGATGGATGTAATGCTTTGAGTATTATAAAGTTAATATTTTATAATCCAGCTTTATTCCTGTGGATAAGGTAACGCTATATTTTCCTAAGTAACCAATTAGAGTCTGGCTAAATCGCAGGTATTCTACCAACATGATGAAGTTTTTTGTTTGAAGGGACATTAAATATTGATCTTTATTGGAACTGGTGGAGTACAACTTCTTGATCCATATGGTTCTATTGAGTACTCGACAAAGTTATTACCCCCATCTCCATTGATTGTACAACTCTCAAGCTACTTTCTCCCAACCAACCTCAGAAGCGTGGAGGTCTATGATCAAATTAGGTGTATGATTTCTGTTAGGATGAGAAATCATTGGACATTTGACCAAATTTGGTGTGACAGTTTTGATAGACATTTCTCAAACTTATAAATGAGAAGTTCTTGAAACTGTTGTTTAAAATTTATTATTTAACTTTGCCTATTACTAGAAGACTCTACGTAGAAGAATCGCGGACAGCTGCATCATAACTGGTGAGTTTCCTGTTATGATATACTGATCGAATACTTTCAAAAGCCATAGAACTAACAAACATTTGATTAGCTAGACCCAATTTGTGTAAGAATTCTCACCTACTTATACTTTATCGGCAGTACTTCAATTAAGGTGTAAAATAGTATTATGGTCCTGTACGAACTTTAAAGAGTTTAAACATGCGTATTTCCTACAAAAGTTGCTTTTGGGGAAGTCGTTTGTGATACACTGGCTAGTTTATGGCTTATTCCGGCTTGATATACTTATTTTGGCTTATTCCAGTCATATATTTTGTACGGTCTGCTCGTGTGGGATCTCTCTTCTTCAGTATCGAGTATACACCTCTTGCAACAGAATGCTGTGCGTAGCTTGGCAGGTGTGAGACCACATGCTCACTGCAGACACCTTTTTATTGAACCGAAAATTCCCACTGTAGTTAATATTTATATTTTTCACGTACTGTTGTATACTAAAACAAATTTAAATCTTTTACTCGAAAAAAGAAATTCATCAATATAAGACCCGTGGTAGAGGTCAAATGGATATAATTTCTCATACATTGTCCTTAATAGAAAATTCGTTTAAGTTGAATTGTATTTTTTAAATAAGCTAGGCTTACCTGAGGGTGCAAGGAATATTAATTTCAATCACTTTAAAATCAAAGTGTATGATTGGCTACAACACAATCCTTTTTATTAACTCAAGGAATTTTTAGAATCTGAAATTAACATAAAGTTTAACTATTTATAATTTATTTTTATTATAACTGTAATAATTTTGAATGTTACTCATTACTTTAAAGACGTTGATATGTTGGTATTTTGACGAATCCTATTTCTTTAAAAGATCAATGGAATAAACTATTCTGATTCTTATGTAGACTGCAAATTCAGTTGTAAAGTAACACGAGTGATCTTGTCATATTCTGAGGAACAAGGTTTTTGTCGATTATTCAAGATTGACAGTTTTACAGTTAGGTAGTACTTTGGAAATGTAGTCATAAACTAGCCTGTATCGTTGTTGACTTGCAATATCACGTTTGCAACTTTTCTTGAAATATTTGCTTAGTAAATCAATTACATCTATTTAGATACTTCTCCAGTAACAAAAATACTTCCTCTATAGAGCAGAACCCAGTTCTTAGTTTTTCTAGTACTTCGTATGTTAGATGTTCATAACATATACTGGAGAAAGGCAGAGTTATTCCGACCCCTCCATCATTTATAACCCAATATCACCAGCAGCATCATCGATTACAGCCAACACTTCATTCATGTACTAACCAAAATGCTTGTCATGACTGTAAACCCATTGCAAATGTAAATAAATTTAAATATCTTGGAGTCATGTTTGATAATCGTTTAAAATGGGATGCTCATATAGAATACCTAAACAGCAAACTACGGAAGTTCATATATATGTTTAGCGTTCTCAACCAAATTTTAACCTTTGACTTGTTAAAAGCTGTGTATTATGCCTATGTACAATCTCTGTTACAATATGGAATCATTGCTTGGGGAGGTGCCCTCAAAACGATAAAACAACCTTTAGAGAACTCAAAAATGTATAATAAAGACAACATTACAGAAACCTATTAAATATCCAAAAGACCTTATTTTTAATGAAATTTTAGTTTTTAATATTACACAACTTTTGTACGAGTGTTAACAATGTTTATTCATAAAAATAAACACAACATCTTTTCAAAAATAAATCATAAGTACGATACAAGGAATTCAAGGCTTATAGGAGTCAATATGCCGCAGGCATACAAATCTATCAATTATACTAATTCATTTTACATCGCTCATCATTTATACAACAAACTTCCAACAGATCTAAAAGACGCCCACAACATAAGGCCTTTACAAAATGAAAATCAATCAATGGTTATTACAAGTTAGCATACACACTGTCAATGATTATATTAATTCAAATTACTTATACCCTTGACTCAAAATTTAATATCCAAAATATAATGTATAGCTTTGCATATATCACTATTTTATTATTGTTAAATTCAAATTTTACATAAATTATGCAATTATTATTTAATTAGAAACCTTTGCAAATAATTGCACAATCAAACTTACATAATTATATTTTAATATTAACCACAAACCCCCCCTCACACAGGTAATTTTACCCATGAGGGGAGGTACATTGTAATTATAAATTTATAACAATGTAATTAGACTATATTAATTTATAAGACTATTATAAAAATTTGTAATGTAAATATTAAATGGAAATAAATGATTTTTATTATTATTAACTAGGTTAAACTAAGTAGAAAATTACAAAGGTACGATTCTTCATTTACTTTTACAAAATAGAGAGAAAAAATTTATTGCCAAATTATGTACAGTAAAATAATTATTGTAGAATAATAATACAATCATCCATCCCCATTCATACTCTTGTCAACATCGCCCGACCACAGACATTACCGATCACTAGTCACTCGGGTTGTCGGGGGACAGCTGGGTAGACCGCGTTTACTTTAAACTAGCTGAGAGACGAGAGTACCGCGCTTCGCCTCGGGGCTTTATTAACACAGCTTTGTGTATATTAAAAAAATGCAAACTTAAAAGAAACAACAAAAAATAGTTTCCTATAATTTATATCCTTAGAAAACCATTTAGTTTGCCTGTTAGTTCACCATCTTCTCCTTATAAGACGTGTTGCTAATTATTTTGTAGATGTTTTATGGATATGAAATACAGTATAGCTAAAGATACACTGCGTGGTGGGCTTAACCCTTTAACATACATATCAAGGAGTAATCTACCCTCACCTGTGCCATGGTTTGGTGTTAAGGGGATATTGCACAAATACAAAGTTGTCAAAAGTGTTTATTTAAAACCCATCGTAACTATCATAAATCTGTAATGGAGTAAGTCATGCGAGCCAGCATTCGAAAGTCCTAAAGTTTTGACTCTTAGCACAAAACATCATCAAGTCATAACTATGAAACTGCTGTAAAGAGTCCTCCTGAGTGCAGCGCGCAGACCAGCACAATCAGCCAGCCTCGGTAACCCCACACGGACACGGCCACGGCACGTCACGGTACGGCACGTCACCGCTCCGATGATCTATGGTCAGTCAACAACTATCCTCTGTTCTATTAATTAGTCGCCCCCGCTCGCCGTGAATGAAGCCACTTTGACGAGGAACAAAGAGGAACACGCGTTGCCCCCCACTGTGGCGCCCCCCGCGGTCTGCCTGCGAATCAACCCATTTGTTCCGATCACACCTGCAACCCTATCGGAATGCCACCTCCCATCACGGTGCCTTATCAACCCACAGTCTATCACAGCTCGACACCTACAGTGCAAGTACGACCGGTTGGCTATCAGGCACCAGCTTAATTGTCAGCTGTTCTTCGGATTTTCGTGAACATTTCTCACTGAAATACAAAAACATCAAACTGTCTAATAAATGAACTGTTTTATTCCTTTTATTAGACAGTTTGATGTTTGCATGTCTAAATCATAATAAATAAGATCTAAATCTAACAAGATCCAGTTCTTGAAGGTATGTTATATTTCTCACTGGTTTGCCAAACAGCGGGAGGACGTAAAGGTGATGGTGTTTACAGGAAAGTAAGAAAATAATTGGTTTTATGCAGACGATACTGGGTAATTCGAAATCTAATACGACTATTTTACCCTCCAAACAACCCAATAAACTCAAAAATTGAGGGATTTTAACTTAAGGACGACGGATTTTGCTCATTGAAGTTGAACATAGCCAATTAGAGTCTAATTTTCAAATCAAGAAATATTCAACAATCAAATACATATCTTCAACCATTTAAAAGTACGATTTTGGCATAAGAAATTACGATATCAACAGAAAACTAACAAATTATAGATGAACCCTATACATTTTCCTTTTCAAAACATCTCTGCGTAATTTGTTATTTTCAAGCCTTTAATCAGAGGAGGTTTATTAAAATAATGCGATTTTGATTATATTTATAGCTAGTGATGACGAGCTTTTCAAGCTATTTACATTACGTCGGATGACTGAGCTACCACTTGGAAACTGGAGTCTCAAGAAAACCTTTAGTACATTTAAAATTAAACCTTAAAATTGAAAGAATAAATATGAGATGACAATATCTAACTAGAACAGCAGAAAGTCTATTTTCAAGATACAAGAAGGAATATTTCATCTTTTGAGTTTTTCTTGTTGTTCTGTTTGTTTTTATCAGGAAGTTAATTCAGACTCTATTGTTCAAATTCAGTGCTTGTAGAAGACAGATGAACGATGTTCATGCAACAACAGTGGCTCGAGAGAAAGCTCCCGTCGCCGACCAGACGCAGAGGAGAGGTTTGTAACATTTGTCTTGAGATCTGTGGGCTGAGGATGTCAACATAGTGCCATCAATCACCGTGAGAAAGAAGCCCTGAAGAGCATGGCGGCGGCGAGGTGGGCCGAGCGACGCGGGAGGGACCAGGGAGCCCACCGATTTGTTGTGATCATATCTGAATAAACAGGTCGATCGATAAGCGATAATCAGATTATAGCTGTCAATAATTGCACGGGGTCCCACGCTTGTGACGCTAAGCGGCTGGAGGCTGGCTGGAATCCTGTCCAGTGCGGCAGTGCCTCGGTGACAGCAGACTGTGTTCCTTACTCCCACGAGCCGGCACACACACAGCGCATGCGCACCACACACCACTTCACCACTTCACTTACCTCAGGCGCAGAAACTCTCTGAATTGTGAATTGATTTACTACATTTAAATCTGTCCTAAATGCCATTTAACTTTGTTTCGTATTCGTCTTAACAAAAAAGAACAGTTGACCAGATTGAACAAATTCATTTAGTCTGAATGGAGTAATTGGTTTATCATAACCTTCAATGAGATTCTAGACTCTTTTACTTAATTTTTTATCTCCGTAGTTTGCTTCATCCGCCTATTCTGCTCCACAAACCAAGCAGACGGCACAAAATAAATATTGTGGATGTTGAAATTATGTAAACCAATTCAAAGAGTATATTAAATGGTTTTACCATATCAACTACAAGTAAATAAACTACAATAATAATAGTACTAGTAACGTCAGTAAACCGTATAACCAATGCATAACCTGCATGAATTAGATCGATAAGCCAGTAAGTGTGCAAACGTAGCACTTGAATCGTTCAAACAGTATCAGTATAAGTCCGATATAAACAGATTAGACAGTATGCCTAACTCAAGTCTTGTTGCTTGTGACTTCTTTTTATATCCAAGAACAGGAGGGAGCGGGACACCTAATATTAAACCACACAGGGTTATTGCCAGTGTATATACGCTGATCCTTTTCCATTTCTGATCTCGAACCAAATGTCTTAAGTAAATCGTAAAGGTTATTCTGTAGTCAATGTGTTTTAACAATTCGTTATTGACATATTCCTTCGTAAGGAGGTTAACAACTCAACCTGATAGCTCAACTCATTATACAAAGGTTGTTCATGAGAGTTTGTCATCCCAGTCAATTTATGAAATAATAGGCTAGTCTTTTGCGATAAAAACGGCTGTCTCGCCTTTTTGTGCCAAGCTCATATGAAAACAGCGTTAATGGAAAGCCACCATAATCATAGACGTGCTTAAAGAACACAGAGACCTGCGACTAAATCATAATTAATTCTACAACAAGTGCTGCAAAATTTCGGTACGTATTGGTAAAGCAATGCAACTGTAGGTAAGGTAAGGTAAGGTATGGGTGCAGCGAGGTGAGCGAAGGAGTGGCGGCGGAGTGACAGCGCTCGCACACGAGGCCGAGGCGAGCTCGTTAATAAGCAGAGGAATCCCAGTCCGGCTCATTATGCAATTCATGATTAGTTTAATGAACGTGAAAGTAAGCCGATCTGTCCGGCCGCTAATGCTTGTTAAATAGTAACACATGTCCACTAAACCGTGCTGCTGCGACTGGTTCTAGAGTGATGGCTCGACCTTGGAGACGCAAGGCGCGCACCTTCCACGACAAACTTCCTGAACCAATGTTGAACTGTTAGTCTGTCACTGTTTAACTAATGTGCGAACTAACAGCGTGACCATAGTGTTTGTTAAATGCACTTCTTTTGTTGATCTTTTGAAATAAAAGTACGGTTTAACCTGAAATGTTTAGGATATAATTGCAACACGTACTGCATCACAGCGAAAGTTAAATCAGTAACTCAGGTCATAATATTTTCGTTACAAAATAATTTAGAATATTTCATCATAAACAAAATGCTGTATATTTAAGATCCACATGCTCGTGATTTTTGGAATTATCAGTAGAAAATCGAATGACTATTTTTAAAACTCCTTAATACATATATAAGGGGTTGAGTAGTTTGTACATGAGCTCTGTTCTGAATGGATCTTCAGTAATTCAAGAAAAGCCATTGTGAGACTCAGCTGAAGATCTGTTCAACATTCATCCTTAACTGAACATATACTTCCAAACAACAAACCTGCAGAAATGCATTAAATTGGTTACTCGTCTGTTGTATAAATACTTAGAGTTAAAGTTTAAAACTCGACGCAAGACGATTCCTGTTTTTTCAAACCTTTATCAGTCTTAAATTGTCATCAGTTGAAAATAATCAAGTCATCCAAATCAGTTTTGACAAAAAAGTTTAGATTTTAACAAAGACTGTAAACTTCGGAAGTTAACCGTTAATAAATGAACACATTTAAATAGGTTAGTTCCCAGCTATTTCAAACCAAAGTTGTCGTTGGCTGAATGGTGGATAGCATATTCTACTATTTAATAACAATGTCACTTTTCTCGTGGCCCCAAGGGAAGGGATTACTAGTCAACAATAGTAGGTATATTACCTAGTGATCAGTTAGTTAATCCAAATTTTGTAGCTTAATAACATGATTTGCTAAGTGTTATTTAATGTGACTCAACACGACGTTAACGCTAGAAGAAGTCTTTCAAAGAGAGAGATGAAACATAAGTAGCGTTATTAAGCTACAACTGAACTATCCGACTTATTATAAGGTAAATTTAACCAACCATTATTACCTTAAACAACTGAATACTTCTTCTATGATTGTTTGAGGAAAAGAAAGTTCATATATTAATAAGTTGTTCGTAAAACAAAAACAAGCTATAAGAAGTATATTTAATAGTAAAAGGAGATCTAGTTGTAAGCACATTTTTATTGAACACAATATTATGACTTTCCCCTGTATACGTAGATTTTAGAGTGTCTAATCCATTTAAAAACCAACTTTTGAATATTTCATCAAACAACAAAATTACAAATAATTATAATTTAAGAACAAAAAATATTAAAATACCAACCAACAATTTCAATTGTTATACTAAAAACAAACTATGCATCGTCTAAATTGTATAATAAACTTCCAAATAACTTGAAGCAAGAAGTATCATCGATTTCCCGGATAAATATTAAAAAGTATCACTTGAAGAGGGCCTTCCACTCCACACACGAATACATGATGGAAGAAATATGTGAAGGTTAGCGTTGTTTTCCTGGGTCTATTGCTTGTTTATTTGTTCCTTTTTCTATGTTTTTGTTTGTATTCCTATGCATCTTGTATGTCATGGGTTAAATATTTTTCTGTAAATAATATACTGCAGATATATTAAGTACAGCTTTTAATTACCCAAGTCCAATAGACATTTATATGATAAAATATTATTGTTTTGACCCAAGGATCATGTCTACAAAGTATGTCCAGAGAGTTCATACACCCATAATAAATTATAATTTATAAATATAATTTATTTAGGTTTACCTCATTTTTTAATACACATAATTTAAGCTGAACTGAAGTTAAAATTAATAAAAGCCAAAAGCAGGTGCAGAACCAACTAAGACGTTATTCACCAAATATCACTAGATGGGATCAGCAACAGCTCCAGAGTCCCAACTATGCAAAAACGCAGTCTGGAGATAGCAGGCCTCTGGAGCTGGAGACTGGTTGTATCAGTGAAATCTCGACTTTGAAGAGTCTCGATTTCGCTTCCGAAGTAAAATGTGCTGTCCGAGGCCAGGGTATGTGCAGTGTGCAGGCAGACACCACACGGGACGAAGTTTTCATCACCCGTAACCTGAGCCGACCTACTATCTGATAAGCGCGCTCTCCCCACATCCAAATTAAGACCTACAACCGCCCTTGTCTCTATTAGTTAATACATCAAGTGGTCGATGGGTCAGAGATAGTCTAGTGTTACTTGTGGATTGCACTGTCGCCACCCAGTGTCTACCCTTGCCGGACTGTCAGTAGATTCGCATACTCTCTCAATCCAACTGTTCAATCAAAACTGTTTATTATTTTATAGTTTCCGTAACATTAACCAATTTTTCTTGAATGATGAGCTCTAATATTAGAATATTGAAAGAACAAATTTAAAATGAAATAAAAGTTTTAATATTGGTTTATTTTTAACAACCAATTTGTAAACCAAAATACTCAATAACATAAAAAGGTTGCTCTAAAACTACATACAGCTGTTCAATATCCACCTTTTCTCTCAAACCTTAATCAAACCCTTAAAAATTTAGAAATAAGTTAAAACCCGGCTATTAAACTTACAGTGTCCAAGAGATTGTTGAAAGTGTAGCATAACTACGTAAATAAACAAGTGTAAGAAATATTTGGCCTAAAAACTAGATTTCCGAATTAGTGAGTTAAGTACGTTCACTTTAGGAAGACACCGTAAATCCATTTGTAGGTAGGCTTTACAAACAAAATTGCACCATCCATTTACAACTGTCATCTTCGCAGCAATCCTCAAGATCGGGGGTAGTCATCTACTCGTTGAGAGTTGACTGTTTTTAGCAGCTCAGCCTTGTCCAGTTGTTGATCTATCTTGTCTCAAAGTCTGTCTATCTTGTCTGAAAGCAGGGCTTTTCCAGAAGATTCTTTTCCTCTTGTTTCTTTCCCCGTCAAATGAACCTATAAACCTAGTGTTAAAAAAGTGTGTTGTTTTGTATACATAAACAACTTTTATTGTACTTGTAGAAGACAGTCTTAAAGGAAAAGAGTCATTTTCCGATACACGGTATTTCAGTGCCGGGCCAATTGCTATTTAAAGAGCTTTTCTGGGTCTTAAAATTGGTAAGAATGTTATGATCACTACATTATATTTTGTAAGTATATGTTAGGAAACCTAACTTTTTAAGATGATAAATAATAATGTTTTAAATAGAAAAAAAATCAAAATGTGTTATACTTAGAAGAGTGTTAGTTAAAACAGATTCTTTCATTTCTTGACTAAATACACTACTAACAGTTACTGTTTTCACTAGACTATAATTATGTTGTACTTGTAGAAATGTTAGGAAACTATTCTCAGTAATTAATATTTAATCTTGCATCATCACAGTTTACACTTTAAATTTACGATTTCTATTAAACATTTTGACAAAACATTGGTTGAATGAATGGGAGGCTGGAGGCTGAAGCAGAGTAGAGCAGAGACGCTGCACAGGAAAGACATAAGTAACATGGCGAGGCGAGGTGGGACAATGGCGTGAGTTGTGAGTCCAGGCCGGCGGTCTGTGTCGCACATGGCGGGCGAGTAAATCAGCCAGTGACACCAGACTCTGCAACAATCACAGGTACATCACACAGCCATCAGCCAATCAACGGTACATCACTCAGTCATCAGCCAACCAACAGTACATCACACAGGCATGGTAACCAATGGTATATCCCACAGCCATCAGTTGTTAATCAATGGTAAATCACTCGGGCATGGGCAAATCAACGGTTCATCATCCATTCAACGGCCCATTGCTTGGACATGGGCAAGGTACATCCCACAGCCATCAGTTAATCAATGGTACATCACTCGGGCATGGGCAAATCAACGGTTCATCATTCAACCATCATCCATTCAACGGCACATTGTTCGGACATGGGCAAATCAAAGTTACATCCCACAGTCATCAGTTAATCAATGGTACATCACTCAAACATGGAAAAATCAATGGTTCATCACTCACACATGGGAAAATCAAAGGCACCTCATTCAACCATTACTTCACTCAGCCACTCTCTTTCAACGGTACATCACTGAGGTATGGACAATTGAATGGGTCACCACCAGCCTTAAGACATTAAATCCAGATATAGTCAAATAAATGGTACATCTCTCATAAATTGTTACATGAATGGTACATCAAAAAATGTCATCAAATCAACGGTATCAACGAGCTAATCACGAGTATATCTCACAGCCATCAATCAATCAACGATACATCATTCAGACATCAACCTTACATCACTTAGACGTTGTCAAATAAACGATACAAATTTCAGATATAGACAAATTAATGGAACATCACTCAGCTGTAGTCAAATCATTGGTACATCACTGAGGCATTGTAAATTGAGCAGTAAATTATTCAGACATCGTCAAATCAACTGTACCTCGCACACAAACGATCTGATCTCAGGTACATCACACAGCCATCAACTAATCAACGGTACTCAACATGCACTCAAACATTACTAAATCAATGGTACATCACTCAACCATCAGACAACCAACGGTACATCACTCAGGCATCAGCAAATCTACGGTACATAACTCAGCCATCAGACAACCAACGGTGCATCACTCAGGCATCAGCAAATCTACGGTACATAATTTAGACATGATTTTGGTACTTTATCTAAACATTGGACTTACAACAGATGAGGCTGAAACTAACTTGTTAATTCGGCAACCTCTTGATAATATTCGCACTATTCAGATTGTGCGAACGTTCCTAGATAGAATATATCCATGTTATGATGTTGGAATATCTATAGATTATTCTTTAAAAACCATGTAGTTTTCTTACGTAAATGTAGAAATAGTAGTACAACGTACTTCATAATGATAACTATAACAATAAATATTTGCTTTGGACAATACAAAATTTCTACCGTGTAGCAAAAAAACAAAAACAAATAACAATAACATGAAATGAACTAGCTCACACTTACATGTAACATCAAACCTGGCTTTGGGGGAGGGGGGGAGACAAGCTAAAAACATTTGAACTATAATAACTAGCTGATGTGCCCGTTCTACGCACGGGGGTAGATCATACTATCTGTGGAAGCACTCAACAACTGCTTTACAAAAAGCTGATTAACTCATTAACTGCTTCCTATTTTGCTCCCTCCATCTGCATATATACTTCAAACACGGGTAATCCAATACTCTACTATCCTGATTCCGCTACAATACACCTATCCACAAAGTTAACTTCCATATCCTGTACCTACCACCCACCAGTGTTCATCTTGCTTACCCAGAAAGTTAATTTACCTTGCCTGCTCAAACTTCCCATTCGTATACAACCAGTTTACCTACATTTCCCAAAGACATGCCCTAACAATTTGCTCCAGTCCCGTTTATAGCTACCTGGTTTACTCACGTTGTTCTGTAATAATTTGACTTAACACTCATTCCTGCTCCTACGACCTAACTAGTAGACTGAATGTAGGATTAATCGATAATGGTTAACGACCAGTTTCTTATTGACAACGTTCATAAGGCGTCCGCCGAAAACACTATCTTCAGAAAACAACTCAATCCACTAACTTTGAGCCACTGCCATTTACATTTAAAAGAGTGTATGGCGAATAAGGTAGACTATGTCACTTCGAGTAGTACATCTAACCAGTCTTTGAGTGAAAGCCTTGTGGAAGTGGCCACATCGGCCGAAAACCACATTTGTTTTAAAATCAATGCAAAACTCACAGTAGATGGCTCTTAACCAGCCCATAAAGTTTCGATTACATTTTTTCACAGCAGTTTTCGAATGAATGTCTTACTAACATCTTGTCGGAAAACAGCTCAAACACCCCTTTTGTTTTTCAAGGGGCAATTCCCCAAAAATACATACCTAGACCTCCAGTTTAATGATTCTGTTTTTGCCTGGTGAGTGCTGAAGTGGGCAGCTGGCCGGGGTCCCACTGCTTAGTCCAACAAGTAAGTATTACAAACTACCGCCATTTTGTTTTTAAACTTTGTATGACCTTGTAAATTAACTTAGACACACAGCGCACTGTACTCGGATATTATATAAAGCTTCAATCATACGTGTGCAGTAAGCTTTTAGATGAAATATTTCGAAAACGACTGTTTAAACGTTACACACAGAAATGTTTCTGTCTTTCCTAAGTGTAACATAAAAAAATACACAGAAGCTGTTCAATTCTAAACAATGTGACGACGAAACGTTGTTATTCATATAGATGATACAAAATAGTATATCAAACATCACAAGGTTATTGGACACAACCTTGATTCTTTTCCTTGAAGAATTCAGCTAATGACTCAGAAAGCTTAGGTTGTTGAGGAGACACGGTGACATTGACAAGAGTGAAGTGAAGTGAAGTGAAGATGGCGATGCGTATTGTGATGTTACGACCGGTGATAAACCGTCAGAGAGGGCGAGACAGGCTTTATTGATGGAATATGCCATAAACACCTCTTCACTTCAATCCTCACTTGTTGGACTAGAGTAGTGGAACCCCGGCCAGCTGCCCACTTCAGCACTCTCCAGGCAAAAACAGAATCATTAAAACTGGAGGTCTAGGCATGTATTTTTGGGGACCTGCCCCTTTAAGTTTGGGTTTAGCTTTCTTTGTTTGAAGTTTGGTGTTGACGATGGTAGCATTTCTGAGGTGAACTATTATTGCGGGCGTCTTCCATAGTTCTCTTTCCATAGTTCTGACTTTAGTGAAGTAATAGATGGATCTGGAATCTGATCCCGTCTTCAAGTGAAAGATAACATAGAAATTAAAACCATAACACAAATTATTGAAAATGAGCTAGCTTAAAGGCAATCAGCGGAAGGGGACCAGTCACCCACCACCAAACAACATCAGTTTTTCTTTTGTTTTACCTTATTTTTCTGTTATGTTTTGGGTTATTTTTCACCTGAAGACGGAATCAGATGCTAGATCCCGAAACGCCGTGTTCTTCTTGTTTATGAAACAACCATGGAAAAGGTTCGCAAAAATATTTTCACCTCAGGTATTACTTGTTGTAATGCAAGAGGTCAAGCCATTCTGTGAAAGCAGTTAACTGAATCGTTACAAATTGTACTGTTTCGTTCTTTAACGTTTTCATTCTACAAGATCAATTTAACCTTTGGAGTACTGTTAGTATTTAACATCAAGAAGTGAAGAATCAAGAATCTTTTATTGCCAACATTTTACAATCATTACATGATAAGACACATTATACAAATCATAAAGACATTTATAGATAAAGCTTCAACACAGCTTCACTTTTTAAACATTTAGTTTGAAAAGGGACTTTTAAGCAATTTACAATTTATTAACTAATAAAACTTAGAAATAGTAGCTTATTTAACTTGGTTTGGGATTTTGTTAATTTTGTGCATACACCAGTACACAAATACATGTTTTCAAATATTTGCACCATCACTAAGATAGACACATGCCCTAAACTTAGTAGACAAACTATGACTGTGACATATTTACAAAGCTTGAAACTGATTGTGCAAATAAACATAATTAGCATGAGTGATGATGGTTCGATTACGTAATAATGATACCACTACAATTTTTAGTGTTAAGTTACCTGCTACATCAGCACAAGGTACATTTCAAACTACATATCCACGGGGACCTCACGTGGCTATAAAATGATTAGATAAAACGTAGATTGAACATATCATTTACATTTTTATTATATTTTATTATACAATTTCATTGTAATAGTATATTTCATCACTAGGTCCTAAAGTGACACTTTTTGATACGAGCTCAAGTTTAACGTCCGAGGCGTAGCCGAACGATACTTTTTGTCAATATGCAAGTAGAAGGAGTTGTTAAAATGGTTAGTTAGTTAATTTTAAAACATTTTGTAAAATATTTTAGAGAATTATGGTGTCAAACGCTACAGTTGTTATTTTTCATTGTTTTGTATAAACAGGTGTTCATTTGATTTGCCATTGCCAGTGTTACGATTGGATATTTTTAGTCGACACATCGCACTCAATCTAAATTTAAATTACCTATGATTTAGATTGATATTCACAGTTCAGTTGTTGGTATCGACTATAAACAATAATCGAACAAATCATTCAATTTCAAGAAAACCATTAGACCAGCTGTCCATGCCACGAAAAGATCATTAAATGATTTTTTCTCCCCAGGGAGAAAAAGACCATCAAAACAGTCCTTTATTTACCTGGGTTAAAAGTGACACTTTAGCACTGTCAATGCATGTGTCTTTAAGCAGCTGTTTTCGGAGCAGAATGACAAAAAATAAATTTATTGTATTTAATAGTACATAGTAATAAAATCCAACAGTTATATGTTTATTTTTATTAAAAATATATCTAATGGATTTTATAAAATAAAATAAATTTATTTCACATAGAACAATTCTTAGAGATAGATGGCTCTACAATAAAAAGTATTCATAGTTTAAAAAATCTTTAAAAAACCACAAAGAAACAAACGACATAGTTGTCTATTTAAAGCTTTTACTGTGAGATTAAAAAAACGACGTTTTAGTAAAGTATTTGACACTTCATTTATAGTAAAGATGGTACGCCTGGATAAAGGTTAATACCTACTCTCGTTTTCTATTTAACTTATCGGAAATTTATTACTGAGCATATTTCAGTTCAAAATGTTGTAGTTAGGCGTCAAGATGGGAATTAAGTAAGCTAACCTTTTAGGAATAACTTAATATGCGTCTCACTTAAAGTAATAACTTTGTAACAAAATTTAAAAACAATTGTACAGATTCTTACGATCCTAAATTGTTAATGTAAGCTAGGAGGTTAAAACATTTATTCCCAATTAATTCTTTATTAAAACTGTCCACTTTGCCTTTTCTAATCGATTGATTGGTCTAGTTTTATAAGACAACTGTAGCAAAATTAGTTCTTATAACGAAATAAACGAATCATGACTTGTGCTGGTGATTTAGATCGCGGTGTCATTTGGTTACAATATAAGTGTTAACGCACATATGTTTTGATGATGAACGCATATAACAATATTTACTATTAAGGCTCCCAGATGAATATGGATTTCACGATTGCAATACTAGTAATACAAGTAAAGTAGTAAAGTAATAATTGAACATCTTAGATGTTCAAAATCTTTTAATTGTCATCAGGTAATGCATATTACAATTTCCAATACATTGAAATAAAACTTCGATGAAAAATGAAATTCTACCTTTAATTTTCAATAAATTCTTTTTACTCATTCACGGTGCGTTTTTTGCATTTAACAATGCGTCTGGTGGATTATTTATAAAATTGCCTTGTTTTACTTTGTGTATTATGTTTTTGGTATATATTGCTGATATTGGTATATATAGTTTTTTGTGATTTATTATCATGTTCGTTGAACTAAAAATATACTATCTAAATGCAAGTCCATCAAGATTATTACCATCCAAAATAATGTTGATGATGCACGTACACGTTAAAAAACAAATCAATATATTTGATTTACTGATTGATGATACATATAGGCCTAAATTATATTAGGATGTCTTAAAATCTTAAAACATAGTTTACATTTTAAACGGTTTTCTTGATTTAAACAGTTTATAAAAGTATACATGTATATTGCGTACGTACCTTAGAAACAAACCTTACAAAACTACCAAAATATTATTCATATTATTCCTGTTTAAATTGAGAATGATGAGTAGGACACTACAAAATCGTAGTAAATAATATAGCAATACATTTTAAGCTAAGATTCTATAATAGCCAAGCCCACAGAATGCTTAAGACATGCATAGTTGCACTTGAATCTCAATTGATTACTGATTACGGATTGAGTTTGATCTTAAATAAACTGCAACTTAGCAGAACAATCACACGGCACAGACAGCGGGCACCATTGTCGGGACGTTATACGGCCCTGATTTCCAAGTATAAAAGCTCGTGGGACAAGTTTGCATTTTAGTGAGGCACAACAAATTCAACCCATCGTGTGGGAGTCAGAATTTGCAGTCTTGTTAAAATAACGCAGCTCCGCCTTAAGACGAGGATAAATCATGTAATTGAAGGCCGGGCCAGCGTGGGAAACCGTTCCAGCGTTGTGCGCCCCTCAGCTTCTATACTGTATTGCACATTGTCTCTTCAATCTGTAGTGCACAGCAGAGTAGCTATTTGCACTTTATAGACAAAGAATTTAATATATTGATGGAATATTTAGAATCAGCCTAGTAAAGAGTCAGTGTATGTGATGTGAATGAAGCTTTGTACAGCTTTGTGCGTGATACAGCTACATCAACTCACCCTCTAGTATTTTAATACAAAATAATATTTATGGTAGGCCTACTCGTGTTTGTAGCTCTGCAAGGTCTTAATAATTACACACGGTTTGAAAGATTACCGTTATTATTAGATGTATCGAATGGTTAAAGCCTTTTAATATTTAAAGCAGTAAATTATTGTGGTTAAGTTTAAAAACGATTTTAAAAGATAAAAAGTCTAACCAAGTTAGTATAGTTTCCCAATTTTTTCGGTTGGATTTTGGCCAATTGTCATGGTAGAACTAATATAGTTGTTCAGTTAAACCTATATTTTCATAATATGTTTTACATATGAGTTGGTTTCACCACGTGCACGTTATGGGAACGCTCAGCATGAAAAACTGTAATGTATGTACTTTTATGGGCTTGGCGCGCACAAGCTTTCCGTCAAACTTTCCCGATAGCCTTAATCTCATTAAAACTATCGCGTGACCAAAGTGACAGCGCATCACTGTACTCATACACTTACAAATTAGGTTGAATTTTTATAGAGGGAAACCAATAATTTCAAATAAAAAATCATGATTTCTCAAACACAATTTCAACTAATGCATTTGAAAGTAAACTTTTAAAGATTTGTTTTCCTCTTCAAGAACAACAATACAAAATGGCATAACAACATTTACAATGACTTTCTAGTAGTAAAGGTTATTAAATTTCCGGAATCAAAAGAAGAAAAATTTTACTTTGAGTTATAGAAAACCCTCGCATTTAAAGTGTAACGATGTTTTGCAGAAGATATACGATGGTAAATTAATGTTGAAAGTTAAAGAAAATATGTAGCTAAATACGTTGATACTGAAGGTCTAAACAATTCCAAAATATAACATACTACTCTTTTCATTGCAAATCTTTAGATCCTAAAGTGAAGGCCTAAAGACTGAGACATAGACGTTTTATCGTCGTTGCTTGCATGTGTCAAAACCCGCTGTTTTAGAGCAAAATAGCAAACAGATTTTATACAAATATTCACAAAGTACCTTTCGTTATCTTTTATAATATTTTGGGCCAAATGTTTCTTATTTATCAGTTTTAATTTTACTCATGAAACTCAAAATCTTTAAAGTGGCCTAGTTTTGATACAGTATACACGAACATCTCTGGGTTGGCCGGTTAACATTTCGTGCTGGCGGCTTGGAAGCAAAAGGCACAAAGACGTCAAAGAGCATACATTCTGCAGGCACAATATTTGTGGCATATGCGGCGATAAATCAAGCACTTGGTGCACAGCCGTAAATCGGCATTAGAAGTCGATATTTATAGAGGATTGGCACGACCACTTACCGGCCTGTGCGTAAACAGGGTGAAATATAGCGTCCAACAAAGCAGACCGAGTCATCGCGTGATCATAGCTACGAGTCAGGTATAATCATCAAACCTATCGTGTCTAAGCAACAAGGAATTCATCTTAAAGGACAGTTCAGTGTATGACTAGGTTGGTGAAACATCTTACATTTGGAGCTCAAAAGAAAGCGCACCAACTAGCAGTATAATTAAAGGATATAAATCATAAAAAATGAACACAATTAAACAGAGCCAAATATCGGCTACTTCAGCTAATGAATAACTAACTACTTGATTTATGTTCTAGGAAACTTCATGAGAACAGAATTACTATTTTTAAAATAATGGCGTGCATTTGAAAATGATAAAATTTAATTTTAACCAAAAATTAAAGAAGTTGCTAGCATGAAATCCCAGAAATATAGGTGTCGCGGTCAGACAAAGCAGCACGGTAGACAAGGCGAGAAACCGGCGTGTAGGTCACTTTAAATAACCCGAACGAATTAAAGGGTTTCCTTTAACCATACATACAATTATTTGAAATGTCTCTTTCAAACCCAATGCTATTTTAGTGATTAAGAAGAAAAATTTACTTTATTGTGGATAACTACAATGGCCCATCATGGTCTTATGATTAAACCATATTTTCCCCCCACATATAAGTGTAAATGACCATAAAAACATAGCCAACGCGTAGCCACAATCACTACCGTGAATCTTTGCGAATTTCCTGTAACAGAAGAGAATTTACACCAAAAGATCCCTTTTGTTAGGGAGTTACCTACAACGATGGGGTTTTATGCTATAAAACTGAATTTGCGATCTGATTTTAAAGAACATTTATATAGTTATGTCGTATTTAGACATGGAAACCTCAAAACACATAAAAGAACACCACGCACCAAATCAACAGAAAGAAAAGCTAGCCTCTGGAAAGTATAGTTAGTTAAAACCTGTGATTACGTACTTAGAGCTAGACACCGAACAATCTGGATTTCTTGTGGTAGACACCAAAGAACCTCTGCTAGGTTTCAAGTTTTAACTTAGCCTTCATGACACCTTTCCAGTTGAATTACTTAAGGTATGGTTATTAAAGTTTTCTTTATTGGAAACATTGATAAACGTATTAAAGATATAACTTTAGACTATTCTAATAACTATAAGAGCTTCTAGATGATATATTTGTTTTATTATGTTTTAAGATTAACTATATACCTTGATCAGCACATACTCTCATTTCCTACATAATGTTTATATAATATAAACAACATGTATAATTAAAGTTATTAATGTACAACTTTTTATTCTCCATTTTACTTTCGACATATTAACCCTATTACTGCGTTTGGATATCCATAGGAACTTTGCAATTACAAAGAAACAAATGCAGTTTTCATGTTTGAGTTATAAAAGTGGTTATATCGTGCGTTTAGCCTTCATGACAGCTTCCCAGTTCAATTACAAGCGGTAGTTAAAGTTTCCTTTATTGGAAACATTGATAAACGTATTAAAGATATAACTTTAGAGTATTCTAATAACTGTAAAAGCTTTTAGATGATAATATTTTGTTTTGTTGATTTAAGATTGACTATATACTTTGATGAGAATATAAATTTTCTGGTTAACAGTTTTTGTTTGAAAGTGGATAAACTACTTTTATTAAATATTTCACAACATTTTTAATGAATGCACCTTGAACTATGCATATTTCGGTTGATTGCCTGCTTATCTCTAGCACCTCACTGCATTATTAAAAGACTTAACAAGCGCCAAACAAAAAGTTATTTTGTAACACAAGCATAAACATTTTCGTTCCAAAGACACTGAATTGGTTATGTATACAGGGTGTGCGGGGATTGATGCGTGGTGGTGGTGGTGACTGGCAGAATGGAAATACACACGCGCTACAGACGAGGCGACGATTCAATAACAGATAACTTGTCCAACAATCACTCACTGTCGACCAAGATAAATAGTGAAACCGACGTGATTCGGCAACATTTCCACAACACAAGCAAACGTTGTAGTATAGTCTTGACAAACAAGAGTTTTCATATCAAACACTACACTACTAATACAGTAGTTGTCTTGTTTCTACACTACGTTGTAACTATACTTCAGGTTGATAGCAAGTTCATGTGCATAGCTAGTGTTGAAACAATGACTTTTTCTAATAATTTTATACTCTTACATTTATTTGCATTGTTTTATTATTAAAGTATTTATATTATTTAATAAAATTATGGATTTTAACTACTTTCTGTGTTACAAATTTCCTATTTACATTTCATTTATATTTTATGTATAAACATATATGTAGCATTTTACATTTTAAGGTTAATGGGGTAAATGTATTTCCTTTTAATAAAAGAATAATGGTTAGACAAAAACACTGTATGTAGTTATATATTGTAGCATATGTTACCAATCGTTGTTGTACAACTGCGCCCATAATTACTGACATTTACTTAAGTACATTTATATTTAAAAATTATATATTCCCTCTTTATAGGTAAACCAACCTCTACGGTTCCAAATTAAATATTTTGTACAAATGCATGAGAATATATTTGTTTTGTACAGGTAAGGAGAATATCGTGGCGAAGTGGCGTGTAGCTGTTGTACGGTACTGTCGCCCGCGGCTGACATGCCAAGTCGTCTACTGTGGGAACAGACCCCCACCGCAATGCAAATTAACATGTACAGACCCAATTACTCGTTGTGCAGGGGCGTGGTCGCCGTGGACCAATCAGGGCTCGACATGCGGCCTGTCAACCAATCACAGACTCCTACACGTAACAATAGTTGCACACTCACCGCCTTTGTCGGGTTTGTTGGCCAGATTAGTCCACGTCTTGTTAAATACTTAGCTGGAATGATCACTCTCATGCACATAGATAATTGAACCCGTGACCCGCTCGTGACAAGCGCGTTTCTCACCGTTCTTCAGTAATTAATTCCGTTATCAATCTTCTCCTTTGTTTGGCACTCCCGTCCTAAATAACAATCATTATTAGCTCAGATTTTTTATCCATGCGATTATAAGCTTTATGAAGATCTCTTCCTCTCAGGACGCAGCCCATCTTAAAAATTTCATCAACAAATCCTTTTGTTGGGTGAAATAAAGTAATGATATTCTGAAATAAAGACTCATGCTTCTGTGTACAACCCAGTACTGCACCAACACGCCACCAGATGACCAGATGAGCCCTGCCAGCTAGACACCTAAAGAAATTAACTACATTTAAATTTTAGTTTGTTTTATGAATAATTTATTGAACTATAAGGGTCAGCTGTGATTTAAAACATATTTGTAAATAAATTCAGCTTTAAATTTCTAGATTTTTGTAAATTTCTAACTGATTTCTGGTGGGTCGACCGAGAAAACGCTGAGAAAACGGTTTGCATATGGTGGCGACTATTGCTGCGCTCGATAATGAATCCATTCATTAGTTTACAAGTATTTTCTCTATCGAATCAATGTAAATCAGAGAAATACTGCAACTTTTGCCTTTTCGTACGGGTTTGCTGTCCTTCTAATAAAGTGTACGTATATAAATGAAAACATGAAAAATGACTAACCAGTGCTACTACAGTCAACAAAGTCAAAGACCGAGACGCACGAAGAAAATTAAAATCAACGTGACAGTTGAAATACAACGCCAAGACCAAGGCGTAAAGAATTCAAAATGTATAAGTAGTGTTGGGAATGTATGGACACAACTACACATACCTCCAAACAAAATGTTTCAGGAATTCATAAGGTTATAAATGCTTCAAAGTAATGCTCCTTTCTAGACACTGAATAGATCTTATTAATTACTATGCCAGGAGACATCTCGTTTAAATATTGTTAAAATTTGTAATGAAAGGCGAATGATCATTCTAATAGGCAAATTATACCACTTTCAAATTAATGCAAACTCCAAAATACCTGTAATTTTCATTTATTAGGAACCTACTTACGACTTCAAAGTTAAGAGGAAAATGTGTTAAGAATAGATTCACGGATTGGTTTCTATTCATATTTAGTGTTGAATACTGTGAAAAGTGCATATTGTAGAAGTTTTAGAGATGACTCTCCCTCTTACATTTTTAAGTTACATATTTTACGTTTCTTTTGAGTCACAATTTGTGGCATTCGACTCAAATACGAGTATAAAAACCCTTTTCAACGTTGAGCCAAAAGTTACAGGCTTTCATGACACTAAGTGTTTACAATACCTTAAGCAGGTATACTCGTAGATTCATGATCAGATTCAACAAAATATGGACATTCATTACTCTGAAACATTTATAACGTTGTAAATGCCCAACACATTTTGTTTAGACTCATCTTGGGATGTGTCCTTACATTTTAAACACCTTCATATTTAGTAAATTAATGTTTGGATAGAGCTTGATAAATATATTTGGGTACAATATGCTTGATACTAAGATTTAATCTTGAGTTACACTTTTAAAATCAATCGCTCATCTTGATACGCGATGTACCTTTAATATTCAAACATTTGGCATTTTAACTCACAACTCATATTAGTGAATCATTAATATATGCAATAGCTCACGTAAGTAATAAAGTACCGAATAAACGGTATACCAAACCCTTTCGTCATACGGAACTCTTTAACCCACCCGTTGTCAAGCTACTTTAAGCCGTCCTTATCAGGTAATGGGAGCACATTAGAAGGGTGCGTGACAATGCTTACCCCTGGAGTGGTTGCGGTGAGGGGTGAAGGGTGGCAGTGCTTGATGACTGATCATCATCAGCGGGTCACATTGTGCTTGTGCCGCCATGATGGATCACAGCCGCGGGGGGCTCAGCTCGCTCTCAGCCCTTTATTCTGTCAACAAACAAGGATAATTTGTTTCCACTCACGCAGTGCTCTGATACTCACACCTCGGAACGAATGCTGGACTCGGATGCGACAAGGTGTGCGCGCTCCGTGTAAGCAGTGCTTGACTAATCTCTCGTGTGAATGGTGCGTGGAATCACACCTGTGTATGCATTCACCCCGCTCCGCTCACTCATTTCACGCGCTATTATTTCCTGTCAAAACACTTCCTCATGTAATAAACCTGAATGTGCCTGACTGTGACGTAAAGGTTGGAAACGGAGTTTTAGATTTTAACGACGGAGGTCAATTTATTTTGGCATTATTGTGCAGAGAATGTAACGCTACTTTAATTTCGACAGTAATAAAAATATAAAACTGGACGGTATAACAACAAAGAAAGCTTATAGACTAGTAACGTAATAAAATATTTAAAGCATAAAGGCCACAGAAACACCGACAGCGCATCTGCGAAGGATGCGACAGGTGTGACAGATAATAAAAATCGCTCGCCTGTTTTCAATTGTGCCACCGCACAGCGGTATCTGCGAGTCTGTCAGATGGTCATTTTATCTGTAAATAATAGTTTTGGAATCATTCCTCGATCAATTTTTCACAAACATCTGTCAGATGTTTTTAGTTGCGCATGCAATCAAAGCTGCTTGCAGCACTGGAGGTATTGTTTTGACAACTCTGTCAGCATCCAAATTACAGTTTTGACTTATGGTTTTATTTTTGTGTTTATTTACGTATTTTCAGATTTATTGTTATTTGTAATTATAGTGTGTTAAATTGTTTTGATACCTAATAGAACTATTAATAGAGTACGTGGAAACCATGTAAGTATAGATAGATATTTCGCCGTTGGCGATGGTCTGTTTATCTGTCAATGTGTCGTATCTTCACGTGTCGCATCCTACGCAGATGCACTGTCGGTGTGCGATGGCATTAACGATGAAGAATAACTATGACCTATTATGATAACTATAATTAGTTGTCCCAAAAGGAGGTGCGTAACTCTTTGGGAGTAGCTTGTCAAACATAGAGTTGGACTAGAACTCTTTTCATAGTCTATGGACTGCTCTGAGAGGAACTATTAGACATAATCGTACTACCAAGCACCTTTTCTTCTGCAAGCTAATTTACAAATAAATCTAACCTGTGAATACTCAATATGCCAACATACAAGGTAAAACGAGATGAAACATACACACAATGAAACATTCAATGATGTATATAACAGTAACAAACAATATTATTATAATAGTATAAGTCATTTGGCACCTCAAGATAAAGTAACAAACACAAATATACAAGGAACAATTACTAAACGAACTGCGAAGAACCGGTTAACAGCTGTACTTGATCTGAAAGGTTCTGCGGTTTATAGACTTAAAACAAGTATTTTCCTTTATCATACAGTTTAAGAAGGAACACAATATGCTAAGTTTGTATAGTCATGCATCAATTTTGTTCCTAATAGCGTTCATGAAAAGGTCCCAAACGTTAAATAAATTAATGAATGGTCCTACAAGTATATCTAAAAACAGTTTCTTCGGATAAAAATATGTACTTTTAATAAACAGCTGAACCACTTAGCGTTTCGAAAATTTTGTATCCACTCCTTTTTTGTTACAAGATAATTATTATTTCAAAATGTATAAAAAGAATACAGTACTTGGAAATGATATGCTCTGAGCCTTCGGTACAACCAAGAACCAACTCATGATACGGTTTCAGACATTACCTGTTTGATAAATGAAAAGATAACTAAATCTACAGAGTTAAGCCAAACCATTAGGGAACAGTTTTAAACATTTTGTGTTAGTGCGATTAAAATTGAAGCGTTATTTCATATAGGTTTCTATCAATACCTCTTTTACAACAATTATTTCTTTCGAAAACTTTTTAAAATCAAAGGCGTGTTTTACTATCGTATTCTATTTCACGCACGTGTACAATAGCCGAATAAACGGTATACCAAACCCTTTCGTCATACGGAACTCTTTAACCCACCCGTTGTCAAGCTACTTTAAGCCGTCCTTATCAGGTAATGGGAGCACATTAGAAGGGTGCGTGACAATGCTTACCCCTGGAGTGGTTGCGGTGAGGGGTGAAGGGTGGCAGTGCTTGATGACTGATCATCATCAGCGGGTCACATTGTGCTTGTGCCGCCATGATGGATCACAGCCGCGGGGGGCTCAGCTCGCTCTCAGCCCTTTATTCTGTCAACAAACAAGGATAATTTGTTTCCACTCACGCAGTGCTCTGATACTCACACCTCGGAACGAATGCTGGACTCGGACGCGACAAGGTGTGCGCGCTCCGTGTAAGCAGTGCTTGACTAATCTCTCGTGTGAATGGTGCGTGGAATCACACCTGTGTATGCATTCACCCCGCTCCGCTCACTCATTTCACGCGCTATTATTTCCTGTCAAAACACTTCCTCATGTAATAAACCTGAATGTGCCTGACTGTGACGTAAAGGTTGGAAACAGAGTTTTAGATTTTAACGACGGAGGTCAATTTATTTTGGCATTATTGTGCAGAGAATGTAACGCTACTTTAATTTCGACAGTAATAAAAATATAAAAACTGGACGGTATAACAACAAAGAAAGCTTATAGACTAGTAACGTAATAAAATATTTAAAGCATAAAGGCCACAGAAACACCGACAGCGCATCTGCGAAGGATGCGACAGGTGTGACAGATAATAAAAATCGCTCGCCTGTTTTCAATTGTGCCACCGCACAGCGGTATCTGCGAGTCTGTCAGATGGTCATTTTATCTGTAAATAATAGTTTTGGAACTATTCCTCGATCAATTTTTCACAAACATCTGTCAGATGTTTTCAGTTGCGCATGCAATCAAAGCTGCTTGCAGCACTGGAGGTATTGTTTTGACAACTCTGTCAGCATCCAAATTACAGTTTTGACTTATGGTTTTATTTTTGTGTTTATTTACGTATTTTCAGATTTATTGTTATTTGTAATTATAGTGTGTTTAATTGTTTTGATACCTAATAGAACTATTAATAGAGTACGTGTGAAACCATGTAAGTAGATAGATATTTCGCCGTTGGCGATGGTCTGTTTATCTGTCAATGTGTCGTATCTTCACACCTGTCGCATCCTACGCAGATGCACTGTCGGTGTGCGATGACATTAACGATGAAGAATAACTATAACCTATTATAGATAACTATAATTAGTTGTCCCAAAAGAAGCGCGTAACTCTTTGGGAGTAGCTTGTCAAACATAGAGTTGGACTAGAACTCTTTTCATAGTCTATGGACTGCTCTGAGAGGAACTATTAGACATAATCGTACTACCGCCAAGCACCTTTTCTTCTGCAAGCTAATTTACAAATAAATCTAACCTGTGAATACTCAATATGCCAACATACAAGGTAAAACACAATGAAACATTCAATGATGTATATAACAGTAACAAACAATATTATTATAATAGTTTAAGTCATTTGGCACCTCAAGATAAAGTAACAAACACAAATATACAAGGAACAATTACTAAATGAACTGCGAAGAACCGGTTAACAGCTGTACTTGATCTGAAAGGTTCTGCGGTTTATAGACTTAAAAAAGTATTTTCCTTTATCATACAGTTTAAGAAGGAACACAATATGCTAAGTTTGTATAGTCATGCATCAATTCTGTTTCTAATAGCGTTCATGAAAAGGTCCCAAACGTTAAATAAATTAATGAATGGTCCTACAAGTATATCTAAAACAGTTTCTTCGGATAAAAATATGTACTTTTAATAAACAGCTGAACCACTTAGCGTTTCGAAAATTTTGTATCCACTCCTTTTTTGTTACAAGATAATTATTATTTCAAAAGAGTACTTGGAAATGATATGCTCTGAGCCTTCGGTACAACCAAGAACCAACTCAGTGATACGGTTTCAGACATTACCTGTTTGATAAATGAAAAAGATAACTAAATCTACAGAGTTAAGCCAAACCAACTATGGGGGAACAGTTTTACCCACATTTTGTGTTAGTGCGATTAAAAATTGAAGCGTTATTTCATATAGGTTTCTATCAATACCTCTTTTACAACAATTATTTCTTTCGGAAAGACTTTTTTAAATCCAAAGGCGTGTTTTTACTATCGTATTCTATTTCACGCACGTGTACAATAGCCGATGTCATAGTTTCAAAACTGAATTGTTAAGGGACCGCCTCAGCAGCGCGGCGACGCTTCAATGCAAGAGTTTACGGCGGCCCGTTTTTAACCTTTCAAAATAATTTTTATATTATAAAAGATAATATATTTGAAAACAAGAAAGAGTTTTGTGTACAGAGCGGCTTTTTTGAACTTATTCGAATTAAGTGTACAACATGTTTAAAACCACTAAAACTTGGACAATTTCAAACTGTATTCGTGAAACTATTAAATTTTTAAACCCAGCTCTGTCGGATAATTTCTCTATTTTCCAAATATGCATTGTTGATTAAAATGAAAACACTATTTTGAAATGTTGAAAACGGGCCGGTGTAAACCCCTACAAGCCTCGGTTTGACAGTTATGCTGCATCAGTTGAAAGAAGACTCCTTGTTAAGCCAGTTGTTACGTGCGCGGTATCGTGTGTTCCTTGGGCGGATGAATTCAAGCTCTCTCTGAAGTAACCACTAAGACGGACCCTTAACACGTTGTGAATTAGTGCTTAGATACTGCGAGGCGGGGGAGGGTAGGGGGTACCATATGTCGTGTAGGTACCCGTATCCATTACGCAAGCCAGTGTGGAGGCCACGCTTGTCACTCTGATTATTGTAATCCTCAGCCATTGGCTTAGCTCACCGGCTTATCCTGGAGTAGCTGTCTGTGACACAACACCACAGCATCTACAACACCGTGGTGTAGTGAGCTACGTGTTCCCTAGCGTGATCTCGTTAACGTATTCGCAATCAATGTTACAGAATAATGTGTCATATTCATCTCGTAATAGTTAAGAGTTGACAGTTTGAGGAAAATAACCAAACGTCATTCGTCACAATTAAATTTATATAAGCACCAATTTTTATTTTTACTTAAAAAATTAATATACAATATGAAATCTGGCACCATTAAATTTTGCGATAGTTGAGGGCAGAGGCCACCATTACTCAACAAAACAAAATAAAGTATTATTTAAGGAAATTTAAGTAATAAATAGTTTAAGTGTATTAGTTTGAGTGTAATTAATTAATAAACCCTAATACAAAAGCTACTAATATTTTCATTTAAATTAAATTATAAAATCTTTACAATAATAAAATTATACAATTAATTAAATTAAATTTAAATTAAGAAGAATAAAAATATTTTCAAATTAATGTAAATAATTAGTTTTAATAATAAGCTACATCTCACCTTCTAACTTTACCTTCCGGTAAGGTTACTTTGTTACGACTTATCTCAATTAAGAATGAGAGTGACGGGCAATATGTACACTATTAAATAATCTAGTTTTATTCATCATTGATACAGCTCGTAGTTAAATCACAAGAGGCTGCACCAATTACATGGATTATAGTTTTAAATAACAAGATATAATAACTAGATTTAAGATATAATTTGACCAACTCTCTTGCATATACTGTATTAACTACAATTATTGATATTTGGCTATAGCTATTGTTAATAAACCAAAGAATAAAGCCACAAAATGTTTAGTGCAATGATTTTGGATTTTAAACTTAAGTGGTTTTTCATTAAATATGTAAGTAAAACTTTTACATGAAACCCAAAAAATATCTTAAACTATTTGTGTGTTGCATTTTGTTTAAAAAATAAGTTTATTGTTTGAAATTTAAACTTGTTTATTTAAAAATGCTACACGAGACCTTTACAGGTTGATATACAATTTAAATGTTGTATTACAACTACTCAAGTATATGAAAGCTACTTAACAGAACAGAACAGATTTATTTATAAAATACAAAGAGAGGGGCCATAATACTTAAAAGTGTTATAGCTACCAAAGATTTGAGTGACAACAATATCATTTCATGCATAGTTAGAAAACATAAGAAACACTATTTCGTCTGGAAATTCGATCGTGAAAAGTTAGTGAAAAATTACTAATATTCGATATTACACGAATCGTCATTCACCCTTCGGTTTTATTTGAATAACAAAATATAATTCGTAGTTCATTGCTGTGCAAATCAACACTACTGGTTAGGTACTCTAGTGGCTAGATATCCGAGAACACGTAACTTATTATAGTCCTAACTTTGCCAGCACAAAGAAGTTATGTGTTTCCATTTAAGTGCATGTAGTTGCTTGAAGGTCCTTGGTAGTATAACAGTGTTAGAATTTCCAAACAAAATTGTAAACAAAAAATCAAAACTTAGAACTAATATTCATATCCCGAAAATAAAATTACGATATTTTGGACGTAACAGTTTTGAAATTACTTTTAAGATCAGTGTGTGCTGGAACTGATACAAACCTTTTAGTTAAAGCAACTGTCAACTTGCATGTATTACTGTAAACCATGTTGATTTCCTCTCTCCCCACCTCCCAGTTCACAATTAGTGTAAAATTATGTTCGATTAAATTATGTACGGTCGAGTCGAAACCATTCAACGGTTTTCTCTGGAAGGTACATTTAGCAACTGGTACGTTATAAATAAAGTTAAATTTAACTCTCCTTATCAACGTCCATAACAATTAGTCTTAAATTAAGTTGGATAAATTAATTATATGTATATGATCAAGTTGAAACCATTGAAACGATTTCTGTGATGTTGTTCCTATTTTTATGCAATGACGTTTCACATTAGCTAACACCACCACAGAACACAGACTATTCAATAAAACCGTACAATACTTGGTTAAAATATGTATGCGTTGTGTGAGCGGGCGATCATCAATGGAGCTGGCTGACAAGCACAGTAATGTGCGCCGCTAACCTCATCACCCAACCTTTTGTAGCAATTAACGAAACAACAGAGTCATGGTGAGAGTCGCCAGCTGCGCTGCACTCCGTCAAAGGATCAGCCAAATTGGAGGTCGGATAATACGTAAACAGTGGACAGGCTAGGCAGGTCCATTAGCCCTGGCCCGCCCCTTGCCGCTCGCGGTAGCTTCCCACAGTCCTTCGGGGAAACGGGAGTAAGAGGTGTCAGTCAGCGACATCGATACTGACAGCATCATGTTCTACATCGCAATTATATCAGAACTTACCTACCAGAACTTCAGCGCATTGCTAGACTATGAATTTTGTTCGAAAAAAGAGTATGTTTAACGTGTCTTCTAAAGTTTTATCGGTTTAGTGGAAAGAACTTTATTATGATGGAAATAATGAACCAGAGGATTATGCAGATGCAGTTGGTAGGGGTTTTCAACGCGTTCAATATGTTGGATGGTCAAAATACAGGAACATTTCCGTTAGGGTTTTATCAATTATTGTAAAGATAAAGTGGACACAAAACACGAGGTGTATACCTTACGATGGTCAAATATGTACGGAACAAATTGTTTTTGTCATTCAGCTCCGAAATCAGCTGCTTTAGACACATGCATTGACAGTGCTAATGTGTCACTTTTTAACCCAGGTAAATAAAGGATTGTTTTGTTGATATTTTTTCCCTTAGGAAGAAAAAGATCATTTGATGATCTTTTCGTGGCATGGACATCAGCTGATCTAATTGTTTTGTTGAAATTGAATAATTTGTTCGATTATTGTTTATAGTCGATACAACGACTGAACTGTGAATATCAATCTAAATCGCAGGTAATTTAACTTTAGATTGAGTGCGATGTGTCGATTTAATTTCGAATCATAACACTGGCAATGGTAAATCAAATGAACAGCTGTGTATACAAAACAATGAAAAATAAATACTGTAGCGTTTGACACCATAATTTTCTAAAATATTTTAAATTAACTAACTAACCATTTCAACCACTCCTTCTTCTTGCCTTATGACAAAAAGTATCATTCATCACTCGTCCCTAAAGTGTCTTTTTGATCCTCGCTCATTTATACGCCTCGGACGTTAAACTTGAGCTCATATCAAAAAGTGTCACTGGACCTAGTGATGAAATATACTATTTTCTAACACATAGAGATTGTTGCAAGGCAATTTCCACAGCTGATAATAATCTTAATCAAACGTCAACAACCCGGATTATCTTATATAATTGTGATACAGTGGAACATTGATACCTTAATATAACCTCGATACAACCAAACCCTCAATGTAACAAATTGTTCAAATCCCATAAAATTATTCACTCAATGCAAATTACACATCTATAATTATAGCATAAGAAATACTTTGAATTCCCTTGATATAACGAATATTTGAACCTTAAGGACCACAAGCAAAACCTTGATGTAACAAAATTCAGGAACTTTAGCCCTGTATATAACGTAGTCCTTTTCTGCTTGTAATTTTACACGTTACAGCTACGTAGCTTTTGTAGCTTTGTTGTTTATCATATCTTTGCTTTAATTCTTGCCTGAAGGATTCCCAGTAGGTAAACTACAATTAGCGATGTATACAGCACTTATAGTGAACATTATATGTTGAGGTCATTGCTGTAGCTTTGTTATGTTGAGGTTGAACACCAAAACTTGCAAAATTACTATATAACGAAATTTGGCTGATTTAACCTCAATATAACGAACTTTGGTTTAATCAAACCCTTATTTACAAATCCCCTTGACCTCCGTTATACCTAGGTTCTACTGTATTACCCGCGTAACCCGCTACCCACATGCTACGGGCTTGTTAGTAGCAACACTCCCATTATCAAATAGCAACACTGTAGGCATATTGTGTGAAGATCAGTGAAGGTGAAGATGAAGGTGAAGGTGCTCTGCAGTGAGTAGTGGACCACTTGTGTGGTGTGATTATCCCGCACTCTGAGGTGTTGTCGCCAGTGAATGATGCGTGTCAGCTACAGCCACGGCACAAGCCGGTGTGGGAGGCCGGATGAAGCCTATCACTGCTACAACACCTCTCAAGTCACATCTGGGTGGTCCAAAGCTGCCAATTTCACGCCACATTGTCACCTCACACACCTGGCTCTATCAATGAACTCTATGCTCAGTTGCAGTTCAATGATGGATATGGAGCGCGGCCACTCATCCACACCTTGTTCAACAGTGTGCACTCAATTGACGAAGGACGGGGCTTTAGAGGATGTTTCTTTTGCCGTTAACTGGTGGATGGGTTCTGTGGACTGTCCGTTTTGAATACCTCATTGGAATGCTGTTTGCAATGTTCAAGTTCTGATTACAACTCGTGGACAATTCAACTGTCATCAGTGATAAGTCAACTTACTCGTAAGCACGAGTAAGTCAGCTGACGATTCAATATAAATTAGTATCATGTAAACCAGACTGATTGCTTCTGTATGGTCTCGCTAGTTTTAAATGTGCAAAAATGTGTGTCTTTGAATCGTTTTCACAGAGTTATTATAAAATAAGGCTGCTGTTCATTAACTAATCAAATTCAAATGACATTCACTGTCTAACTGAGTTCACTGACTCACTGATCAAAGTCAAAGATCGAGTTTGAATTGGCGAAATTAAACTTAATCTTAATTTTGTTCCCAAATGTGACAAAGTATAACTTCCTGAAAAGGATTTTGACAAATGCCTTAAAAAATCAAGGTATCTGACAAAACTCTTAGAGAAAAGATTTTCTTCCTGAAGCGGCCGGAAAAGTCCGTTTTCCAAATTAAATTCATCTCTCAGAATATTTTTATTTTTAAATCCAGCAAAGATTTTGAACTCTTGAAACTACATTAGTTTCTATCATTCTAACATGTTGCTATACTTTTGATTTAAAACCACTTTTAAGTCCTTCCACTCTGCTATTACAGAATAACAAGTCTGTGGTGTTTTCAAAATGACTTATCAGACCAAGAGTTACAAACATCAATAAGGGAGGTCTTTTCGACAACAACTCTATATTTCACTTTTTATAACAAAATATCGGTAAAACTATGCATTTAATCGCGTGTTTTGATAAACTATAGTTCTTATTTTTTCAAAATGTCTCTAAAAATACTTTCTAACTTGCCAAGAGTAGTTTTTATCGGGAGAAACCCATCAAAAGAATAATATGAGAATTTTAAGCCACTGAATGAAACTTTGAGCACATTAACACTCGTATTATTACATGGTTTAAGAAGCTCAGTCTTGTTGGAAATTATATAATTTTAAATAATCATTTTTAACTGCGTATGTTCCAATAATAAATTTGCATTTTCCTGAGGCCTTTCTAACACAACGTGTTTATCTTCAGAGGCACATCAGACTTAATAATACGTTAATCATAAATACTTCTCTCTAGCCATGTAATCTTAGTAATCATGAAATAACCTTCGCAATTTTTTAGAATCACAAGTATGATTGGGAAATCACGTACTTTAATACGTAGTACCATTTCATTAGACCTTTTATTGAAATGAAGGGGAAAATAAAATAAATGTATTAAGATAAAAGGTCTTCTGATGCTTACAAGACTGTGTCAGAGTTCCACCATCCACTAAACTATGTTCCACTCTCAGCTGCCAGCGATCAAGAAAATAATTAGAAATGGAAAACAATATAAGTTTGAAGAATGAAGATAGTTTTTAAAGAGTCTGATAAAAGAGGTGGAAGTCTGGAACTGAGTGACTTTGACAGTTAAGCAATACTTTATAAGCCAAAAGCTTTAAAAATATTGTCCAACAGTTTTACAAAATAATGAAATAGGAAGTTAAAAATCCTCACAGTTTCGTATTTTCAAATAAGAAATTGTATTATTCAAATTTTTAAAATGTCACAATATTCAAACCCTGTTGAAAATTGTGACAATATGTTATTCAAATTTTAAATGTCACAATATTCAAACTGTTGAAGTTGAAGATAAGAGCTGCTTGTAAATCTGAAGCGTTTAGATCTCTTCATGTGATTGGATGCATACGCTTAAGATAAATGCCTGTGTTTTGCCATCTTCGTCACGATTTTACCAGCAACTAAACATATTCGTACGTTCAATACTTAAATAGCCAAATTGTCTTATCTGAACGTTTTTATCTGATATAAAAGCATTAATAGAACAACCTTTAAAAGCACACTTAAGTTATAAATTGTATCCATTTATATATATTTTTTGATTGAAAAGATTTTCAGAGTATTAAAGTTTGTTTCTTATGAAATTGATATACACCTCTCTTATTGAGTCAATGCTTAGATCAAGCATCGTACTATGGGGTTCCACCTCTCAAGCAAATTTATGAGAGTTTTATATTACAGAAAAGAGCTGTTCGTATTATTGAAAAATTGAAAAGAAGAGCGTCGTGAAGAAACTGTTTTAAATCACTTCAAGTATAAACATTGCCTTCCATTGATATTTACAAATTGAAAAAGGGTCCAATGGAGAATGATTCTATTGTCAGGTAAAACCGTCATAATAATAAAAACTACTACTAGATTTGGTGTTGTGTGACTAGGCAAAGCGTGCGCTGATAACTTTTAGACTAGGCATTTTTCTAAATTTTGTTATTTTAGTTATAAATATTTTCAATTATTTGTTGTTTCAGGAAAATTACTTAAATAAGTATTGAACCATACAACTAAATATCTTTGACATGGTGTTAACGCGTATTAAAACATTCCATTAAACAAAAAAATTAAACAGAAGGTGAAGAGACTTTTCAATTTCAATTTTAGGTCTTTAGTTTAAACCTTATTAGTTTTCAACACCCGTCTGGCTGTTCCGATACATTTGAAACTATTTATATTTTATTTTCTGTATACCTTTTATAAACCTTTCTTACTGTTTATTATAATACTACAATTGATTATGTTGCCTACAGTGTAAGCTTCGTTATATTTTAAAACAATTTCCCTTTAAGTTGTATTTTTGATATGCCTTCTCCTTTCCTTAATTATTTCTTTGCCATATCAATAGTAAACTTTCCATTATGTTTACGCCCGTATACGTCGGTCGTCTTATACATGTAATGTTTCACCCCGGTACTACGCTTATTGAGTTGATTTATGAGTTAAATCGTGCCTTGAATAAGTTTTACAAGTTGTACCTGGAAGTCTGGAACTGAGTGACTTTGACAGTTAAGCAATACTTTATAAGCCAAAAGCTTTAAAAATATTGTCCAACAGTTTTACAAAATAATGAAATAGGAAGTTAAAAATCCTCACAGTTTCGTATTTTCAAATAAGAAATTGTATTATTCAAATTTTTAAAATGTCACAATATTCAAACCCTGTTGAAAATTGTGACAATATGTTATTCAAATTTTAAATGTCACAATATTCAAACTGTTGAAGTTGAAGATAAGAGCTGCTTGTAAATCTGAAGCGTTTAGATCTCTTCATGTGATTGGATGCATACGCTTAAGATAAATGCCTGTGTTTTGCCATCTTCGTCACGATTTTACCAGCAACTAAACATATTCGTTTCAATACTTAAATAGCCAAATTGTCTTATCTGAACGTTTTTATCTGATATAAAAGCATTAATAGAACAACCTTTAAAAGCACACTTAAGTTATAAATTGTATCCATTTATATATATATTTTTTGATTGAAAAGATTTTCAGAGTATTAAAGTTTGTTTCTTATGAAATTGATATGCACCTCTCTTATTGAGTCAATGCTTAGATCAAGCATCGTACTATGGGGTTCCACCTCTCAAGCAAATTTATGAGAGTTTTTATATTACAGAAAAGAGCTGTTCGTATTATTGAAAAATTGAAAAGAAGAGCGTCGTGAAGAAACTGTTTTAAATCACTTCAAGTATAAACATTGCCTTCCATTGATATTTACAAATTATTATTATTTTATAAGTTTAAATCTATAAATGTTGTAACTGGTGCATCCGTACATAGCTATGAAACTAGGCATAGATTTCAACATAGGCATTTATATAGACTTGAACTTACCTCCTCTCTTCCTCAAAACATCGGTCTTAAATTATATAATAAATTACCTCTGCAAATTCAAGAAGCAGATACTTGAAATAAATTCAAAAATTTACCAAATAAGCTTTTATTGGAAAAAGCGTGTTAATCTGTAAATGAATTTCTTGACATGTAACTAAAAGAACGGTTTGTTGTTTTTTCGCATTATGTTAGCATACGTTAGTATAACCAAATCTTTATAATGTTCTGTTTATGTTCCATTATTGATGACGTTTGTAATACAATTTATCTGTGATTGTCAATTTACAAATAAAGAATCTTGATTGATTGATATTTCACAAAAGTATGCTTCTATTGAAAAGGGTCCAATTGAGAATGATTCTATTGTCAGGTAAAAACCGTCATACACAAAAAAACTACTAGAATTTGGTGTTGTGTGACTAGGCAGCGTGCGCTGATAACTTTTAGACTAGGCATTTTTCTAAATTTTGTTATTTTAGTTATAAATATTTTCAATTATTTGTTGTTTCAGGTTACTTTTCACCTAAAAACGTGGTCAGACTCCACATCTTGGAACGTCGTATACTTTTTGTACAGTCAGTGCTCAGAAACTATAGACAACGTCCATAGTAATATTTCAACCACAATTTGACACTTGGTCCAAGAAAAAAAATTACACTTGCACACATTTTAAGTTTTTAAGAACTAGTGTTAGTATATAGGTTAGTCTACCCCTATATACCAACCTTAATGTCTACCTTGTTATTTTAGTGGTTAAACACATGGTTTTATCCACTCTATTCCCATTGTCTCCCACTAGTAGATTGCACTGACGTGTATTACTAGGCTAGAGACAATGACATTGAGACATCGTCATATTGTTGTGCTAACCATCATAGCTTTGCATGATTATATGCATGTCGTTGTGTTGCAAACATGCCTCATGCAACATATCCAACAAACGTACTTACTGATTGGCCAAACTACTTGAAAAACATACTAATTTCGTTTGCTGATAACATATTTTAATTATGACGTTAAAAAATTTGAAGTTAAAAATATAGTAAATAGGTTAATAAGTTAACAAATTTAACAGTAAATAATTTAGAAGTTAACATTAAAACAGTCCATGAACCAACGCCTTATTTATTGTGCTAACGAGTGAGGCTCCACAGTTTAAAACATTTAAGACATCTAAAATGAACTACGTTTTTTCCGGGAAATTCCCACAATAATGACAGAAAGTCTGAGGTGACAAAATAAAAAAGTCATGTAACGGACAAATAAAATTCAACGAACTGTATTACGTTTCACTAAAGTATACGAGGTGTTCATAAAAGGGTGTCACAAACTTTTGGGTTAGACTTATTGGGTCGAAATAAAAATAAAATCAAGAATATTGTGTTTTCAAAAAACGTTTTATTTAGCAGATATTTTGTTTATATTACGCTCATTTTTTTTACTACTTATTTATTATCACCCATATAGGATTTGGTTCAAACTTAATATACATTTTTATCTAATTAAGACCGTCTATGGAAACGATTACCAGCATGACCAAACTTACCATTTTAAAATGGTGACTATGTTATAGTGTTTTCAGGGAGTTTCTGGTGTTACACCCCAAGCAAATAAAATGTATGGAATAACGGTATGTTTTGTTACCTATATATTGACACCAACATCATAAAAATCGAATGAGAATCAACCAAATCGATGTTTCTCAATCGATTTTTGCGATTTTGGTATCAGTAGACAAAATGTGCTACAAAATGTTACACATTATTTTAAACCTCACCATTTATTCGCAACCTAGGGTGTAACACCAAAATCGCCCTGAAAATACCATAAAATTCCCCATTTTAAATGGTAAGTTTTATCATGTAAAACAACGTTACATGCACTCGCACACCAGAATTCTGTATAATTATCTCGTTAAATATATAGCTACAAAATAATTGAAAAAATTATAGAAATAGAAGTTTTTTGCAAATATGCGATGTCACACGATTTTATAATTTTCGGAAATTAGATTTTATAGATTTGTGTACTTTTTCAAATAAGTGTTTAATTTTCTATATATTATGGCGATGAAAAATAACAATTATATAAAAAACAAAATTGTAAAAGGAATACTATTTATACTTTTGTTTAAACATTACAAGTTAGTTAACCAGCAAATGTTGTTTACGGACGTCAACGCTTTTTGGGCGCTTTACCCCAAAAATGGGCTTAATGCTATAAAAAGAACTCGATTTCGATTAAACTGGGTATTAACATTTATGACACCGTTACCAACATGTGTACTAAAATTAACAAAATCTGTTCATCTACGAGAAGACCGAGATTGTGGAAAACACGATATCCTCAATTTGTGCAAAAATCTATAGTTGTGTACAGCATGTTTATCCTAAATCACATGTACTCTGCATTCCTGAAACCGTTACAATGTCACTTTCTTTCATTACAACGGTACACATTTTTTACCAATATGTATAGTTCAGTTTTAAAACAAAATCTGTTTTAAATCGATCCATAAACTTGATGGATTTTTATCAGAAAGGAAAACTACTACTCTCTCTTTTTGTAATCAGGTGCAAACAAAATTATTTTATACAGGTTTTTATTAAAGAATGGTGCAGTTTCGACCATCTGTAAAATTGTAATGCGTCAATCTTAAAACCCCAGAATTATACCACTGTATACGGAAACTCAGAGTTCTGTTTACATATATTAGAAAACAGCTGTGCTAATTGTTTTCAAGGAACTTGAATGTTGTGTTTTCAATGTTAACATGTTTTCAGATGAAGAAAAAGCCAAGTGTGTGGTGTGGTACAGTGAACTTTAATGTCAGTGACCTAGTGCAGCGAAGATTAGGACGACTTGAATAAAGCTGCGCTAATAGAAAAAATTAAATGAACATGAAGTAAAGAAATTAAACATATTTATTTCCACAAAATTTATAAAACAAACATTAATCCTTGGTACAGGCAGTTTTCGACACTGGATCAGCAAAGAAGCGTCAGAGTACGGGTATGCCACCAGTCTCAAATGAAACAGTTGACAACGTCAGACAATATTGCCTTAGAAACCATAAACAATCTACGAGTATATTGCCTATACCAACTTATAATATTTTTTCTATTATCGCAGCTTTGTTCCAAGTCGACCTAAATCTTTGCTGCACTTACTAAATCTTACGCTGCACAAACGGAAAACTTCCTTGCCGAATAAAATATGTATTACACGGATTCGAGTTCTATGTTCTTATGAAAAAATCAACTGTGATTAAACCTAATTAATAATTTATTGTTTGACGAAAGTACAGGTTTTAGAGTTTATAGGCAGGAGCCTCAATAGTTTTATGCTTCCATTGAAACAGATTTTTTATTAAAGTAGCCTACGTTAACAGTTTTTCACGTCGTTTGCAGTTTTTACTCCATGTTATATGTACGGTGCCTAGATTGAGTCCCGCGACCGCTTTATCCGGCCGCCTCTAAACTGCAGAAAATCAATGAAAAGTATTTAGTGTGGTGAGGCTGTTTATCCAAGAAATGATTATAGTCGAACCCACACTCAACAGAAGAATATTCACTTTGCTGTTGAAAGGCCTCATCACATTAAACATTTTATTTGTTTTCACTGTATCAATTTGAATTGTCTCTCAGTAAAATTAGCTTTATCATACAACACCAAAAATGTACAGCATCAAATTATGTAAGGAAATAAAACACAAAAAGCAGTTGATAAACTAATTTCATTTATAAAATACCGCTTATTGTAATTTTTAAATCTCCTAAATAAAGCAGAATCGTAATAAAATGTACAACCTTACAATAATTACCAATTATAAATTAAACAGACTCAGTCCTAACATAAAAGTTTAATTAGAATTAACAAGTAATGTATTCTGACGTGGTAGAAGGCAAGGGTTGCGTGCAGGAAGCGAAATATTCTTATAACGAGTACACATAACGAGTACATAACTTCAGATGAGAGCTAATGACATTTCCGTTGAAAACTAGGTAAAAAGTCTCATATAAAAAAGTTACGCACAAGATTGTTGAATAACTCCTTCCCGATTTACAGGTGTTTACAGGTTTTCAGTTTCATTACGCTTTAAAGACACATTTTAAAACTGGCTTATAACAACATATACACATTTAGCTCTTCATACCAAACTAAGAAGACTAGTATTTAAAAACTGATAAAAAAGCTGAAGTCACTAAAGGTTGTACTAAAATATAGACACTGAAAACACTTAATCACTGACTTGCATTTACATTAAAAAAAGATCATTATCATAACATTTACGTTCAAGATAATAAATTACAATCTTAAAACTACTTTATCTAATGTATGTACATATTGCGAAAACTTCCTATTCAGTCACTGTAAAATTTATAAGTACACATTTATCACAACATCTCACTTAAAACCTGCCATAGGGCTAATAAATATTCATCTATTTGAACCTAGAGAAACAGGTGGGCACATGTGTATGTTTGAAGTCTTGAACTGTTGCAATTCGCAGCAAAGATACTACTGGTCGATTCGGAAAGAGCCGATCTTCACTTTTATCTAAATGGGGGTTTAATAACAAATCATTATTTGTTTTAGATTTTCAGCATATTCATGTGAGGTGAGTTTAAATGAGCAGGTCCGTGGAGGTGTCAAGAGCCGAGGCCTCCGCCTTGTCCCGTGCCGCGGCCGCCTCTAGGCTGAGTGTAGCTGAGGCCGAGGCCTCACCCAGGGCCTCCCCCGTGTCTACAGCTCCCAGGTTGTGTGTCAGACTGTGCCGGCGCAGGTCGCAGTTACGACGGAACACTTTACCGCAGGCTGAGCAGTTGTAGGGCTTGATGTCTGTATGAGTAAGCAGGTGAGTCTTGAGGTTGGAGCGCTGGTTGAAGCTGCGGCTACACACAGGACACTTGTGAGGCGATTCCTCGAGGTGCAGGATCTTGTGCACGGCCAGAGTCCGCGACTGACAGAACCCTTTGCCGCATTCCGTGCACTTGAACGGCTTCTCCTTGCTGTGGATGTATCTGTAACACAACAACATAGTCAATATACAATATAACATAGTACACACATTAGAGATCATAACGTACTAAAGTCTAAGATCCTGTTCATTCTTTTCTATGGTTACATCTAACAGTGGTGTTGTGTAATATTACAGGTGTTACAACAGAAGGCGTGAACAAATGGTTCTACCAATAGTATGGTTGTAGCCTTTCTTGAGAGGACACAGTGTTCACCGGAAAATAGCACCGTAGTTGAAAAAGTTGAAGTTTTACGAGAAGACGACAAAGTCCTCTCTACCACCGATTTCACCGAGCGTCATCGCGTACTCTTTACCTTTTGTAGGCGGTGACTGCGGGGATCGAACCTGTGCCAGCAGAGCAATGAGTTCCGAAATCGCGCACAGTTCCAATCCACCAAAAGACAGTGAACCGGCAACTAAGGGGTTTTAAACGCTGTATTAGATCAGAATGGAACATCTTTCATTAAATGAACAAATAAGATCATATATTGAAAGGTGGGATCTTTGATTACAATAAAGCTTGAAGGTGTGCTTATTTCGTTGTTTGTAACGAATCTGACAATAATTAAAGGTTGTATTTGTGTGTTTCGTGTTTTAATTATTTTAAATTGAAGTTGAAAATACAAAAAACACATACAATAAAACAAATACAGCTATATTACCGGTAGATTTAATTTGGACTCCATCGTTTCAATTTGAAACGTAACAACATTCTCAAAGTATCTAGTGCGCTACGCCACGACACAAATGCTACCTTGAATGCTGTTTCCCACTGATGAAGTCACCACGTAACAGTTGGTAAACAGTAAGTATACATTACATTACAAGGCAGGCGTGAGTGGCGACCATCTATCAGTAGTGAGGGCCCAGTGACACTCGGGGCCCGGGCCTCGCTGATAGCCGGTATAAACCAGCCGGGCCCCTCATTACAGAGCCCGCCTCGCACTCACTATAAAACCTGCTCATGCCGATTGTTTACCCTCGAATTGGGCAATAAAGCCACGAAAAGTCTGGGGGTGGTTTAATTATTGACATTGTTACTGAGTGGCTGCTACATCCGCCTAACAAAAAGTATACAACACACCAATCCACTCTCTCTGGTCCATGTGAGCTGCAGCTCTGTAGTCAGTCAGACTGTTGAGATTTATGAACCATTGTACACTCTTCTGTAAATTAACATCTGGTCGTGAAAGTCATCAGATTTGTATGCATATCGGCTTAAATGAGATTGGGCTGGAAATAATGTTGCGTTGATTTTATTATTACCAAGATATTATTATGACATTTCACTGCTTCCACGCATCGAAATCAATATAACAATAAAAGCATCTAAGTATGCGTCTACTGCTAGTTTCAGTTTTGTGTACTTATTTTTATTTAAGAGGGGACCGGATAGAGTGACCGCAGGTCCAACTCAGAGTGCCGCTTATAACATGGGATAAAAACTGCAAACTACGTTTTAGGCAAGTTAATTTACTTAAATGTGAAAATGTTCTCTGAGGGAGCATAGATCTATTGAGGCTGCTTCATATAAACACTAACGCTTTTACTTTCCTCATCAAATTAATTCTGTACTTCTGAACTAAAAACTAGATTTTCCATAAGAACATAGCACTCGAAATTCAGTAATTAAAATTCTATTTTATAACCGAACTCATTTTTTTCTATTTTATATGAAGCAGCACTAATGACTCTATGCTTCCCGAGAAAAACTTTCCACGTTTTAGTTTGTTAACCTACGTAAAACACAGTTTGCAAATTTTCCCATGTTAAATTCCCTATCCTATCCGGAACACCCTTCGGGCTCTATCCGGCCCCCTCTTAAGTTCTACAACCAATAATAATTATTTTAACCTAATGATATAATTACAACTAATACACCAAATGATAAAATATTGTATCCAATAAGAGTTGCGAAAATATGAAATGCTACCATGAACAAATAGTTTAATAGTATTGCAAATAAAAATGGCCTTATGAAATATTAAGAACGTTCTTTTCTTTCTATTACTCTTATAACATTAATACAAGATAATTTTTCCAAACGCAACCAAGTTTTCAATAAATCATTCTATACGAGCAATACATGTTCATAAGTTTGCATCACTAGTTAGTTCACTAGAATATTTATTAACTAGTCTGTATTGTTGCAATAATATTGTAATGTTGATTTCCTAATTTGGTTTTATTGTAAAACAAACGCTATCCTGGTTTTTAGCAAAGGTCAAAAAGAATTTATTGTTCAAGAATACTTAAGACCGAGATAATTTTCATTGTGTCAAGAGTCGTTTGAGGTCAAGTTTGCAAGTAAAAAGTACACATCTTTAAAGAATTTTCAGGAGTACTTTCCAAACTAACTCTAAAATCTCCCAACATTTCTCCATTTAGTACAGTTAGTCTTATGCTATGTTTCCTGTTTTCTTCAGAACCTGTTTCTTTAAAGTGTTTAACAAGTCTGGGAAAATAGATTTGTTTGGATTACTCACACCTGCAAACTTGTCCTCAAACGCCAATTGACCAAAAATATCTTGTTCTTAAATACTCTTCAACAATAAACTCTTTGATCTTTGCTAAAAACGATGACTGCGTTTGTTTCAAAATAACATCAACTTAGGAAATCAAAATCACACCTTTACTGCAACTATACAGACCAGTTAATTGATATCGAAGCGTCAAAACTAGTGATGCAAACTTATGAACATAATTATATCGCTCGTAATAAATATTACAATATTTTGAAAATTGGGTCGAGTTAAAAACCCCTGCGTAGTGTGTAACTCATCAACATAATTATTAATATAACTATAAATGATAGTATTATTTGGTTTTGTCGTCAGTCTTCACCGACAGGTCCTTTGTGACTTGGTGCAATCGTTATGAAAAAAATAAAATATGCTTTTGGTAGATTGATTGACTTATTGATAAAGATTGAAAAGGTTATATATTTATTATTATTCACGTATTCAGACATACAGTATTCGGAACAGCGAAGTACGTTAACGCCGTATTGAAAAGTTGACTTTTTTTCGTACCCAGATTCCGGAATCGGTCCAAGCTACTCATCTGCTTTCCCTTTGCCTAACTTTCCAATCAAACACTATCTAAATGTGTGATATCTGCCACTTAAAATCTTTAACTACTAAATCTTAACAACTGTAATTGTTTAAGTCTTTTGGCATTAACATAAAAAGACACAACTATTTGGTGAGGTCAGAAAGATGCGTCGAAACCTATTATTAGACAAGTTGAGTAAGAAGTTCCGTTAATTCAGTTTTTAGTAGAAATCCGCCTTACCCTAATTATACATTTTTCGATTGGGGTACGAAAGTGCCAAACCAAAAGTTCCAAGAAAATACTTCCCAAATAGTTGCCAACTACCGATACTTCCAAAAGCTCAATTTACCACAACCGTATTTATATAATGTGTTTAATTCCAACAAATATTATAGTTTGCTTAATATTATTAAAATGTAAAATGTAACCAACTGTTCTCAGGTTCACACGTGGATTTGTATTTCCTCGAGGAATTCTGTTTGTTTCATTACTCACGACACCCATAAACCGAAACCCCCTATTTTAATAAAGATTTTTGTAAGCAATAATGGTTTTAGTTAGGCAACTACGAAGTGTAAACAGAAAATCTATCAAGGACTTAAAGGACATATATTTTTTGGGTGATGTACAAGTTTGTAGAAACAAAGAACAATATTGTTGTTGCCAACATCGTTGAACGTTTCTTCTGTACAGTGCAGATGTAATGAAGACCACCGAGCGCAAGCTTGATGGTGGTGGGTGGGGGTGAGCGGGGCACCACGAGGTCACAGGTTGTCCCACGACCGCGCGCACACCTCGCCTCACAGCCTCCAGCTAACCAACCGTAATTACATTTTATGCGCTTATAAATCAACACGTTATGATTTGGAGACCCTGCGTGATTGTTTCTCCGTGGGTCAACTGGTACAAAATGCTCACTATATTTACACGTCGCCACGCACACACGCTCATCCGTCATCTACCTACACCACTGCGCATGCGCTCAGGCTTGTCTAGTGGTAAGGTGACTTGACGTCTGGCCAGGTGAGTAGACTCTGACTACCTTGATGACCTGGAACTTTTCTATGGAGCTCTATCCACCGGGCCACATCTTACGTCAGAATGATATAGGCACAAATGTATGAGCAATACGTAGTCCTTACTCGAATCAAAATATCGTATTTTCCACTCTATTGTTGGAGGTATGGAAGTATTAATTAGTATTCTATCAATCAGTTATCCTTTTTGGTGATAGGCCTCTATAAATAGCGGGTGAGGCAGCTTAAGTCAAATCACCCAAGTACTTTAAATGTTCTAGTACTGATACTATGTTAGTTTGAAAGTTCATAATAGTGGCGGAGAGCAATTTAGTCAAAGAAAGAACGGACTTTAAATAAGAAGCGGTATTTTAAGAATAACCTAAAAGACTTTAAGAAGCGGTATTTTTAAATATTGTTTGGTATAGTCTTAGGTTAGATCTTAAGCTAAGATATATAATTAAATGTAGTTTCTAGATTGTGTAGTCTTCACAGACGGGTGGAGTCTTCAATTGGGTTTTCTCCGGAAGTGGCAGGAAAAGTCCGTTTCTTTCCTTTTACTAAACTAATATTATGGTAAAATTGTATCAAATATTCTAAGTTACACTGCCAATTGATTTTTTTTTTTAATTGTGCGTTTGAGTTCTGAAATAAAGTCTCCTTAGTTTGAACTAGAATTTATGATATTTTTCACTTTTCAAACGTCGACATTTGAAACGTAATAATTTTTAAAGGTCGTGTATTTGTTAAACTACGAGAACGTACGGTATACTAAATAACCCCTTTCATTTGAAGCAAACTAGGTCCAGGGTTGTATTCCATGTAAACATTCTCGCTTTTACAAAATGGGTTCTTAGCTTATTAGCAGGATTCAAGGGCTGAGATTGAGTTCAGATCGAATTAAATGTATAATTTGGCGCAACACTGTGAAACCAAATTCAAAAGACTAGCAGTGTTTAAATACTAGTATGAACGATTAAGATTTACAACAAAATATACTATGAGAGTTTATTATTTTTTACTCTATAGTGTATAGTTTAGCTGCTATTCTTGGTGATGGGCTCTTACAGTGAAAGAACTTCTCGGTTAAAATAAAGCATAAATGTGACATAACGACAAATAAGGGAGAGCCTAAATCCCTAAACTAACTCGTAAGTTAATTTTCCTTTATAGGCAGCCCTGGGTTGTATTCTTGAACACAAGCTATAATTTCTCAGCCACCAGCAGCATATGACTAAATGCAACTGTGTTCACGTCACTTGTTCAACAAGAACCAATCAAGTCAAACAGATAAAACATTATCTATTACTTCTTAGAGTGAGGTAAATGTTAAGTATTAAAATACAAGAAGAGATTGCAGTTTATTTAGACCTTTAAAGTTACGTTTGTATCGTCGAAGTAACGTAACTTACAACAAAAATACGTAAAAAACTGTATCGTCGAAATTTGTAGGTGAAATATGGATTAAACAATATGATTTTAAGACCACATTGCTCTTTAATTTTTAAAAATGTTTCTCTTGCATGATTATAACTATATAGGTAAATTAAGGAACGGAACCTATAAAATTTTATGATCCAAAGTATTACACTTATTGTACACGTTGTATCAATATCAAGAATATTCAACAAAATAATTAGCATTTTCAAATATTCGTCGAACATCAAAGGAAGCACAAATATATTTGTTTCCATTTACAAAACAACACTGCTGAAAGTAAAACTGTATCGAAAACGAAACTTAGGATAGTATTCAAAACTTTGATTTAAGAGCAACATTTGTTACCATTAATCCATTGATACCATTAATACACTTTACCATTAATCTATGAAACCATGATACATATGCAAAGTCCGTGCTTTACTAACCATGTTCAAATTACGTAAAATCTTTAATTTAATTTATTGGTGTGTTAGCCTGGTTTATGATTAAAACCAATAATAAATCTATAAATTTGAAAACACTGGATAAAATCCATAAGAACTCATTGAATACATGATTGACAGTTGAGAAGCTCTAAGAACAAGCCCTGTTCTTGTTAAACTATTGATATCTATTGATACTAATTTTCGTTACTCAGGTTTCTTACTTTGTTTATCATAGTTGTTTAGGTCTTAAAATCAGAAACTTCAATAACTAGCTTGAGATATTGACATATTTTGTTCAAGCGAAAAAATCTTGGCAATTGTTGCATAGCCAATCAATATTGTGTTCATAAGGTTACATACCACTCACCATTCAAAAGTCTCTTGTTTAATTTCGCATTATTGTTGTTACATTTCATTTATTTATATACTAACAAATAACTCAATTATTATATTAGGACCAAACGAGTAACTTTGGTGGGTTGTAGTTTTTATTTCGGGTAATTTGTTATAGTTTATTTGTTCGTGTTCGTACCAACACTAAGGTTCTGTAAAGTGGTAACACATTTTAAATATTTAAGAGGCCTTAAACCATGTATTGATTTATTGCTTAGCTTATGAATACAAAACCAGTTAGAACTAGTGTTATTGTAAAGTCAGTAGATTAAAGCTATCGCCCACTGTGACCTTCGAACCTTTTTAATATTTTCACAGCGTCCGGTCTCTAAAGACTGTGCAATTTAGACATACGTGAGAAAATCAATTTTAATATTTTACTATGCCAACAGCAAAAGTGCCAAGAGGTTTTGAGTTGTAACGTGGATCTGTATATTGTTCAGGAAGCTAAGCTCTTACAAGACGTGTTTGTAGCTTACTTTGCCACAGAACCCCCTTTGTTAAAACCATAACAGTTTTAAATGTATTTTCCGTAAAAGCTGATTTGTCCAATTGTTTTCTTTGTACAAAGGTGTTTAGTTTCGTGTTTAATACACCTACACATGTTCATTCCAAACACAAAATGGTTGACAATCTTAAAAGATCCTTGTAAGTGAAAGAAGATACATTGAACAAAGTTTTAATGGTGCGTTTTATAAGAATGGTTGCCTTTTAACTAAAAAGATACTAACTGTATGGGACATCGAACAGTATCGAAGCTTTAATTTGATGTGACAGAGTCTTTGTCACAAACAACTAAGAATAAAAAACAGTTACACTTGGGAATCAAGTTTAAAAATCCTAATCTTAATAAGTACTGGAGGAACACCTTAAGGCTAAGGATGACTGGACATCATTTCGAATTCAAACATTCGGACACTACAAAAGCTCTGGTTTTACATGCTATGGAACGCAACAAAAGTTTTCAAGATTTATATTCAGTGAAACCTATTCAACAAACATTTCCAAATTCCAAAATTTCTACCTTACGAAGTCTTGAACTAGCTCACCAATTTTCTAGCTATATATGATGCAGACACTGAACAATGTCATAAATACACTGGTGTTGATATCGGCAACAGACCTCACTTTGAGTGGACGATTCACTCACAGCATAGACAGTACCATAGAACCTAACTGCATGGTAGGCGGGGAGATGAAGGCCATTACTGTGATCAGGGCACACCCCGTGGTGTATTGCAAATTAACAGCTGTTTATAGGATGGAGACACTAGCAATGTCATAAATACAGTGGTGTTGATATCGGCAACAGACCTCACATTGAGTTGATTCACTCACAGTAGACAGTACCATAACCTAACTGCATAAGGCGGAGATGAGGTACAGTATCTGTGATCAGGGCACAATGTTATTGCATAACAGCTGTTTATAGGATGAGACTGCATACTGTCGTCATGTCTAACAGTTGTTGATATCGGCACGATACATTGAGTTGACGATTCACCACAGCATAGACAGTATCCCATAACTTCATGGTAAGGCAGGAGATGAAGGTACAGTATCTGTGATCAGGGCACACCTGGTGTGCAGTAACAGCTGTTTATAGGATGCAGACACTGTTAGCAATGTCATAAATACAGTGGTGTTGATATCGGCAACAGACCTCACATTGAGTTGACGATTCACTCACAGCATAGACAGTACCATAGAACCTAACTGCATGGTAAGGCAGGAGATGAAGGTACAGTATACTGTGATCAGGGCACACCGTGGTGTGCACATTAACAGCTGTTTGATGGAGACACTGTTAGCAATGTCATAAATACAGTGGTGTTGATATCGGCAACAGACCTCACATTGAGTTGACGATTCACTCACAGCATAGACAGTACCATAGAACCTAACTGCATGGTAAGGCGGAGATGAAGGTACAGTATACTGTGATCAGGGCACACCCGTGGTGTTATTGCATTAACAGCTGTTTGGATGGAGACACTGTTAGCAATGTCATAACAGTGGTGTTGATATCGGCAACAGCCTCACATTGAGTTGACGATTCACTCGGCATAGACAGTACCATAGAACCTAACTGCATGGTAAGGCAGGAGATGAAGATGCCTGTAATCATAGGGCACCCCGTGGTGTTATTGCACATTAACAGCTGTTTATAGGATGGAGACACTGTTAGCAATGTCATAAATACAGTGGTGTTGATATCGGCAACAGACCTCACATTGAGTTGACGATTCACTCACAGCATAGACAGTATCCTATAACCTAACTGCATGGTAAGGCAGGAGATGAAGGAGGTACAGTATACTGTGATCAGGGCACACCCCGTGGTGTTATTGCACATTAACAGCTGTTTATAGGATGGAGACACTGAACAATGTCATAAATACAGTGGTGTTGATATCGGCAACAGACCTCACATTGACGATTCACTCACAGCATGACAGTACCATATAACCTAACTAACTGCAGGTAAGGCAGGAGATGAAGGTACAGTATACTGTGATCAGGGCACATCCCGTGGTGTTATTGCACATTAACAGCTGTTTATAGGATGGAGACACTGCGAGCAATGTCATAAATACAGTGGTGTTGTATTCGGCAACAGACCACACATAGTTGACGATTCACTCACAGCATAGACAGTATCCTATAACCTAACTGCATGGTAAGGCAGGTTACAGTATACTGTGATCAGGGCACACCGTGGTGTTATGCACATTAACAGCTGTTTATAGGATGGACACTGAAGCAATGTCATAAATACAGTGATGGATATCGGCAGACCTCAGTTGACGATTCACACAGCATAGGTAGTTTCTATAACCTAACTGCGGTAAGGAGATGAAGGGGTACAGTATACTGTGATCAGGGCACACCCCGTGGTGTTATTGCACATTAACAGCTGTTTATAGGATGCAGACACTGTTAGCAATGTCATAAATACAGTGGTGTTGATATCGGCAACAGACCTCACATTGAGTTGACGATTCACTCACAGCATAGACAGTATCCTATAACCTAACTGCATGGTAAGGCAGGAGATGAAGATACAGTATACTGTGATCAGGGCACACCCCGTGGTGTTATTGCACATTAACAGCTGTTTATAGGATGCAGACACTGTTAGCAATGTCATAAATACAGTGGTGTTGATATCGGCAACAGACCTCACAGAGTTGACGATTCCCAGCATAGACAGTATCCTATAACCTGCATGGTAAGGCAGGAGATGAAGGTACAGTATACTGTGATCAGGGCACACCCCGTGGTGTTATTGCACATTAACAGCTGTTTATAGGATGGAGACACTGTGCAATGTCATAAATACAGTGGTGTTGATATCGGCAAAACTCACATTGAGTTGACGATTCACTCACAGAACAGTATCCTATAATAACTGCATGGTAAGGCAGGAGATGAAGGCAGTATACTGTGATCAGGACACCCGTGGTGTTATTACATTAACAGCTGTTTATAGGATGGAGACACTGCAGCAATGTCATAAATACAGTGGTGTTGATATCGGCAACAGACCTCACATTGACGATTCACTCACAGCATAGACAGTATCCTATAACCCTAGCATGGGTAAGGCAGGAGATGAAGGTACAGTATACTGTGATCAGGGCACACCCCGTGGTGTTATTGCACATTAACAGCTGTTTATGGATGGATGAACAATGTCATAAATACACTGGTGTTGATATCGGCAACAGACCACATTGACGATTCACTCACAGCATAGACAGTATCCTATAACCTAACTGCATGGTAAGGCAGGAGATGAGGTACAGTATACTGTGATCAGAGCACACCCCGTGGTGTTATTGCACATTAACAGCTGTTTATAGGATGGAGACACTGAAGTAATGCATAAATACAGTGGTGTTGATATCGGAACAGATTCCGTTGACGATTCACAGCATAGACATAGTATCCCTAACTTTGCGGTAAGGCAGGAGATGAAGTACAGTATACTGTGATCAGGGCACCCCGTGGTGTTATTGCACATTAACAGCTGTTTATAGGATGAGACACTGTTAGCAATGTCATAACAGTGGTGTTGATATCGGCAACAGACCTCACATTGAGTTGACGACTCACGCATAGACAGTATCTATAACCTAACTGCATGGTAAGGCAGGAGATGAAGATGCAGTATACTGTGATCGGGCACACCCGTGGTGTTATTGCACATTAACAGCTGTTTATAGGATGCAGACACTGTTGCAATGTCATAAATACTGGTGTTGATATCGGCAACAGACCTCACATTGAGTTGACGATTCACTCACAGCATGACAGTACCATGAATATGCATGGTAAGGCAGGAGATGAAGATACAGTATACTGTGATCAGGGCACACCCCGTGGTGTTATTGCACACTGTTTATAGGATGCAGACACTGTTGCAATGTCATAAATACAGTGGTGTTGATATCGGCAACAGACCTCACATTGAGTTGACGATTCACTCACAGCATAGACAGTACCATAGAACCTAACTGCATGGTAAGGCAGGAGATGAAGATACAGTATACTGTGATCAGGGCACACCCCGTGGTGTTATTGCACATTAACAGCTGTTTATAGGATGCAGACACTGCAGCAATGTCATAAATACAGTGGTGTTGATATCGGCAACAGACCTCACATTGAGTTGACGATTCACACAGCATAGACAGTATCATATAACCTAACTGCATGGTAAGGCAGGAGATGAAGGTACAGTATAGATCAGAGCACCCGTGGTGTTATTGCACATTAACAGCTGTTTATAGGATGGAGACACTGTGCAATGTCATAAATACAGTGGTGATATCGGCAACAGACCACACATTGAGTTGACGATTCACTCACAGCATACAGTACCTATAACCTAACTGCATGGTAAGGCAGGAGATGAAGGTACAGTATACTGTGATCAGGGCACACCCGTGGTGTTGCACATTAACAGCTGTTTATGGGATGGAACACTGTTAGCAATGTAGTGGTGTTGATATCGGCAACAGACCTCACATTGAGTTGACGATTCACTCACAGCATAGACAGTATCCTATAACCTAACTGCATGGTAAGGCAGGAGATGAAGGTACAGTATACTGTGATCAGGGCACCCGTGGTGTTATTGCACATTAACAGCTGTTTATAGGATGGAGACACTGTTAGCAATGTCATAAATACAGTGGTGTTGATATCGGCAACAGACCTCACATTGAGTTGACGATTCACTCACAGCATAGACAGTATCCCAACTTAACTGCATGGTAAAGGAGATGAAGGAGGTACAGTATACTGTGATCAGGGCACCGTGGTGTTGTACACATTAACAGCTGTTTATAGGATGGAGACTGAACAATGTCATAAATACAGTGGTGTTGATATCGGCAACAGACCTCACATTGACGATTCACTCACAGCATAGACAGTATCCTATAACCTAACTGCAAGGTAAGGCAGGAGATGTGGTATACTGTGATCAGGGCACACCCGTGGTGTTATTGCACATTAACAGCTGTTTATTGGAACATGCGTCAATGTCATAAATAGTGGGTTGATATCGGCAACAGACCTCACATTGAGTTGACGATTCACTCACAGCATGACTATTATAACCAACTGCAAGGTAAGCAGGAGATGAAGGTACAGTATGTGGGCACACCCGTGGTGTTATTGCACATTAGCTGGGATGCAGACTGGGCAATGTCATAAATACAGTGGTGTTGATATCGGCAACAGACCTCACATGAGTAGTTCACTCACCATAGACAATTACCTATAACCTAACTGCATGTAAGGCATGAAGATGCAGTACATACTGTGATCAGGGCACACCCCGTGTGTTATTGCACATTAACAGCTTTTATAGGATGCAGACACGGTATTACAGTGGTGTTGATATCGGCAACAGACCTCACATTGAGTTGACGATTCACTCACAGCAGGTATCCTATAACCTAACTGCATGGTAAGGCAGGAGATGAAGGTACAGTATACTGTGATCAGAGCACACCCCGTGGTGTTATTGCACATTAACAGCTGTTTATAGGATGGAGACACTGTTAGCAATGTCATAAATACAGTGGTGTTGATATCGGCGATCACATTGAGTTGACGATTCACTCACAGCATAGACAGTATCCTATAACCTAACTGCAAGGTAAGGCATTAGATGAAGGTACACTATACTGTGATGTTAGTGCACATTAACAAATGTTTATGGATCCAGACACAGTGAGCAATGTCATTGGTGTTGATGTCGGCAAAAAACCTCACTCATTAACTTATAACACTTTAATCTGCAACATAAGCAGTGTGATCAGTGCGCGCAACATTGGCAGTATAGTTTGCTTATGTGAGAAGAAAAATAGATGGAAAGAGAAATTCTGGTAATATATCCTATTCCTCTGGATTTTGCAGATGACATATCTGCTGTCTCCTAAGGGTTAGTTCAAGTTGAACCTACAAGAAATTGGTTTAGTGGTTTTGACACAAGAAGGACACAATATCAGGCCAAATTAGCAAAATATGGCCAAAGTAGGCATTTTGACGCAATTTGGCTGTGAGGAGGTTTGGAAATCGCGGCAGAGGAGGAAAGTGCAGTGGTAAGGGTGGCGATATTTGTAGACTAGGTTCTTTGAATTCACTATATCTAACATTTCGGGAGCAAATGCCCCCAAAAAAGGCACTGCAGTAGACCATTTTGCTGGTAAACAAACTTAACCAAGTAGAGTGTCGTATGAGCCATGAGGAGCCGCGCCGGACAACACTTCTTCGTCCATCTCTCTCCACCCTCACTTTACACTTGCTTCCTTCCCTACTTTTGTGTCAAAGGGCCGCTTCAAAGAGTACTCGGATTATTTCCTAATTTATGATGACTGAAAACTGACCGTTTGTGTCAAAATTCTCCCAAAGAAATTAGACCAAAGGAACAATAAACTTAATGTAGGTAAATGTTGGAAACCGACCACCTCTCAAATTATCATTATGATCAGGGAAAACGCTCCATGTAATATTTATTAACTAAGGATGATGAAAGGAATTTGAAATGAAAAAGTTTCGGTGTAGAAACAAACAGTTTCTTGAGATTAATTAATGGACAACTTGTTATAGTTTTAGCTGAGGTGAAGCCAAATTTACGTGCACCATGGAATAACCCATTAGAAACCAAGAGTTGATAATACCTTATCCTGCAGGTTCCAAACTGATAGATTACTAATTGGTAATAATAGTAATAAATCATTTATGTATAATACATATAATTTGAACATTTGTGATTTTTGTCAACGATGAGCCGTGTTTCACCTTAGGTTAACTACCCGATTATTGTTTATCTAACAAAATGTATGTATACTATCTATTGAGTAAGAATAGGAATCCTTCTTACTTTAGACATGGATGCAACAATAGAACAAGAGAATAACTCTTATCCACAGGCGAGTTTGGTTTCTATATTGAAACAGGTGGGGATTAATTCTAACCTACATATAACGTTATGGCATGAAACCAAACCTTCTATGTTGAATTGAAATGTACATCTTTAGCAATCGCAAATGCAGACATACATGAACGAACCCCTATCAATAAGTATGTATTCATGTAAATTGGAAGGGTTTTGATACTTAGACTTAGACGACAGCCTCATATTAGTTTAGTAAAGGTCCAAAGATAATCGAGTCGAGAGAAACTTGTCTTTGCGTTGTTGAATTTGTGTTGAAATTCCCTTTCCTAATGAGATGCCACAAAAGAGGGGTTTGTGATACTTATGTTTTACTGCAAAACGTGGGCAGACGTCTTGAAATAGACTCCCTGTAACTACGTAGCATCCTTAATGAATAACTAATTTGAGTAGGAAAAAGAGCCACCTCCCCCTCTAGGACGGTTTTCAAAACTAATTGTCTATTTTATTAATAACAATCTTATTTTGAAGGATTCCAATACGTTTTTCATTCATTATAAACCTCAAATCTAACAACTTCCCAAGACATAATTAACAATACGATAGCGGCAACTCCATACTCCCGCGATCGCAAATGGTTCTTTGACTTCAACTGTTAGTTGAAGTATGTTATGTGAGTTGAGAGACTGATTTACATTTATGAGCAGTGGACACGGAATACCGTACGCAGTGTGGTGTTATGAAATCGTCAGGTTGTCCAGGTTTGGCAGTGTTTATACGGCGGACAAGTCGTATAGCAGTGAAACCCGAGCGGCCGAGGACCGGGCTCCTCTAAATCACCCTGTTGATGTTCTGCCCGGGGAAATATTATCCGACATCGAGGAATGGTAGAAATGTGGGGAACGTGGCGAGAACTCCTATAGCGTCACACGTGGAGGTGAGGTATCTCAGCACCGGTGCTGACGAGGCATTCAACTTTGTAGTTTTGAAATAACTTCAACTCTATACAAGGCAGACTGTTGACAATAGATGTGGTTGACAATAGATGATGTGGTACATATTTAAATGGTTTATGTGTATAGTGTAATATTGTCAAAACTCTGTTAAAAACAAGAACATAACAGACAAACTGGTATTTTAAAATTATGTTTTAAAAGGGTAATTTTTCATGAGATAACGCATTGGAGATAGGACATTTTTAAGGACTTTTTTGTAAAGCATATTATTGCAACAAGACGACGTTTGTTTAAGGCTCCTATGTAGAACCGTTGACGAGTTATGCTTGTGTATGCAGCCATGTTTCCCCCTCCCACCTGGTTGTCGACCACCTGGGAGGGCGACAACATGTGTTTTCGGGTTCATATATTGTGCCTTACCAATAATCCAAAATAAAATGTCGTGCAACTCAATGTACATGCTCAACTCCTTTTGTGTCCTGAGGGTCAAAATGGCACAGCGAACCGCTCATAAATCTAGACCGGAAGTAGATAGAAGGTTCTAACAAACGTTATTATACTAATATTAGTGAGTTCTTCAAATAAGGTTAATACAAAAAATGTCGCATCTCTCTTCGTTTTTTTAATAAATGGATTATAAGCGTGAAAATTGAATAAAAATGCGAATTTAAGTTGTATTTAGGAAGAAAATACATTTGTATTGAAAAAGCTAAGGGTGGTACGACTTATTTTGCCTTACCTTTTTTAAGAACTAATTGTTATTGATATAATAAGTTTGTAGGAACATCTCATGATTCTCATCTACTTCCGTTTTTGAGTTTTAAGCGGTTCATTGCGGCGAACTTCCCCCTCGGGTTAGGCACCACCTGGGAGGGCGACAACTTACACGTTTTCACGTGCATCTAAGTGGTCTTAACAATAATCAAAAATAGAACTGCATATAACTGGAAGTGCCTGCTCAACCCCAGTTAAGTGCTGTAATAAATACCTCTATAACTCAAGTATGGTTGAGAAGCAACCTCCCTGCAGGCATGTTAAATAATAATATTAGTCAGTATATGCAACCACTGCACTAATGAGTCAGCCCTACAGCCGGTCAGGGTCAGAACATCAGGTAAACTCGTAACCCCCCTCCTCTCCTCATTCCCTCACAGAGGGAACACAAAAAAATCACGAGAGCCCGCGGCTATTTGCTTTGTGTTAATTCCCAACAATCTTCTCCGGCTGTGAGACCCTTGCTTATAATGTAGACGTGTACAATTTTTCGGTAGTAAGTTAACTTATTCTTGTCACCAATCCAAACTTAGTAGTAGTTCTTGGTCTGGATATTATTTATGTTATTGTTTACCTTACAAAGTACAAGAACAATCAGGGATTATTGAGTTTTTTATTTTGATAACTGTGTTCAGTTAGTTCAGCTGAAAATATTATTTGTATTTTCAATTAAATAACAATAAAAACAACGTCCCACGTGCTCAAAATACAGCACTACGCCCCGATCGAATTCATATTAGACTCTGTCTAAAAAAATCCTCTTTAACTCAACCCCTCATGGAGTGTTTTGTATCGTATTTTTCTATTGTTAACTAGTTTTAAGCTGTACAAGAACCGTAGCCGTGGGCTAAGATCCCGAAGTCGATCATGCGTTAAATACAAACTGATAAAGAGGCCCTATTTTGTTTTTGTGTTTGCTTCATCACGACATATAATGATTTATTATTCCTTTAGCATACAATTAAAACTTAGAATATATTTATTGTTTTCACATATAATGGCATTCAAACACTACTTAGGGAAACACGCGGACACAGTTAAGTGAGACAATAGGTTGTATTTAATGTAGTTCTAGTAGAAGCTGATCCAGCTTGGTTTCCTTTTCATATTCTGATTTCGTTGCATCTTTGTTCAGTTTTCGAACCAAAACAGCACTTTGAGTATGATATCACTTCTTTGATCAGTTTCCGAACCGTTCTAGTTAAACCCAGACAGTATTTTCAGTCTGATATATATTGCATTTTTGTTTAGTGTCCGATTACACAAATACCCAAACAGCATTTTCAGTATTAAACTGCATCATTGTTTGATTTTAAGTCATACTTATACCCAAACAGCAGTTTCGGTCTGATACACGTTTCATCTTTTATTGATTTTATATTCAAACCAATACCCAAACGGCATTTTAAGGCTAATACTGCATTCTTTTCCAGAATGTTCAGTCTTAAGCTGCATCGTTGTTTAGATTTCGAATCACACTATTACCTAAACGGAACTTTCAGTCTTATATCTTCTTTTAGTTTCCAAACCACACTAATGCCCAAACAGAATTTACTGCATCTGTTTTCAGTTGTCAAACATCGCGCAATATTACAACAGATTCCCACTGCTGGTATGCTCATACAGAACCACTAGTGAGTAGACTACAGCGTGCACAAGGCCCAGCCATATCTCACCGGCAGCTGGCTGAGCGAGTGCAGGGCCCGGTGTGCTCATGGGCCCTGGGGCCGGGCCCCGCACGAGCCTGGCATACCTTCCTATCCAAGCCGTTCCACACTACACTGCATAGTGTGATCATTATCTAGCCTCACTCAACAAGCCAGCTCATTCACTTTACATGTGACTGGATAAAACGCATGTAGAGCTAGTTAAAATATCTGATATACTGATTATGTGGCTTATGCAAATACTGTGTCTTAAAACACGTAGTTGATCCATAGACGTAAGTGGATTTAAAGTGTTAGGTACAAAGTAAAACTCGATTTCAAGACTTGTCATTGTGTTTTGAATTTCCCCGTTTACAGAGTTAGCTGATAGTAAGAAATATGTTTGATAAAGTATTAAATAAGAGCTTATTAAAGATTGCAACATTTTTGTAAGTCTGGGTGATCGATGTAAGACGGGCATATTAAGTAAGATCTATGTTTCAACTCGACCGATCGATACCAACTGTTTGTCTGCCAGTCCGTCTATTTTGTTGTGGGTGCTGTAACACATAGACCAATCAACGACGTATGCGTAAAATATTTCGGAGTTTGTTATAAGATGTCGAACGTTAAAAATGAAATTTATTTATACAAACTGAATAGTACTGAAGTATTTATATTGTTGGCCTCAGCCATGTTAGAATAGTCCAGCTGTATCTAAAATGAGTTCTAATATTCAATTACAGAGAGTTTCTTTTGTCATCATAAAGCTATTTTATAAGCTATGGTGTTCCAGAATGATAACTATTGAAAGAAAATCTATTTGTTTTGAAGTTCGGGTACCTATACAATTATCTACAAGTAATACAATAAAATGAGTTGAAAATTTGCTGCTACATCACGTGGAAGTTTTACTATAGTGTAAACGTGTCATACAATACTGGAAGATTACTGATATAATGTGTTGAATGTACTGACCTGTGATCCCTGAGATGGTCCTGGCGACGGAACGCCTTGCCGCAGATGTCACAAGAGTACGGTCTCTCGTCCGTGTGAGTGCGCTCGTGAATCAGTAGATTGTACGACTTGGTGAACTGCCGGTTGCAGAACTTGCAGATGAACTGCTTCTTTGGTCGTGAAGAAGTAGGCGCTGGCGATTTCTGCTTCGCCCCAGTCTTTTCCGTAGAAGACGAACTCTCTGGCTGGTACAGGAGTAGTGAAGGGTAGAAAGACTCTCCGGGAAAAGCAGGAAACTGCGTATTTGGCCGCGAGGGTGAGTCGGAGGGTGCGGGAGGATCATCTTCGAGGTCATCATCCAGCAGAGCCGGGTCATCCTCGAGTTCTTCAGGAGGCACGAGGTCGTCTGTGACTGAGGGTGCAGGACTGGCGGTGCGCTGTGAGCTGCCTGACACCGTGGTGCTGAGGCGGTGCAAGGTCAGGTAGGACTCGAAGGCTTGCAGATTGAGGGCTGCTGCTGCAGGGGAGTTAGGCGGCAAGAGGGCGGCTTGCTGTAGAGATGACATCATTGCAGTCTGTAGCGTCAGAGCCATACTCTGCAGTGACCTCTGTAGTAACTCCTCAGACACGGACCCCGTCATGGCCTTGGTGTCCGTGGACTCCGGCCTCAGTTCCTCTTCAGTAGGTCCGGGTGTGCTGCTGTCAACATCTGTCTTCTGCTCCTGCATTGTCTCTCGCTCACCATTCCCGTTCCACAACACAATCGTCACACAGTCCACTTCAGTTCACTTCTCAGTGTCGACAAACATCTTGAAACTGTAAAAAGTACTGTGCGTCGTCTCTTACGTCACAAAATACCGATCGGTTATCGAATAAATCACTGGTAAACACTAATCGATTGCACAATAGTCCGCCTACGTCGCAAAAAAAGAAGAGCAAATAAATAAAGATCGTCCCAATAACACTGTGTTGTGAGGGAAAATCAATCAAGGTGTAACAATGAGGTTGTGAGGGGTTGGAGGGGGTAAGGCAGGGAGGGGGAGAAGTACGGCGACGCGATCACAGAGGCTGTATGGAGCGGACTGGGCAGCGAGCCGCGCGCGCACCTCACCACCTGCGAGCTCGTGCGGCCCCCTTCCCACACACGAGCGCTAGCCAGATGCTGCCTCGCGCTGACAGCACTAATTTAACCCGCTCGCACTTCATAAGAACGCGTGATGGAATTTAGCAGCCATGCAAGCGACGAGTCTAACTTGACGATTTTCTTTCGCGTCGATCGTCTTGATTTTATTTTCCACGCTTTCGTCAATGTAATGGGCATTCCAAAACGAGTGCTGTCACCATCAATCATACATTTTATGAATTGGCGAGACTGGGTTCAAAAGAATTTCTTTTACCATCGGACATGTTTCAGCCACTTTCAAACTAACATAGTTTTGTCACATGCATGGTTATTCATGAGAGTATTTAAGTTAGTTTTATTAGTTAGTAAACTATAACTAATGTTGATTGATTATTAAGAATAAAATAGAAAACAATGATAAGGCTGATACATCAAACCAAAACTAATATTACATCTATTTAACATCTGTCTTTCGACGTAATGTTTACATCGAATCACGTCAATACGGTTTTGGTGTTCACCAATGTAGTGTGCAGATTATCTTGTTCAACACTGGATATTTACATTATTAAGCTTCCATTTGCTTTACAAATCAATGAAAGATTGTGGCTATACGCTTGATAATAATATCTATGTTTCTCGAACTCTACGCCACTGTTGAGTGTGAGATCAATGCAGTGTACTGTTGAACAACCAGAGACCCCAACGCGCGGTTACACTGAAGTCGTGGTGCATTTTCGATTTGTAACATTCTTTAACTTATTAATTGCAGTATAATTAAAGTAGTATCAAACAACATATTTTATTTCTAGTGGCAAGTATTTTATCTTTGTTTAGGGTTATTTACCCAAATAAAATCATCATAATAAATTTAAGATATTTTTAAATAGTTTTGTATTTTGGCAGGATCCCTGAATGAAGGTAGTGGTGATAAAGAATTTACGAGCAAAATAAATAAATAATTTATGTTCACACGATATTTACTTTTTATTGGCCGTCCTTGCATTTAATTAATGTAAATGCAATAAAATGGGGCAGAGAATGAGTGTTGCATGACAACACTTACATAGGTAAAAGTGAACGTCCTTTTTCTCATAGGAAAACAACTTTTAAGAATGGTTCGTAATTATGAAAAAAAAAGCATGGCAAGTAACGGGTGATTCAAAAGTCTCCGTACTCTAGTTGCAAGTAGCAATATGAGAAAACAACACTTTCATATATATACAAATTTGATATCAAAGCGATTCCTACTACTGTTCTGAGTCTTTTCTTATTATGGCAACACTGAACAGCTGTTCATTAGTGGATGGGCATATCGTTATTGTTGTCATACAAGAAATGTATTTCACGCAGGATCAACGAGTTTCTTTGCTTGAAGCTTATTTTGAGAATAAATGTTACGCCAGTTGTTCTTTTTTTTTCAAAACCACTGTTAACTCAAATGTTTATTCAGAAATCATACATCAGTTTGTCGCTTCATTTGGATGAGAGGATGTGTTGGCTGCAACAAGATGGTGCGACGTGTCATACGTACGTCGGAAGAAACAATGGCAATGCTTCCTGGTTTCTTTGATGAACGAATAATTACGAAAGGACTTTGTCCACCACAATCCCCTAGATCTGATCCTTTGTGATTTTTATGGGGTTTTTTGAAAAGACAGGTTTACCGAAACAACCCAACGACACTTAATGACTTGAAAATTAACATCCAAAGAACCATAGAACAAATAACACCTTCAATTAAACACAAACCTAGTTGGTGTAAAAGACTTTTGCCTCCAGATGGACGGCGGACATTTTGATCACTTATTGTGAACTTGATAAGTTTTGTCAAACAACGTACTTTGATTAGTTTTAGCAAGCTTTATTGTGTATATCCATAAAATACTGTGCTTGAATACGTATTTTTATTTGAGTACGGAGTCTTTTGAATCGTCCTGTATTAATTGAGATCTTAATACTGTCAGTATAAACTTATTATATAGAAAATAAAATGCACTCAGGGCACCCCTGGGTCAATTTAAAAATTACATGTATACATTTAATATACATTTAAAATCCTATATTTGTATTCTTTCTTAGCCAATTTGTTATTCTATTGTTCTACCGTGATTTATCGTTCATCTTCAAATTTCTTTTATCAGTCTAGATGTCTCTGTTGTCGTGCTGCTTGTTCAAGTTAATCCAAAATAAACTGTTATGTTTCGTATTTAGTGTTGTAACCTCTGAGGTTAAAATATTATTATACAGACCTGAGTTCATTCAATCAGTGACCGAAATATCTCAAACTAATTTATGACGTTTTGACGTGGTTTGAACTGGAAGAACAAGATTTTACTAGTAGTTGTGACACCGGCCGTAAAACCTACGAGTTAAATTTAAACTATATTTGAACCCAAATAACAATTTCGAAGCAAAGTTTCAGTTTAAGACGCTCATACGTTTCTGCTCATAGCCTACTTTTAAGACCTCTCAAAACCTCTCAGATCAATCGGTCAAAGATCTTTATAAACGTAAACAATATTTAAAACCTGACAAAATAATTCTTCAGCTTTTAAATTAAAAAATATCAACTACTAAACTCAAGTTACAAATGGAGTTATATCGCTTACAACAATATACTCTGCCTAAGATCGCTCATAAAGATTATTAGGCGATTTTATTACCAACAACACCATAATATGTGGTTGGGATAAAGACATTGAGATTAATCCATGTTCGGCAACCATTTGAATATTTATTTTAAGACATTAGTTTTGTGCGGTTAAATAGATAATTGTGATTAAAACTCAACCTGTGTATACAGGATGTAACTTAAACCCTACAAACAAGGAAACTACAACGTTTGAAGTAAGAAAGTTTGTATAGCGATGTGAAATTGTTAGAAAAATAGTACTATACCATATTTCCTTTACATGTACTTAGAACAACCGTAAGTATTTGATCCAACATTCCTATGGAATCTGAATCTACAAAACAAATCCTCGACCTCTTATTACGCATGCAAGTTTCGTTTGGGACATACGAAACATGTCTCATTAAAATTTTTAGACATAAAACATCCATTTTCCAAAATGTATGATTACTATAAATATTTTTGATTTAAAAGTAATTTCAAGTTAACCATTATCGAGGCATTGTCACATTTCTAATGTTTACAAAAAGAAATGCTTGGAAGTTATTCAAATTCAGACTTAGTTCCTGGTGCAAGGCTTTACGGAGGTAGACTTCCAACAACCAACGATAGAAAACTCCCTCCCAAAGATTATGGCCAGCAACATCCTGAAGTCACGGTCTATCCTGCTGTTGCGTCCCCTTGCATTGATATTTGATCCAACCTGATTGATATTTGATCCCATGGTGGGGGACGGAGCGTGTTAAACATCTGGACAACTACAAAGCTGCCTACAAGTAGTAGTTGTGTGAACTACTCTTTTTTATTTACCCCAGTATAAAGTATTCTGAGCAGGTGCTAAACAGACAGATACTGACTGGGAGGGTGAAACATAGTAACAATTTAGAAAGTATTGAGGTATTATTTTTTAAGCGAGTGATGATAATAATATCTAACAACTGTACGTCAAAACTCAACAGTTTATTTGTGTTTAAAGAGAAAGCGGGTCCAACCTTTACTTTCTAAGGAACATTTGAAGCGGACATTATTCAGTTATTAACAGAAGGTTAAAATCAGAAAGGATGTACATGGTAAACGTTAACGTTTAATGAATTGATAAATTGGGTAATTCGATATATGGTAGTTAAAAGTCACTTTGTAACACAAAACAAATATCTTTAGCGGTTGCTTTACCATAGAATTGATGATCAAATGGTGGGAGTACTTACGTGTATAAAAAATAGTTACGTATTAAAATGGCGTGACAGAACAATATGGAAACATATTTAACGTTGTTTTAGGCTAGTGCAGGCGTGAAAATAGACAATATTGAATGAATCGCATCTGCAATATACAGGCAATATACATATGTAGAATTATTGAATAAACTGACCTGAGAATCACTAAACCACATTGATGCACTTTTAACGAAACCCAAGACATGTTCAAAACTACAGTTTCATATTTTATGAATCTTAATTGACCAAGCGGAGTGAAACTCTCTGCTTCAACCATTAGGGCTGTTTAACATTATGTTGATGTGTGTATTTGAGCGTCAGAGTGTGGGGTTTATGAGTTTGTAACACAGTTACGGCAGCATTCATACGAGTATACCAATTTGATTAAAAATACGAACTAAGTATTGTATCAGTATGCTAGCTCGTAAGTAAGAGCTTTCAAAATTTAGTTTTATTTCAAGATTGCGGCAGTTGTATCCAAAATTTTAGACGTATTGGCTATATTTCCAAGTCAACCGACTAAAATATGTAGCAAGGTTAAATGTTTAACCGTTTAAACAAGCCATTAAGTTGAATTTCCTAAATACGCAAATGGTCAAAATACATGTTGTCCTAAAACCAAAGGTTAAAGATTACAATTATCAAAATTACAATTATCTAGTGGGTGTGTACTGCTCACTGTGTTTCTGTGATAATGGATGCACTTCTCTGACGATCAGTTATTTGAGCACTGCGATAACGATCCATTTACAGTAATAGATTGTTGTCAAAGTCATCACCAGACACTCCATTGCGATACTAAAACTAGTAAAAGTGATTACTTCTAGATTTATATCCGTGAAAGATAATGAATTTATTTTCTATTATGTAATCTTTCGTTACAGAAATTATGTAAATATCATTTAGGTAATACTAGCATTTTGATAATTTAAAGAATTGGCTTCGAGGTCTACTGTTCACATAACTACTAGAATTATTAAAATAACTAATATCTACGTGAAGCTCGACTGCAATGCGATCAGCTGAGTTGCAGTATGAGCTGTGTGAACCAGCTTACACGAGAGGTTTGGCGAGTGCGCACAGGCGATAAAGGTGAGCACAGGCCGCACCGTGACTGCCTCTGGCCCCGTGTGCACAAGCACTCACTAACTGACGCACATTCTCAGTACATAGGCTACAACAAGCAAGAAGTTTCATTATAAAATGTGTAATACTTATGCAGGTGCTGGTCAATGAAACAGAAAGAGGATTAAAGTATATTTAAATGTTATTCACGTAAGTTTACAGCTGTTAATGGTCCTGTATATTTAGTTATTCCGATTACACCGCGTCCAAACGGCAGAGGCTGAGATTTCGTTCTCGCTGTGAGTACCATCTTTAGTATTGATTGGCTGAAACTCAGTGACTGGAGATGATACTCCACAGCGAGGCCGAAATATCTCAACCTAATTATGAAGTTTGAAAACGGTGTGAACCGGAAGATCTAGATTATATACCGGCCGAACTAGGTTGTGACACCGGCCACGAAAGCCTAAGAGTTAAGGTCCTGAATCTGATTTAACCTATATCAGTTTTAAAGTTAAAAATAAAACCAGGGACACATTTATTTAAGTGTATACCTGAAACAAAATACATAAAATAGGATTTGACTAAAACAACTCTAGACTTATAGTCGTACGAAAGTAAACATAGTTAGTTTTAATATTGTACCTATTATATTTGAGACATTAAGCGCTTGTTCCGGTCGGCATTTCCAGGCTCACCGAAAGTATTTTTAAGTTCACCGTCACCGAAAACTACCAGTGAAAATCACAGTCCAAGTAATCAGTATAGCAGTACTCAATCGTGTTATCATGGTGTTAACCCACCTTTTTACTCTAAAGGTTTGAACACTGGTGTCTGCCACCGATCAACCTTTTCAGTGGAGAAATATCAACCTATTCAGCATGTAATCACCTTAGCACAGTAATCACTTAGATCACTTCGATTATTCTAAACTACTACATGCTAGAGAGGTTATAGAAAACGGATACTTTTTTATATGCTTGCCTAAGCTATTTTTAAGTTACAACGAACTCAAATATATTTGTTTCTAGTGTTTGTCTTAATTGTGTTGTTCGGTATCAGTATTTCACCACTGTAAGGATATTATACGTGTGGCCTGAAACAGTTCACAATAACTTTATATATGATTCAGTCTCGTGAATCATACTGTTTCCCGTTTCTCTAGGACAGCGACGCTGCGGCAATGCGGCAGTGCGGCTGTGGGAACCCGCGGCCCCGAGGTTAATTGTGGCCGCAGCCCGCACTCGCCTCGCAGTGATCGATGAACACACTGCCAAACGGGAGGCGTCCGGAACAATTTGTGTTGGCTGACACATTCATCAGCTGTAAAAAATAAATTAACTGAAAATTAAACGATTGGTAAGCCAAGGAATGCGGCTGGCGAGATGAGACCGAGTGCGATACTGCGGCGGACTGCGGGCCGAGTAGTGTGCGCTACATTAGTCAATATCCGGGAGCAGGTTTCAGACCTTACACGTTATACATTAACTATATACGAGTATGGAATTTATACATATATTTCATAGCTATCACTTATTATTAATATACTCGTATAAGTTTTGATAAAAGGTTTAAAATAAAATGCCATATATTAGTGCAGTCAAACCATTTTTCACAACATTTTTCTTATATACGATTATATTAAATTCACGTTCTAGCAGAAGAGTACAAAACAACAATACATATTTATTACTACAACACATCATCTGAAATAACCAATAATTTGATTAAAAAGCAACCAAAACACAAAACAGAACCATAATACTCCATCATCCTAACAAAGTGTAAAAATTACAGTATAACAGTCGCATGCAATAAAATACGCTAAATTCAACAACATTTAAATAATGAATAGAAACATACTTAACACACACAATATCCAACTCTAAACAAATATAACATATAAATATATACAAATATACATTATAGTAGAAAAACTTTTTTCTATCCTTTTTATCATGTTTTCCTTACGCTGTTACCTAATGTCCTTTTGTTATTTTAGTCGCAAAATATATAGTTTTTCGTTTTCAGTGATGTTTACACCCATAGAAAATTAATTCAATACGAGTATATTCGAAATTGCTGGCAAAAAACAGGTTTTAACTGCTTTATCCGAAGTTTTGACTTTAAATGTAGTATAAATTTAAGCCTTGATCTAATTTTTCTTTGAATTATTAATAAATCATTTAATCCCCCAATAACCTTAAGACTATAAATGTGTCCAAGCCACTGTCACTAAACTAATACTAACTTTTAAAATTAGATGAATAAACGAATAAAGCAATATCAAGTACTACTCTAATAAATATAAAGCATAATTGATATCGCTCGATAGTGTATTCCATCCTTCATGACGATTCACACGGTAACCGTAATTAGGTAGTGAACATGACATTTAATTGTCGGACATTTAACGGATATTCGCGGGCATTCATTCGAAGCGTTGATGTCTTCTTGTTTCGAGATGACTAATCAGAAGCGAGGTTAGTTAATGGAAGAGTCGAGAGTGGAATTAACCACTGTCACAGAGATTTATCTACAATAACGCCGCCGAAAAAGTTGTCCATTAGGATCGGAAACAAAGAGGAGGCAGCACAATGGCGGCGTAATGAGGTCAGATGTGAGAGGTCGAGAGCCGTGGGATAACTGAGGAGAATTATAACAACCAGTGAAAGTCAGTCATCGGCCTGCAGCTGCTAAATGTCAGCAGCTTGGTAACTAGTAAACCCTTCAGCACCCACGTGACTGACCACCCTTCAGTAGTCACAGTACCTATGCACCCTACGTCAGATTGCTTGTTAGTAGTCACATTAGGCCTATCTATGCACCCTTAAGTGCTAGGACCTTTGTTTCACGCTACCATACACCAAGAAATCATTATTCACAACTACCATTCAAGTCTTGTCAACCCTGAGCACTATACGTTCTATACATACTCGTACGTTCTAATACAAATATATTCAGCCCCTCTCTACTAACCATTAGAGACGGTCGTGGTGTATGTAGTTACATACTTTAAGATCAAGGCCATTGTGCAGGGTTTATTCAACCACACAAGCATCTCTGCGTAATCTACTTCCGTCCAGCCACCCTTCAGTCCTCAAACCCACGCACACTTTCAGCAGAAACAATCCACTCTGGAGAAACCGGTTCCAACCTGTTTAAAGTGGACCTTTTTTAAGTGCTTTATGCACTTCACCCACCGACGATATTACCAATTTTTCAGTCACACTCAGTATTTATATTATTCTTAGTCACCTTTGACATACGCAGTAGGCTTGTTTCCCAGACACCCTGCTAAATTTACAGCCACCAACCACATCTTTTCTTCTGCTCTTATACCCAACAAACAATTTTTATCAGAAAGATTAACAATTTCGCCGACAGAACACGCGAGTCTCGTGCTGCAAAAACTTCGAGAAGGTTTTGTAGATTTGCCCTCTTCCCCCCAGTCATGAAAAGAAAATTACAGTAACTTACATTCATGCGGTTTTATTGTGACAAGTAGTCTTTTAAGATTCCTTACATGGAACCTGTTCTATTCAAGAGTCAACATTTGAGTAGAGTTTGAGGGAGATTTACAGGTAAGGAAGAACGTGCGCGGGGAGCCTTGTGCTCTCGTTGTCAGCAGCCAGCCGAGCGCTCCCTCTACTGCTAATACGATTTAATAGGCAGTAAAGTTTTATTGCGGGAATAGATCTTAGATATTTACTGCCGAGATCAGCTGTGAGCGCTGGGCTGACACACTGCAGACATTTAGTGTCGTTTTGCAAAATTGCTGACTGGTCCAGTTGACACAAATCTGTAAGCAACTGTGACCCCTGAGACGTTCTAGTCCGAATTTGATACTTGTTCACAGAACGCTCGTTTTCGGATATTTTTATGGATGCTGGTATTATTTTGAATGGAACGCTAACTTTGAATATTTTACTCCTGCAGATGAATGTTTTGTTTATAGTATGTAAATAAAACTAACGGCTTCCAATTACGACAAGGCCAACGAATTATTAATGTACCACAATCCCTTAAGATGTATGAGCACCTTTTCCCTTCATAGACATGGATTAACAATTAAGTTAACTCATATGAACGCAAACAAAGTTGGTGGTTTAGATAAAAACTGAAATATACGAGACATTTTTTGATCTGTTGTAGCTTGTGTAAGATGAGAAAAAGAGGGGGACGGCTGATGATACGTTGGTATGTTGATAATGTGTGCGTGTTAAAAAAGTAAGACAGCCGAGCTAAAAAATCCATTAGCATGTAAGAGGCAAGGCTTATAAGTTAAAACACACAGTTTGTATTAAACAATTGTTATAGCTGGGTGTAGTGCTTGTATACGAGTATGCTGTATGCAAGAGATGCTCGTGACAGTTACCCACCCCTCTCCACCGCCCCAGTGGATCAGCTGGTTGTAAATGTCAAGTGTGTCGGCGTGACGTGGAACCTAATCTGCGGATCTGCAGCGTGTCACTGTGTGTTTGTGTTGAGTCAACAGCAGTATTGGCACAACTCTCCCTGATGGGAGGTAAACCTTGAGAAGAGCAACTGGACGCAGTTTTTGTTGCCGAGAGGTGTGAAAACAACCAATAGTTCCGCTACGGAAGGTTGGCTCGGTTTCTTACAAAGAAAACATCACCCGTGTGTAAAGGGTTCGGTGTTTTCTCTGTCGAAGACGAGCTGAAACGGAATGTCCGCAGACAAAGCAACCACTGTGAATTGAAAAACAGCTTAGCAACTTTACAGAGATATCTTTACTGAAAACATCAATATGTACTATAACACATTATACCAGATGTGGACAAACGGACTGAGCAGTTTGATTCTGGTACTGTGGTAGGGAAAAGAAAACATGATTGTATTATTTTGATCGGTCACTCATACCGTTTTAGTCGCCAACATGGTTTTGACAGTACCGCATCGAGGCTTCGATGTTTGAGTATACTTCAAAAATAGTGATTCCGTGATTACCCTACCACAGCCCTAGTACTACGTGAGTCTAACTGCTCAGTGCGTTCTGTCGCACCCGGAACTAATCACTTCATTTATTTCTTTTAACCGACTTCATGTTTTGTCGCATTAAACACTAATGGATCTTAAACACGCATGTACCTTGGATACAAGTTTAGCACTAACAATCGAAAATCAAATTCTAAATCTGAAACTGTTTTATATTTTGTGTATTTTCCAATGAAAGAGGAGCTTTACAACAATATTCCTTGACAGCAGTTTTGATTATGTTCCAACTCTTTACCTTTCGGGTATAGCAGGGTCTTATCCTTTTCAAAGTTTGCGAACATTTCACGACAGCATTGTAAGGGTTCACGTAAACAGCTTTTAACTCAAAATTAAATGTTAAAAGTCTTGATGAAATTTAGTGACAGGGGGTAGTACTACACCCGTATGATTTGCCTTGTTTGTATGGGACGTGATCTAGTATGTTGACACGTAATGTCAAAAATAGTCTAACACGATAATTGAACAGTGCACCAAGCAGCTGTCAGCTTACGAACTAACCAATATGAGTATGTTTTTCATTTTCTACGAAAACAGTAACACCTTAGGAATACGAAAAATGTGGAAAATACAAATTTAAAGAGAAGGGCATTTTGCAGAAGCAAGATAAATCCCCGTCGCCACGAGGCGCTAGGCATGTAGTTTGATTGTGTTGCTCTTGTATTTGATTGTATCTGACGCGAGTGAAGACTGCAGAGGAGGCTTGAGACTTCAAGGCTGAGAGATCACGGTCCAGCCATCAATGCAGTTCAAGGAGACTCCTAGTCGTAAAGGTTACAAGAAGCTTCTAACAAATCTACATACACTTCAAACTGTATCTCGCCTATTCAACGCAGTTTCTGCAGTCTGCAAACACATGGAACAGTGGCGTAACTCTTAACCGTATTGAGTTTGCAATCAATTATACTTTTGTTCTCATTGTCTTCAAGTGTTGTTAAAGCTTAAGAACAACTTACAACTAGGAGGTACTAGGTAACCTTATTGTATTTACAATTTAGAGTCGATGGAAACAAACGATCCATTAAAACTTGTTTATTAGCCGGTTAGGCCTTTCGAGAACTACGCTGTTCTCATCGACAAACCAACCAACATCAACAGAAGGTTACATAAAATAACAGAACTTTATACAGTTTGACACATGTAACATATTTTTTAAAATAAAAAATAATATAAAAATTAAATACTAACTTGACTAATGTATTATTTATAAAAATGAAGAGTTGTGCAAAATTTCTGGTTTATTGCTTACTAAATTTTGTTGGTAATGTTTTATGAATAAAGTTTCGTACGCATCCAAATGATGTGAATTTTGAATTTCTTTAAGCAGTTTGACATTTGAAAAACTTTGATTTGTTTGTGTTTCCCTATGGCTGATTTTTCTTCTTGATTAGTATTTGAAATGTGTTTATGTTCTTTACATTTTGTTGTTTGTCCAATGTATTTCATTGGGCACTTGTCACACGGGTATTCATATACCAGGTTTTTTTGGTTTTCTTTTTATCTTAAGGGTTTCTTAGTAAATGTTTTAAATTTGTTTTGGTTGAATGATGACGGTATGTTTTGTATGTTTAGAGTATGATGATGTGTGTGAAGGATCTCCGTGTTGTATTTTGCTTCTTTGACTTTTAAGTGGTTCTGAATTTTATTCAAAAGGTTTTATCTTCTTTCTTAACATTTAATCAACAATTTTAAGATTACATCCATTGAATTTCGCAATATGTTTTGTTGTGCTTAGTTCTGTTTATAATTTTCTTAAGATAAAAAATGTTTACAATAATTCACTAAAATAAGACACCTTTTTTAGACACATGAATCGGTAGCACTTTTTGGTGGTAAATCTTTATCTTTTTCGCGGACGCACCACGGAGGTTAAACTAGATCTCGTAACAAGAGGTTTCAATTTAGGACCTAGCGAAATATACAATGAAATATGAAATATACTATAGATCAGCCGTTTCAATATCCTTGGTCATTTTTCTCCAAAAACAGCTGTTTTGACCAATTCTGCCCATTTTTTGCTAAAGTTGCACTTTAGGAAAATAAAAGCTTTTTTGATCATCCTCAGGTAGAAAAGGATCATTTTGATGATCTTTATAATTATTGCAGGGACAGCAATTATTTCAATGAGTTTCTTTCCTATCGTTACATAGACGTCAAACTAAAGCTGTTTGATACGTTAAAATCAAACAGCTTCACCATTAGGACTTAGTGATGAAATACGTAGGCTAAATTATTTTTTGATCTAAATGATGTATTAAAATGTCTTTAAAAAGACGACTGTTTTACATAAAACTACTGTATGACGATCGCAATATTTGATTGTTATGTACTGTGAATTATTGAATTAAACTCTAAAAAGTTACTGACACTAAACAATCTTATTAAACTTGTGGATGATCGATTAAAAACTGGCCATCATAATAACTACAAAGTACGAGAGCTCTTCAAAAACTGAGCATGATAACTCAAGTATTACGACAACGCATTCTGGCAAGTGAGTTCGAGTTACTTTAAATCAATAAAAACTGTGTTTTGGAATTACATATCAATGTATTGGATTAATACAACAGTTTTTTATCAATCATCACTTGACCCAAAAACGTGTTTTACACTCGCAGATTTTAAACTTAAGGTGTTACGCTCCCCTTTGAAATCTATAAGGGTCTGGGTCTTGTGTAACAAACTAAGAAAGCTAGTAGACAAATCCAAATTAAAGTGTTAACTATGTGAACTACTATAAAGGGTCATCGTCACTGGACTCTATGTTATAATGTGTTAATACTAGCAACTTCAAGATTTCGGTAGATTAAATATTATGAACTGAATCTAAATAGCTAAAGTAATCTCAAATTAAAATGTAAGCACTAGTTAAGAGTATTACAAAATGAAATTAAATAAATGTGAGACAACTAGAACTGCAAGAGCTGAGCAAATAAAAGTTGGAAATAAATTTAAATATAAAATAAAATAAAACTAACGTTAAGACTTAGGTTAGGATTAGACCCAGGTTAGACCAACCTCCCAGGGGCAGCATCGTGAAGGAGACCCCCACACGCAGGATACTCCAAGGCAAGCAAAATAACCTTTTATTACTTGCTCAAATAACCTTGACTATCAAAACAAGCCAACATTGTTTTGATATGCAAGTAAAAGTTCTGGATGTTGTCAGCACAACATTGTGATGAGAATATATTAGTAATCGAACTGAAGGCAATAGAGATTCTTTTCTAACTTACATAAAATATGAAAACCATGAAAATTCTAACTATCGTTATATTAATATCAAAAGATTAATTTGTATTATGCCTACTGGAAATGTATTAGTTTAAGCGTTTTGTTTTCAAAGGTTCAAACAAGGTTTTGATGATTTTACATGTCAGGAATATAAGCCGTGTATTCCTTTGTCAGAATGATTGATTAAATTAGTTTAAACCACTGCGTGTTTAAAGTAGTTGTGTTAAAGCGCTACGGGTAAAATGTCTAATAGTTTTCCGATACCTCTATGAAATAGTTTGCATTGTTACAAAAAGTCACTACCACAATGCCTCTATGGTCCTAGCTCAAATAAGTGCTTTGGCTTCACGTCGGTGGTTAAACTTGAGATATTAAAAAGCTTTACTTTAAGACCAAGTAATGAAAACATAGGCATGTTTCCAGTAAACGCTGCAAACTGCAAACCTTGAAGCATTGATAGGATAACCATACATCAGCGCGCCTAGCCTGATGAATTATATTGCCATTAGCTAGCAGAACGTTTGCAGCCTCTGTGGGTTTATTTATAGTACTCTGTGTGCTAGCTGATAGAGCATGAGCCGCTTGCAGTAGTCCAACACCGATACCAATCTTGTTATCATATTGGTTATATAAATCAGCGGCAGGGGGCGCGTGGGACTGCTCACTGCTCCCTGCTGCCCTCTGCAATCTGCGCTCCGCAATTTTATTGCTGGAATTATTTTATTTGACCACGCACATAGTCATGAAGCTTAGGAATCTTGAGTTACGTGCTGACTCCACGAAATGACATTATTGATGTATGGTCAGGGCTGGTTAAAACATTGTACTCAAGGAAGGTGAAATCAAATAGTATGCATTGTTAATGTAGAAAATCTTAATATTTAGGGGCTGGTGCTTGAAAGTTTTGCACAAAATATGTGGACTAAAACAAGGTGAATGTGGTCCCTTGTGAATGTAAAACAAGGGAACGCCCTCGACTATGGCAAAACAAGTTGCGTTCGTTTGTCCGTTTGTTAATTCATTGTGTTCCTGGACCTGCCAAAAACCTTTAACTTTGTTGATCATACTGATCCGTAAATTAAAATATACCGGACCCGAAAAGTGCCACTCAGCTGGCTCGAACCTCATATTCACAAGAGATCTTCACATATAAGATCAGGAAAGGAATGGTTTAGTTATGGAGTCCTTCTGAGCTCTAAACTAAGTCCTACAACTCGTCTCAAAAAATGTCAACGATATTGGCTCATAACATCAATAAGGGAAACTTGTCCAGTACGCAGATGACACGATTCTCATTATCGATGCGATTTTCAACAAATACCTGTAAATAGTTACTTTAAGTTAGCCCTTCAACAAAATTCAACATTTCCAACATCTGAAATCAAACCTATCAAAATTGTCTTTTTCTATTTTGTTGCCGAAGAACCCTTAAGATCAGACAAAAGCCTAACAGTTTTGTTGGGTAAGACTGTGATCGAAAAGGTCTACTTGATAAGATTCCTTGAATTACACCTAGATCGACGTTTGTCTAGGGGTTGCCATGTAAGCATTCTCGACTCACAGGATGATATCTGATGGATGGTTGCCCAGGCAGCCTGTAGGAGTTCTGTACTCGTTCAAAAGTGCTCATATGCCAATTTAAAGCTCGTCTTAAACACTTTTTGACTTCAAAGGCTCTTTAGAGCTCAAAGAGTTATGAAACACAACCGCATGACTCACAGACCAAAGCTAGAATCGGTTACAATTCAAATAAAAGGAATTGGAATCAGTGGCATATTTTGGTGTAAAAAGGTGTTAGCATAGTAAATCAAATTCAAACGAATGTGTAGCATGTAATTTGTGTCTAACGCAATAAATAGTTTATCTTTTGATTTATTTAATAAAGAACTGTTTTTTAGTCAGCTTAAATTGCCGTGCTTTCGCCCAAACAGATACTCGACTTGTTAGAAAGTACTCTAACGTAGTAAGTTATGTACCCCTATTTGTAGTTAGTCATACAACTTTATTATGCATTAACCAATCTCTTATTGGTATCTTCACCAGTGGTACTTGTTTGTTTTTATTTTAACTTTTTATTGTAAGCGTAAAACCTATCATGTTGAAACAACGTACCTGAAAGGTAAAACCGTGTTTAAATGCTCATCAATTGAATTTATCAGAAAACTCTTGTTTCATAGTCAAAAGCAATTTTATTGATAATCATGAAATTTGGTACACACTGCCGCATTTCCCAATACTATCATACTTTTGAAAATCGAGGCTGCGAGGTCACCCTAATCACGTTTTAGCTTGTTTCCACTTTTTATACTTACATATTTTTAAAGGCTAATGAATAAACGTGTCGTACTTCGACACAGGGAATACATTTACAAATATAACGTTTCTTACGGACATTAATGTTCACTTAGTTTATACGAAATGCCACGCACACTGAACCCTTTGCATGAAACAAGAGCCTGAAACAACCTGACCTGAGTGGAGAGCAATGCATGCAGTGTTTGTAGAATGTACGTTCATTACCACATTGTTTACAATGACATAACCTAACAATTAGTGGCGGGAACAATGGCGGGCGTGTAGAGAGCGCATGCGCAGAGCTCGCTGATTGCCACGGAGCATGCGCTCTTCACACGCGACATTTAATGAGGCAACGCAGTGCCGTGGTTGATGGGCCATTCAACGGATTAAAATAGGATAACTAACTTTTGAAATAATTAAAAATAGATGAAGTTTTATGTACTTAGCTGTACTTTTGTTGTCATTCGAATACGGTTTAGGTTTGGCGTCGAAGAAGAGGCGAAATTTGTTTCTTTTTACAGCACTACTGTCAATATTAAAAAAACATTTAGACGATGCGTTTTGAAGTCTGCTTCAACTTCTATTAATAATGATTATAATGTATTTCAAGCAAAATCGTTCTACAATGAATTATTATAGCTACCTGCTCGTTGTGTGTGGAATTCACACTTAACACGCACTTATTGAATGCACGCAACCATATTTATATTTTCTTATCATTTTCCTGTTATATCGGGCTAATACGTGTTTACAAATGTTTTAAATTATAGAACATTGGACATGGTAAACCTTTCTTCTACCTAACCAGCAAAACTGTTGACTATTTACAGACAATTGCCATTTGTTTCTCTCAAACTTTGAATCTGCTCGTTTTGAATATACAGCCTTTCCCCTCTCCATGCATTTTTCAACGTTTACCTACTCAAGAAGGCAACTTGTTTTAAAGGAGTGCAAAGATACTCAAGTCAAGGTAGTGATCATTGGTCGCCCGCGCGTCGTAAGTTAAGCTAATTCTGCAAAAACACAGGGTCCTTCCTGTCGTAAATTTGGCTGAAAATCGGTTGCAACGAGTGGAAAATTTACATAGAGATAGCGAGCACTCTGAACATTGTCTCTGGGAGGTCAGGGGTCGGTCGGCGACGACTCTATAGTGTAAGTGTAGTGGGGAGGCGTGGGCGCAGTACGAGTGGGTGCCTTGTCACCACGGACCCACTGTAATAAACCAACAATCTCCTCGCGCTCGCGCTCGCGCCGCGCCGTCATACGTCATCACAGTCTAGAGTTTCCACCGCTGCGGTACGTCAAAGCGTATTGTGCGCTACGTGCCCGACCCGGCCAATTTCAAGGAAAGGTAATAAGCTATTCATCTTACTACACAGTGACATTTGTGGAGAGATAAATACCGTCTGCAGTCTGCACCGTGTACAAGCCGTTTAAACTTGAAAAATTGAATATTGAGTGCTGACAGGTCAACAAGTGACGGGATTCAGTTTATGGAAAGTCTCGACCATTGGCAGTTTTATCTTGCAGCACCGACTCTGTAGCAGTCGTAAACTGTACCTAAGGGTTTATTATGTTGTATTTTATTGTAGGTACAATTTTGGCTAAACATTTATTTCATACTTAGATAAACCAGCGGTTTTATTGAGGCTACAATGCATAAGTAAGATGTGTTGTAGTTTTATAGTCTGTCAAATAGTCGTAATGTTGACTAGTAAATGTGAACAATTGATTTTACCTACATGTCTTCCTCATTAAATATAATCATAACAAACAATTATTTATTGCGGAAACATTTACATGTTATACAGTCATTCGTCAGCATTAACAACGTTGAAATCTTTCCAACCATTCTGACATTGAAGTGTCATCAATCAACAAAAGTCCCGTCAGAATTTGAGCTGGAAGTAAGAATATCAACCCTTGATGTCTATTCTACCAAACTTCGGTGTAGTGTACCATTTATTGTCTGTACACAAAACTAGCAGCAAAATTCAAGTAATGCTTGATCTGGCAATTTGTCCTGATCTAGCCTAGCTTTGTCTAAGGATGTTATCAATGTCTGGGGTAATCTCATTCAAATTTCGGTCAGCTTATTTGTACTCTTCACACTCTAGCAATCAGAACTTTCCATATTCCAAATCCTGATCTGGATCTGGTGAAACACTCTGATGCCAAATGGTTCAAAGCTCAGCGTTTCAACCACACAAAGTGGCATCCTTTCCAAACCAAATAACGTCCCAGACCAGTAGACAGCCTTGGTCCACTCCTCGCTTTGTCGCAATGAGAACCGAACCCGACCACAGATGATATATTGATAGCATGCGAGGCAAAAATAGCAATCACATATTGTTGCGTGCTCGGGAGATAATTAAACACGGCTGCAGGCCGCGCAGGCGCACTGATGAGGATAGATGCGCGGCCGCCACGCGAACAGCTGATTTATCCTCAGCTACTGATTGTTAGCCGGGATATTGAAACAGCTGATATATCGGACCAGTTGATACGATCCTGGGTAAACAGCTTAATACAGCGTCAAACAATTAGCTCAGACAACAGCTCTCGTGCCGGCCGCCTGACACGCTGCTCTCGCACACTCACGGCTATGATGAAGTAATTATATCCACGCGATAAATAACCAGCTCTCACAGTTTTGTGAGATTAAGTGGCCTCTTTTTTGTCTCACTTTGAAATCACAGGTCTAATAGGTGAAGTATTTTGCTATATATTTTGTTTTAAGGGTATGTTACTCCTTTAATTTGTTGTGATTTTTATATAGCCTGAAACCCGAATTTTCATTTGCCAGTCATTGGTTTGACCTGTTGGACATGTATGCTTTGGATAGGTATGTTGTATATACTTTGGATAGGTATGTTGTTTATACTTTGCTGAAAGTTTTACTTTCTTACACCATTGAAGGTTTTCTCCTTTTTATAATCAACTCCTATATTAGTTGTGTTAGTTTACCTGATTAACTTACAATTTTTAACAATAATATAATATAACCACAGTCCTCTGTATATGTAAAAGGAATGTTGGAAGTATAATTCAGCTAAGCCCCTTTTGACCCGAAAAAATCTATAGTACAGCGTGGTCTCGATTAAGTTCTTAAACGACCGATCAGTCGCGCATACACCATTATAACTACCACTACATACGAGTTTAGTTTTGCAAGATCAGAATTACTCCCTATTCACTCTTGTTTAAGTCCAGATACAGAGTTACATGCAAGGCTCATTAAACAATCACGTACATTTCTGTTAAGGTTTCCATTCATCTAAATTCTCATTGTGACTCAGGCTTTGGGGAGAAGCGTATTTATGTTGAAGCGTACTCTGCTAATTAAATATTGAGATTGAATGTGAAGGTGGCGGATGTGAGTGACAGGGCAGTGGGTTTGAGAAGCACAGAGGCAAGGCAAGCCCACCACGGAGCCGCTGATTAACCGTGCTTGAAATATGAACCAGTGTTGACGGCGCAATTGGCTGATTTCGCAGCCCCGGCCGGCCACAGGGGGCCCAGACCCTTGCATTATCTGCTAACAATATCTCAACGATTAAATTCAATCCTAAACTCTCCACAGGGGTGCTTACAAGTAGCTACTTTGTTTAAACAATAGAATTCTAAAAAGGCGAGCGGACGAATTATTAATCTTGGAAATAATCAGGAAAGTAATCTGAGGGGATGGATAGTCGTGTCTCAATCCTGGCACGCTGAGGGACGGCAGGAGGCTCAACATTAATAACGCAGAGGAGAGACCATATGGCTTGGCTAAGCCACAGCTGACCTCTGCTAGCCGGTTTGTCAACCTCTGTGCGTCCTACCTCATACTTTACCTCACTCTTGATGAGTTTATCCAATCCAAGAACACATACAGGTGGTAATGGTATACGCAGAGACCCACTTGAACAAAGTTGTCTTGCTTGTGTTTGGTGATGATATACTCAAGAGACACCTTGGATGATTCATTCGGACTTTATAATCCGGCCATTTACCACTCCGGTACGCTCAGTATAATTCGGCACTTTTGGCATCGCATGTTTGTGTTTTTACGGGCTTGTAGGTTGCAGTCAACAAAATCGCAGGTTAGCACAATCTTCTACTTTTAGTCACACAACATTGAACTGTTTTGTGAGGGTAGTATTTAAATGTCAGTAATTTCAGCGATCAATGCAGGAATAACACATTTTCAAGGTTTATTTCTTTCTTAGCATCATACCCCGGTAATCCGTCGTTTTTCGATAACCCAGCATTGACACCCCGTTTTATAACGGGCTAGCGAGATGATGCTGTAAATCTAGATTTTAGATTAGAATATCCCTCATCATAGGTTCAAAGTACGTACTTGGAATGAAAAGACTGTTCGAATTTACTTTTCTAATGTTAGATATTATCTCTGAATAGAGGTAAGAAACCAATCCTCAAGTTCAACAATAGGTAATTAATGGATAACTCACTATTTTCATCTTTCGGTGAATTTATCGTTAGTTATAACTTCACATATTCGATCTATTAAAGCGATGATTCAACCTTCGAAATACCTACAGTAGACCCTGCTTATGTTGAATATTTTCGTTTAACGTTCACACTTTCATTCTTGTTCTTATACCAGCCTATTTGTTAACGCGATTGCTTCATCGTGATGAACTGACAACACTAGGTTGCTATGGCAGAGTTGATATAGAGGCGAGTAGTATAATGAAATGTAACATGGTCGAGGTAGTGTGGTACAGTTCAGTAGCTGAGCTGTCAGCAGTGATTTGTAGTTGTCAGCAAGTACTTACTAACACCTCGCCTTGGGGCACCGCCGCCTCGCCAGCAAACAACTTAGATCTTGTGTTTCCAATCTTGCACGTAGAAATTACGGTTTTACACATAACAAAGCAACTTTGCTGGTTGCTGGTTGATGTATTTACTATTAATATACTGCAAATATGAGCCCGTATGTAAGATTACTAGTGATTTTGGTCATCCGCTTTGCTCGGGGCTTTAACTCACGGTTTCTAAGGTTAGCCTCATTCTTATTGGTGCTGGTCTGCAGTCCAACCATTTTATACATCACTTAGCTTGACTTGCGTTTTGTAAAATATTGATTTTATCAAGATAGTTCACTTGTGCATTTACTCTATAGTGCCTTAAAGACAATTAGGTGAAACTTGGAGGATCCGAAGAGTTACATAAATATAGGCCTGATCATGTCCAAATAGTTATGTCTCTAAATGTATTCATAATTTTGTAGTTTGCTTAAATTTTATATTGGGGTGGTTATCCTAGTTAGGTTGACATTGAACTTAAAATCTAATTTACTTAATCTAAATATAGTACGGTGACAGGGTGAGTTTTAAATGTCCCCCTCAACTTTACTTTTGAAAAGGAAATTTTTTAAAACCCCCTTAGGGAATGTTTTTATAGGATTCTAAAGTTTGTTTTGACGTACTTTGCATCACCCACCTTCCAACCGAAAACCGGGGAGAGCCCCCAAGATTTTGAAATACAAACCCCTCTCTTGTGGCACCTCAAAAGAAAGTTAAATTTAATACAAACTGAACGATAAAAGGAAAACTGTTTTAGCTCGACTCGTTTTGTCGTTATACCCATTTAAAGATTACAAGTAAAAAGGTTTAAAATGCTACATTTCACATAACAAATTTTTCTTCAAAATACCACATTGCATTATGTTATAGGGATGTGATGTTTCCTTCACAATGTTTCAAGAACAATTTGTCATTTAAAAAAATTGTATGTGAAATGTGGCATTTTAAAGCTTATTTCTTGCAATCTTTAAATCGATATTACAATAAAACGAGTCGAGATAAAGAATTTTTCTTTGCGTTGTTGAATTTTATTAAAATTCCATTTCTTTTGAAATGCCACAAAAGAGGGTTTTATATGAAGATTAGGTTTTTGCGTAAGGGTGGGTGACGCAAAGCACGTCAAAACAAATTTCAGAATCCTATAAAATAGTTCACTAAAAGGGTTTAAACAGTTTGTCCTTTTTCAAAATTTAAGGTGTGTGGGGACAATTGAAACTCACTCTGTATGCATAAATTGTAAGGAAGAAAAACATCATCAAAACAATATTTTTTATCAAAACCTTACCTGGGTGTAAAAGTGATACTTTAGCACTGTCAATACATGTGTCTAAAGCAGCTGTTTTCAGAGCAGAATGACAAAAAGGAAATTTGAACTCTACGCTATGTTTAGGAGAGGTGAATGTAAATGGCTGGGTTCATTATTTGAGAAAAATATATTGGTTTAAGGTCCTCCTTTTTTGTCACCTGTCAAAATATACTTCTAAAAGATTTCGTCGATTTAGGTCAGCCTATTTTGTTTTGATTGGTCGCCAGAATTTCCATAATTGAAAACTGGCTCTAGACCGTTTGGAAAGTTGTCGTGTGTACCCCATTTCCATAGTACGCTTTGAGTAGTAATGGTAAATAAAATTCAAAACAGCTAGTTTTGGACTGTGGTGTCAAGGTTTACTCTGAAAAAACCTTGTTATTTTTTTAACAAATTCTTGAGATATGGTGGAACATACTATGGGAATATCTATGGTAGGTAACATAAGGGGACCAGTTGTCCCCTTGCACATAAACATACTAATTACACCCGAATGGCTTTTGACGTTTTAAAATCGTCAGCTTTCACTTTTGGCTTTCAGTCATGTTTGAAAGTCAAAAGTTAAATATGTTTAACCTTTGAGTAGTTATCTTTCTGTTGGGGCAAGATTAAAAGAAACCCATAAACTTAATGAATCACTAGGTCTAGTATTTACAACCCACCTTGATGCTCTGTTATATTAGATTTCAGGCCACAGCACTGCGGAATAACCTCGCTAGTATATTCAGAAAGAGGACACCTTTTACAGAAATTAGAAAATTCAATTTAAATGTTGGCTAATGGTAGACCATCAATTCTGGAAGTGGGAAATTGGTTTGTCACGAGGGGAATGGAAGTGTTGATTTATCTAACAGTGATATCATCATTATCTTGTGTGCGTGATGTATGATATGAAACGGTAGTAATGTGTTGAACCGAGGGGGTTCCGGGCCGACACTTGGCTATATTGGCGACGCCGCATAATCTCAGCCCCTACACATGCATGAGTTAATCACTTTATCAGCTGACTTATGATTCATAAACACACATACAACTTATACTGAGCGCTTCTCAACTGTTTTAGTTTACTACGTTTACCTTTTAGGATGGCTTAAATAATCAAGCAAAAAATGAAGAAACCCCACAAATAAAAATAGTACTCGTATTAATAACGCTAACGCCAATAATAAAGTTAAACTACTACTTGATAGACTTGATGAGAAATTGCTCTCAAAATTGGGTGTTGTCATTTTTTTATTAAATTTTCACATTATTCCTAAATGGCGTAAACTGTTCTTGTTTACATTATAAGCCTGTATGGCTAAACGCGATTATACAAAACCGTTTGGTTAAAGAAAATTTTGGTAAAACCACGCTATAGAAAGTTTATTTAAAATCAAACCAATCGTGTTATGAACGCTGTGGTATGATTCTTCAGAAATGTAAGAATAAATATGACAAACAAGGTATATAATAAAGTATATATAAAATGGACACGAAGTTATTCTTTAAAGATCGAAAAAATAGCCTCAGCCCTGAAACTAGTTGAGTGCAAAAGAAATTAATATGAACTTCAAAAGTTTCTTTAGCTTATTTTTGTTATCACACAACTGATGATGCCATACTGATGTGTACACAGCGTAGTCAAAAGTCATTTCATTATTAAATACAATTTTACAAATTCCCCCAAAGGGATTTTTATCATGATACAACTTTTATAAAAATTTCATGATGTTCAAAAAATCATATTTTAAGACCTTTAAAAGCTGTGACTTAATACAGTTGAACTTAATAAACATCCCCAATTCGGAGCTCCTCCCTCAAAAAAATATTAAGTTGACGCCTATACGTTGCTTATATCTCTGTTTACTCATAGCCGAAGAAACTAAACGTTTTTGCTCAGGCACAAAATATATCGTCTACCCACATTTACGTAAGCGTCTCCAAGACACCCCAGGAACCAAACCCGGTAACAAGGAGCATCAACATTCTATGGTTACTTAATGAATTCTGATGCCCCTATTAGGAGACCTCCTGGACAAGAGTGGTGAAATAGTTGGCCTCTGTTTCTGGGGGATAAACTGTGCGGTGTACGAGGACAGGCCAGGGTGGGGGCGAGACTCCTGCGGCGCTCCACGGTCCCCTGTATAACAAATTTACATTATTGCTTCATAAGTACGTCAACAAGCGAGTGGGCGACATGGAGGCAGACCAGCTCGCGGTGAAACTAGTGAAAAGTTCAACAAGTCTCCTGCTGCTGAGTTCATGTCAACGCACAAGACCGAACATGAGTGAGTCTCTACCGGCTACATCCTCCATGCTTTCGCAACCAGTTCAAGAGAAAACGGCATTGAGATACCCATTTCAGCGTTTCAAGTTCGAGGTGCTTCGGATTCTGCGTTGTGATCTTATTGCTTATAGAAGAACAATGTCTGTAATTACATTAAAATTTTACAATCCTCAATGATGAAAACACTTAAAACTCAGACGGTGAGAAGGACGAGTACATAAGTTGACTATTTTTCTAACAAGGTTTTACTATGAAAGTTCACCAGGCAAAAGCTTATTTTACTAACCACTCGTTCTGAGAACACTGATGTTAACTTAATCAAAGACATGGACACTTTCTTATTTTTAAACGAATACAACTATTAACAGCTATTGTTTGTTTACTATACAAAACCATAGAGTAAATAAGGCAAATCTTGAAAAAGAAATTGTAAAAATTTCTAATAGCTTATCAACGAATTTAAATAGATAAATTAAAATAGATTAATATTTATATTATTTATAATTTAAAATAGATAAATTAAATATTTTTTCTATTTTTGAAATTGATTCACTGTAGCGCTTGTGGCTACGTGTTGGCTATGTTTGCTATATATTGTACATACTTATCATTATAATTGCATTTATTTATCATCATCTCTTATATTACACAACAGATCTTCTTATCGCACCCCTTGTAATGTTTTCTACAAATTATTGAAATATTATGTATTTGTTAACAATATTATAATTGTAAAATGGATTTTCCGTCAATAAAGAAAATTGAAATCGGACTATCATACCTGAACACACGTAACAACTGACCTCTAAAGGGCCTTCTTTCAACTTATTCGGTCCTACTGTCAAACCGAGTTGTTGCAATGGTTTACGAGGAAACGTTTTTCTCCTTTCAAAATAATTTTCATTTGAATAAACATGACGCATTTGGAAACTAGAGCCTGATTTCTCATAAGTGGTTTAGAGTTTCACAAATAAACTTTAAAATTGGCAAAGTTTTACAGTTTATTAACTCCATTTTGTACTCTTAAAATTCACAACTTGCTCTATACTCGTGCAGGTAAGCTACTTAGCTTTAAAACTAATTTAAATACTTAATCTTAACTTTTATAGTGTCGGCTTACTTTCGATTATTACAGATACTTGCATTTAGCGTCACCGCGCAGATGTAGAGAACCTTAAAGATGTGTACAGAGACTGTGTTAGGGTGTTAATATTTTTCTTCTGATATTCATACTCTTCGAGAATGGTCTAGAAATTTCACTAGAATGTTTTGACCATCAGACCAGCTCGTTTCTACCCAAACTAGACGTACTGCTCAGTGAGAAGCTACGTCAGCTGTTTACAGTACGGTATGTGGCTGCCGCTTGTTGAATGCTTCAGTATCTGTAATTACCAATGAATAGTCAATGTGTCAATGACGTTCACACTGACAGTGGTGACAGTGACATTGCCGCTAGTGTCCATCATGCCTCTGCACATGTTCCTCGAGAAGATACCTCTAGGTGAGTCACTCTACTTTCCCAAACACACTCAGGTAGGGTTGGTTTTAACATATCAAACATATCGGTAGGCCAAACGTAGATAGTATGTAATATTTTAAAATTTAATTTTTTTAAATATGTATTATTTAAATTTTTTCTTCAAAAGGATTTTTAGGAATTGAGGTAAATGTGGACTTGTGGATAGTTTGTGTGACTGGTCACACGGCTACATGTGGTGACCTTAGTGATGGCTCAAAGTGGAAGTTTCTGGCATCACCTCAACCTAAATTAATTATAAATGGGGATTCGGTTTAACGATAAGAAACACCCCACAATCATAGCACCTAATCGCAATTTGGAATAAGCAAAAATTATTTCCACACGCCATAAATATAGTTCAGAAATATAGTAGCTTTAGTATATTCAATGTACTTAAGCTATCTTTTTTGGTCCTTAATAAGAAAATAAAGTGATAGGACTGAAGGAAGCGATCCACACCACGGTTACTTTTTAAACTGGGAATGTATAAGCTTTTTTCGATGATATGTTTAGTTTGGATTTTTGTGTTAATCAGTGAAATGTTAATTCTGGTGATATGTACAATCATATATGCTGTTATTAAACGATTGTACATAATTTTATTCGTTAAGTGCGTGTAAAACTGTTTTGGATCCAAAAACTATTCATTTTTCAAAGTTTCATATAGTTTTAATTTTTAGAGCGCTTTCACCGGTTAAGCCATCATCAACAACTGATGATGCCCTGAGACAGGTGTGCGTTAGGAACAATGAACTTTCTTAGTTTTAAATATTATCGCGCACGTTTTCCACGGTTAGACAACAAGAAGAACACGGGTTCTCCTTAGAATGTCCAAAAATTCTCCTATCGTCAACAACAAACTTAAAAGCAGCAACGAACTTAAAATAGTAGATCTATTTCAAATCCCTGTGATATTGGTTTTTGTCCAGGGAACAGAGAGAAGAAGCACGTGACCTGGCACGATGATGGTGTGTTGATCAACGATGTGTTCGACTTCATCATGGACACAGTGCGGAGTCACGGCGAGCTAGTGGAGAGGTACCGGGTAGTGCCTGTTCCTGCACTGGTGGAGAAGGTGCAAGCTCCAGGGCTAGGAGCCACGGCCACTCTGCGTGCCTCCAGAGGTACACTCACAGACCTCACCAGCCTGCGTCGTGCAGGAGACATCACCTGACTACGAACGGCAACTGTGTGTTCGTCAAGGGATCTGTGAGTCTGGGTACTCTAGGCATCACCTTCCGCCACTACTCTCTACACGCCGGCATGCTCGCCAAGTCCGGGGACAAACTGGACATCCAGGTGACCATTCACACAGTACACAGTATAGATTGGAGGTGTTGATGTCCCGCGGAGGTCTAAGAGGGTGGCTATGAATAAGTAAATCATTTATTGGGGAAATATTGGAAATGCAATGGACAGTATTAAATGTGTAGATACAATTTGCTTTGCGTTCTGACAACGAAATAACACTAAAATATACACTATTGGTCATTTTCTCTCTCATTCGTATGATTCGTTCTCTCCAGACCTATTTCTGTAAGTCTGTGAGTTTTGCGTTCTCCCAGACATGTGTCATAAACTCGTATATGTTATAAAACGCCTTCGCGATCAATGGTTTTGGACTAGCTTTCAACGCCATGGCTAGATGGCCCAGAAATAATGTATGTAATCCTATACATATACAACTAAAGAAAAAAAACTGTAAGCACATATCCACAGATTTGATTTGAAAATAAATATGGGAACAGAACGGCAAAAGTACGAGTATATTGCTTAGATAACATTAATAGACCGGTTAAGGCATTTCGAAACTTTGTGCGCAGGTAGATAAGAACATTTTCGACATCTTGCTGATGGTGCGACTGGACAGGCTAGATTGTGACATTGAGCTGCAGCAGTTGACAGTTCAGCAGCTGAGTGGAGTGAGAGTGGACCTGACCGGCTTCAGCGTGCTGAACCCCCTCGGCCGTCGTGTGGCCCAGTGGGTGATGGACTTCTTTCACGCCTTGTCCACGACGTGGCCGAGAACTACGCCCGAGAGATGGTCAACAATGCAGTCCGCAGCAAGACTCTGGTACATCGCTTGTTAGGCTATGGCATCTCCGGCGTCGTGGACAGAGTCAACCTTTCATCATCCACGTCACGTGACTCACAGAGAGCCATCGTGCAGATCATTGTGCACTCATGCTGTCAACACCGTGACAGCAAGTGCTGCCAGGACAACCAAACTGTATCCAACATTTTCTGACAAGTAATAGGCCTACACACAATTTGGTTTCATTTCGTTTGCAAACACAATAATATCATATTTTTTAATACAGTATGTTTATGAAAATGTCCTGTGAGATACAGGTCACGGCATACTCTATAATAAGATATTTTTATAGAGACTTCAAGTTCTCATAAGGCCATGGTAAGATACTTGAAACTATAGACAGTTCTATAACAGTATTCCACAATTTAACCACAAGGGAGTATCCTATTTGGAGTCTTATCAGTTTCAATGTTTCGATCTCAAACGATGGACCGAGGTCTGATCTGGAATTTTCAAAAGAGATTATCACCTGTTCTCTCTTCAGAATTTCGTTTCTAGCGTCTGAACGATTTCTGATAATCGAAACTATCATTTTGAGTAACGTTCAAAACAACTCAAAACAAATCAACAGTAACATATCAATAAATTAATTGTTCAACCTAATAAATTCTATTTCTAATCACTAAATCACTGATCCACCTAATCAATTTAAGGGCCGATTAAAACTATACTTAATTATTCGCGCTCTCTACTCGTTGGATGAGTTTATGGACCATTAATTGGTCAACTAATTGAATAAATTGGTTAAATAATAGAGGTAGTATGAAAATTATTGGATATGAATGTGTATTGTAAGTATGAATGCGAGTTGGTTTGAATGAAAGTAAATGAGTAACAATAAGATATTGACGTTTGTATGCAACTTTGTAATGTTGTTTCACAATAAAGAAATACTCTGTTATGTTCTACAAACTCAACTACCACAAATAGTGTTTAAAACTATATCGTTTATCATCAGCGTTTTGCTTATTGTAATTTTTACTAATGATTATTTATTAACATGATTCATTATTACACCAAATATCGATGTAAATACATAACATTCAACAATACAACTACATAATTTGAAACTTGCATCGTCTTACTATCGTATAAAATATGTTCCCTTCTAAAAGTATAAACAATTATAATTGTCACTATCCGTGCACATAAAAAATTCAATAACAATGGACTTTATTGACAAAATAAAGTCGAAATTAGGTGTTTAGAGTCCTCACTATCACCAAACCTTAAGAGTAATAAATAATGATTATTTATATAGATATTTAGAATTTAATTTAATATTTATGAAACCAAGCACGACCTTGTTTCAGTTACCAAAAATAATTATGCAATCTTCCAGGTGTGGTCGTTTTAAAAAGTAAGTTTCCTCCACTTTCAGATAACCAAAAAGGGAGTAATTGTTTAAGATATGTGTATGGCTGTTTTTTGCTGCCTTTAGGGTTAAATACTACATGCAATCTTTAATAATCACGTTATTTATTAATCACATTAAGTATTTGAGTATTAATGGGCGCTAATGCATTAAAAATGTAAATGCAAGTACTCTGTCTGCCCTTTTACATTGAATAAGTATAGCCTAAGAACATTCTAGTATAATGTGACCTGTGTAGAACTAAATAAAATGATCAAAACAGCAGCATTAGAAAAGTAGCATTCTTCGTACCAAGTTAATGCTTTAAAGTGGTTTTTAAATGTTAAACTAGACCATATGGGTGAATAGTATGTTCTAATATTCACAACAACGTTTTTAAATAAATGTAATAAAGAGTTTTAATTGAGATCTCAAAAACAAGAAAGACTTTTATTTCTAATATGAAATTACTAGTGGTGGACTATTCAATTTTAATACCAAAAGAATTGTGAGTTTATCTCACGAAATAACTCCTAATCACAAAAACAAACCTTACAGCTGACTGCTATGTACTTTGAGCCCACGCTTTGTTAAGCAGCACTCAGCAATTAGAACTCGGTCCATTTGCACAATTAGAGCACGGCGTGGGACCGGCTATTTATGTTGATCTGATTATTTCAACGCGCAATTGTATGGAAATGTATGATATGTCGGCAAATTGCTCGATATATTGTAATCACGCAGTTCAAGTAGGAGCTGTGACGGTGACACACTTCATAATATTTATTCAGTTGAGCTTAATTGTGGTTTATACGCGACATGTCGCGCTGTCGGCGGCAACTGACTCAACTACACACTGTATATAAACTATATTTATGTTGTATGCTCGTTGTTCCACTCATTATCCTAATTTAACGTCACCATAACTCACGCGACACAACGTCTTGTGTCCGTGAGAGATGTACTGTACTGTAGTGTGTTGTGTAGGTCTACAAGGGCTTAGGCTTCATGCTGTGTCAGCTAGAAGGAAATGGAGATGAACAATAAAGTTAGTGAAAATGTACTTATCTGTGATCTTTTATATATTTTAAGTATTTCTCTGGAGTCACGGGGTGACATCAAGGTTGGGAAGTTGTCTATTCCATGGTGTAATATAATTAGTATGGTCTGTTCTACCGTACTTTAAATTTTAGACAGTTTTTTTCATCGGTGATGTTTGACAAGAATTGTTTGGACTGTTTTATTCAAATTCATTTCGTACATTACTGTAAACTGTACTTTGTGCAACAAACCTGATGAAGCGCAAGCTATTGCAAGCGCTTGTTCAAATACAATTTATTATATTGGCCTTTTATTTTAAATTGTTTTCTCTAATTATTATATTTATTTTATTATTTTAAATGTGTTTTGTTTCATATATTTTCATTTATTGTTCTACTTTATTTTTGTTCGATTGGTTTATGCTGATGTCTACTCAATCACTAAGATGACATAAGGCTTTCTTTCTTCATCATCGAAGAAAACCAATATAACACAAACGCTCATGTATACAAGGTGCCTCCATTCCCGATCGACTCGATCGATTGCAAATGTCGAAATCGATTTTATTCCCTCAAGCAATATTATCGCCTTTGTTCAGCTGGTTACTGATTGTAATTTACAGTCTTTATAAAACTTGAAGTGCCATTTCCTTTTGAGCGAACTCGAACGAATTTAGCATGACATCTTTACACCTTATGTTGTATGAGATTAATATTCCAAAAGTTAAGAAATAGAGTTGAAGTTATAAAGAAGAAAAGGCAGATTAGACAAGAGTGTGGAGGATCAATAAAGAGATAAGACGATGACGTCATTGAATGATGTGACGTCACCAGTGTGCCCGCGGCCATCACGGCCCGCCTCGCAGTCGGCAGGATTTATCACCTTCACTCAACCCGTGATTAAAATAATCCCACACTTTTGTAATTCAGTACTTAGCGAAACTTTGCGCAGAATTTTAAATCTGGAGATTGGTCGTAATAGGCTTATTGAATATTTTGGCCATGACTCGCAATAAAGTTAATAAGTTTGAGTTTTTGTGCATACCCATCACATTATTTTTATGTCTACTTAAGTACCGAAGCAATGTTTATCGAGGACTAGGAAAACCCAATGATCTTAGATAAAATTGCGATGTAATAATATGAAATAATGAGGATATGTTGAAAGGAGATCTGTAGTTAGTGTGGTTTACCTTTACTGTTGAAATTTACATACAAATTTATATTCTCTGGCGCATTCAGAATCACTAGTAAGAACCACTGAACACTATCATGTGTATCTGTAAGACGACGCTGAAAATATTTTTTGATATTAGGCGCTGAACAAAGATTAAGAGCCGTTTAAAAGACATTTTTAACTCCTAACGTTCCTCAAAATTAGACGTTTGGAATAAATATTTATGTGTGACTCCATTGATTAATGAATTTTAAATGTGAGATTTTGTACAAGGGCATGGCATACGGTCCCAATTGACATTCCTAAGAAAAGGAGACAGTTTCATCCTAAAACCTTTTGGAAACTAATTGAATTTGAATTCAATATTCATCGGGTTTGGTCCAAACTCCGTGACTTGTAAACTCAAGCTTGCAATTTCGGTCTCGGCTGGCTCAATCGCTCATCCTGAGGCCCGCACCTCCAGTCAAGTACGGTACTCAAGACAGAGAAACACGTTGTCCTCGATGCGCCAGCCATACTGAATATAATTATCGGCCATTACCGATAGCGTTATACCCGCTCATTATGTGGGAGACGGACGAATTAATTATGCAAACTGGAGAATTCGCCGAGCGAGATGATGGATTTCCGGCGAGTAACAAAGTTCAATAAATCTGAGATGCTGTGTGGCGTGGCGTGGCGTGGTGGTGCGTGGGCCTGCTGAAACAATTACTGGCCGCATATTCAACAACAGGTGATAATGTCACATTTACATGTGTGGGCGGGCTGCGCGTGTGAATGGCATACCTCGCACATGTTCTTCCAGTTAACCTCTTATTTATAGCCGCGATAAAATGAGAACTCTCTCAGTGCGACTACACTCTACACTCAAGCGCAGCTCGAGGTGTTGAGGGGGCGAGACATCCTCCCATATCAAACTGCCCTATCCCTGTCGCACAAAATACTGGTCGTTGTTGGAACACAAGAGACGCCTGTACGTTCAAGTCACCTCCGTAAAGATATCAACAACAGGTGATCTTTGAACTGCTTGGGCTGTCTTATTCAAGTAAGAGTTGGACTGGTAATACTACAATTTATCAGCTGACTTTTATTCAACGTATGTTGATGACACAACAATAATTCTCTCAAGAATAGACAAACATTGTTGCACATCACGTGTGCATAGTACACATTGTACACATGAAAACTTGCCTAGTCACACTTTTCAATAATTTAATACGAGCAAATTTTAAATAAAAACCCTGTCAGTTGCGAAATAGGAATATATTACAGATTTTTATTATTAAGGTATTCAGGCTCCATGCCTGAGTTGGCTCCATGGGGACGTTGGTGTATCGCTGTAAGAACAATATAGCATTTTATGCTTGGTAACTTAAAGTTCTAAACGATATTTAAAAATTGTTTATTGTATTGCACTGCATTGAGATTGAGGGTACCTTCAAATGTTTTAGTAAGATTGAGTATGATAATTGTTGCGTATGATAATCACAGTAATTCATTAGTTGTTGAATTTCAAACATAATTAAATTATCAACACTGTATTTTGTAACTATCATTAATTCACTGCCAAGAGGCACCTTTATTTTCTAATAAAGTTGTAATATTACTTGATTCGGCTATAATAACTTTTTGCAAAGTCCATGCCGTCTTTACAATACTAATATTGAACCCAATTGCTTAATTGTATCCAGCTTATCAACTTTAGCCTCGGGACTAGACATGCCCTGTACAAACGACGGGTACAAGCGGAGGTACAGCACATGAATACGCAAAGTAGGAAGAAGATATTCGCGGTCGCGAGGCGGGCAGAGGGCTGTGGGCGCAACAGTGACTGAGGCTATTAACATGACTTGTATGGGAACGTGACGAGAGGTACGGGCTCTCTCCATAAATATTTGTGGGTGCGTGGGCAGTGTTTCCAAAATGAACTAATTTGAGCAGTGACCCCCGCTGTGCCAATACGGTAGGCCGCCCGTCCCTACCGCCACCACCGCCGTAATTGGAACCTCACGTTATTTATGCCAGGACCGCATAATCTACTCGATCCCCGGTAAAAAATCGTCTGGCACATTTTACTAAAATCGTCGTTAACGGATTGTTAACTATTCAGCCTTGAATTTTGATTTCTTTGTGCTCCTTTCCGAAAAGGGTTTCTAACTGTATAAGCATATGCAATACATTGAAATATTTAATGCCGAAAATGTAGATTCTGGTTGATTTACAAACGAAGCTCCCATTCTCACATTCTTCAGTTCTTGGTTTTACTAATACTGAAATTTCAAAATTGTTTAAACAAAATTGGAAACAAAACGATAGCTGATCTTACGTATTTTCTTTATTTTCTTTTATTGTTCGATCGTCGCTTGGGGGTGCCACTTCTATGGTAAGGAGTGTCTTGCTCCTGACATAAAGCCATCGGGCATATTGCCTTAGAGTCCGGTACTAAAAAGTGCACTTGTGCAATTTGGACCCAAAAAATAAGTTTTGCCGACCAAGTAGTGGGTTGCACTTTCTCTGAACCAAAATAAAAGGTATTTTTACCACAGTTGAAACACCTCAAAAAGTGGCGTTTTAAATGGCATTCTCAACTTGTACGTATTTACGTTAAACCTAAGATTCGATAGGTTTGACTCGATAATACAATTGTCCGCTTTTCAATGTATGCTGCATTAACCTATTGAGTAACGTGACACATTGTACTGTTTTTCACGGGATACGAAAATTAAGTCGTCAGTCGATGATATGAATTATCCTACTATATACTATTATTTCCAATCTATGTTTAGTTACCCTAATGTTAGCACAATAGTTATTAGTCAAATTAGTTCAAATAGTATTGGGTGTATATGTGGTACTGAAGTGTACGGTTGGGTGTATATGTGGTATTGAATGTAGGGTTGGGTGTATATGTGGTACCAGCGTACGTTTGGGTGTATACGTGGCACCAGCGTACGCCTGGCGCATACGTGGTTGAAGGCAGGTGTGGGTGTGCTACGTGGTACAGCTGTAGGGTTGGGTGTATGGCACCAGTGTACGGTCATGCATATGTGTACCCCAGTGTAGGTTGGGGCCATGACGTGTAGATGATTATTCATCCCGCGGCCGCGTGACCCCTGCGTAGTGTAGGGTGAATGCTGCGTTGGTGTACAATGGTGTACAGGTTGTGGTGGTAGTGTACTGGTACCAGGTGCGGTATATGGTGTACCCTAGTGTAGGTGCTAGCGACGTGTAGATTGATTATTTATCCCTGCGTTACGGCGGTCCGTGCGATCCGCTGCAGTGTAGGGAATGCTGTGTGCAGTGTACGTGCATGAGGTGTAGGGTATGCATATGTGGCACAGTACGGCTGGGTATATGGTGCACCCAGTGTAGGTTGGGTGCCAGCGACGTGTAGATTGATTATTTATCCCTGAGTCGGCGGCGGTCCAGTGATCCCTATTGCAGTGTAGGGTGTATGGTGTACTGTGTAGGGTTGGGCATATGGTGTACCCCAGTGTGGGCTGTGCCAGCGACGTAGATTGATTATTTATCCCGGTGTCAGCGCGGCGGTCCGTGCGGACCCCGCCGTGCGTAGGCGAACGTACGTTGGTGTATGTGTAATGGTGTACCGTGCAGGGTTGTGTATATGTGGCACCGAAGTGCGGTTGGCATATGGTGTACCCAGCGTAGGGTTGGGTGCCAGCGACGTGTAGATTGATTCATTTATCCCATCAGCGGCGGTCCGTGACCTTGTGTGCAGCGCAGGCGAACGTACGTGTTGGCGTACGTGCATGTAAAATAGGCCAGGATTAAGGCACCATGGCGGGTTGGCATAGTGCACTCTAGCGTAGGTTGGTGCTAGGACGTAGACGATTATTTATCCCGTCGGCGGCGGTCCGTGAACCCTGCTGCAGTGTAGGGCGAATCGTACGTGTTGCATGGTAATGGCAATATGTAGGGTAGCGCATAGTGGCACCGAAGTGGGGTCATGGTGTACCCAGCGTAGGGTTGGGTGCAGCGACCGTAGATCGATTATTTATCCGCGACATGGCGGGCCGTGTGACCCCGCTGCAGTGTAGGGCGTATATGGTGCACCTGTTGTGGGTTTGGGTATATGGTGTAACCCAGCGTGTGGGTGGGCGCCAGACGCGTAAATTGGATTATTTATCCGTACCAGCGGCGGTTGGTGATCCCCGCCTGCAGTGTAGGGCGCATATGGTACCAGGCCGGTAGGGCTGGGTATACATGGTGTACTCCCAGCGTAGGGTTGGGTGCCAGCGACGTAGACTGATTATTTATCCCGTGCCGGCGGCGGTCCGTGACCCCTGCTGCAGTGTAGGGTGTACATGGGTACCGTGTCAGGTGGTGTATATGGCGCACCTAGTGTAGGGGTGGGTGCCAGCGACGCGTAGATTGATTATTTATCCCGCGCCAGCGGCGGTCTGTGTGACCCCGCTGTAGCGTGCAGGGCAGAACGTACAGGTTGGTGTACGTGTTGTCGCGTTGTAGGGCTGGGGTGTATACGGCACCGGTGCGGTATATGGCACTCCAGTGCAGGGTTATGCTGACGCAGATTGATTATTTATCCCGCAGCCGGCGGCGGTCCGTGATCCCCTGCCGTAGTGTAAAGTGCATGGCACCGTTGTAGGGTCTGGGTATACGGTAAAACCCAGCGTAGGGTTGGGGCCAGCGACGTGTAGATTGATTTTATCGATCCCTGCGCGCCAGCGGCGGTCCGTGCGGACCCCTGCTGCAGTGTAGGCGTATATGGTGTAACCGTGCTGTAGGGTTGTATATGGTGTACCCCAGTGTGGGCTGGGTGCTAGCGACGTGTAGATTGATTATTTATCCCGTGCGCCGGCGGCGGTTGTGTGACCCCCTCGTGCAGTGTAGGGTGGCATGGTGCACCGTGTCTGTAGGGTTGGGTACATGGTGCACTCTGCGTAGTGGGCTGGGTGCTAGCGACGTGTAGATTGATTATTTATCCCGTGCGCCGGCGGCGGTCCAGTGGACTTTGTTGCAGTGTGTAGGGGTGTATGGTGTACCCTGCAAGCAGGGCTGGGGTGCACCTTGCGGTCATGCCAGCGACGTGATGATTGACGATCCCGTGCGCCATGGCGGTCCGGTGCGACCCTGTAGCAGTGTGGGAACGTACGTGCTGGGTGTACGGCCGGTGCACCGTGCCAGGTTGTGCATATGTGGTACCGAAGTGCGCAATGGGTATATATGGTGTACCCAGCGTAGGGCTGTTAACGTAGATTGATTATTTATCCCGTGCGCCGGCGGCGGTCCGTGCGGACCTTGCTGCAGTGTAGGGGCGCATATGGCGTACCGTGTCAGGGTTGGGTATATATGGCGTACCCAGTGTAGGGTGGGTGCCAGCGACGCGTAGATTGATTATCTATCCCGTTTGACGGCGGCGGCCGTGGGACCCCGTTGCAGTGCAGGCGAATGTACTGCTGGTGTATGCATGGTGCAGAGGTTGCGTATATGCGGCAACCGAAGTGTACGGCTGGGTATATGGTGTACTCTAGTGTAGGGTTGGGTGCTAGCGACGTGTAGATTGATTATTTATCCCGCACGGCGGCGGCCGTGCGGACCCCGCTGTAGTGTAGGGTGTATGTACCGGTACAGTTGGGTATATATGGTGTACTCTAGTGTAGGGTTGAGTGCTAGCGACGTGTAGATTGATTATTTATCCCGTGCGCCGGCGGCGGGCTGTGTGACTCCCTGCTGTGACGCTCAAGTTCATTAGTCCCTCCTCAACTGCACTTCAAATTGCCTTTTAAAACTTAATGGAGTGCATAAACATTGGATATATCATTAGCAACGCCAAAAATGATATATTTGGTCTCCTTAATTGAACCACTCGCTCTTTTACTGGTTCGTTCGGTTAAACGCATTTTATATGGGTCAATGAAAAGCATCAAGCCTTTCTAAGTACCTTCTAGATCAAAGTTGCCAGCCGAGCGGCTGGATCTAAGAAGCGACATTTCAAAGCTAGTCTTCAATGTGTTTGCAATCGCCTACAAATACCAGCAAACATTAAAAGCCAATCCTTCATGGACTTCAAGAGAGTAGCGTGTGCAGCTTTGTGATTTGACAGCTTCATATAGTTTCTATGGGAAAACGAATTAAAAGATATTTGTATAACTGAATGCTCAAAACTATAACGATGAAATAAGTAAATACTTATCAGCATGTCTGTAGATACTTAAGATTTTAGCTTCCAGGATATTTGGCTATACGAGGATGGCAAGACCAACAGCTGGCATCCAGCATGTCACAGGGCTATGTCCGAGGGATCGGACATGGTTGCATCTCAGCACACTGCTCAGAAAATCCTTGAAAATATCTTAAGATTAAACTCTAACTGGAGTTGTAAATGCCCCCTTGAGGACATATTTTCCCACCCCTTTAGGTATGTTTTATTGGGTCCTAAAGAAGAGCCCCCAATTTTTTTTAAAATACATTCCCCTTCTTTCGGCACTTAAAAAGAAAAGGCATTTTAATACAAATTTAACGACGCAATGAAAAATCTTTTAACTTGACTCGTTTTTTATAACGCCTATTTAAAGATTATAAAATCAGGTTTAAATTGCTACACTTCACATGAAAAAAAGTCTTTTTTACAACATTTCTCAAAATACCTTATGCTATAGATTTCTGATGTTTCCCTCAAAAGGTTTTCAAGCAAGATTTGTCATTAAAAAATATTGTATGTGAAATGTGGCATTTTAAAGCTGATAAGTTACAATATTTAAATAGGTGTTAAAAAACGAGTCGAGATAAGAAACTGTTCTTTGCGTCCTTGAATTTGTATTAAAATTCCCTTTTTTGAGGTGTCAGGGGTGTATTTAACGATTTTGGGGGCCCTCCCCGGTTTTTGTGTGTAGGGTAGGTGTCGCAAAGTACATCAAAACAAACTTCAAAACTGTATTAAAATATTCCCTAAAAAGTGTTAAATAAAAGTTTATCCTTTCCCTAAAAGGGTCTTAAAAAGCTTTTCCTCTTCAAAAGTTAAGGTGTGGGGGAATTTAAAACACACCATGTATGTATTAATGTATATTATGTAAATTGTTCATTGTAAAATTTTATTTATATTTTAATGGATTAATCAACACGAACAATCAATACGTTTAATGTCATATATACAATATTGTTTTACAATAAAATATATATTACAATAAGACTTGAATGTAATTAAATAGTATTATAGTTTAAATATTCATGTATGCAACACTATAAGAATAGATGGCTGAGCAAAGTATGAGTGTTTGAAAGTATGGCCTTTTTCAAAAGTTAAGGTGGGGGGGCATTTAAAACTCATACGGGATGAGTTATATAAATCACGAATTTTAAAATAGGTAAAATCCAATCTTTAATTTATGTTGTAACGATGAGAGTATTTAACTTCAAGATGCTATCGTAGAACTTAAATAGAACTTTAAACTTTAAAATATAAACGAAAAGGAAAATGAAAATTTATAGAATAAAAGTTATAATCTAAAAACTTGAAGTTGAATCTAAAGTTTAAAAAAAAGTTGAATAAATAAAAACTAATTGCTGAACATATTTTGGCTATGAGTCAATCACTTATTGCCATTAAAATACTTAAGTACATTAACACACGTCAAGTTTGTACAATAAGAAAATGAAACACTTAGTAATTAGTTCATACCATATATGGGCAAGAAACTCGCTGACGTAATAAAAGGCATGGCCCAGCAGAGCTTCTTAGTAGCCTTTTGAACGAGTTGTTGCTGGGGCATAGGCTGTATAAATATTCTTAAAACATCAACACACATTTTTAGTAATGAAGGGTTATTAATTTATCCGCTTTCGTTATTCATAAAGATTTCTCCTTCTCTCATATTTATTTAAGTCAACACCACTGGTCATACATATTCCCGTGTTAAATTTCGCTATCTCGGAAGAAAACATAGCCTGACACTAAATCAATGTTGAGTTTTCTTTTTTCATTTAGTAATTACTAGCTTAAAAGCATGTTATAGAGTGACAACTAATTTTAAACTGAGCCACATTCCAAAATGTGTAATTGTTTGATATTTAGGGCATATAGCTGGGGAACGAGAGTCTGATCTAAAACCTGATGAATTGGGTTTGTGTGAAATTAAATCAACGTTTGATATTTGAATTTTGTTATGTCTCCAATTGTTAATGCATGCAAACTTTGTTTCAAATTATTCTAGTCGGTTTGCATTATTTAACTGATTTTCTCGTCAATTGTAACTTTGATGAACCAAATAATGTACAATGATGTAATTTGATGTATTACATTAGAAACCTTGTCATTATTGAACCTCACCCGAATCATTACTTTAACGAACAAAACAAATTCACAGTTTCCGAAATGTAAATTGAGTGGTTTAGCATAACATTTTCAATGAAAAGTGGACAAATTTCGGCACATGTTGTAATTGATTTTTACAGTTTTACTATTACACTTTTAGATTTTAAAATGACATTGTTTAGTATCCAACAATTACGAAAAATAGATGGCTGTGCAAAGTATGTGTGTTTGAAAGTATGCCCTTTTCCAAAGTTAAGGTGGGGGCATTTAAAACACACCCCGTATAATTATATAAACTACGAATTTTAAAATAGATAAAATTCAATATTTAATTTATGTTGTAACGATGAGAATATAATTTTAACTTCAAGATGCTATCGTAGAACTTTGAATATAAACGAAAATGTATAGAATAAAAGTTAAAAACTAAAAAAGTGTTTAGTAAAAAAACTAATTGCTGGACATATTTTGGCTATGAGTCAATCATTTATTGCCATTAAAATACTTAAGTACATGAACACACGTCAAGTTTGTACAATAACAAAATGAAACACTTAGTACTTTTCATACCATACATGGGCAAGAAACTCACTGACTTAATAAAAGGCATGGTCTATCAGAGCCTTTCTTTGTAGCCTTTTGAACGAGTTGTTGCTGTGGCATAAACTGTATAAATATTCTTAAAACATCAACACACATTTTTAGTAATGCAGAGTTATTAATTGATCCACTTTCGTTATTCATAAAGATTTCTCCTTCTCTCATATTTATTTAAGTCAACAGCACTAGTCATACATATTCCCGTGTTAAATTTCGCTATCTCTGAAGAAAACGTAGCCTGACACTAAATCAATGTTGAGTTTTCTTTTTTCATTTAGTAATGACTAGCTTAAAAGCATGTCATAGAGTGACAACTAATTTTAAACTGAGCAACATTCCAAAATGTGTAATTGTTTGACATTAAGGGCGTATAGCTGGGGAACGAGAGTCTGATCTGAAACCTGATGAGTTGTGTTTGTGTGAAATTAAATGTTCTACAACGTTTGTTATTTGAATTTTGTTATGTCTCCAATTGTTAATACATGCAAACTTTGTTTCAAATTCAAATTATTCTAATCGGTTTGCATAATTTAACTGATTTTCTCGTCAGTTGTAACTTTGATGAACCAAATAATGTACAATGATGTAATTTGATGCATTTCATTAGAAACCTTGTCATTATTAAACCTCACCCGAATCATTACTTCAACGAACAAAACAAATTCACAGTTTCCGAAATGTAAATTGAGTGGCTTACCATAACATTTCCACGAAAAAGGACAAATTTTCGGCACATGTTCGAAGTCTTTCTCAAGCAGTACATTCCATCATTCAACACAATTGAAGTCAATCTTGTAATTGATTTTTACAGTTTTACTAATACACTGTTTAAGTCTTTTTATTGGGTAAAGTGCGTGTGGCATGCATTACAAATTACAGAAACGTCTCATTACAGCTTCAGTTACTCTTCAGGTTTTGATAGGTCTGTTTATTTTCCAAATTTAGAAATCCCCACCTCGATTTTAGAATAAACTAATGTTCAAAATCGATTGTGCTAATAATTCACCATTGGATAGTAAGGAAAATTTGGGATTCAACGTACTTTTAATTAGTTTTGACTCTCACGGGTGGCCGCGTGACGATAGTGAAATATCATTATTATTGCAATGAATCATCTCAATATCATTCTCGTATTTTCAAGATTTAATTTACCATTTGATCCTTGGACAAAATTGGACGATTGAAAAACAAAGGTTTTTTGTGCATTTTTTTTATTAACTGATATTAGAAATCTAGGACTGAAGTATCTGGTGCTCAGTATAGTGCCTGGTCAGGCTAGTAAAGCACTAATGTTTGCCTCACATAAGTTTGGTAAGAGTACCACACTTAGAGTCCTGACACTCATGAGTGGCTTGCAAACTTGTCACGGAGGTACTGCCGAGTTCATCAGCTGGTACTCAAACAATGACAAAATATTATAGTCAACAGTTATTATGTAAGATCGTTTATGTTTAATAAAAACTACGGATGAAGATGGTTTACTGAAACGTATGAGTTTTGATCCAACTTTTTTATTTAGAGGCATCGCACCATGGTTAATGTTACAATAGTCTAATTTATTTCAATGCATTTAAATTTAACAACATTATATCTCATATCTTAATGTAGTGTGAGATCATCAAATATCCCTAGATTTCGAAATACCCCCTTATTCTGAGGAATGTTTCAAAGTTTGATGATATAATGAAGGGCCGGACAGTTTCTTGTTTATTAGGGAATATTTGTTATTTACAATGCGGTAGCGGAGCCGAGGCCGGCCTAATGAAGCGGGTCGCGGTGGGGGGCAGACTGCAGCTGTTTTACTGCCAAAACACAACCAAAGGCCACCAAACTAGGATAATTACAAAGAGGAATAAAGCATAAACCGAGAGAGCGTGACGCTCCCGCGCCCGTGCGCTTTGATTGAGGCGCTTTATGAGCGATAAAACATCCGCCTCGGACTCGACGTTTTAATCTACCGGAAAATATAAGGCTTTTTAAGAATTACTGTACAATACAGTATGGGGAATTAGCTGTTGATCATAAACTGGTCGGGTGACAGGTGATCGTAAAGGCCAGCTGGTCAGCGGTCAGCTGGTAGCTGAGATCAGCTGATTGAATAAAACCGAGCGGCGTTTTCACGCGTGTTATGCCCGGATGATTTCTGGCTACTAAGTTGCCCGTAAGCCTCCCACATTTATGGCGAAATCTCGCATAACGCCTCGTAAAAGGCATCAACTCAGCAACGCCTTTCAAAACATCGCGTTACAAATGTTTATCACTCCATGAATTACGTCTTCCATGAATAACTAATTCTTGGTCCCGGTCGCGAATACTCCAGTTTTGCAAGATACTCTGCGTTTTCAGCATTAACAATAGTTCGTGCCAACAATTGAGACATGTTTTCTAATGTTTTGGGGATTAGCACTTTGACTAATCGTCTACTTTTATTATTGGAGAGTCGTGTAAGACAGCATTTAAAACAAGAAACCGTGAATATTTCTTTCTAAGGAAACTTTCAGACCTGGTTTTAGGTTTGGATCCTAAATATACTCGTACCACTGAAAATCAATGGCTTTAATCCAATTTTAGGAACGCTATGTATGGAGCTTAAATAAAACTGTTATACTTCGTCTTTTAACTAATGCTTAGTATTTTTACACTTCGTGGTAAACATAGATAATTATCAAATACCCATTAGGTTCAAAGATTGTAGAGCAAATACGAGTAACAAAGGGAATAAATTAGTTCAGTGAAATGAAAACCTCGAGACAAGTGTATTTGTTCTCTATACTTAATTACTAATGATCATACTCACTGACTTTATAGAACAATACTACGGTGTGCAGGATATTTTAAAAGTGATTGGCTACCTACTGAATTGTTAGCAATGAGTTGCAATACCACTTTCAGACGCGAAAGATTACAAACCGTTTCAGATACGGAGACACTTTGAATTTGATGATGAACACCAAACAGGCCCTGATGCTGAAGCGGTGATGTCGGATATGAGATGCCTAGTCACCTAGATCAGCTGTTCATTGCCCGTAAGGTGACACAGATCAGACGGACAATATTTGCTTTATTACCATCTAAACACGAAAAATTTGACAAATTTTACAAACTATGCTAACAAATGAACCCTATTAATGTTTAGGACAGTAGTATGTCTTAGTAAGCTTACTACCAATACAATGACGTAATAAGCTTACCACTAATATACACATGTCACGGTCTCATCTCCTTATCTGCGCCGAGTGCAATATAATCAAGATTTATACCTAAGTAATGGCACAACAGTGGTACCTTTGCCCTTGCGACAAGATAATTTTGTCAAAAGAAATACAACTGCAATGAACGTGAAATTTTATGTACTTTGAGAATTACGGAAAAATATTAAGTACCTATAAATACGCACTCCCCATCAATGTTTGAATATGTATATCATATATCGAACAAAAGAGTTATTTTAAATCGGACCTATAAGAAGCAAGATATATACTCTTTCAACTAAAAAGCGATTTCAGCCATTTTCAGCGGACGCCGTTTAATGTTCTACATCGAATTCAAAGTGTCTCCGTACCTGAAACGGTAAATTGTGTACAATCTTTTACCTCTGTAATTAACATTACGATCTCAACAAGTACAACTTTTGGCCCAAATCTGCTAATAAACCACCCGGAAAGAATTTCGGGATGGTGATTAAAGTGGGCCAAGGCAGGTATGGAAGGAAGGTCCGGCCTCGCGGGCAGAGTAAATAACCTGACAATGTGTTTAAATATGTAATAATGTATCGAAAGCAGAAGCAGATCCGCCCCCAGCTGCCGTGGACACACCTCTCTATTGACGGTAATTAATATACTGAACCCTTGCCCAACATGGCGGCTACCGGGCTTCCTCTTGCAGACCGTCTCAATGCGCAGATCACTCACTGGCTGATTGTGATAGCTACTATCATTTGTGAAGTCTGTCGTGGTAGTATATACCATCTTTTTCAGAGATAAAATAATAGAACTGTTATTTCTTGTGTATGTAAAAAATATACATCAAGCATCCACTTGTGTTGTTGAGCAGACAAACTTATAATTACAATGAAAAATTATCCCTTCAACTGAAAGTTTATTTGAGAGATAACTGGAACATTTGCGTTATAAATTAGCAGCGTCTTACTAATACTCGATATTTTATCACCTATCTTCGACCATGTACAGCAAGAGTGGAGGACATTGCCCGGTGCCCTACATCTCTACTAGTATGTAGCGACGACATTGAGCGTGAAAGCGCTGGGACCGAAGATCACGTCACGTTTTTGTCAGGACACTGTTATTGTCATTGTTTCACAGTGGGAAAGCTCAAAAAGGGTTCGTTTACAGACGGTTGAGGGGTCAATTGAGCCTGAAGCCTGTAATATATCCGAATATCTGAGTGTTGGTTGCTAAATGACGGCTTGCCGGTGGGAACCTGACGACCAGAGGGTTCTCTAGCGCGCCCGTGTTGCCGTCACGTGCCCGGCTGCACTTACCCCAGCACAAGCTGTAATTGGTGCAACTTCTTGCCTCCGCTACCCGTACCCGTACCCGTACACTTCATTTCACTCTTAGTGCTTCTTCAGTACAGCCTCGCAGACTTGCAGAAATGCAACTTTTTTGAGACATTTGCTATTGAAAGAGCAGGCTGTACCCGTAGTGCCTTCTTCCACTCAAGCATTTTAGGGACACGCATCCAATGTTCAAAAGATACTGATTTTTACAAAAAAAGGCAGTTAGGTTAATAGCAAACAGTAAGGATCTAGATCACTGTAAGCCTCTGTTTTTGCAGAATGAAATCACTAGTGATACTAGTGTTTTCTAAAACTGAAGTCTGGTTGGTGATTCTTAATCCAAATCCTACCACATTCAAAGGCTGAGTTTCATAATACAAAGATGGAACGCGGCTTTCATTCTTTCATCCCTGCCTTGAGGAGACAAGCTTGAGATTATATTTTATTTATATTATTTTACTCTATTATTTTTAAGTGAATAGATTTTTTAATCCCACTACTTGTAACTGTCGCAAAATTATCGTTGCATATACTTTTATCCGACATCAGAAGCTCTATCAACACTGAGGGGCGCCAAAGTTTGACTGATAAGTTTTGTAAAGTAAGTAAGATGCTTATTGGTTGTTACAGACTTAGAGAGCTGTAAATCTTTAAATTTGTCTAATATGTCCTCCCATTTCATTAGATAAAATTGGTGTTAATTAAACCTCAGTTCATTTGAAATTCAACACCCCACCTAAATATTCCCCTCAAACCTATTTAAATGTTGTTCCACCAGCATAATCAACCAATTTACTCACTCTTTCAACAAATCCTCCATCTAAACCTGCAAACTGGTTAGTAGAACGAGGAATGTACCTAATGAACAGTTCGCTCCCATTGCATTGTCAGAGTGGACCATTACCGTTGCCATTACAAACAACAAGGTCACTTCGGGGAAAGCATAAAACTGACCGTTTCCAACAGTCTTAAATCAGTTATTGCTTTAATGGGCCGGTGATTGTGGATACTGCACAGGAGTCGCGCTCACTGGTTCTGTGTTATTGCTCAATTGCAGCATTGCCACTGCTGAGCTTTGTTCTCAGTCCTTTACTGCACAGTAACAATGCTGCACTGTAACTGTTACTGGCACTTAATTGTTGCACTCGACTTCGTTTATGTCATAGGTTGAAACTAACAAATGTGTAAGGACTCATATGTCTTCACTTATCAGGCGTTAACAAAGTTCTACATACAGAACAAAGCAGACATGTTAATGAAACATTTCATTTATTCAAGTGAAATAATCACTAATACAATCAATTACTATACAAATGTACTAAAATCTATAGATTTAACTGGAAAGTTACCTTTTACAGTTCAGAAAAGTCAAAAGGTTGTTGGGAGTTTTGCTCATGGCTGTTAAGTAATGCTCATATGTCTTCACTGATCGTGCGTTCAGACATGTTTATGAAACATTTCATTTATTCCAGTGAAATAATCACTAATACAATTAATTACTATACAAATGTACTAAAATTTATTTATTTTACTGGAGAGTGACCTTTTTACGTGTCCAGAAAAGTGAAAAGGTTGAAACAAAATAGGACGAGGAGGAGACTGGTGGAGAGGACGGTAGTGAAGATGTTAGTGGTAAGAAAATGGAGAAAGAATAATGCAACTGTGAAGAGGACGAAGCGAAAAGAGGTACAGGAGGCAGAAGAGAGAGATAAGGAAAGATGTAAAAAGGAAGTGAATACAATTTCACAAGCCTTGCTCATACAAGTTCCGTGGATGTGAAATGCCAACTGGAGGTTCTCCAGCATGAGCGGGACGAGTTGCGTGGCACGGGAGCAAGATTAGTTACACAGTAGCTAATTAATCACGCCTCCACAGTCAACACATCAGCTGTTCTCAGTGCCCACGACGTGTCATGGAGATGAGCTACCGGCTCCTTTCTCAGCAGTAGCTAATGTCTTTGTCAATCAACACACCTTGAGCAATCCGGCACCAGGCGAGCTCTTCAAAGCAGAATGTGCACTGGAGATTCACTGTGAGAACTTTGTAGAATCTTACTGCCGAGTGTGTATACAAACTTCAGAGTCCAAGCAGAAGCAAGAGAACTGCTTGCAAATTGAGAAATTTTAGCCCCACTTGATGAAAACTTTTGGAATATCACAGACGTTCATAGAACATTATAATGGAAGGAATATCAAAACTGCCACAAACGTGTTTGGCTAAAAATAGATAGGTCGTCAGAATGGTGTGAAATGAGTGTCGTGGAATCGCAAGACATCAGGCTTGCTCCGTAACCCGGCAATAAAACCATGACATCTCCAATCCCTTGCCTTCACTTAATACGCTAAGGCTCGGATCCTTTTGATTGTGTTTTTCCTACTTAATAAGTTCCAACCACTTGGTGGTTAAGTAGAAGAGAGGACTTTATAGTGTTTACTTCGCCACAATAATAAAGACTTATTTCATTTCATCACTTTTTTGTGAACTCCACACTCATTGGTGTTACCACATTGTACTTCATACTCCTTTGGGCAACCTTTTGTCGATCAGTGTTAGATTTACTAGTGCTTTTAAGTTCTTACTGATGATACTTTTGATTTAATTATTCTCTGCAGCAAGCACTAAGGTGATTCATGAGGATGAAGATTATCTCGTAACAATATATACCCATCCTACTTTGCTGAGGAGTTAACTATCCTCTTGAATAGTTAAAATAGACCAAACTTTTATTGTCTACAAAATGCATTTTCTCATTATTCCTGCAAAGCTCGGTTTCTGCAAGGTCACTCTAGACTCTGGCGTCTCTGAACTAGACGTCACTCATTAACCACTCTCTAATGACCTTCTAACGATCTTCTGTGCAGTTTGTTTTGCACGGGGGATGTTTGCACTCGCCACCGCACTGCGGGATCATCAAAGCCGACGCCAAATTCCTCGATAACTAATAACTTTGGGTCCCTGACTTTTTGCCGGCACCTGTGGGGGGACCCCTGCTGATTCGGTTAGCTATTAATGAACTTCTGGGTCCGCTTAACCTTCTTCTCCTTCAATCATCCTTTTATTCTTTGCCCCGGCGCGCTGACTCTTCTCTTTCTGGTCGCTCTGATGTGCTTTTAAATTGGTCGTTTAACAGAACTCTCATCTGCTTTCTTTTATTAAGAGCCGTGTTAAATCACCCTCTGCTGTTGACATGAGGAACAATGCCACAGCTGATTGTTGATTGTTGATCACAGATGTTGTTGCGGGTCAAAGGGCTCGTTGTTGTAAATGTAGATATATCTGCTTGTATTCGTAGAAGCGTTGTAGACCTGGGTCAGTCAGGGCATCATTGTGTATCCTAGTTATTAAAGGATGTGAGTGCTTAACCCTTAAGTATTTTAGTCAAAAGGTGTTTATGTATATATTTAAATATAAATTAAAACATAAAACTGTCATTCGGCTTGAAATTAATTTACAAAACTTTTAAACTGCTTCAAAAAATTACCAGTATATTTCGACTAAAGGCAGAGCCAAAATATACTGGTATTTTTTACTATAAATATATAGTACTTGTCGTTGAAAAATACGTTATTTTACGTGAAGTTTTTTTATTGAGCTTAAATCACTTTTTTCCTAAAATCACACGACAAGTTCATAATTTGGTTTATAACCTACTTACAAAGTTTTGAGACCCATTGGTCTTTCGGACAGATAACTGTGTGGTTTATAAGAAGCTGGAAACATAAACAAATGTTCAAAACCCAATATTATCAATGAACCCCAATGTTTTTATTAAATATTAACCAACATCTTATAGTTACATTGAATAATCATACAATCCTTCCCTTATTTAGAATGCAGGTGGCAGCTGTATCGCAGATCACAGATAATATGAGTTTAGGGTAAATATGTATGTAAGCGCCAATTTAAAGTAATATAATACACGCATTCAACTACTGTATAGTGAAATTGATAACGTTAAAAATATGAAATGCTAATCTATTTTCTGTTGTCTGCAATGTTAATTGTCCAAAGGTTCAAAGCAGATACATCCTTGTCATAAAAATACATGTTATTTAACCTGTAGTAATTTCATGTAAATGGTAATCTTTATTATTATACAAAAACTGCCAACAAGTGTACTTGTTTTGGGTTTATACGAAACTTTCCAAAAACCCACAAAATAAGTTTTAAAATATTGTTGCGGTCAACTACGAGACTTTAATTGAGCTACTTAGTTTATAAGAATATGACGATATACATATACAACACACTCTCCAGTCTAGTGTCAAGCGAAGAGCGCGACCAGTTTGCCAAGTCACCTGATTTCCTCAACAGCCCATACAACGCCCGAGCCCTGAAATATCGCCTTATCATCGAAATCTGCGTCACGTTCGGTCCAAATTTAACGCGTCGGGCCGAATCAAAAGCAGTCAAACCGATATTAAATTTTATCGAATGTCAAACCTCGGTCATTTTTAAAAGCTGCGTTAATAAGCGTGGGCTCTACAAAGTGCCGGTGACAGCGGCAGGTGAAGAGGCCGGTTTTTATCTCTGATTTTTTTCTGCTGGCAATAATAAAGGAATTGGAAATGAGGTGAGCACGGTAGTCCAGTGAGGCGGGGCTCGCAGATTTATGTGAGTGAGACCACTTAGTCAGGTGTAGGGGCGCTATTGTGTGTCCGTCACCCTGCCCGCCGGCATATCCGCGATATTGGCGGATAACACAGCACAAGGTCGAGTGGAGGTGGCACAACAAACCCCTAGCCTGCACTGGTTATCCTGTCTTGGGACGTTGAGATTATGTACAGAAATCAACTATATTCAATCGAAAAGATATGGGATGCCAAGGAAACCCTTAGTTTAATAATAGCAAACCAATTAAACAAAATTTTGATCGCATCTACACGCTTTTGCATAAGGATAAGCCGCTTTAACGTTATGTTTTCCACCAAGTTTAGCTCACTTCCTTTATTTTAGGCAAGTGACAGGTTTTAATCGGTTCAGAGCGTGTATGTACAGCCTCATACTTTGCTTTGTGAAACCGACCTCTCTTTGAGGGTATTTTAAGGTCTTATAGAGAGTGTGATATTGAATGTGATGAGTGTTTGATGGAAATAGTTAACGGCTATAGCTGTTACTTCTCTCATGCAATTAGTGTTTGGTGCCAAAATATTGTTTCGGGGGGTTGTAATATTGATAATACGAGTACTTCTTACACCCATAAGATACTCGTACTCGTATGTCAGCCATACATATGCAATCTATCGAAATACGTTTGAACTGTCTACAATTCCGGATGGCTCTATTGCCAGGACAGTCCTTTGAAGGCGCTCTCTTCCTTAGTTGTCTTATACCTTTTTAAGCCTTTCTAGCTCAAGAAATATATATGTAGTGTCTTACCATGTATAATTGAAGAAAATAGATTACGTGATGATGTATCAAACAGATTGCTATAAAAACTACAGTAAAATTGTAAATATGTTTTTGAAATATCGTCATCTGAAGGGTCAAAATTATTGTCGTATATAGCCCATTTATCAGAGATAAAACTCTAAAGGTTTAACCAAAACCGATAATGGTAACGTGCCAATAAAATCTGCATAGCAAGTAACTTGAAGGGCGGTAGACGAAATGCACCGAGGAGGTTCTTTAGGGTTTGAAGAAATGTCCCACTAAGTATCGTCTATTATCTAGATAATAATCAAACTTACCAATATTACTTTGGATAAGAAATCTTTATTGACTGGACCATTTGAACTGTGGAATATAACTAAAAGGTTTTACGTTTTTGTCTGGAAAATAACATAATAAATGTTAAGAAAATGGTTACCAAAATACTTGAGTTACAAATAATTTATCAGAAATAAGTCACCTCTTTAGTTAAATTTTAATTTAAATTAATACATTTAAACTCATTTTAATAAGTTGTCTTTCTTGCTAACGGGTAAAATTGATATATATTTAGTTTTATCTAAAAGTCATAAAACTACAAAACACTACATTTTTTCTCTAAAATCGGTCGTCTTTACATCATAAAAACATTATTTGTTAAAACATTAGGTTTTATATTTAGAAAAACTTAAAAAGCTGGTTGCAATCATTTTCCGATAAATATTGCTAAAAAGTATGGTATACGAAGGTCCATCATCTATACAGTACTAGTGTATAATGTAGTATCTGTGGCAGTGTTAGGTAGCTCTGCGCAGGTAGACAGAGACAGGCCGCCAGGTAGAACCGTGTGCGATATGCGCCCAGTAGTTTGCAATACAGGCGGGGAGACCCGGGAATTAATTACCACAAGAGGACAGGCGAGCGATTTTTGACAACCCCGACCCAACCTCAAACCAATTTCGTCAGATACCGTTCTGCACAGAGTCTACAATTTAGGAGATCTTTATGAGTGGTGCAAGTTATAATTAGGCGAGATGGCCGCGTTCCCACGCCAAACATTGTAACGATCTGGCCGCTTTTATGGCCGCGCCGGCCGCTGCCTTAGCTTTACAATGTCATTACCGGCTTCTTACGCAGGGAGCTGTGTATTGTGTGTTAGTGGCAACTGACCGTGTAGAGCGACATGCGAGCTAGCAGTATACTCGTACTGTACTTCATTAACCACCCTATACACATGTACACTTGCCGCCTACCTACTAATTATAATTGCCTTATCGGCAGAGTCTCGTTTGATGAAGTACTATAAATTGTCGAAAACCTTCCACTCAAGGCAAACTCGAGTAAATGAGTTAGCCTCGATCTACCCTACATAACAGCAGCAAAATCTCTTTTAGACCACAGTATTCAATCTGAAAATATATTATCATACTAGTTGACCACAGACCACGTTCCTCGAAAAGCATATGTTTACTAAAGTTATCATCTATATGCTTGGTATGCTTTGTTTAGTAAATAGGCATATGGTTAAATGTGCAAAATTAAATCATCAACCTTTTCTGTTATTTTCTAATTTTCCCTTTGATTTTCTTCATTTTACTTTCCGTAAGAAAATTGTTCCAAAAATTGGGAAAATAAACAAAGATGAATTAAATTTGCGAGGCCGTTCTCATACTAAGCTATTTCCAACAAAAGCTCGATTCATTTTTATATATTAAGATGTTTATAGAAATGAAAGTTTGAATCCAAGCCAATTTCGTCAAGTATTTACCGAAAAGGTTTCGTTTTACTTCAACATTTAACAAAAGCTGCTACAATTGCAAAGGTTAGCTTGAACGAAATCTTTGCTCAAACACCAATCACGGCCGACGATGAGGATTTTTATTTCTCTGAATTAACTTTATTTTATTTTATTATGTTTAAAACCTTATTTTAAGGTATAACATGGACATGAACCAACTTAGTGTGTTAGTTCATTTGTTTACATTTCTTTCGCGTTTGACCGTCTTCTTGCTTTAATATTAATTTAGAGATAGTTTTCCACAAATTAATTAACCATTCAAGTTATTTAATTAAAATATTAGAAATAAATGAAATCAGTCTTTTGTAAGAAAGTTAGGATACTTAAGTCCTCTCTTCCACTTAACAAAAAAAATCATATCATAAAAAATCATATTTGTTCTAATATTTAGAGTAAATACTCTATTTAAATGTAGTGGGTTTTATCACACGTATTACACAAATTCGAATTTCTAAAGCAACTTGTTAACGGGTCAAAAATTCAACATTATTCCTAATTATTAACCAGAGTTTCGTTTTTCAAAATAAAAATAAGTTAATAATAATTAAAATACTAAAAAATTATTTAGTTATAGGCCTATCCATAAAATTAATTAAATCTAATTCAACGTATACGTTTCTTTCTAGCAATTACTGCACTGAAAATGTTTAACTCAGTCTTTTTAAAATACACGAGAATTTAAAGAAATTAACGAATATATCAATTCTGTTCAGACAGCTGATGGGGTTCTTGTATAGCTCCAATCCGAAAAAGGTGTTAAGGGAAAAACAGTTGCCACTTTACTTGAACTTATTGTATCAGTACTCACACTGAGCCTAAAATCAAACTGAAACTCATATACAGAACCACATTTATGAAACTCGGTACTTGTGTTTCTGAATAGGACCCAACTACAAAAAATATAAGCCTGCCAAAATTTCACGTTTTAAAATAGTGGTTTTGACAGTCTTTTAAGATAATTAAATATTGTAACTGTGGTGTGTTTACAAACTAATGTCAAAGGTGGTTTTTAGTACATTTAATGTGCGTAACAAAAGAATATCGAAAATATAGCCTATGCATAGCCACAAGCACTACCGTGAATCCTAGGGAATTTCCTATAACGGATTATAAATTAAACCAAAAGTGCCCTTTTGGAGGCGGGACGTTTTATGCTATGTTCTGATTTCGATTCAACTTGATAAACATTCAAAACACCATATAAAAAATGCTTGACAATTTTTTAATCAAATTGGTTTTAGAGTGTCCAACGAAATGATAAAATTGTTTATTTTAAAACGTGACATTTAATAAGGCTGGTAAAAGAGTATTATTCAAGTACAAAATGATACCGAGTTTCAACAAAGACGGTTGAGCGGTATCTCGATATAAACAATTATTAGTGAAAATCAAAATATTGCTATTAGAGAGCGTTTTGCAAACATTCCAACTTGCATTATCTTTCCACTTTTGCTTTGTCAAGTTTGTAACGCCATTTTGTAAACTCCTGTATGCTCTCTACCAAGGACATAATCAACTTAAACATTATTTTAATAAAACTGTGTCTCACAAAGTTATTGACAGTTAAAATATTAAAAAGAAGTACATTTCGATGAAACGTATATTAAAAAGTGAACACTGATACCTTTATTTTAACTAAACGCCATATTCCAGCATTAATGTTTAGTTTGTCATGTCTAGCTAGACCATGTAGATTAGCGGATGACAATGGCGATGTGTGGGAAGTGGTGGTTGTGGTTAGGTAAGGGGGTGTTAACGAGTGGTAAGGCACGCGTGCCCGCGGCACTTCCCAGGCCGTCCTGTCCACCCACCATCTACCATCTACCCGCCACAGCCGTCCTTGCCTGCTCCCACCGTGCACATCCACACCGTACTTGCCGCTTGCGTGTCATCCAACTACAGGAATCACTTGTACAGTTCACATTGAGGGTTCTTAAAACTTACGTGTGCTCTTATTTTCCAGAAAATTTCACCGAATTGCATCAATATAATTGTTAAGCCCAAAGGTTGTCGAAAGCAACACTCAAAACACAGTATGGCGCAGGCAAAACCTTCCTAAGAAATATCAATAACTTTAATGTCATGCAGTCAAGGTCAAAAAAGCTTTATTTGTGATAGTTACAATCTAACATTTGAGTAGTGTCTTACATTATAGGTTAAACTAGGGAAAACTAAAATAACTTAATTTTAGAATTGCTCTGAGCAATCTAATGGTTTTTCAATGTACTTAACTTTTATTAACTTTTATTATTTACATAATATACATAGCTTTAAAACGAACGTCCGAATTATTACAAATAATAAACGACAATAATTGATTGTGTATGTATAATTTATATGAACTATATATCACACTAATAAATCATCAACAGAATATATAACTCTATTTAACATATGTTCTTTTAATTTTTCTTAAATCTATTACAAGATCAGGGTGCAATTTTAACTTCTTTGTTTACAGGTAGACCATCGGTGATTCCAAGGCCTCAGGTGAGACACAAGGGATGCGTTTCTAGCATTAACTGGCCACCCTGTGAAGGATTCTCGTAGATACTTCCAATTTGCACCCATTGATTTCAAATCGTCTTTCTTCGTTAAGGGCTGAAGAGTCATTCAAGGGATTCTGCGTCTAATAATTAATTTGTTTATTGAAGTAAGCACTGTGTACGAATTTCTTTTCGAATTGTTAACTTTCTTTACCATTGTTACACTAAAGATATTGCAAAACAGTTGTATAAATTGTCTGACCCAACACACGATATTTGATTTGATATTTTACATGACAGCTACAGGGCATAATTTTCCAATAATGTTGACGAGATTTCCGAACTTCCCCATTTTTGGATGTAGGTGCCAATAACGGGACGAAAATAAACATGCTAAGTAACATAATCCAAAGCCCAAGACGCAGTAAAGCGTTAAAACACCGCTGGCGTGAGTGAAGCGATTTTTTTACAATTTGTTATTCTAATACGCAAGTTATAAATGAAATGAAAGTATAACTCGTTAAAAGTATAATTAGTTACACTTTCAATTTACTACGAGCGTAACGAGACTTTTACTTATTCCTTTTACTGCAAATTTCATTATACTGTAATCGAATTACTTATTCTGATATTGAAGAAAGAAATTAAATGTTGACCCCTATATTTTAAAACTTTTTAGTTTTTATAATACTAATAAATAACATAAAATACAAATTTAATTAAATTTTCATTAAAATGTAATGAATTTTACAGTTTTTAACTGGCTAATAATTAATAGCTAGAACTTTTTTTGCGGAACCTTTCGGACTTTTAGAATTTTGATATCACTGGCTAAAGAACTTGATCAAGATATTTACAAAAGTAACTTATTTACCTAGTTTTGTGAAAATCAAGAATGAGACCTGAAGAGATGATAGGGTCTACACATGTACTGTATAAATTCTTATGTAAAGTTTTGAAAAAGTGCTCTAAACTTGTGCTGGGGATCAGGTGTCTTATCATGCTGATGGCATGAATACCCCCTTTTACACATAAAGATGCGTAAACAATTTCCAATTGCACACAGCACGTCAGTTGCGAGTGCTCTTTGCGCTCCCCATTGTGTGATTAAAGAGAATTACTGATGAAGAAGATCTGAAAGTTCAACTAACATACATAAACCATACAGAAGACAATGTTTTACTATTTTTTGGAAATTGATTGAATTGCCATTGAAGCTTTACTGTTTTGCAGTTGGATGCTTTAGGTTTTTAAGTTGTTAAAGGAACTATATCGATGTGTGAGAGACTACTAGTAGAACTGTGCTCAAGTGATGTGCCGGACGGAAATATTGACGGAATCTATTAGACCCTTTTGAGGAACAGAACCAGGGTTAACCCAATATGAGGGTAGAAACCCGTTTGTGAACGGTATAAGACCATGAGAAGAAGACCAAGTACCGGATTTTCTAGATTCCAATTGAACAGTGCCGCTATTTAATCAAGTTGTTCAAACTACGTATTTTCTAAGGTTATTATTATTATATACTTATTATATACTTTTCTTGGGTTATTTTTTTTAAATAACCCAGATAAAAAGTTCTAAAGTCAAAAAATGTTGACTTCAATGTAGTAAAAAAAGTAAAATTTTTCAAAAAGTAACAAGCAAAACCTCTAGATAATAAAATTACCTTTCTGATGAGATCAAACGTAATGTTATCATAATAAATGGCAGATTATATGGTAAACGCTTTTGCATGGTTCTTATGGGAGCCCAATCTAGGTCACGCCTGGGTACTGCAGACTCTTAAATGCATGGCTGGCTCACACTAATACAGTATGTATATTAACCTTATGGTAGGCTTATACCAATCAATGCCAAGATATAAACAAAGATGCAATATATTTTGAACGATTACAAGAAAGACCTCACGAACCGCGTGGTTGACTCGTTTGCAAAAGTGATAGACTAAATACAACAAGTTAGAGCGTTGTAAATTTGAATTTGACGTTGGTAAAGCAAGTAGACATTAAAGTGATTTCAAGAAATAATAAGTTGACCCTTAAAACCAAACTGACTAAATTAGAACCATTACGCTTCACCACCAAGGTGTAATATAACAACATAATAACAGTGCCTTAGATAGCACAAGCCTTCTGCTTTTAGGTACAATCAAATCAATTCTCTTTCATTTAAACCTCAATCAAAATCAAATTGGAATCAGACAGCGAAATGGGCGCGTGAGAATCAAATTGGCCACAAGGGAAGGATAGGATTTACCTTTCCCCGAGGAATTATTGGTTGTTTAAATCACAAGGAACCGCAGTTTAGCGCAACCCACCCACTAGAGACGGGGTCAATACTGAAACTGGAAAAAATCCAAATTAATGACAGGTTCACAGAAATAAAATGATAGCCCTGAAATAGGGCAAAGTGTAGGTGAGGTTCCCTTGAGAAAGGGCGGCTGACTGTGGCGCCCGCGGCAGGGCCGCCCCGAGACACTGCCTGTAAACAATAATTAGGCCCTTGTTGGGGGCGGCAAGGCGGCAGGGCGCAGGCGCAGTACTCACCGCCCCCACTGCCTGCCCCGCCACTTAGTCTCTAATGTGTCTGTTAGTGCAGCTCGCATACTGCTTATTATTGTCATTCACAACACCAATTGTTCTACTCCATTCTTCGTCCCTTTCATTCATATACAGGTGGAGATTATACGATGAGAACGGGTTCGGTCACAAACTCGTTGTCGCGTTCTATAGCCACTTTTCTTCACAGCTGCTAAACATATGTTGCAGAGAAGTTGTTGAACTTTAAAGGATTGATGGTATTTCAAAGAATACGGACATTTGGAGAAAATAAATAACAAAAATGTGCACGGTCAAGTTCTTTGAATGTTCTTTTGCGAGTACACGTGTGAGTTGGAAAGTGTGTAACATTATACAAATTATTTAAATAATTTTTAAAATTAATGAACCCAGCCGATCCCTTGAAACCTCAAATACGACGAGTCTCAGAGTTTTTCTTTTGATTTAGTCATTTAGGGCATTTCTCCCACTCTAAAACGTCTCATCTAGGTTTACTTCGAAGTGGTTGGAACCCTTTAATGCTTTGCTATGAAAAATATTTAATAACTTTTAATTTAAATATCTACTAAAATTTCAATTATTTGATTCTATGTAGGGATATTATTCGGCTTTTTTACGTGCAAGTAATTTTGGAATAACGTTTATTCTTGGTATTGAAGGTATGTACTTTTAGAGGATTATGGGATCTATCTGTGTTCACTACTCACGATCATTCAGATCATTGTTGGCTACGGAAGTTTCTTCAGTGAAAGCCTCAGACCACCAGCCAGTTTCATGTACGAAATGCCATGACATAATTATTATGAGGAAAACATGTCATGGCATACGCGTCGTAATACGATTCTCGGCGTTGATATGTCAGGCTTTTGCCCAAAACTCATCATGAGGAAATTTCTGGGCGTGATGGGCTAGTTCTGTTTTCAGACTGTTAAGCTTATATGAGCAACGAGGAAGGCAGCCAGCAGTGTCACCTGAGAAAGATTGTCCAAGTCGTTATAGCCTACAAGAACAAGGGACCAAGAACCGGAAAGGTGGATCAGAGAGGAGGGTCTAATTTGTCCAAGCCGGGAGAAAAGCAGTAAAGTTGGATTTATCTGGTTGTGTGTATCGATAGCGGACGTGTCAGTCTGGGGTGAGAGGTGCGAGGACAGGTGAGTTATATGGGAAAGTGAAGTGGTTGGCTTCTGCTAGTAGTGATGGTATCTACTCCAGAGTCTCACCTCTAGCAGATCAAGGGAGGATAGAGTGATGGAGATATCTGCAGCGCCGTGTGTGGCAACGTACTGTAACACTGTGTGGGTGGGGACAGTAAAACTTTACACGAGCGATAACGTGTGGCCCCCCAGTCGCCAGTATGGCCGCCTCACAATTACTCTGTGTGGCCGACAACGCTATCCTGTGACACGATGACCGAGGTGTCTACTTGACCGTGTGGTCTACTTGTCATACTCACTTAATGGTCTACTCTACTCTCTACTCTGCTCTACTAGGCCCGTCATCTCATCTCTGTCACCGAATTTACAACGCAGGGAAGTCATGGAAAAGTACACATTAGGCCTATGTGGTCTGCTGAAAATTGAAATTGACTATTTTATATCTTCTTGAAATATTATATCTCCCATCGTCAGTGAAGTTTGTCACCTCTTTGAATAAAAGGAAGCGAGGTCTCTATTTCAACTCGCGAAGAAATAGACATTGGCAACACATATATTTATATAATTGGCAGATAGAAGTAAATCTATAAAGTGAAGAACCTTATATCTAGAAGACATTTATTAAATCTGGTTAAATTTTATAAGCTAACCAATTATTACAACTATTATAATTTGTACTACGATTATTACAGTTTTAATATATTGTAAGATCATGCTACAAGTTGTCTTCTACGTTATTAGCGGATTCCCTTTGGACATGAGTTATTCATGCCGTCAGCATGGTTAAAACCAGGCCATGAAATGAGCACCAACCCTGACCCCCTCCCCCCGAACACGTTTTGAGCATTTTTCAAAACTTTATAGACGTAAGTATATAACATATATGTAATTACGGGTGTACTCTCGACGGGACACTTGTTTTGTCCGATTTTTATAACATTAGGTACAAATGTTCCTTTCGTAAATATCTCGGTCAAGTTCGTTAGCCAGCTAAATCGGACCACCGGAGGTCCCCTATTGAGAGGGGAGTTTTCTCCAAAAAAGCTGTTTTAATGATTTAAAATAGTTAATACCATCCAATGTTTATCAAATTTGAAAATAAATATGCGTTTTAATGTGTTTTATCAATATAAAAAATTATGAAAATTCATTGGGTCGTTTTAAAATGGCAGCCAAAAAAGTGGTTTATCGCTATAACAGGCCGATTGTAATGAAATTTTGATGCGTTTTCCTTTTATGACATGTATTACATGTAGACTGAGGCCGAACGCCAAAGCGAGCAGCGTTGTCATGTTCGTGATCGTATAGGAGGCAAAGCAGAGGCTGAAGGTCGAAGTGAGGCTGTGAGTGTAGCGAACACCTCGTATACACCCTTGGTATAATAGAGCACGAAGAGCTAAAGCCAAAAGCTAAGCCCCGAAAGGCCTCTTCGGTAGACCGATTTTGCTGGTTAACAAACTTAACTTCGATATTTACAAGAAACATTTGTAGCACATTTCGTGACAACCGGACAAAAATGCGGGTCCGAAAAGGAATTACTTATAATGTAATTATTTTACCCTGTTATCGGACATTCACTTCAGCGTGTTTCGGCCATGTTTTTGTTTTGGTTCTGTAATGAAAATGTATATGTATAAGATATGTTTTCAAGAACAAAGGAGGGTAAATAAAAAGTTTAAAAACAAAATAAAAATGTATACAAAAACAATCACATTATTTGAAAAGTTTTCGAACAGACTGTCTGTAGCCTTTTTGTAAGCTCCTTTACATTTGATTTTGTTTAAAGAAAGTTGTATTATTTCCGTGTTTTTTTTTTCTGTGTTCTTCGTTGTAGTTATTTATCTTCACTTCATTTATTATTTAATAGTTCTGGATTGTTGTTATATCGATGTTAAAGAATGCAGCTTGGCATGATGGACATTGAACTGTCTATTGTTCCCTCTTTAATGCTGTATTGTAATAGGGTATTCATTCACCTGTATTGTTGTAGTAAAAACTAACACAGTCATAAAGTAATTTGTCGTTCTGAGTGTTTTGCCAGTTAACTTTACACTTTATCACTACTTTTTCTGTATGCAAAACTTAGATAACAAATATTTTCTACAAAGAATGTTTTTTTTAAACAAGAAATTAGTTGAAAATGAGTAAACTGAGGCTACTTTTAACCATCTATGAGATGAAATAAACTGTCAGTTTAGGTCACAAGGGCTAGATTTTGATATCTTTGTGTTCTTTTATAATAATTAATAATAATCAAACTGACTTGCTTAGCTGTCACTTTACTAGTTGGTGCCATGTGTTCTTTTATTAACACCTACGTCCTTATTTTCCTCATTTATAATTTACTTTAATTTATTATAATGAATTAATTATTAAATAAAACCAAACTGTGAATATAATGTTTAATTGTCAACAGTGCATAACATTTTTAACGTATTTAAAGAACATAGTTTAATATTACTTTTATTGAAAAGAGACGTTTTTTTCCTAATGATATTTTGTTCTCTTGCACAGACGAGACGAGGTGAGTTGGTGTGGTTGCAGACTGGTTGGAGACTTGGGCAACAGTTGAGTGGTTTCGTCACCAGGCTGCGACACTGTCCAGCGCGCCTTGCCACACTAGCGCTTCCAGCGGCTCTTCGCTCAACCTCTTCATCTATCCATTGAACCGTGCAACTGTGCTGTACTGTGTACTGTACTATACAAAGTACAGTTATATCAACCCACAACAGTCATGATACTCGTCATTTCACTCATCCTTATACGCGATTGGTTGTCTGGATTAGGTAACAAAAAATATTCAGAACTGGTAAAACTGTAAAATAGTTATAGTTTTCTACTACCATTACTTTTCTTTAAAGAACAGGGTCAAAACAGAGTTTCACACCAAGGCATATAAATAATGCCACTTTTTTGCTCGGTTGTTATTTTATTTGAAATAGATTTATATAATAAAAATCAAAATACAATGCTAAATAATATATCTTTACATATTTTATAGTCCATGTAGGGAATATATTCTACAGCACTATTTATTATTTATGTACAATTTTGAATACAGATTATTTCAATTTGAATTTGGACAGTGAATTATTTTTTAGTGAATTATATTTTGAAATTTCATAGATGGATACCGCTTATTTATTTTTGCTTACCGTACTTACTTACCTTTGTAGAATATTAAATATTGTTATAAGGTTTTGTCTTATATAACTGCGTAATAAGACCTGTAAGCAACCTGATTTAGCTATTATTAAATTAATTAGCCGCCATCAATTAATTTAATATTAATTTCTTTATGTATGCGATGTTGCTGGTATCATAAATTAGTATATTTCTAACTTTATTTCTTTTTCAACATTCTTTTGTTTAGAGTCTAAACACGCTACTGATAGTACATACATAATTCAAATTATTGTAAACACTTAATTTCTCAGTAGTCGAAAGAACACGAACAATTGGGAAAACAAGCTATCATCTGTCCATCTTATTTTATGACGTATGTTAGATGTGTCTTCTCTCAACTTGTACGTCTATAAATGTTTTATTCGTAGTGATACTTTTGTTTTTCATGGAGAATGTTCAATGGTATAATTGTATTATAATATAGTATTAAATTAAATATCTGTTGTTGACAAACTACAAAATTAGGCATAACGAAGCTATCAAATGAAACCTACTTACTTGTAGGTTTCGAAAAAAATAAAGCGTGTAAATTATGAGAAGAACAGTGAAGTAGTAAAATTAGTCTACGAATATACTGAACCAATTGGCTGCAGTGATTGAAGTAAATCAGCTCAATCAAGCTGGCTGTGGGAAAGAGATGGGTGAAAGTCTAGAAATGGTAGAATCGGGTCTAATAAGAACCGTGAGGGTCTAACGAGGGTCCGAGCAGAAGGGATTGCACAGTGCACAGATCGCGGCAGTGGTACCGAGGTAATTGTGAGGGTGGTCAACAAATCAATCAGTGCCAGGGCGGTGTGGAGCTCGCGGCGAGTTCCCAGAGCCATACCATACCGTCCCACGGCTCCACACCACCACCACCACCACCACCACCCGGTGCCGCCACCGACACTGTTACACAGGCCAAACTATTTATAAATGGTCTCCTTAACTTGGAATGGTATTCCTTATAGTATTGACGAAAGCCTTGGTTAAAGATGCCAGTTCAATGTTAGTTTCAGCGATGTTAGAAATTACCGCTGTCTTAAAATTGATTGAGGGAAAGGATGAAGTAACTTGTATATTCCAGTACAATACTGCTAGCCTGAAGATGAGGCTAAATCTGTTCCAATCCGAACCTTACCTACAGATATTACAATAAGAAAATCGTCTGTTTATGTTTACGTTCTTCGATGATAGTTTTGTGTTATATTTTAGCTATGATTAAGCAAAGAAATTTGCGAAATATGACCTATATTTTATAGACTTGTTTTGTTAATCCGTTAAAATACAACCGTGTCCAAAAAAACTGAACAACTTTGTTGATGTGTAAACCTTTAATAACAGGCGTATACTCGTACAAAATTTAATGAATGTAAAAGTAACACACATGTTATTAAGCTTTTTGTTGACTTATGTCTCATTTGAAAATTTCAACATAGCCCCCGTGGTTAGCAAAATGACTCTGTGGTTACTCAATGCGGGTATCTAGCTCTGACCACACTCTATTTCATCAGTGATGTTTCTGAAGGTTTTATTAATTCTCAATCCGTATTCTTGCATATTGGAGACTTCTGTCCTAAAACCTGGTCCTTATTAAAGCCCAGACGAATAAATCACATGGTGCTATAACCTGGGAGTGTGGTGACCAGCCTATTGGATCGCCACAAGAAATGGCGCACCAAACATGTCGCCTGTCTGCTCCTAACATGTTCTCGAACTTCATTTGGTTTTCAGTGCTCCAAATTCGAGCGTTATGTTTATTAACTTGTCCACAAACATGAAACGTAGCTTTATGCGAAGCGTATCTTGTTTAGAAAGTTTTCATCTACTTACAAATGATTAAGAACTGTAGCAGCAAAGTGTTAACGTTTAATTTTGTCATCTTGGGCAATTTGTGCAAAATTTGTTAATTGGTAACTTGTAAGCTTTCGTTTTCAAACCTTTCTTTAGACTTCTGCGAACACTAGATTTTGGAAAATTTAACTCACGTGCTGCAATTTGAACAGACTTTTGAGCACTGCGAAGGAATGATTGTTGCACGTTTTGAACAACGTCAACATCAATTAACTTACAAATGTTTAATGCGTCCATTGAGCATAAAGTTATTGTACCAGGCTCGTGCGGTGTTTCTTGATGGATGAGATCGACTATAGCGTGTCCTAAATCTCATTTGCACCAAAATATCTTATTTTGTTTCTATGTACCATTCAACACACTGAGCTTCTTCTTGCACCGTTGCACGGTTATGGTGTTTACCTTATGGTAGGTAATGTTTTTGGAACTTGAAGCTTCGAGGAACAATAATGGATCAGCTAATACATGTAAGTTATGTTAAAAGAAACTTTTGAGTTTCTTTACCATCGAGTAATTTCAAAATTATATATGTGTACACAAATACACTTTATTAGTTTTCAAAGTGGTTCAGTTTTTCTTGGGGAACGGCGTATATGTACATACAGGGTGAGTTTTAAATGCCCCCATTAACTTTGAAAAGGGGAATATTTTTAAAGTCCTTTGGGAACGCATCCCAATTTTTTAAATACAACCTTCCCCTTTGTGGCACACCAAACGAAATAAAACTTTAACACAAACTAAATGACGCAAAGAAAACTTTTTATCTCGACTCCATACCACTACAACTTTCTTTTCATACCAATTTAAAGATGACACAAATTCAGGTTAAAAATGCTGCTACATTTTACATATAATTTATTTTGGATGACAAAAGTTTTCAAAATACTCTATGGGATTATGTTATAGGGTTGTGATGTTTCCCTCAGTACTGTATGTTCAGGGGGTCAGGATCGGTGCTCATTTCACTGGGTCATACCATGCTATCTTATTTTCCCAAAGGAAATTCGATAATGAGCTTGTAGTCTGCTCGCAAGATCCTTCGTGATCATATAGCTCTTATGAAGAACAAGAACCTTTCAATATGTTTGTTGCACAGAAATCAGCTGTTTCCATTGGTTTGGTTTTAATTTCAACTGTGACTAATATCAACCGCTGTGAAATTTATTTCTTCTAAAATACAGTATCATCCGCTTGGTATCATAAGCTTGGTAATTTTAAGATAATTAATTACTTTATAGTTCTTAAACTGAAGAAAAAGGGTTTTTATTTAATGTCCATGTTGTGTAAATAACATTATGCATATGACGTTCATTTGAATCAATGATTTTTATCAAACACAGCTTTGTCTTGCGATTTCAAGACTTCTTGAAGAATGCGGTTAATTTCTGTATCGACTGTCTGTTTCAATTATCCTAGGTGACGTAGTTCTACTCCTTCTTTCAGATAGCCCCATAAGACAAATCGCAAGGTGTTCGGGAGACCTTGGTGGCCAGGGTATGTCACCACGAGCAGAAATCAGATGACCTGAAAATGGTGTACACCGCAAGACGAAGTTTTATTGAAAGAGAAGACAAATGCATTGAATTAAATGAACAATGAAGCAGTCATATGCATGCTGCTATTGTCGAAACATGGACATCAAATCAAAATCCCCCTGTTTGTCTTTATTTTAAGACCAATTCAAGTTAATGATTTGAAACGTTAAATATACATTCTACTTCCACGGTCGCCATTCAACGATCAACTCAGAAATACCAAGCTGATACCAAGCTATGACTTTTTCAAGTTCACTGGACGGCTCTGTATATAGACCATAATATTGAGTTTAAAAGTTGTTTGCACTCAGTCTCATTTTATGTATAACTTAACTCATTTAGTTTTCGGATTGTAGAGATTGATTGAAACTTAAAAACTCACTCATGTTTCAATGTTAGACTCTTGACAAAAGTATATGCATCCTTCATCCTATAGTAATTTTTGACCCTCGCTATCTTCGACGGATGATGGAGATTACACTTGAGCTCGTAAAAAAACCTCCTTTTATAGGATTTATAGTGATGAAATTTAGTATTACGGCATCTGTCTAAAGGAGTTGATTTGTTGGTTTGATGTACTAAACCATATTCGAACGTATGCAGAATATTAACACACTCTCTGAATAATATTTCATTTTGTCTCAACAAAATTTTTTCATTCTTAGACAATAACATTAATATACATACAATATAGTGAATAGAAGTACTCAAAAATGAAATTTAATCTGATGACAGCAAACAGACTTTATTATTTCAAAACTATTTGACACTATGTTTGTAAGTGTTGCCAATACTTACACTGAATTGCAACGGCCAAGATTAAGTATGTAGTTCAAAAACGTTCGTTTAATACTCGTAAATATGTTTATTTGGCTATGTGATTATTTTGTATTAAGTGGCTGTGCAAGAACGCATTATAATACTTTTAAGTTAGACTATGCACAGTCAAATTTTAAATCAATTGTATACAGGGTGTCCCATAAGTAAAGTGCCAGACTCTGGGAAAAGGTTATATGAGTCAAAATAGAGAGAAAATTAAGAATAAAAGTTTTTCCAAAAACGCTTAGTTACCCAGATATTTGCCATTTTGTATTTGTCGCTAATTATTAATTATCTCCCACACCACATATTGGTTTGGCTCAAACTTGACATGAGTTTGTATCTAAGTAAGACCATTTAGGGAAAATTTATCAGAATGATTTAACTTATCATTTTAAAACGGTGGCTATTTTATGGTAATTTTAGAGCATTTTGACGTTACACCTTAAATAGCAAATGCATGAGTTTAACGATAAATGTAAAGAACGTTTTGTAGTGAATTTTATTACCTATCTATTGACATCAAGAACATAAAAATCTATTGGGAAACAACGAAGCTTTAGGGGTAACTCTGGCTGAAACTTCCCACCTTATTATCTTAATGTTTGCCACAGTTTCCACTGTTACTTTGATGAATAGGCCAAACCGGGAGGGACCTTCAAATCAAGATTCGAGAGCACCTCCAGGTAATCAAATCCAACAACACAACAAGCATGAAATTGAACTTTGCAGAACATATCCTCAATCAAACCACAACTATAAAAATATCAAAGAATTAACCGTTTTGATGTTGGAAAGGAAAGGCCTGATGATGAACTTTAAAGAAGACCTCCACATATATTTAAGTAAAAAATGAAAATCCGCACAACATATTAAATAACAAGTATTTTAATGGCAGGAACCCCATATTCGACGAAATCAAAAAAGATAAGAAGTTCATGAAAACATTTTATATTATACACATTTTAAGATCCTTCTTATCAGTAACTGTTTCTATTAATTTCTGAATTTGTCCATGTGGATTTTTGTTTGTTTTAGAAAATCATACTATTTACAATAATTATTATGCATGTAATTACATGCGGGAAGATGGCCTAAAGGTTGAACCAAACCGGTCCATGTTAAAATAACCTTACCAGGTACTATGTACATTTCTCTTTATATCTAATTATTACTATACAAGGAAGAACGCTCAATATTGAATGAGTAATAAAAATAATTTCAAACGAAACCAATATTTAAACTTTATTTTGACGAGGCCTTCAAAGGCAATACGCCTTTATCACTGTAAACTGTTTAAAAAATGTAATAAAAAAGTAAGGTTATATACATGTTTGAAAATATTAAACAATAATAATCATCATATGGTTAAATAAATCATATCTAAATTAATAGGATTTAAATTAATATTTATTATACAAATTGTTTTATAAAATCTTTCAATAAACTAGAATTTTGAATAGGTCCGTCTTCATGATTTAAAATATTGTTTTCTTCAGCTAAATTTATAAAATATGTTTCCCAGGCATTTAAATGTTTTGCCGAAGAAGAACTTTTGTGAATTTTTACCTACTTGAAATTAAATGATTAGATTCCATGCAATGTTCTGCAACTGCTGATTTCTCTGGACGATTGAATTTTATGTGAGCTAAATTCTTCATATCTTGTCTGGATGTATCTTTTAGTCTGTCCTATGTATAATTTATCGCAATCATTGCAGTTGATTTGGTAAATTCCATGAACTTTTATTGGGATCAATTTTATCTTTAGGGATTTGGCAGACGTGATTTTAATTTATTAATAGTTTTAAAAGAAATGTTGATGTCTGTATGTTTTTAAATATTTTTGAATGGGTTTTGAAAGTGTAGTGTAAGTGGTGCTCATCCAATGTTTCTTTTTGCCCTCTGTTGATGTTAGTGTAGTTTCTGAGATTTTGATGTTTTTGTTTTTCGGAACATGTTTTCAACTAGTGAAATTTGAAGCCATTGAATACTGCAACGTTTTTAATGTAATTTAGTTCCTTTTAAATCTATTTGGATAACGGTAACGTTGAGAAGTCTATGTATTAAAAGTTTGAAATACAGCTCTTTTGTTCGTGGGTGAATGAGTCATTAGTAATGTATCTGTTCTGTGTAGCCTTTTTCATATATATCAAATTCAAATTTGTTTTGTATTTCTGATTACCACAAGTCTAAGAAGGGAAGATTTATTTGTTTCTGTTTCAAAAGTGAATTTTATTGTGCCATAAAGAGAGTTGAGGTCTTGAACGAATTGTGTGATATTTTGCTGTCGGTCAAATATCATGAAAACATCATCGACGTAACGAATCCAAACTGAGGAAAGTATTGAAAAGAGTTTTACCAAAAAGTTCAAAATGACTCATGAACATATTTGAAATGAAACATGATATGGTTTCCATCGCAGTTCCGTTTTTGTGAAAAAAGAAGAAAGAAAAAAGTAGTTTGAGTTGTGCATAAATGAGTTAAAAGCATGTATTCATTAATATGTCACGATCTAAATTGAGAGATTCAAGCCAATCCTGAATTAAAATAGTTGGTGGTGTCCATGGGAACATTTTGGATACAATGCAGTTACATCAAAGGAACTACCATTCATCGTCTTAATTTCCTAAATCTTTAACCTTGTTTATAAATTCATAGTTGTTTTTAACTGAAAAAGTTTGAAAAGTACCTAACTGTTGAAATTTATTTTGTAAACCATTTGGAAATACATGTAGGGGATTAATTGACGATACTATAGGTCTTATTTGTTTTCTCCAAATATGAATTTTAGGTAGGCAGTATAGTCTGGGTAAAATAGGGTTAGGAATAATTAGTTGTCTGTACAGCTCTTGGAGAAATCAGGGTTTTGTAACTGCTTAAGAGTTTCTATAGTTGAAGATTTATATTTATTTAGGGTTTCTTTAGACATATGTCGTAAGGTCCAATGTTGTTACATTTCTTCAACTCGTTTATAGTATTCTATTTAAAAATAACGATAGAGTTTCCTTTATCAGATTTTAAGTAAAATACATTTTCTAAGGGTTTTTTAGTAGTTTAGAATGGTTACAGTCTATTTGATTGTGATTTTATTTCTTATGTTTAGAAATGTTAAGGTTGAATCTGACCTACCTTAGTTTTTGTTCTTGGTTCAAATACTGTATGTTACTTTCGATGTCAATTATGAGAGATTCTAAGTCTTTGTTATTTCTGAACATTGAAGTTAAGACCTTTCACAGTATCATTTCTTCATTTGGTTCCTCTTTGTCAGACATATTGTGTAACTCAAGCATTGTTCAGGGAAGGGATTAGAATTAACTAAGCAATCATTTGGTTTATTACCTTGTTTTAAAAGCTGTTAAATTTCTTTGCAGGTTTGTCAATTTCTTTGTATATTTACCTTCAATACTATAGGACTTTTTCTGTGAATTCTTCAAATTGTTGATGATTTTCAGTAGATATATGTTTGGTTATTTTAAGTAAATTCATAAGCTTCTAGTTCCAACTTGGTTTGGTTAGAGTAATGATTTTAATTTCTAAGTTTAGCCAATTTAACTTTGCATTGTGTATTACTTGTTTAGTGATATAATTTTGATTGGGATGTTAATTTTGATAAATTTAGGTAGTACTTTTGTTTCCTTTTGCATTTTTTAAAAAATTGAATGTCTAAATTGGATTAGTCTTACTTTTGTTTGATTTTGTGGAGTCTGTTGAGCTCCCAAGTCTTGAGGACATATCTTGAAGGAAGAACGTGCTCAATATTGGAATGAGTAATAAAAATAATTTCAAACGTAAACCAATATTTAAAACTTTTATTTTGACGAGGCTTTCAAAGGCAATGCCTTTATCGTCAGGTCCGTTTAAAAAATGACAAAAGTAAGGTTATATACATTGTTTGAAAATATTAAACAATAATAATCATATGGTTAAATAAATCATATCTAAATTAATAGGATTTAAATTAATATTATATTATACAAATTGTTTTATAAAAATCTTTTCTTAATAAACTAGAATTTTGAATAGGTCCGTTTCATGATTTAAAATATTGTTTTCTTCAGCGTCTTATAAAATATGTTTCCCAGGCATTTAAATGTTTTGCCGAAGAAGAACTTTTCAGAATTTTTAAATTTTGATTCGAAATTAAATGATTAGATCTCTATGCAATGTTCTGCAACTGCTGATTTCTCTGGACGATTGAATTTGTGAGCCAAATGTTCTTTATATCTTGTCTGGATGTATTTTAGTTCGTCCCATGTAATTTATCGCAATTTGCAGTTGATTTGGTAAATTCCAGAACTTTTTATTGGGACTAATTTTATCTTTAGGATTTGGCAGACGTGATTTTTAATTTATTAATAGTTTTAAAAGAAATGTTGATGTCTGTATTGTTTTTAAATATTTTTGAATGTACTTTGAAAGTGTAGTGTAAGTGGTGCTCATCCAATGCTTTTGTTCTGTTGATGTTAGTGTAGTTTTCTGGAGATTTTGATGTTTTCTTTTGCTTTTCGGAACATGTTTTCAACTATGAAATTTTGAAGCCATTGAATACTGATGCAACGTTTTTAATGTAATTTAGTTCCTTTTAAATCATCTTCTGATAACGGTACGTTGGAGAAGTCTATGTATTAAAGTTTGAAATACAGCTCTTTTTGTTCGGTAGAAATGAGTCATTAGTAATGTATCTGTCTGTGTGAGCGTCTTTTCTATATATAATAAATTCCAATTTGTTTGTATTTGATTACCAATAAGTCTAAGAAGGGAAGATTTGGTTTGTTTCTGTTTCCAATTAAAAAGTGAATTACCACATAAAGAGAGTTGAGGTCTTGAACGAATTGTGTGATATTTTGCTGTCGGTCAAATACTGCGAAAAACATCATCGACGTAACGAATCCAAACCGAGGAAAGTATTGAAAAGAGTTTTTGCCAAAGTTCAAAATGACTCATGAACATATTTGAAATGAAACATGATAGCGGGTTTCCATCGCAGTTCCGTTTTTTTTGTGAAAAAAGTATTGTTAAAATGTAAAAGTAGTTTGAGTTTCAAGTGCATAAATGAGTTAAAAGCATGTATTCATTAATTGTGTCACGATCTAAATTGAGAGATTCAAGCCAATCCTGAATTAAAATAGTTGTGGTGTCCATGGGAACATTAGGATACAATGTATACATCAAAGGAAACTAAATATTCATCGTCTTTAATTTCTAAATCTTAACCTGTTTATAAATTCATAGTTGCTTTTAACTGAAAAGTTTGAAAAGTACCTAACTGTTGAAATTTATATTTTGTAACCATTTGGAAATATTGTATGTAGGGGATTAATTGACGATACTATAGGTCTTATTTGTTTTCCGGGCTTATGAATTTTAGGTAGGCAGTATAGTCTGGGTAAAATAGGGTTAGAATTATTGTCTGTACAGCTCTGGAGAAATCAGGGTTTTGCACTGCTTAAGAGTTTCTATAGTTGAAGATTTATATTTATTTAGAGGGTTTCTAGGACATATGTCGTAAGGTCCGTTGAGCATTTCTTCAACTCGTTTATAGTATTCTTCTTTATTTAAAAATAACGATAGAGTTTCCTTTATCAGATTTTAAGTAAAATACATTTCTTTCTCTAAGGTGTTTTAGTAGTTTAGAATGGTTACAGTCTATTTGATTGTGATTTTTATTTTTGTTAGTTTAGTAATGTTAATATTGAATCTGACTCACCTTTTAGTTTTTGTTCTTGGTTGGGACACTGTATGTTACTTTCGATGTCAATTATGAGATTCTAAGTCTTTGTTATTTTGAACATTGAAGTTAAGACCTTTCTCTAATAGCATCATTTCTTCATTTGAAAAGGTTTCACAGACATATTGTGTACTAAGCATTGTTCAGGGAAGGATTAGAATTAACCAAGCAATCATTTGGTTTATTACCTTGTTTTAAAAGCTCGTTAAATTTCTTTGCAGGTTTGTCAATTTCTTTGTATATTTACCTTCAATAATTATAGATCATTTTTCTGTAGAATTCTTCAAATTGTTGATGATTTTCTGTAGATATATGTTTATTATTTTAAGTGCACCATAAGTTTCTAGTTCCAACTTGGTTTGGTTAGAGAATGATTTTAATTTCTAAGTTTAGCTAATTTTAACTTTGCATTGTGTATTACTTGTTTAGTGATATAATTTTTTGATTGGGATGTTAATTTTGATAAATTTAGGTAGTACTTATTTCTTTGCATTTTTTTTAAAAAATTGAATGTCTAAATGATTAGTCTTACTTTTGTTTGATTTTGTGGAGTCTGTTGACTCTGAAGTCTTGAGTGACATATCTTGAAGGAAGAACGTGCTCAATATTGGAATGAGTAATAAAAATAATTTCAAACGTAAACCAATATTTAAAACTTTTATTTTGACGAGACCTCAAAGGCAATGCCTTATCGTCAGGTCCGTTTAAAAAATGACAAAAGTAAGGTTATATACATGAACGAATTGTGTGATATTTTGCTGTCGTGGTCAAATACTGTGAAAACATCATCGACGTAACGAATCCAACCGAGGAAAGTATTGAAAAAGAGTTTTTGCCAAAAGTTCAAAATGACTCATGAACATATTTGAAATGAACATGATAGCGGTTTCCCATCAGTTCCGTTTTTGTGAAAAGTATGTTGTTAAATGTGTGCAGTTTGAGTTGTGCATAAATGAGTTAAAAGCATGTATTCATTAATTGTTCACGATCTAAATTGAGACCAAGCCAATCCTGAATTAAAATATTTGGTGTCCATGGGAACATTAGGATACAAATGCAGTTACATCAAAGGAAACTAAATATTCATCATTCTTTAATTTCAAATTCTTTAACCTTGTTTATAAATTCAGTTGTTTCTTAACTGAAAAGTTTGAAAAGTACCTAACTGTTGAAATTTATTTTGTAACCATTTGGAAATATTGTATGTAGGGGAATTAATTGACGATACTATAGGTATATTTGTTTTCTAGTTTGTACAGTTTGAAATTAAAAATATTATTACTATACAGTTTAATCAAGCGTTGAGGTAACGTGTATCTCAATTTTAAAATTAAAACCGTAAACAAAAACTTTTGCCTTTCGCGCTCTCCAATCAAACTACGTTCTCAGAAAAACACTGCCGCAGTAGGAACAAACACAAGTAGGCAGATATCTTCCGAAATTGGAAGACAAACACAAAAACGCTGGGAAATTAAATTGACGCCTCCGTTATTAACTCCGGTAGGCAGTTAAGTGGTGGCAAAATGTTGCGAAAAGGGAACAGAGGCCGACTTGCGGGAACTGAACGATATTGACACGGAGCTAGCCATTAATTAGGGAGGGCGGCCTCGCAACATAGTCTGAGCGAACGTGTGATTAGAGGTACCTTAGGGAGGTCGAGGGTCGACCACAGCCCCCTTAGGCGCCACAGCACACACACACACACTCACACACATGGTGTACCTACCAACAGGTGATCAGGGCTTGGTTAGCCTGTTCAAATTTCTGGTTGAATATCGGGCTCTGTATTATAAACAATGAAGAGGGAAGGTGCCTTAGTACAGGGGGCTATTGTTCGAACGCTCCTTATTAAACGAAAAAGGGTGCCTATCTTATAGACATGCTGAAATATTTTTGCGGAACATATTATTGTCTCAAGAGAGCAGTTTAATGTGTCTAGTGGCTTCCCGTATGGTTTTACTTACTTTTGCGAATGTTAAATCCAGAGACTTCTGAACATTTTCTTTATAATCTGCCGAGGCAGGTCTGCCTCCATTTCATTCATATCTCATAACTTTCTTGTTCCGTGCATTGTTTGTCTTCCAGCAGCGAAAGTCATAGTAAAGTTATCATACCCTCTAGCAGTGTTGGCTTTCATACAAATGTATTTCAATAATAACAGTGTGCAAAAAAGAGTGATTTTACATATTTTTCAAAATACATTATCTTTACTTTGCGTTTCAACTTTGAATGCCCTGTTCCCATCACAGTATTTTAGGTTTGTTTATTTTAACATTACAGGTTGCAATCTACGGAACTCAAAGGTAAGCCCAGTTTTAACTTACCAAAATATTATGTTATGTAAACATTGGGAGTGGGTTTTGGTAAAGTGCTGTAAGATCAAATGAATTCAAATTATGGTCAAGTAAAGCGTTCTCTGGTGACGCTAAAAAAGGAACCGTAATCTTTGGTAGACAGAAAATCAAAATGGTGTCACATATTCGAGCCCCTGTTGCTTACAATGTTCGTGTTGATCCAGTTTCACCAATATTTGTAAACATTGTGTGACAAGCAAGCGTTTCCTTCAGCAGATAAGGACGTGCCGACATGCTGGAACCCATCAGCTGTTATTCCTTATCACCAAACATGTGGCGTCTGAACTAAACAATAAACTACATTGTAAAGTACTAAATCAGTCACTAGCTGATTAATGACCTAAACGTCAACAGCTAGTTTGTAACTTGTTCTTTGACATATGAAGATTAAAATTATATTTTGTTATACGGTTAAAGGTTCGGACAAATATTAGTAGCCTAGGTACTAAATTATGTATAAATAGACTGTTTATTGAGTGCGGTACAATAAAGATAATGCTTCCTCTGGTAGCATAGACAAGTTAGGGCTCAAAGATATAAACACAAAACTGCAACTATGATCCTAGTTTTTATTTTATCCTAGAATCTAAAACTCCGTTTCCTTCTAAACACTTAAAACTGTCATTTACCAAAGGTTTGGAATACAAATAATAGTTTAGTGTTCATATAAAGCACAGCTTAGTAATAAGCTTGTCAATAGCCTGCAAAATCAAAAGTGTCCTGATGCTCAAGTCATTTAAAACCCACCGTAAAAACGGCTTGATCGCACAAGCCTTTAAAATACATACGAGTTTATGACTCACGACTGGGATAACCTGTAATATTACATTGACGATTGGACTATTAGTGGAATAATTATTCGAATTAATGGATCATAAATGGTGATTTTATATGTTTATGGATGTCTACAGATGGATTTTGATTTCAAAATGAATTATTGCAAGCTAAATACTTGACGATGTTGATACATATACTGTATGTAGTACGTCTTTGCAATAAAATATTTAATTAACTTTTATTTATCTATGGTTTCAGTAACAACCTTAAAGGGCATAAGCAAGCTTAAAACATCTCTTGTATATTTTCTCTAAATTAAAGTTAGCACTCAGTGATAACGCCGCCTCACGCTTACAAAAGCGATAAATACCACCACGAGCTTCAGGTATTTTCAGGAGTTGCTAAATATTTTAAAAGTAACGTTACTCTTTAGGGATCACCCTCCAGTTCACAGAACATCATACAGAGTGCGTTGTATTGACTACTCGTGAAGCAGGCAACGTTAGCCAGGTGAACGGCACTTGTGGGAGCTCGGCTCGGCGGTGGTTGATTGCGGAGTGCGCACACGCCGAGCACTTGCCCGGGGGAGGTACTGCGCCTGCGCATGCACCATGGATGATGGGCCTGGGAGGAGATTCTCACGGTCAGCAACAAGTGAGTTGGTTACTTTGACACCGGCTGGTTTTTGTGGTCCACTACAGAGTGGAGCTGAGCGCGTGCTAGCCCGCGGTTGTGTCCGGGTTCCCACGACCCAGGTGTGATATACCGGGCTGGCCTGGGGCCTCGGTCTGCGGCCTCGCTCTCCTCCTCAGCAGCACGGCTCACTGGCTGGTGGCGAAACTGCCGGGTTCCCACCCCATAAACCATCCACTGTTCACTGCTCTGCCTTCTGATTCTCATGTAAGTGTTTATAAAGATGTAGCCATGCTGAGCTCCTAAATTGTGACGCTGATCACTCACAAGAAGCTAAATGTTTGCTGGAACTGTGAGCTTATCAAAGACAAGAAGACTAATTGAATATTGTCAACCATTTAACCAACGATTAACAAACAGGCTCCAGGGGTAGAGGCAACCAAAGTCAGAATGATTGATTCTTCGATTTGAGACACCGGCTACTCCTAGGGGGTATTTTAAGGTGAATATGGGATGAAGGGTGAGTGTGTTGAGTGATTTTGATGGATGATGAGGTGTAGTCTTGTTACAAACTAGGGCCGACTGTTACCCAGATTGTGCCATTAATTAATAATCCAACGACCAATGGAATGGACCAACGCCTTAACGTGACTTCCGAACCACGGGTACTCCAACCACGGGAACCTGGCGTATCTCTGTAGGTGAAAAGGACTTTATTTGGCCGTTTGCCTTTCATACTTTAGGTCTTTGACTAAATGGACCACACGGAGCATATACAACTTACCTTATAGTTTCATTCCAAGACGCTGAACTTAACACTGATAGTTCATTCCAAGACGCTGATAGAGTAAAACTTACAAAGTACCTAAATCACAAACTCAAATAAACCAGTTTGAACTTGATGTTCCCCAAGAGGTGTTCTGTTTTATGACGTGTTCTTTCTGGCATAATCTGGTTGTTAATTGATTAAGAGAACAAAAATGATGTTGTTAAGTCAAAAATGTATCCAAATACATTTTTTAAAACTATGGTAGGCCCCTATGTTATTAAACCATCAACTCTTTTGTTAGAAAACCTTGCAAATTAGTAATATTTATTTAGTATTATATTTTTATTCTTAATATAATCAAATATGAAATGCCAAGCTACAGCTGAACCTTCTACTGCTTTCTTCGGATTAAAACTTCAACGTCCATAAAAATGACCATGATGACCGTACAGTACCGGAACCACAAGAGACAACCACAAACAATCAAAGACAAGACCAGCGCGTTCCGCGTTTTCTTAGTACATGCTTGGATAAGTCATTGTAAAGTCAATAGGAGTTGAATAAAATTAATGTCGATTTTATTGCTAGTGCATGTACTACTGAAACAAAACAGCCAGAGTGTAGTTGTTTAAAGTTTGTTTCCATTCAGTCATGGTTAGAGTACTTGGATAGAATTGAATTGGTTCAATACAATAATAACTGAGCTAGTTTGTCTTTTCCTAACTGTTCCTTAAAACTTTCGCAATGATAAATACAGCACAGATACTTGTAGAGTATTTCTAAAGTAATATTCGAATTGAAGAACAATATTGGGCTAGCTTCACATACAATGAACAATTATCAAAAACGACTCAACGTTCAATCAAGGAAAACTCCAAAATTATACCAACTTTTTATTTCTTTGATATTGTTACATCGTAACTATTTATATTTATTTATGCAAATAAAGGTTAGTTTTGTGATGTCCGTTGATGCCAGCATTGCTTGCGAAAAGGCTCACAACCCTAAAATGTACTTGTATTGGTTTATTAAATTTTGAAACTATTTAATTTAATATTCGAATTATTTCCAGCTTCTTTTTTTAGTTTTATTGTTGACGATGCGAGAAATTCCGAGTTTGAAATATTATTGCAAACGTGTTCCAGTAACCCAGAAGAAGAGCATGACGTTTACTATTTGCTCACCTAGATGTGCGAGGTAAAGCTAGATAATGTTTGTGATTGAGTAAAGCCGGTGATAAGTGTGAAGTGTCAGTAGGTAGATTGACAGGTCGATCATTCACCGGAGACTAGGTGAGTATATGAACATCTGGCGGCACATCACTGAACATGGTTCTCATTTTAGCGATGATGACATATCAGCTGACTGCTGTCTGCTACACATGTGTTGTGTCTGCGTCTGTCAAATGGACCGGCAAGGGGTTGACAGCTCACCCTGGCCTACTGTTCCACACTCCTGTCCTTCTCCTTGCTCCCGGCTGATGAGTCTGTGGTCACAAAATATGAGCTTGCTGCAAAAACTCGCCCCCACGCTCTAGTGACTAATCGTTGTTTTGTAAATTCCTGAAGGGTTCTCTCCCCTGATTTGGTTCGTAAATATTCTGTGTTTTGCTAAACAAACTTCAACCCTTGGGTTGTTTATGTAGCCACGTGGCTCGTAAAGTTCTACAATTGATTAGGGGAATTTCAGAGCCGAACATATTAGCACCGTTTGAGCATATCTAGGTCAACAAACAAACTGATATTTTACTTATATTGGTGCAGTTTGACGTATGGGTGGAGTATTTTATTCTGGACCACCGTGGCATGGTGGCTCAGGATGTAGACTAATTTAGATACGAAGTTCGCAGATTCGAGTCGTATTATGGGCCATATTATTCTCTCGGAAAACACATTATAGTTTAGTTCAAGTCTGTACGTTCACAGTCAAGTTTAACCGAGATTATTCGTCCAATCATACCGAATGTATGAAATCAATTTTCCCTAAATAAACATACCATTGTTTTGTGTGTTTCATATAAACTCTATGATTCTTACGTTTTCTGCATGGTATCAACGTCTTCGTACTGAAAAGGTTAATTAAGTCATTTTTTGACACAGTCGGGGTAAAATCACGTCCCACGACAACTCCGTCCAAGGGGTGGTACTGCATTCTTCCCAATAACCTCTGACCATTTTGCATATCAAAGTTAGGTGTTGAGATATATTACTTGTTCGACTGGTGGTACGTATCAGTCAGCTGTTGCTGCGCAGCTGTGGTGGTAGCGCGTGCTGAGTGCGTGTGCGTGGAGTGTGCGGTAGACAGTAGGTGGTTGTTAGCAGCTACCGGCCTGACCACGCACCCGGCACCACCTGCTTGCTTGCTACTCTACTCTCATATCACAACCGATCATTACCTTTCCATCTCCACAGCAGGCTGCACGACTGTCTGGAACCGTACATTGGTGTCACTCGAGGCATATTAAATGAATAAAGTTCGATATTGCTGGTACAGGTGCTTGACCATATGAGTCGGTACGGGTCCGCCTCAGCTGTCCGGGAGAGCGTCGTTGCAGAGGTCTGCGGAAAATAAAATGGGAGCTTAAGTGTTAATGCTATTTTGACTAAATAACTCTTAAATGAAATATAAACATATTATCTAAGTTTGCCTGTAGTTCATTTTTAGAATGGCTTTCAGTTTTATGCTATTAACGGTTAAAGTTATAAAATATAGAATCTAATCACAGGCAAACACAGATAACATCTTTATCTTTCCATAAAAATTAACATATCCGAATTTAACCTTCATATGAGAGTGCTATCTACTTTCTACGAAATCCTTGCAAGCACAGGACAGTTAGTCCGCATCAGTAGAAAGAAAGCCCGTTGTTTGTTGCGCGGTGTCATGTGTTCCTTGGGCGGACGGATTCAGCATTTCTCTGCGGTGTCTACAGAGGCGTTCTCTCGTCCGCTGACGTATACTCTTCTGTAATTTGCCGCCAAGAAGAATTTCCGTTGGACTATCATGTCATAGAATAAGCATAGTGTTGTCCTTGTTATTCTATGTCATGCGTTTGGGACATTTCGTTGTCGTGAGTTGTGATAGGTTTGAAGTATGGGGATATAACATGTCCAGGTAGGCCTACAAAATATATCAACCAAACGAAGAGTCCAAAATTACAATATACGTTAGGGAAAAGGTAAAAGGAAGGTCAGGTCCAACCCAGAGTTACTTAAGAAGAAAGATAATACTGTTTTAATAGAATCGCCATAAAATCACCCTCTAAGAGTGGCCGGTGTCTCAAGTCAAAGTAATGAGCGTGGCTAGGCCTGTTTCAATGTTTCATGTCATGGTGGAATTAAATACTCGTAGTTTCAAGCCACTCACCTTTAAATCTTGGAAAATTTTACTGAACCCGCTCTTGACGACACAGATGAAAAATTATAGACCTTGGCTCATGTTCCCATAAGTTGTCATGTTTCCACTTAATCATCTATTTGAAATTTATTTTGTTTAACTCAAGACTTAGAGGTGACATAGCTTCTAATATCTGGAGCCAACCAAAGTTATATTTTAAGCAAATATTTTACTTGTGACATAATTATACTGCTCTGTGGTAATGACAACTAATGACATACCACTAGTGTTGATCAATAATCAACAACACTTATTGATTTGGTGTTCCAATTGATAAAGTTTCCATAATTTTATCTATCTCTCCCCCAAAGGTCGTGATTACCAACATAGCTTAAAACAAACCCTGAACCTCATGTGTAAGTGCAGTATTGGGACGAGATCAGGTTTGATTTCCTCGTGAAAGGTGTCTGCTCTGTGGACGGGGTGGCAGCTGGCAGCTCATCAGCTGCTGCAGGGGTGGTGCCGTGCCGTGCGTGGCTGGAATACCAATACACCGTGCTCCCGTGCGCGCGCAGCCACAATCCCACATCCCCCGAGGCCACTAATATATTCACTGGTTTCCATATCTTACAGAACATCATCAGCCGGGCAGGTGGGTTATGTGTTGTGTTTGTAGATATTCAGTGAGTTTCTACTTGTCTGACAAGCAACCACTCCTTCATCCCCTCGGGCTCGACATTTGTCTGTCCCAGCCCCTTCGCGCTACAACTGCTCGTATAATGTAAATGCTGGATACTTGAATACCTTCTTCTGCATCTTTGACCTGCACTTGCTGGATATACGGTGTCAATTAACTAATTTTAAACCGAATCTTCAAGGGTGGGTCATACGATTTTATCCCTATTAGCCTCAAAGTAATCACCTACCCCAATAGAAAATCTCTGTTTTAAGCTAGCGATCTATTATCTATAAATTTATTGTTGCTTACATTGTTTCGTAATAGGGGTACAAAAGACATTATTACATGCCGCTTGTTGAAAAGTGACCCGCTACAAGTTTAAAGTTATACGGGGTGATTCACGTTAGCTATCTCGAACAGATTATATAGACGTACCAGTAAACCTAGAAAAATGAAATAATCTATAGCTCCAGAAAGCCATTATCTTTGTTTCCCAAAGCACCTAGGTTCGAACCTGTGACCTACACTTTGTGGCCCACCGTAATATTGACAAAAACCATCAATATTATAAACTGATGCGGGCAATTGATCATTCAACATCGTGGTAAAAAGGCCTTGTCCAAATTCAGTATTAGTTATTTTGTTAAAAATTGCTTTTCCCCTAGAACTTATCTACTATTTGTATTATTCTTCCATCTTAATGATCATGATTGCAACATGTTCATGAAGGAGTTCAAGCAAAGAGCGATGGAAACCTCCAACCCAAGGTGTGGCTGCCTGGCTGAGGTGAGGATACCTTTCCAGTCACGGTGGTGAAAAACTGGAGGTTTGTACTCAACACATTTTACACGTGCCTTTTACTGCATAGAGATACTCAAACTGCTCACTTTATAAGACCTATAACTTTATATGCTGTTAACGCCACGCAGTCTTGACGACGAACCCAAACCAAGTTGTTTTTTTAAGAGTGGAATGTTTTCTTTCTTTTATGTTAGTTTAGCTCAATAAAGACTTATAATTCTTATTAATTCTATTAGGAAGCTTATCAAGACTTCGTGGTGCTAAATAGGATGATGGATGGATATAAAGAGCATTAATATTAAACTATCTTTGAATTTAAATACTCACAAAATATTAGGTCATAACTAGTTTCAACAGTTGGGTGTTATTCAAAAATAATTATGTGTACTACTGGCTGAGCCATAGGCTCAGGGTTAATTTCATTGAAGTCTTTGACTTCAGGTTCAGACCTCGGCCTAGTGTTCAAACCTTTTTTGAGTAAAATATTCATCGTGTTTATTTATATTTTAAGGAAAACTCTTAATGGGTCAAGAAATAGCCAAAACGTATCAGGATACTTTGATTAACATTACCTTTATTTACAATAAACCAATACTCTCTTACATGTATACATTCTTTAACACTATAATACATTTTTGATAAATAATACCGGTACATAATAATACTTATTGGCTACTAGCAGTACAGTTTATAATAAATACATTAAATGCTATATACAAAGCGGAAATACTTTTTGGTAATCAATGATCAACCTATCATCAGGAAATACAAATTACCGTGTCATGGGGAACATTGGATTTAACATTAGGAACATCACATATATTAGAGATACAGTTGATAATAATCGTTACAAGTAGGTGAAATTAAAATGTAAAATTATACTAATCCTGCTTACAACACTAAAAGCCAATGTATTTGTACTCAATAGGAATTAGACGTTGATACTTTGGCGGCAAGGGACTAGAGAGACACCGAGGAGAAGGGAGTGGGTAAGGAGAGTGTTTACCTACGGGACATGATCTCGTCAATAGAGAACCCTAGCCTGGGGGGTGCGTGAGGATGAGGGAGTGACATGGGGTGAGGGAGGGAGGCGGGGGAGGAGAGGTCCAGAGGGGGAGCAGGAGCGGAGTGAGTAAGCAGGTGAGTCTTGAGGTTGGAGCGCTGGTTGAAGCTGCGGCTACACACAGGACACTTGTGAGGCGATTCCTCGAGGTGCAGGATCTTGTGCACGGCCAGAGTCCGCGACTGACAGAACCCTTTGCCGCATTCCGTGCACTTGAACGGCTTCTCCTTGCTGTGGATGTATCTGTAACACAAACAACAACACTGTTACTTGTTTTGCTGAAGGAAATTTCATTTGTATGAATAATTTGCGTTTCTTAGACTTTTCTTACACCCACCTCGACAACTGAAAAGAAATGTAGAGATAATGAATAAATATTGTGTCTGGCCAATGATACCAGTTTTGCTTTAGCAACATTTTGTTTACTATTAGTTTTTCAATTCAGTGGCTGCTGCAGGTAAAACAGCTGTATAGGTTATTAAAATTATACATTCCCGAAATTGCAACCCAAAAGGCGAAAAAATCAGTCAATTGAATATAGCAGCTTTTTCTGAACTTCTGTGTGCTAAGTTGACATCGTTCAAACATCAGTTTTTAAAGTCCGAATGAATTTATTCCAAGAATTACTACGTTAAAGCTTCTTAAGTTCCATTACTTCGTTGTTACAATTTGGTGGACAATTTTCTAAAATTGGCCTTATGTGAATCAATAAAGAGATTCGGTAAAATGTTTATTCGTATAGTATAATAATATTCTGAAAGCAACTGACCTGTGATCTCTAAGATGGTCCTGGCGGCGGAACGCCTTGCCGCAGATGTCACAAGAGTACGGTCTCTCGTCCGTGTGAGTGCGCTCGTGAATCAGTAGATTGTACGACTTGGTGAACTGCCGGTTGCAGAACTTGCAGATGAACTGCTTCTTTGGTCTGGCAGATGCTAGGCGAGGCTGTGGCAGGGGTGCGCGGGGCGGAGGTCTCCTGGCAGGCAGGCCTGGGGGGTAAGGGTTATAGTATCTGCGGGGATCATGGTAGCGCAACCACTGGCTCAGCATCCACTGTGAGTAGCCCATGTGTATGAGCAAGGGTGCTTGTTGGGGCTCGGGCTGGGGATGCGCAGGAGCCTGCTGGGCACGCAGAGGGGTGAAGGCAGAGTCCTGGCTGCAGCACCAGGTGCCTGGGGGGTGCGCGGCGCTCACTGGGGGGTTGCGGGACTCCATATCGCTGCTGCAGGAGGACAGGTCTTCGTCGTCATCCACAATGACCTCCTCGTCCTCCGGGTCACTGAAGGTGAAGCGCTGAGGAGTAGCTTGGTGGAGGTTCAGCGGCGACGAGCTGGTGGGGGTGTGGGGTGGCGTCAGCAAGGGGCTCCCGCACTCGGAGTCCTTGAAACCTGCAACGAAACGTACATTTTAACCAACTGCTTATTACCCAAGTTAGACCAATATTATTAATATTCTAGTTCCATACAAGCATTGGTCACTTGTGAACCACTTCTATCTGAAAAACATATTACTCACATAAATTGCAACCGCATAAATCCGCGTAATTTCCTACCGTGTACCGGATGCCATTAAAGGCCTCTGAGAAATACGCAATACTAGAAAATTTATGTGGAGTAAATCTAGGATTCGTATTATTCGCCTGATCTATTGATCAAAACATTGTGACACATCAAACTGTCCAATATAATGGGAGCTTGATAAACTACGGAGCAGTGAGGTGAGTAGAGACTAGAGAGGATTTATTATGTAGATGCATTGCGGTTAGACACGACCAGTTTCCCGGGGATAAATCAAGGTGGCACTGATCTGATCCGGCTGAACTCAACAGCTGTTGATCAACAGGCAGGCGATCAGCTGGGATTTGGCGCCAAAGGTCGGTGATCAGTAATCCTGTTGTTTCATAAACGCCGCTTAGTTACGTCATACCCGCCTTGCACTGGAGCAATGTTGAAAGCGGTTTACTTTATGTAAATAATGATCTGACGGAACTGGTAAGAACTACCTAGGTATTAAAAATATGGACTGTTGTTAAAGAAAATTTGAGGTTGCAAAATTAACTATTGTGAAAAAGAACTGTCTTAACTACCGTAAAATTTATCGGACACAGAAGGAGGTTGTTTAAATTAAAGTAGTGCTATTTAGTTTTCCTTCTCTTTACCTTTTTAGATTGTGTCCACGCCTTGTTTGATTAATCTGACTGTCACAAACTCTTTTTAAAATGCTATTGTTTAATTAAAATATCTCCACAGGTAACCCCTCTTTAACTATTACAACATTAAGTACCGTAGAGTACAACATTTCGACCTGATCGCGTTTAACGCATTTTATACCGAAAAATTACTTAGCTAAATGCCAAGAAACGCATTTTCCTAATGAACGCCTGTTTGTGACTCAAGAGCAAAACACAGGTTAGTGAACACATAAAGCGAAACGAAAAATGAGGTTTCATAGCGTACGCTGGGCTGGGAATTAGAGCCTATTAGTTGAGTGGGCTCGCACTCATTAGACGGGCCTGGCCCCCGGCGCTACGCCACTTTTTGTCGACGCCCGTGCTCAAGCTAACAACACTGTGTTCTCTACTGGTCACTGCTAACAACTAATGTTCACTGCAATTAAAAATTAGCTTTGTAACTGATAACTGCTGAGAACAAACCTACAGTTCTCTGTGTTTTTTAGCAATTAGTTTATTGTTCTCTGAAGTACAACGTAAATAAGTTGGCGAAGCCAGGTCAAATTGGAAATGTTTTCAAAACGATACGGTATTTTGAGGTTGCTATTAATATTTTACATTATAACTGATATACATTCTTTACTGACGATTCAGTATATTTTCAACCAGTACTACGACAAAGTAAAGCCGTTAATATCAAACCCAAGCTCATATAACATAAAACTATGATTCAAATCTACAAACAGAAACAGATGCATTGGTTTTTAGACTACAGTTGATACTTTAGTCGAAAGTTTATTCTTTGGGCGCTAACTAAAGAGGGTTTTTGGAATATACAATTTTATATTGCCGACTTCATGCCAACTCATACTGATATCTTTGATTAGGGCAGAAGCTGCAATAACTAAACCTACTATGTGATGTGTTTGACATTCTCTGTGGTGAGGACTACGTGACCGATCAGAGTTACGCATGCGCACGAGAGTGCCTTCAGAAACCAAACGCACACATTTGAGGGTGCGTACGCGGCTGTACACGTTTTGCCTGCGCGAGCCGTGCGACTTTTTAATTCTCCCGAGTTGACAACTGCCTGCGTTAAAAACCGTTATACCGGAAAGAATGGAAGCCTCATATACATTTTATTTTAAAGCAATATTTAGCTGTGTTCTCTAATATACCCGGTAGAACTTCTAAATTGATTATTTCGAATGAAGTGTCGGGAGGTAAAGCATCGAGAGTGCGGGCGGGATTGTTTGACGTGCTTGACACGCCGATAACAAGGCCACATTACCTTATCTCGTTGATAACAGCTGATACACTGAGTGTTCTGTGTTAACCTAATTGACTTTTAATCGACTCGCAACTACCGGATAGTGCAACCCAAACATTGTATAAACCGTTTTAAAAATGTATATTACATGTCCCGGTTTTATACTAGTTTACCTGCGCTGTGCCGTTAAGCGCCCTGGCATATTTTAAGAAGCGCACTCAACATTTTTTTTACCCAGCATTATTTGTATGAAATATAATACACAAGATATCAAACTATCAGTATATTATTACCAATACACTAACATAAAGGAATGACACCATAAAAAAACAACTATGAAACCTTGCGGCTGGCAAGGTCGTAAATAACAGATGCACAGTTCATATCTACCGACTATAATAGTCCATATTTATGGTTACAAATTGAGCCATTGCTTTTAACCTATTATGGTAGCAACTCTTGTTTAAAAGTAATGTGGGTTTTAAATCCCGCGAACCTTTGTTTTATGGTATAATTTATATAATAGTAATTAAACCCCTATTAAAGTTAACTGCTGAAGTAGACTCAACGGTGATATATCGGTGCGTTACCAATCGTATAGTCATTGGTAACACTCCATCATTCTAAACTAAATATTATTTTAAAACCCTAGCCTGCTTAAGTACTTTTAGACGTCGCGTGTAAAGTAAATCTTGCAAATGTCCGACCGAGACAAACATATAGTACACCAATAAAAAATAAACATCTATAACTAATTAGTATAAAATCAAAATATGAAATATTTTGATCTTTGGTCAACGGCCGTGAACTCGTAGGTTTGAATAAATCCCAAATGCTTAATTGCAAGGTCCGCTGTACAAAAAATCTCAATAACACAAAATTGCAGTTTTTTATTAGCTACAACCGTACGACAAACATTTTACAGTAGGAAGAGTATTACATTTTTCTTTCAATCTAGAATTCTTAAAGTTTTGAAGGAAGTGTGAGGATGATACCGTCCCAGAGACTAGAAAGGTTTAGATTGTAGGATGATACTTATAAGTTATTTTAACTTAAGTAAACCACCACTGGCGCAATTTTTGAGACCCGGAACTACCTAAGTCTCCAATACTTCAGACTACCCTAAGAACACTGCACCTCTTAGCAGGCCAAAATGCATTTGGGATATATTCGCGTTACATCTTTAACATCGATGGCCTTACACCGGCTTTGAATATCATGCTGAAAGCCCATATCTTCTCAAGTAATTGGATAGCTTTAAACTAAAATTTTCAAATGAGGTCATCTAGTTAGGTGATCACGCCGGCAGATATGCTATACATTACAGTTACACAAACCATTGCCAAGTACAGTAGAGGATATTTATTTACCTTGCGTATGTGCGGGATGTGACGGCGGTGACAGGGCTGGAGAACTGGCAGCCATGGCCGAGTCAGCAGCAACACAACAACAACAAACACACGACAGCAGCAGCAACAAGTAACAACAACAACAACACTAGCTAGAGATGTGCACAAGGTGCGGGGTAGCGCGAGAGTGATGTGTAGGGCGAGGGGCCAGGCGAGCTGAGCGTCACGGGGCGGGGCCACCACGCTCGCGCTCTCATTGGCTACGAGCTCACAATATGGGTGTCACTCACGCTAACCTAACCGTGAACACACCACAGAATAGAAGCGAGGATCTGTTTGTTGTCAATTGATTTCATAGTTGTGACATCTCCCTGCCGTGCCCGGCTCAGCTTGTGCTTGTCGGCCCACACCGCTCACAGCGTGCCGAACCAGTCAACACAAAAGAGACAAAGTATCGACATCCACATTGAAATTGACAAACGAGCGATATGTGTCCTAACTGTCATTTCACCAAACCACCATGCTGATGAAGATGATAGGTTATTTTCGGTGACGATGATGGGGTGTTCTTCATCGTCACCACATGATGATTGAACATAAGTGTTTTCAACAAATCGAAATTATGAGTAAACCAATACTTTGCTTTGCTTCGAGACACCGACCACTCTTAAAGGGTATTTTAAGGTGGATATGGAATGATGGTGAATGTGATGAATGTTTTGATGGATGATGATGAGTAGTCTTGTTACAAACTAGGGCCTACTGTTCCCAAGATTGGGTCATTAATTAATAGCCCAACGACCGATGGAATGGTCCAACGGCTTAGCGTGACTTCCAAACCACGGGCAATTTTTGATTTTGGGCAAATACCATTGGGTTTCCAATATATCGACCATGGTCATGGCTACTTGCGGGCAGTATCAAGCAAAGCTGAAGATGATTACATGACATTCTGACAGTACTCAAGAGAAATTAGAAGACAGTGTTTTATACAATACGCTCAGAAAGAGGCGAGAGTTATTGTGCTAACAACAGTGTATTTTTAAATAAGCTTCAGTAACCCATAGAGAAGTTAACTGTAGTCCATACTGTATATACTTTTTCGTCTTGTGAAAACACGAATAACTTAGAGCTGTGGGGTTTCACTAAAATAAATGGAAAAGTGACGTTACTGTCTATAAACAAAAAGCGGAAGGGTTTTGGGTACCTCCGAAAATTTGGATAACGTGTCTTTAAATAAAACTTTATGCTTAGGGTAAATTTTCAAACCCGAAGCGGCGTTTTATCTACTATATTTGTGAAAGTTGGGTTTATTTGTATAGTTGGAAATGTAAATTTCTCTTACTGGTATTTGTATTGGATTTGTCTACGGTATATAATTCATCTCAGTTCCCAACAGCTCCATATGACATGTTTACTAGTACTGTGCTACAGATGATTCTACCTCTAGGCGGAGGTCGGCTTGTTGAAAGCACTAGCAATGTTTGCTGTCCTGTGTGAAGATACCGCGGTTCCTGGTAGACAGCCGGCTCGACGTGTCAACTGTTCTGTTAGTACACTCTCGCTAACTCCACCAGGCAGGAAGTAGACACTACCACAAGTACACAAGATTAGCGTCAGTTCAGGGAAACACCTTCATTCATGGACAGTTAACTAGCTCTCTTTCTAAAAATACCAATTTCTAGAATTAATAACTCCTTCGTAGATAATGCTTATTTTATAGTCCTTCCATTAATACGTCGAGAAAAATTGTCAACTCTTTGAAATTTGACATTTAAGAGGGCAACTCTCAGTGGTATTAATTAGGAGATGTCGCAAAAGGAATGTGGAACAAATACTCAGCGAAGAAATGTGAGATCTAAGCACCGCTTTGTTAGTTGCTGGCGGTAAGATTCTTTTGCGAATTTCCTTCTGAAAAATGACTTTAACGTCAGCATAGTAGGAACAGCATACCGATCCTGACCCTCGGATTACGTTTAGAGTTTTGATTTCAAAGCTTAAAACTATAACCTATGTAAGTCCGTGTTAGTGGTCTATATAATGCATTTTTGGCCCGGTTATTATGAAATGTTGTATAATTGTCCTTTTTGTTGGCCGTAAACGTCACTAATTCTAAGTGGGGACAGATTTTGCGCCGTAACACGGCAAAATTTGTAGTCTGTTTTAATGAAATTCGGTATGAATATTTCTTATACCTGTACATAGAGTTGTAGTGAAAGACCACATAAATCTAACGCCAAAGGCTGAGCGAATAGAATATTAGAGCTAGTTGTCTAAATGTGAATGAGTTATTGGACCCCAAAGTTTAAATGAACATCTGCCAAGAACTATTGGATTATTCAACCAACTCAGCTGTAGATCTAAATTAATTAAAGATTACTTTTACTTAATTAATACAATTAATTAAACACGTATAGTGTACTAGTAGATTTTATCTTAAACTATAACTGGATATTCTAATTTATTTATATTGGTAGTTTTCCAAAAAGTTGTCTGTTGACAACAAAAAGACAAAGTTAGCGGCATTTCGTAAACCACTTATAACACTTTCATGGGAGGAAAGGGGAGAATTAACCTTGTTTTGGACTAAAATAATAATAGTTTGTTTCCTTTATTCCAAAACGGTGGGTGGATTTAAATACTCTCTAGCTGTGTCTTTAAAAAGCTTTTAACGATATTATGTCTACACAAAGTGATGTAGGTTACACTGTACAGTACATTGCTGAACAAAGGGGCAGGTATAGAAGACCCCGGGCGCTGATAAGCCTTCATATGTAGCGCTCGCGCCTCCAGGCTCCAACCCTGCTTATGCCGCCTCTCTGGGCACAATAGCTAGATTTAATATATTGTTAATTATACAGTGGCTTACATGACCATATTTTATATACATTTCTTATCCATTGAAGTCTGTATATATTACAAATATTTTGCCGTTACAATATTTGTAGAGTTTTTATTGATTGTAAAATACATGTGAAGCCTTGGGTAAATAATATAAACATTTAAATTATTTATACATTTTAGGACTTTTTTATTATATTAATATTATATGTATTATATTAATACAGATTACAATGTTCATTTTGTAAACTATAATTATGTTATTATATCTTATTCTTACATGAAGTTGTTGGTCTCAGTTGCTAAAACTTATATATGCATAGGGGCGGCGAATATTTAAATACATCCCTGATTTAGTCAGTTGTACTTGGTTAATTCGCAGTTACTTTGGTTCAACCTTTCGTCAGCACACTGCTCTCACAAACTGCCGGAAGTGTTCCAGTGGTGTATATGATGTTAGGTGGCAAGTGAGAGTGATTATAGGCAGGTGAGTGGTTAGGCCGGGGTGCAGAATGAAGCCCTCATACACTCCCAGCTGCTAATGATACCTGCACTACACAGTACACACACACTGTCCTAGGAGACAAGGTGACAGTATATACCAACGTGTGTGGTTCTCATCACAAGCCAACAAACATCTCAAGCCTTGTTATAGAGAATAAAACGTGTTTGCAAGAAAACCGAGGGCACAAACGTAAAAGGAGAGTATTCTAGCCGACAATACTGATTGGTAAAGGTGGTTGAGTATTTAATGCGTAGGTACACCAACATACCATGAACAATACATCAGTACCAAGAACAAAGATATGATATCCTTCCGACAACATCTCATTGATAGACCTACATAGAGAAATATATTATTAATACCGTAAAGCTTTTATGTCTCAGCATGTAAAACGTTAGGCTTACAAAGGCTTTAAACCGTTAAATGTATAAAAACAAAACTATCATTCTTTGAATGCACTAAATTGTCTCATTGTCTGAAAGTTTACAATCTGGGAAATTACGAAGTAGCAAGATGTAAACATAACTTGTGTTTTTAGTAAGTTGAATAACTACTAATTGCCTTGTGTGAACCCATGTATTCCCAAACAATAAACCCTTTATTTTGTACAAACAACGCTCGTATATTTAGGTAAAATATTTACATAGAATGTGTGTGTACACCTTGTCAACTTATTTTTAGTAGTTTTTAGACGACGCTCGCTTTAGAGTAATTTCGTCATCGTCTTTCTTCTTACCTACATCTATTTTGATTTTTATTGTTATTTTGTTGATTTAGCTAAGGTTGTAGGGGAACAATAAAACAGAAATGTTGAAAGATAGGTCATGAATACTATATTTTTGTATGCACTGCTATACATAGTGCACAGGGTAGAACGTACAAATCAATAACAAAACTTGTAACTTGTTTCCGTTATGTGCTTTCCAATGCTGACAACTACGTGATACATGTACTTTGTTTCCAGTATTTAGTCCAACGAATCTTTAAGAGGATGTATAAATCGAAGGCGAACGAAAGAAAAGTAATTTTCAGAATAAAACCTTGGAGGTTGAAATGTGCGTTGGTTAGAAAATAACTGTCCGTATAGGTTGACCATCAAGATGTTTACAATAAACCTGCAACAATCAACCATTCACGTTTTTCTCCCTCGCTTTTTAGTAATCTTTGGACCATGTTTATCCTCGAGTCCATAAACAAAACTAATCAATCTCGTATTTAGTTTAACCACTAATGTTGATATATAGACCGTATCCGGCATCATATTGCTCCAGTGTGTTGCAACATTTATGAGGAAGACGTGTTAACAAGATGGAAAGTTTGCAGAAAGTGGTTATCAGTTACAAGGTGGAGCTTGTTATCACACAACAGGAGTGAGCGGGAGTGTATCGGCGGAACGGGTTGGCTCTATTGACACTCGTTATCAGCCTACCTGAATTTTACAATTGTGATTGCTCGAGCTCAACTGATAGCGGTGAGATGAAAGCGGCTCAGAGTGTGAGCAAGATGGCTGACTAAACAGGCGGACTTGCCGGTGGATTGGCAGGGTAAACACTCACTCACACTCACACTTAACACTAGATTATGGCTAATCTGTCTCTGGCTTTGCTCACTGACCTCTCACTCGGCCCACACACGCTTCACACTTGCTGCGTAGTTCATACTCGACATTTGTGTACTTTTGCGAGTCCAAAAAGTGACTTTTCGCTATATCAACGAAATGAGAAATCCGATTTTGATGAAATGTTAAATGCGCATTATGAAAGGAATGCAATAAAGCTTGCAGTAAAGATTCCCTGAGGCCGAAGGCCGAAGTGAGACTGTGAGCCGAGCAAACAGCCTCGTAATAATAACGTATGCAAAGCTGAGGTCGAAGGCCGAAGCGAGGCTGTGAGCGTAGTGGATAGCCGCGTAACTCCTGTAGTAATAAGGGAATTCGCTTCACTCATGTCAGCGTCGCTTTAGCTCATATATGCGCATGGTTTATCGTTATAAATATCTCTATCATCATAAGTGATATGAAACTAGTTGATGATATAAACCATGACAGGCTAATAATACTGTTAAATGAAACTATGGACAATAGATTAAACAGCTTTTAACGAGGAAGACTATTTACGATTATTTTGGGAACAGTCAAAAGTGCTTATCAGTGGGAGGCTTTGTTGTGAGTCAAACATACGAGTTTCGGCGATGATGAAAGATAAATTAAAAGGTTTTATAAGTGGAAGTGTTGACAATATCAAGCATTGTAGAAACGAAATTGAAACCCAGAAACACTTTGCTTCCGTGTGAAGATAAGCTTATCACACCCTCTAATATGAAGAGCAGTTTTGAAATGTTTAACACAACTTCCTTATGATTTCTTATGGTTTTCATGGAAACAGCTTACTGGAATTTACTGTAAACTGCCATTATTCATCTAAGGCTAAGAAAATATGGATATAATTCAGATTCATAGCTTTTAAACTCAGTTTTGCCAACGATCATAGCCCAAGATAGAAGCTAGGAAAGGTCCATTTACATCGAGTACGTGCCTTGTTTTGGGATTTAACTTTAACTTTTTCATATAATTAAATTTTGAAAATGTACGTATACAAATTACTCTGTGAATAAGGTTTTATACTAAGTGTTGTAGACATTTTCATTAAGTTATACATCTGAACCCGGATGGTTTCAAAGGAACTGGTGTTTTTAAACATATATTTTACATACCTATGTTTACGTATGTAAAATATAATTTATTTTTTATTTTACGAATGTAAGTATTGTAAGGCATTTAGCTTGTGATACTGTGTGTACCATCTGGTAAGTGAGGTAGTACCGAAACCGGTCGTGGTTATCAATACAAAAATGTTTAAAGGTGCGTTGCAGTTTTCTTTCATTGCATTAAATTGATTTTACATACTCCCCATATTTTGTCTTCAAGTAAGTTTTACAAGTGCATTTGATTTGGCAACACTAACATTTGCCTTTAGTATGGATGCTTGGGCCTCTTTTTCGTTTGTTTGTGTTGGTTTTATCTGTGGAAAATAAATATCAGTTTGATCTCTTTAGATTTCAAACACGAGCCATATACCACCGAAGGCATCCAGTTGGTGTTTCGGTGCTTCTCTGTATTACAATTTTTTTTAAATAACACAAATGTCTAGGCCATGGAAAAGTTTTGTTATATACTAAAGGACTCAGGCAAACTACTCCTGCTAGTACCTATATTTGTGGCAACCTTTTCCTCGTAAATTTGTATTTAAGGAGAAACTTTGAGAAGTGTCTACGAATAAAGATTTCATAGATGCTTCTATACTGTCATGGTCGATGGCATGTGTCAGCTCTAAACAGATACATTAGGACACATGTCCTCTAAACTGTACGTCTAAACAGGGACCACCCGGCTTGTATAACTATTGTATATGAAATATCCAATAGGTTTTGAGTTATTGTGTGATCTTGCATGTTTAATGTCGACGTTAAGTATTTAAAGCATATAAGTTACACTGTACAAATGAGAAATTAATAGTTTTCACCCTTTTGCACATTAAAACCAAAAATATATAAAATACCGTTTGTACAGTTTCTTAGGTCATTCGTACTAATACTGTGTTATTTGATTCGCATAACACGCGCAGAAGGTAAGAGCACTTAGCTCGCTTAGAAACCTTCCCTTCTTTCTTCTAACTTTCAATTTTTTTTAATTTCTAGATAAACCATTTAGATGAACGTAAACATGCCAGCTTATACTAATCACACAATAGTTTGTGTGTTACATTCCTAAAGGGTCTTTAACTGAGAAATTCCTCTGAAAAATACCTATAAGACTATCCGGCAGTTGTAGAGCATTTAAGAAAGCATGGTACAGTATCTTAAAAACAACGCACAGAATATCCTAATCCGTAGCAGTTTAAATAGTTAATTGCTACTGTAATAAGGAACTTTACAGCTGGGATTAAGATTGCGCAGTCGATTATACAGTACAGGGAGTGGAAGTCTAATCTCACCGGATTCCCACTGTGTTGGTATCAGAAACAATTGACATCTGTCGTGTTGATTCTGCTTATCTACAGCTGTTCTGTACTCTGTAGTCGCACTATCAGCCGCTATCAACAGCTCACACCACTGCAGTTGTAAAATCGCCAACTTGTTGCTTTATCATACTCCCGCGCTACAAATTGAAACTTTCCGTTGACACTGCTTTTGCAGATGATATCACTGTAGTATATTTTGTTTCTGTTATCTTTCAAAGTTCAAACCCATCGTCCTTGTGTTGTTTTGAAGCGGAGGTATGCTTGTTTATTACATTCGATAGTGTAATAACATTCGACGTTATCTTTTCCGCACTGTTTACTTTGGTAAGGTTTTATAATCAATGTCGGTTATGATTAAATTGGTACCATCATTGCTGTACGTAAAACATACCAAAAGCTCTTGAAAGAATCGTGTTTAAGGAACTGTTCAATTAATAAAATATCAATTTTGCTCAATGTTCTCAGCGCCCCCAACTCTGTAATTTGCAGTACTTCATCCAATTTGGAGTGTTTACCATTGTAACACAAAAGCCTAAAATAAAGATTCTCTGTAAATTACCAACTATAAATAATATTAAGGTTCAACTTGAGTCTCAAAATATTGGTTCTAAATTACTTCCAGGAGTTCGCTTTAGAGCTTGTCTTTATGGCCGCGACAAAGATAAGCATTCGCTTCCACTTAATCATATGGGGCTGGAGAGGCCACATCAGCACTCTGCACATATTTGGGGTAAAAAGTGGTAGCATTTCGGATTTGCTTAATGGTGTGCACTCAGTTTTGGGCAGAAGTCGTAAAGTTCTCTGGAATTATGACCAGTAACTGAAAAGCCGCTAAATACGGTATTGGAAGGAGTCGATACTTTGAAACGAAACAAATTGGCCAATTTGTGGGCTGAAGATTGCGGTGGTGCAGCAACTATTTTGATAATTACAGAAATGCTAAAGAGCAGTGTGGGTAATGAGGGTAGGGCGCCGGCGGCGGCGGCTACCGTTGCTGCATTGCTGCAGCTACCTGTAGTCCTGAACACATGTTATGACTGCTCTCTTAGTACAGTACTTGTCAGTCCTACAAACAAGGGAGCCGCCAGGGTGTTGACCTATGTGTTGAGCCCAGGCCGTTGCCCGGACCGTTGATTTACACAGGGTATGTAAGATTGCGTGAGGGTGTTGCACTCACGGTCTGCACGGGGGTGACGAACCCTGGACACCACCCCTGCCTACAGTACGCGGGGGTGAAGGAACGGACTGCGCGGCCACTGACCGCTTTCACCATTGTTTCCGGGTTAGCTTTTTTGTTTTCGGACCCGAAAGAGAAACTTCCGTTGTTTCGTGGGAAGAAATGTCGTCTTTGCTGAGATAGTTGTCGGAAGTGTCGGTCTGAATGGTGGCAATATGTTACGGTTTTAATATTAGGGTTGACTGTGACATGTTTTGGGCTGAGACAATGCTCCTGTCCCTCGGGTCATCTAAACAGAGGTTCCGGGCGTGGAAACAGAACCAGATGGAACAAGAGCGTTTGTTTACCATAACTGATGTGTGTGTGCACTTTGTTGAGGAACAGTTCTGTCCTTTATCTTATCTGAGACTTAGTTGATGGTGATGTATTGGTGACGTAGTTGGAAGGGCTACATCTGGAGGTTATAAACCAGAACTCTGTATGTCATGTTTGGTTCATGCTCAGATTTATTTATTTCATTTAATTTGTTTTGTGTCATCTCAATGGAATTGTTTTGTGTAGAGCTAACGAAATTGTAAGGTTTATATACATCTTAAAAATGTCATGATGAGGACAGTACTGACAAAAGGAGCAGAAGTCATAGTGTTTTATATTTTTGTTTAACCTCTCCCACTATGGCCAAGAAACAAAAATCATGATTCAAAATCTAAAATTCTTGTCTTAACACAGCTTGATGTGCCTCTAATGATAAACACTTAGTGTTTGATAAGCCTCAGCCTAATTAAAAATTTATTATTGAAATATTTGAAGATGTATTTAAAACTAAAGCTTTAAAATTGAATTTTCGGTTGTGTTTGACCCAATATAACGTAAAAGCGGCTTTAGTAAGGAAATAGCTTACTACAGCACATTTGGGGCCACCTTCGCGTATGACTGTTCAAACCAACAGTAAAAATAGGCTTCGAAAACACATGTTACTGAAAAGTGGAAACTTGTGTATTTAATATTGAACCACAAATTAGCACACAAATACTCATTTGAAGTATCGGTGTTTTTGCCCTCAACAATTTCAAGTATACCATTTTTTCAAGAATATTTGCTTATCTTAAAATTGAAACACCAAAACTCTACGCTTGCAAGCGTTTTAAAACAACTAAATTTGTAGTACAATGATATAGATAAAGTGCAAGAAAACATTACCATTCATAAGGTTTATAAAATACTCTACTGCAACGGTTGCCAACCGGTGGGCCGCGAACAGTGGGCAATACTCAAGAAAATATATTAAAATAGTGCAAAATAAGTACGGTATAACTAAAGCAGTCGTCGTGATGAAATACTAGTTTAAGCATTCTCTTTAATAGTCTAAAAGAAAATTTTTCAAAAAATGTCAATGTTGGTTTATTTGGGTTTTAAATTTATTCTTTTACCATTCCAATACTAGAGCTCATCCGTCAAGATTGATAGTGTAAGTTTATTCAGTCAAAGTGTGTAGTTTTGACAACTGATGGGGCAAGAGCTATGTCTGGTATTCATACTGGATTAATCGCCAGAGTTAGGGCAGTTCTGTTGAAATGACACATTGCATACACGGAGAAGCTCTTGCAGTTAAAGGTATGGACGAGTGTCTGAAAAAACTCTTGAAGATTCAGTAAAAATAATTAATTTTATCAAAGCAAGGCAAAAAAAACTCGAGACTGTTCGGTGTTTTGGGCGATGAAATGATCTTCAGGATCTCAAGTTAAGCTTTAAAACGACTTAATCGATCCCATTTGGATAAAAGTGAGAAGGGAATATTCCACAATTGGCAAAATTGCCCTGACACAGTTGATGGGATTTTCAACTTACACTGTGTGAAAAAAGTCTTTTCTACTTTCGTTCATTTAAAAAATAAGTACAGAAACATGTCGAATTGTAATGCTTAAATTGTCAAGTTTTGATCCCAGTATAGATGTTCTAGTTAGGAATAAACAGTGTTTGAAATCTCATTATGTTTGAACCGTAATGTATTGGTTTGATAATGGTGAATCCGAAATATTCCAAAATTAGAATATTTGCAACTGTGAGTTATTGATACTATTTATATAAACTTTTGGTACCATTTTAAATGTATAAACACATATGTAAAATCGGTTTGGCCTCAAAATTTAAGAACAATTTTACTGGGCCCGCACGCTAAAAAGGTTGGGAGCCGCTGCTATACTGTATATTGTATTTGCGAAAATGTTTTAAACATCCATATACTCGAAGGTTATGGTTTTAAAATGCAGTGTGAGTAATCTTGATCAGGCTGACGTAACTTGATGGAAGCTTGCAGGAGTGAAGCGAATCGCCTTTGCAGTTTGTTATTCTTATTCGCTGTTTATAACCAAAGATTATGTTATAGTTGGTAGTTTCGCCACATGGCTGGGGAAGGAAAACCAACGTAGTTGTAGCAGCCCAGGCACAGATAGCGCTGCGAGCGCTGCCATCGCTTGCCGTCTTTCTCCCCCGTCGGCTCGACATGCTCAAGTTGGTCGATGTCGATGACTTAAATGTGACCAAAACGAACAAAATAATAATAAAGTCAACCGGAAGTTAACAGAATGGATTTGACAGCTAAAAGCAGAAACCTGTTGCCAGCGCCCCGTAGGACCTGATCTGTGGAGCTTACAGCTATACAAATTAATATTAACTATAGACTACATTTGTTAATCTATTGATCTTCTCCTCTCAAATCTTCCTACCTTTTTATTGTATGCCGTTATCGTTCATGAGTATCTTTTTTGATGGTGCTAACGTACTACATAATGAAGTTTTCACGTTTTTAAGGAGGTCCTTGAAAGGGAATATATTTCAGGTCATCGTAATGCTTCATGATAGACAGTGACGCAAATTTAATGCTGCAACATTCCCAGAAATGAAGTCTACTAACGAAGCTGGATACAGAGAAGTGTAGATATTAGACTCTAGGGACATGCTAGACGGTGACGGTGTAGAAGGCCCGAGCGTGTCACTCCGTCCTCAATATTTAGACAGGTCGGCGTGAAGATCGCTTTGGTCAGGGGTTGTAACTCACGGGCGACGACAGCAGTGGGAACTCTGCGACAAAAGCGCACTATAACGGCTCCGTCATAAAACTACCGTCTGTAAGAGCGACGCCGCCTCCGCTCCTAGAAACTTTTATACCGACTACCTGCTACCGGCCAATAAATCCTGCACAGACAAATTTCAAATCAAGTGTTCTTCACTTCTTCACTGCCAGAAAAGGGGGACGTGGAGTTTCCTTGAGAAGAAACAACGAAATTAGTTGCGTCAGTTTAAGCCAATGGAAGTGAATTTGTCACAGCTGTGTCAATCTTTCAAATAATTAATAGTGCGTGCAATGTAATATCTCAATCTAATCTGTTGAAGCTCCGTATGCATCGAAAAGTCCATGAGGGAGTGTATTTTCAGATTGTGAAATATTATTGTGGAAATGGTCCACCGTTTCGTGAGCAAGCCATTTACGACATCTGATTCTGTCTTCAGGGAAAGGCAACCTAAATCATAACAAACAAATCAGCTACCGTACCCTAAAGTAATCAGCATAAGCTGATCAGTGCCACACAAACAAATGCCACTTAACATCGGTTTATGGAACATTAAAATTTACTATCAAACAGTTTGTTTTTCATTTCTCTCGTCGTGGGAAGTATGGGTTATGCGCCATACGTACTCAACATACTGTTTACAGTTTGTATTGTTTACACATTTTGTTGACTATACCTATTATAAATAGTGGCTTAAATCGAGAGTTTAATCTGGAGACAAAATCTGGGAATTTCATTAAAAAATTCACTATACGTCATACGATATGTTTTAATCAATTCTGATCGCTTCAAAGTGTATAGATCCCTCATTTTACAGCACATACAGCTCTTCCTTTATCGGCACAAGAGAACAGTTAACAGGTCCCATTGTGCCTCCAAAACACTTGTATGCATACGTTAGGTTACGAGGCAAGCGGGAGAGAGGCTGAGTAAGTGAGTTTGCCATGACAATGCAATCTACTCTCGACTACAGACTACAGGCTACAGGCTGCTTTGCAGCAAATTGATCCCCCGTAGACTGAGATTGTTGTTGATACGGATCAAAGAGTCTGGGGGCGGATACGGGGGCGGTGCCACCCCCTGGCAACTGAACATCAGCCAGCCACCCCCGCGCATACACTTCCACCCCGGTGATCAATACAGGGCAATGTGCGACAACTACGTTATACGCCAGGTCCGACGCAAATAGGTCGTTAAATTCGGTGGTAATTGGATGGAGATTTTGGACTGAAGAAGTGATGATTTGCATTGTTTAAATAGAAAACTGATGGAAACATTTGGTTATACAGTATATAAATTAAAAGCGTTTTTCTGTTATAAAATCAGTTTGATTTTTAAACGTTTCCGCGGTGTTTCGAGGAGTTATGTATCTTGGAGTCATAAAAAAATACATTGTTTTTCAATGTTTAGGACATTCTATGAAGTTGGCATTAACGAATAAAGCCTAACCAATTAAACGTGTTTTAAACGTCTATCGGTGTTTTAGGAAGTATAAAATACCAGCGTTAGATAAAGCAGTAGTAGGATTACAATTCTTTCCCTTAAAAAAGTTGAAATATTTCTCTCAAAATATAATTCCTCGAAATCTAAACGCGTTCGCACGATAGAGTTATATGACGATACAAAGAAACGCTAAGATTTATCTGAAAAAGTTCAAACTTTTTTGAACAAAAACTTTGCATGCAGTGTTAAAAATCACAATGAAATATTTAAAATATATTTTAAAAGAAATTGTAAATGAATTAGTGTATACAAGAGATTAGGAGGTGGAAATACTTAGCGGCACATAGCCACAAGCGCCTTACCGAGTATTGATGCTAATCTACGAGTCTAACATGTTGAAAATATTAAAATACTTATTTCATCTTAATTTTTCCAGTTGGTGAATTTTACAAATTCGGTATTTCATAATCATTTATTGCAGTCGAAAGGTACGCAAAATGTAGTTTATACGAGTATAACGTTCTGTATGTGTTTGTAGTATTGTAGAATTGTGTATGCCTACATAGTTTCTGGAAATTGTAGCTACAATAAATTGGTTTCCGCGTGAATTCGTTTCCGTATTGTACTTCATGCAAATATTGGTGTTGTTCATGTAAATTCACGTTTCTCTTAAACAATGTTAATACAAGTAAGAATATTTCTCGTACGCAGAGATTGAAGAAGATTTAAATATAACTTTTGACAAAACAGCGGCTTATTCTAGAAGTTCTGACACGACAAGAAGCCCTCAGTAAAATTGATGCAGATAATTGAGCAAATGACATGTTTGTTGCTTGCAGTGGAAACTATCCGAGTGCAACTGCATCTTGACGCACCTGCTACTAACACAAAATTAACGAGCTGTATTGAAAAATATTAATTCTAAATACTTAATAATTTGTATTTAACTACCGTATCCTACAAAATATGTTGTTAAACATTTGGATTTCAACATAACAGCCAACCAAACAGCTTCGTAGTTTCCGGTTGCGATAGCAAATAACCATTTTGTTTATAAAACCATAAAAGTTATCTTGATGAATCAACTTGCTCAGAACGGTTCACTCTAAAACAAACTACGTATTATCAGGACATTTTACAATCCAATCTCCATATATATATACATACAGTTTGAAAAAAATGCTCAAAACGTGATCTAATGGTCAAAATTGGTGTTCATTTCATGGTCCTGGGTCGTACAAGCTGACGGCATGTTATTTAAGTTTTTAAGAAACTCGCTAAAGAGCTTTTCCAACTGAACACTTTGAATCCAATTTTATGAAAATCGTACATAAAAGCTACCTGAAGAAAGGATACACATGCTTATGTATACGGTGAAAGATTTGAGAAAATATTAAAAACACGACCTGGTGGTTAAAGAGGTAAACATACTATTGTAAACATTGCTATAGTTATTTTTTACTTTGGCAATGCAAGTTTTAGACCAGATTTAATTATTTAGTTACAAAGATAGTAATATAATAGTTGATAGTTAATAGTGATTAATTAGTAAATGTGTGTGTGTGTGATTGATGTTCAATGTCAAATTAATATTGGTCAAAATAATAATAAAAGTCAACCGGAAGTTAACAGAATGGATTTGACAGCTAAAAGCAGAAACCTGTTGCCAGCGCCCCGCCCTGTGGACCTGATCTGTGGAGCTTACAGCTATACAAATTAATATTAACTATAGACTACATTTGTTAATCTATTGATCTTCTCCTCTCAAATCTTCCTACTTTTTATTGTATGCCGTTATCGTTCATGAGTATCTTTTTTGATGGTGCTAACGTACTACATAATGAATTTTCACGTTTTTAAGGAGGTCCTTGAAAGGGAATATATTTCAGGTCATCGTAATGCTTCAAGATAGACAGTGACACAAATTTAATGCTGCAACATTCCCAGAAATGAAGTCTACTAACAAAGCTGGATACAGAGTAGTGTAGATATTAGACTCTAGGGACATGCTAGACGGTGACGGTGTAGAAGGCCCGAGCGTGTCACTCCGTCCTCAATATTTAGACAGGTCGGCGTGAAGATCGCTTTGGTCAGGGGTGTAACTCACGGGCGACGACAGCAGGGAACTCTGCGAAAAAGCGCACTATAACGGCTCCGTCATAAAACTACCGTCTGTAAGAGCGACGCCGCCTCCGCTCCAGAAACTTTTATACCGACTACCCTACCGGCCAATAAATCCTGCACAGACAAATTTCAAATCAAGTGTTCTTCACTTCACTGCCAGAAAGGGGACGTGGAGTTTCCTGAGAAGAAACAACGAAATTAGTAGCCAGCCACTGGAAGAGAATTTGTCACAGCTGTGTCAATCTTTCAAATAATTAATAGTGCGTGCAATGTAATATCTCAATCTAATCTGTTGAAGCTCCGTATGCATCGAAAAGTCCATGAGGGAGTGTATTTTCAGATTGTGAAATATTATTGTGGAAATGGTCCACCGTTTCGTGAGCAAGCCATTACGACATCTGATTCTGTCTTCAGGGAAAGGCAACCTAAATCATAACAAACAAATCAGCTACCGTACCCTAAAGTAATCAGCATAAGCTGATCAGTGCACACAAACAAATGCCACTTGACATCGGTTTATGGAACATTAAAGTTTACTAACAAACCATGTGTTTTTCATTTCTCTCGTCGTGGGAATAAGTATGGGTTATGCGCCATACGTACTCAACACATGTTTACAGTTTGTATTGTTTACACATTTTGTTGACTATATACCTATTATAAATAGTGGCTTAAATCGAGAGTTTAATCTGGAGACAAAATCTGGGAATTTCATTAAAAATTCACTATACGTCATACGATATGTTTTAATCAATTCTAATCGCTTCAAAGTGTATAGATCCCTCATTTTACAGCACATACAGCTCTTCCTTTATCGGCACAAGAGAACAGTTAACAGGTCCCATTGTGCCTCCAAACACTTGTATGCATACGTTAGGTTACGAGGCAAGGGAGAGAGGCTCTAAGTGAGTTTGCCATGACAATGCAATCTACTCTCGACTACAGACTACAGGCTACAGGCTGCTTTGCAGCAAATTGATCCCCGTAGACTGAGATTGTTGTTGATACGGATCAAAGAGTCTAGGATACGGGGGCGGTGCCACCCCTGGCAACTGAACATCAGCCAGCCACCCCGCGCATACACTTCCACCCCGGTGATCAATACAGGGCAATGTGCGACAACTACGTTATACGCCAGGTCCGACGCAAATAGGTCGTTAAATTCAGTGGTAATTGGATGGAGATTTTGGACTGAAGAAGTGATGATTTGCATTGTTTAAATAGAAAACTGATGGAAACATTTGGTTATACAGTATATAAATTAAAAGCGTTTTTCTGTTATAAAATCAGTTTGATTTTAAACGTTTCCGGGTGTTTTGAGGAGTTATGTATCTTGGAGTCATAAAAATACATTGTTTTTCAATGTTTAGGACATTACATAGAAGTTGGCATTAAAGAATAAAGCCCAACCAATTAAACGTGTTTTAAACGTCTATCGGTGTTTTAGGAAGTATAAAATACCAGCGTTAGATAAAGCAGTAGTAGGATTACAATTCTTTCCTAAAGGAAAAATTTAAAAATATAATCCCTCTAAATCTAAACGCGTTCGCACGATAGAATTATGACGATACAAAGAAACGCTAAGATTTATCTGAAAAAGTTCAAATTTTTTGAACAAAAACTTTGCATGCAGTGTTAAAAAATCACAATGAAATGTTTAAAATATATTTTAAAAAGAAATTGTAAATGAATTAGTGTATACAAGAGATTTATAGAGGTATGAAATACTTAGCCGGCACATAGCCACAAGCGCCTTACCGAGTATTGATGCTAATCTACGAGTCTAACATGTTGAAAATATTAAAAATACTTATTTCATCTTAATTTTTCCAGTTGGTGAATTTTACAAATTCGGTATTTCATAATCATTTATTGCAGTCGAAAGGTACGCAAAATGTAGTTTATACGAGTATAACGTTCTGTATGTGTTTGTAGTATTGTAGAATTGTGTATGCCTACATAGTTTCTGGAAATTCTATAGCTACAATAAATTGGTTTCCGCGTGAATTTTCCTGTATTGTACTACTCATAAATATTGGTGTTGTTCATGTAAATTCACGTTTCTCTTAAACAATGTTAATACAAGTAAGAATATTTCTCGTACGCAGAGATTGAAGAAATACAACTTTTGACAAAACAGCGGTTTATTCTAGAAGTTCTGACACGACGAAGCCCTCGAGTAAAATTGATGCAGATAATTGAGCAAATGACATGTTTGTTGCAGTGGAAACTATCCGAGTGCAACTGCATCTTGACGCACCTGCTACTAACACAAAATTAACGAGCTGTATTGAAAAATATTAATTCTAAATACTTAATAATTTGTATTTAATTACCACGTATCCTACAAAATATGTTGTTAAACATTAGGATTTCAACACATAACAGCCAACCAAACAGCTTCGTAGTTTCCGGTTGCGATAGCAAATAACCATTTTGTTTATGAAAACCATAAAAAGTTATCTTGATGAATCAACTTGCTCAGAACGGTTCACTCTAAAAACAAACTACGTATTATCAGGACATTTTACAATCCAATCTCCATATTGATTGATTCAAGTGCTTGTGTAAAGCAATGCAATATTGAGATGAATGTGAGAGAGTGTATCGATGTAGTGTGGGTGCCCGACCTGCAGCCCCCGCCTCCTCCCCCTGGATGCTGAACTCTGTGTCAAAAGCCAAGTTTGATTGCCAATTTGCAAGCGAGAGCGAGGCGCAGCAACCTGAACCCTGAACGCCGCTAACTTCGTTCCGGCAACAACATTGGATCGCAATTTTATTTTTCATAAGCGCGTTGTTTGATGCTGAATAAAGCACCGAGCCGCTATTTCGCAAAATGGACGATCGTTTCGAAACTTGTTCTTTTGTCAGTAAGATTTCAATTATAAACAATATTTCAGCAAAATAATTAAAAGTTTAGGGGGATTTGATGACTTTGAAATGTACTAATTGCTTTTAGGCTTAGTATTTAACAGTTTTTGTACAAGGAGGCTTCAAAGACGGAAGGGATTGGTCAAAAAGTTATTTCGTGCATTCGATTGGAATTTAGGTGCATTTCGAAGTCATATATGGATGAACATTAATCGAAGTAGTAGTAGAAATCAGTTGATTTTGAAATGGTGAAGACATAATACACTTTTTATTCACTTCAAATAGTTAACAATGTTTTCTTCAAACTAAGTAAATTGATAAAATTTAAACTATTGTTTCAATAGTTTGTAGAAGACTTTGTCAACTATTTGAAGTGTATAACAAGTAATAGCAATGTAACAGTATTATTATCATCTATACAGTACTAATATATAAAAATGAGATGGTGTGTCTGTTCCTCAATCACGCAAATACCACTGGACCAATTTTAAAGAAATTTTACAGTAATTTGGCTTGTATACCTGGTTAACACATAGGCTATTAACATGTTTGATAATTTAATTATTTTCATGATGGGGGTCATTAATAGGACCTCACTACATGTAAAATTTATAATTCAAAACTTTCACGTAAAATTCTTCAAAACCGTAAAAGATATTTAATTTTTGACTGCACAAACGAGCTTTTAAATTTAATTGTCTACACTATTGATCCTGAGCACCTTTTTCGTATCCGTTTGCTCGGAAAGCTTGCTTCAGCGTGGAGAAACAGCGTCATGATGTGCCACTGCACGCTCAAACTCAGCACTTCCACCTCTCCTCGGCGCGTCAGTACGTCTGACCGACAGTGTTTGTTGACCATATTACCATAGAATAAGTATAACAGTACTTATATGCTTATTCTATGATATTACTTAACGATGCGTGCTTTACAGCGTGCAAACCAAATAAGATTGTTGTACTATATAAGCCATGTTGCTTTCCATTTTCAACCAAACAAAATTAGTTTATTTTGGATTTAAAACTTATGTGGTTTGTCATGATAAATTTAAAATAAACTTTGTACTATAATCATGTAATTTTCCATTTTCAACTAAGCAAGAGTAGTTAATTTTGGATTTCAAACTTATGTGGTTTGTCATTATAAATTAAAATAAATGTTGTATTATAGCCATGTAATTTTCCATTTTCAACTAAAGAAGAGTAGTTTATTTTGGATTTAAAACTTATGGGGTTTGTCATGATAAATTAAAAAAATGTTGTACTATAAGGTACCCAACATTATAAGGAAAAGATAGTGAACTAACAGGCAAACTAAATGGTTTTTCTATGGATGAATCGGAAACTGTTTTGTTTACTTTAAATTTGCAGTTTTATTAAAATATACACACAGCTATGCCCCGAGGCGAAGCGCGGGTACTCTCAGCTAGTAATTAATAAGTATATTGAGGTATTGTGTTGGGCAGGAAAAACATGCTTTTGGCTCTTAAAGCGTTCATTAAAAACAATTATATTTCAGGGTATATACATTGCAATAACTGTTAAACTTCAACTTTCACATCTTAATTCACTACACGTACAAGTATTTTAGCTTCGGTTGCCTATAGGCATGGACAAAGTGCAGTTTTGTATTTAATCTTAATTCTAGTTCAGTGAACGAGAGTTTTACGAGAAAAACGATGGTTTATTACAGACTTCCCTTAAATGCCGCTAGACGAATGGTAATTTTCAAGTTTAATACAATTAGAGTAGGAGAGTGTTTATATCTTTATCCCATTGCTAATACCATCAAAGGACGGGGTCTTACTATTTTAGGGATTGAGGTTAATAATTTTTAAATATAAAAATCTACAAAAATATGTTCTTTATCAGCATGATCACACAGTTGCTATACAACCCTGATTGCCATTCCTGAACACCATGTAGATTGTAGGGCAGCTGGCTCTCAGTGGGGTGCTTGTATATGCTTTGATCCCCGCCCCTACTGTTATATCAACGCTATTAAACACTCATTACACCTATCGCTGCATCACAGTAACTCACTTACTCGGCTATTACATCTTTGTTGCTGAAAATCAACGGTTCAATGATAACATCGTTTTGTGTTTGCCGTATCACCGCTCCGACATCATTCGTCAGCTATCTCTGTCCAGTCTAAACAGATATGTTTTGGTAGTGAATAATGTAAAACTGAACAATAACTCAGACTATGAAGTATGAACACATTTTACGAATTTACGACTGCTGAAAACCTATGGTAAGTTGAAACTAGTAAGCAGTTACAACAATAACCAGTGGAGGTTTGGAGTAGTCAGCAAAAAGATGGGATCTCTTCACTACTTAGTAACTGTTGAAGGTCTTGTGCAAGGAGACACATTGATCAACTAAAAGATTTAAGATATGTATGATTAAAAGGGAGGACTGCTATATTAACTTTAAGAATTTCTTTTATATTTGAATGGTAAAACAAATGCTAAAAGTTTATATACATAAGACATAAGTAAAATCACTTATTTACTAATGGTTGACAGGGTTGATACTAATAAACTAACTCTTTGTCATCAAAAACAGTTTCGGGTTTATTAAGATTAAAATGTTTTATATATTAACTTTGGAGACACGTTAACACACACGTATAACGTAATCATAGTAAAGATTACAATGTGGAGCTACAACGGTAAATATTTTGAAATAAGTCAAATGTTTATAATTTTAATTTTTTCAGCTTTAGATTAAAAGCTCTAGCATTACTTTGGACAATTGGCCGTTTCGGACGATTCAGAGAGAAAAATCAAAAGCAGATTCCAGATAGCTGATTAACAAAATTTGAATAAATTGTCAACTTCATAAAAGTCTTTAAATTTCCCCTAAAAACTAAAGATATTCGGACCTTATCTTATTTGATTTGTATTGCCTACAAGAAACCACGTGTACACAACATGTCAAAGCTTTTAGCCCAATATTTGTTCCAAGATATTTACTACTTTTCAAGATCAACAAAACATTGTATCAGACTGAGGCCGACAGAGTTGCACCACACCAAGTCTACAGTCGGCCTCTTGATGTCGATGAGTTGTGTATACAAAGCTTGACTTGAGTCATGTGTTTACCTCGCCAGCAACACTGTCATCTGCTTTACCCACAATAACTGTCCAGACCCTCTTGTGCTACGATGTTCTTCACCTCCTAGCACATCACTAGCGTCACCTATATCAACCCTCTCTCAGACGCACAAAAACCATCCACGTCCATCTCCGTGGAGAGATGTCTGCCAAATTCCACCGCGTCAAGACTCAAGAGCTGCAACACATTCCACACGCACTCAGCACTCACATTCCACGTCCTTTTATACACCTACCTTTATATTTTCATGTTCGTTTAAGTAAATATTTACACGTAAACAGGGTGTCAAATTTCAAATTTAACATTGAAAGTTTTAAACGGCCGCCATTTTGAAATTTGAAAGTGAAATCAAATAATATTTTTTTCCTAATTATAAAATGGCATTTTAAATTTTTGACCAAAGTTTTGTAACAATCAGTGCATTAGTTTTATTGTCACAATTATTTTAGTAAAAAACACATCCACACAGACAGACGGACAACGAAGCACCGGAGACCACTGTTTATATGGTAAAATATTATTTTTTGACCCAAGGAACATGTCTACAAAGTATGTCCAGAGAGTTCACCGACACCCTGTATATTGTATTTAATACGTGATTTTGTATTTAAATACATCATAAGAGTCAAATCAAATCATAAACGATTTGATTTGCCGTTGATCACAGTTTACATGAAATGGGCTTGCTCAATAATACTACTAATATTTAAAGTAACCTAGAACCAAGAATATGTATGGTTTCCTTGCCAAAGGTTGTAGTCAAAATAGTTTACAAATACATACAGATTCAAATTAAAAACCCCTTTTAAAATTAGAATCTGTGGATAGGCATGCATGGTAGTTACAGTTAACATACACATAAAATAAATATTTGAATAATTTCAGCTGAAGAAGCAGCTGGGCCACAAAATGTTGCAATCCATGGGCTTTCTTATTTGAACGACTGTTTTCATTAATTTTAACTGTCCAATACAGTCTATACATTGGAATAATTGTGAAAAGCTCTGCACAGTTTATTGAACATGTTGGATTCGACGATTCGGTGAGTGATTACGATGTCCATTATCACCAAAACATCGTGCACTTCTTTTGGGAGGGGTGGTTTTTCTAAACTTTCGCTAAAAGTTTATGCCCATCAAAAAGCAATAAAAAAGTGTTATCTATAATGAAACCTATCATACATAGGGAGGTATCATAAGTGTACATAAATACACTTTGGTATAAAATGTCATTCGCTGCTCATTTCATACCTAACAATCCCAAATTAATGACACAACCCTGTCACAATACGGTCACGTACCACTATTATAGCGAAGCGGAGGAGTTAGGTTTGATGAAATCAGCTGTGTGTGTTGACAGTGTTGACACGAGGGGTCAGCTGATGTAGCCAAGCAGTAAAGCAGCTGATGTGGTTCAGACCAATCTCCGGTGTTTGCTGCACACACCAGGGCGCCACGCTCCCGTTATTGCGACAATTCATTACAACGACACTCTGCTCTCTGATTGGTTCATTGGCTTTCATTTTGTTGACAGTGACTCACTACGTATCTTGTGTTATACACTTCTCCCCTAGTCTGTAAGGGTTCTTAAATCAATCTGTAGCCTTTTCTTTATAGTTCTTCATCAATAAGTGTGTAAATCTTGCAGTATTCTTGGGATGTTATTGTATGTAGTTCATTTATAGATTTATCGATCATTTAAAGCTACATTAATATAGCAACGTTCCGTCACATGGTATACATTTATTTGAGAGCTCAGTGATAGCATCAATGATAAATAACTACGTTGATGTGATCGTTTGGTTCATACAATTAAACTAATGGCTTGAATTTAGTGTTAAATTAGTGCATAGATTACTTGCATTTACGTGAACAGAATTGCCCTACAAACCATTTTGGTCACAGACAGCAGAGTGGTTAGACTTTCTTTCAAGAAGATAAAGAATATCTACTAATTGTTAAATCAAAATTTAGTTTGCTAAAAGGTACTTGTTCTTAAATTTACTATTTTATAATCTCATGTTTATTTCCTTCCCCTTTCTCAATATCTCAATTCAATTTCACTGAACCAGATTCTCTAGCGGAATTTCATAATTGTTTGCCTCCACTATTTATATGTTTCTTGAATATCTTCGTTATCATGTTTTGTAGAGACTTTAAATCAATCTAAAGAAAAATCAACATCCTGCAGTTTTAGGTTTTGGAATCGCCTGTGATTTTCATTCCAAAAGACTCGATTCAGTCGATTGTCATTATTAGGATACGTTCAAATTTTCTGGTAATCCCGCTAGTAATTAATGAGTTTCGATTCATTCTTCGTCTACTTTCATACCGATTGAGTTCAATTTATGATCCGTTGATGTGCAAGAATCAACATATTCTTCAACCTGAGATCATTCTCACCATTTTGTAGTAACTTATTTCATCAATACTCTAATTTGGCGAGAAAATCCATTATAATCAAACAGCCTACTTTTCGCCTGTATCCTTGGTTGTTTTAGTCCCTTGAACATACATGTACAAACTTTTATCCATCGTCAATATTATCTTTTTCCTAGTTTTTCTTATTATTTTTATCATCTACTTCATTTCTCGACACACAATTCCAGAAATCTTCATGTTCAACGGATGTTTCCATAGAAGTTCTCTAAGTAGATTAATATTCTTTTCTAGTAATCTTGAAATATGTGAAAAGGAAGATGACCCCTTGAGTTCATCATTATTTAGAAAATATAAACAGTATTTTATCAATAAAAACAAATAATATTATTGTACATTACTTTTCAAACCAAAACCACAACTTTTAAGAGCCATAATCAGCTTTTTTCCCGGTACGATCAAGGATACCCGATATTGTACTTGCTCATTGAATTTGCAAAGCATTCAGTAGATAACACATTATTTAGAATGAGACTTTTGCAGAACAACATGATCAAAAATTAAATCACGAAAAGTGGCTTTTAATGTGAATTTAATTTACAGATCATTATTATGTTAAGCACATTTCCGGGTGGAAGACCCTATCGATCACACACTGTTCCAAATATATGAAGATATTATCTGCACTCCTGCTTCTCATTTGTCGTCAGAATGCACTCCTCGGTCCTACCACTACAGAAGGACGATGTAGCAGATCAGTTCTGGGAACGCACGGTCGTGATTTGTTTGACATTTATGACTGAGGACCGACATTGAGACGTTGCGGTTTACAGCTGGTCTGTGCCTGCTTGATGGTCCAGGGGTGGTTTTTGTCGCAGCCTCCCCGCCCGCGTTGTGTTATAAACACCACCAGGTATTTATTGACTATTCGTTACACAAACGAGAGTAAAGGTTAAACAGTAAACTACTTGATAGCTGCTACTAGGAACCTCGGCCTTGCCTCTCCAATATGACCCCAATAAACCCATAAATCCTCCTGTGTAGTGCCGAACTGCTCAGCTTCGAACTGCTTAATCTTCCTAGAACCATTGTGATGTGTTGAGAACAGCCGCCGCCCGTCGAGTTTCTTTGTTATTAGTGCTTAGGAACTTGGTGAGAAACTAACTGCTGTAAATAATTACATCTGGTTACAAACCTTGAACTGAAACAGCCACAAGAAGTTACTTTAATACTCGCCATATGTGTGAAATTTTCGGTATGTCGACATTGAATCAGCGAACTTTTTAATGATGGTAACCACTGTTTACATACCGAAACTTCACTCATCTAGCTGGAGGTCTTCTTTATGCTTTTTCCAGCATCGATAATACCTTCAGCGGTTGGTATACCTTCTTGGTATGTCTCACATGTCTCATTACCAGGAAAAGAATGAACCCCAGTACCAAGAATGGATGGGCTTTGACACCAGAGCTAGATCAACTTACTTTACACTCTGTGTCTTCATGTCAAGAGTTTTACTTTTGGCGTGCTCCCAAATGCCACTTGAGACCTTTGCCACAATTTATTTGGGCCCTTGTCATATGGTCGTCGAGGTAATTTGTGTTGGATTATTTTGAGGAATTTTAAAATTTCAATATTTTCAATAAATTCAGCTGAACCTCAAGGCAAATTGTTTGTTAGTTCTTGTAGTATTGTAAAACTATATCAAAATCAACTTCTCGCTGTACACTTTACGAAGAAACAAAACTCTAGATAAAGTAACCTTTTTGCTCTTTTTGCAAGCCTCACTTTTGGGTCTCCTTAAGCAGGATTAGTATGTTTTAATTAAATGCGCATTTAGGTTTTGAGAGTTTCATTTACTGTAAGTAGTACCTACAATTTGATAGATTTTGAAGCAATCGCTTGTTTGTTTTCAAGCTTCAACTGTAAATCACTTGCGATTATTCAAATGTGCGGGCAGTGGTGGTCGGAGGGGAAGCTACCCGCTGGTCGGCTTCCGCTGAGGCCTGGTCTGCGTCTTTCAACGAAAGTGGGACAAGGAGGGATGCAACAGGCCAAGGCCGCGCCATACAGCCCCCACTAACCCAATTACTCCATGGCTGTAAAAGTGACAAACAAGAAAGTAAAAGCCCTTTAGAATAAAAGCGTTCTCACTACTTGTTTGGCCTACTTTCGCTATGGCTCGTCCTTGGCTCTATTACTGAAAGCGACATTTTATATTGTGTGAGTGGTGCAAGGACACCCCCTACTGACCCACATGTAGACAGTTGGCAAAATACAGCCTTGGACACATTGGTCATGCCGGCTCGTGGGAACATAGCATCCTAGCACCCTAGCATGCACCACCGCAACTCCACCCACAACCCTCAGAGAATGTACAGTATATCACTAACAAGGTACTTAATTGTAAATCCCTTGAAAATTTGCCTTATTTTAATTATTAAAACCCCATTTCACTGATAAAAACGCTTTAAGTCGCAAATCGAACTAAGCGATATTAAACTACAACCCTGATGGTTTTTTATTGGTTTGGGAAATATAAGCTTTGGGAAACAATGAGTTATAAATCATACTAATAATTATCGTAGCAGCAAGCTGTCAAAGTTAGATTGGAGTCGGATTTATTGAGTCTTGATATATTGCACTTTATAGTACAGTAAAGCAGTAACCGCCTCTTAAGAAGATATAAACTCACCCCTTTACTGCGAACAAACCCATCGGAAGCTTCAAAACCTTCAAGTCATTAATCCCAAGTTTGAATTAAAACCATACTCAAATCAATCACCCACTTTTATAGGTAAAACAAAGGATTCTAAATAGAACACCACCCGTTTTTAAATAAGGGAAATTTTTAACAACTCAATTGCACGACTTTCAAAAACTTAATACTTAACCATTCGTTTGCTTGCTAGAAACTTAAATACCAAACAAGTACACGTTTTCGTTGTGAAGTTTGTATTGGGTGGTCAATCAGGCAGCTAAAATAGCCATAGCTGAACATAAACAGAAAGCCTCCAACTATTTCTAAACCAACTAAATTTGTTCTCGACTTTAAACTTCACGTGGATAATTTCTGATAAATTAGTTACTTTTTTAGATGTCGATGTTTTCATAGACAATGGAAATATCAAAACCAAAATTCATGTAAAAACACTAACCCTATGAACTATTTACATTATACCAGTTGCCATTCAGCATCAAAAATCTATTCCCAAATGTCTTGGGATTAGAGCTCAAAGTTTATGTTCAGACGTTGTTGATTACAATCAGTATATTGGTAAGCAAAATGCCTTTATCAATCGAGGTTATCCAGAAAAGGTGGTCAATAGACAAATTAATAAACGAAAAATACTAAACCTTATTTTAATCGGTATAATGAAGCAAAATTTATAACTACTTATCACCCCGGCCTTCATAAAATTAATAATATCATTAAAACGTCTCATAACATTTTACAATCTTCTCCTGTAACTAGGAACCTTTTCGAAACACCCCTAGAATTGTATTCAAAAGACCACCTAACCTCAAAAATATTTTTGTTAAACCTAAACTACCTTATGTTAATGAGCAACTTCCAACGACTAGTAACAACAAAAATTCGGCTCCCAACCTTGTTCAAAAGCTCGCTGCAAAACCTGCCAAATTTTTACCCCAAGTAATGACTTTACTAGCCAGTCTACAAACAGGTCTTACCCGATAGTTGGTCAAATGGATTGTCTCTCCAGTAATGTAATTTACCAACTTTCTTGTAAGACTTGCCCTAAAGACTACGTTGGCCAAACTAACACCATTGAATAAGAATCGTAGTGACACTAATCAGAAAATTTCTACCAATCCAATCTCGGCCCATGCAATGGATCATAACCAAAGTTTTAATGAGTGTTTTTCTTTAAAAAGTGTCCACCAATTTCAAAATTCAAATCGCGTTTCATTGTCCCACATGGAAGTTGCCCATCAAAAAGTCTTAAGAACTAAATTGCCTGATGGCATTAACCTAAGATTTGGCTAGCTTTCAAATGTTAATGTTCTTCTAAATTTCTTTTCCAAATTATCATATGCATCAATAGTTTGTTTTATTTCTTTGTTATGTTTTAAACTTGTTACAAAATTATTTAATTTTATGATAGACACATGTTTTTGTAGTTTATACATTAGTTGTTTTTGTTTTGTAAATAAGTTTACTTCCTTTTCTCTGTTTAAACGAAATATAGAGCTTTCCTGTACCTCCCCCTTTCTTTTCCTCTCCTTAAATCCTTTTTTAAGTCACATAAACAGAAAAATTCACATTAATCAAGTTTACACGATTTACTTCTGTATCAAGTTTCTACCGGTTCCATTTATATATCTTACGGTCATGGCGAGATTTATTATGAGAAACCTTATGACCAGAGATAAAATATCCACCCGATATAAAGAAAAGAAAGAGGACGTGCAAACACAAGTTACTTTAATACTCGTATATTGCTTATGAATAGCTCTGGCTCGTTTTCTACGACTATTTTGAAACACGTTCTCAAACTCATTTCAACTACACGCCCAACTTCACTTCCAAAAGAGTAGATATCATAACCTGCAGGTTAAATTTATACAGTATTGGCTTTTGTTCTCTTTTAAATTTAGATTACACTTCCAAACTACAACTCACTCGTTTATACCATTGAAACCACCTTTTATGAAACATAACACCAAACATAACGTGGATTATTGCCCATAGCGTTAAGTTATGACTAAGAAATAGCGAAAGGAAATTGCTGGAAGTAAAAGCCATGGGATGACAGGAAGGATTTCAATTTCAATGCGTAATAATGTTTCTATTTAAAAGTGCTGGTATTTACAAAAGGTTAAGACTACCAAATACAAATGTACAAGATTTCCTTGCAACCAGACATTTACCCTGTATGAAATAGCATTTACCCTACAAAGATGGAAAGTAAATGCCTGTATGGACTGTACACTGTACAGGCATAACGACATGTTTTATCAACGTTAATTCCGGTCTTTTTAATAGTTTTTCATTGGTATTTTCGGTTGTCATACTCTATTATAGGTATCTAAACAGTATCATACGCGTAAAATGTACATAAAAAGAGTAGAGCTTTGGTACATTTTATTAGATACAGTAATCACAATTTACAGTAAAAAGGGGACACATTTGCCCTTAGATTCTAATGTTATAAAACACTATTGTTACTTGTTTTGATTGAAATAAATAAAGAACACCAGAACAGAAAAGTTAGGACAATTGTCATAATGCATTTATACATAAAATCAGCCGTTATACAGTAAAATCATCTATGTTCACGGCAATAAAACATGATTTATTATTATTATTGATGAAAACAATAACTGTAAATGTGAAGCAATGTAAAATATGAAATATCATGAGAAAGTCACATAGTAAAATACAAGAAAATAGATAAATAATTATTATATTATGTAAATCCAAGCTTTGAGACAGTGTACAATATTTAATATTGCCAACAGCTGTTGTTGACGGCAGTGAGTTGATGTGAAGTCTACTAGACGATGTTTGCAGAGGCTCACAATAGAGCCGAGCCTACTGTCGGGGCGGCGTGCTCTGTCAAAGCGTATCAGCCAGTAGAGGTTCGCAGTTCGCAGAAGGTTTGAAAGGTCTCTTTACACTTGGAGAAAGTCATAACCTCCATAAATAAGTCAAGGAATCATAAACCAGTAGCCCGAGGTCTCGCCGCCGCCCCTGCCCTGCCTACCTGCACTGTGTAGTGACGTGTACTGGCAGGACAATCTGGCGACACAGCTACATGTCACACCGAGGCGTGAAAAGCTGGATCGCTTTTATAATTATTATTATTTGACTTTCAAGGACAAATATTTGGCGGCCAACATGAAAGCTCAAATATTTGCTGTTGAAATCCACGACGGCAACGTCTGCCGAAGAGTCAAACGCTGTCGTCAATCAAACTTGAAAAACTCCACAGCAGTATGGCGCTATCAGGAAATGTAGTACATTTTCTTTTCTTCTGCTAAACACTTTTTGGGGGTAAGAAATTATAAAAGTATCATACCATTTATTCACAACGCACGCTGCGAAAACCGAATGGGAATCGGTTTGGAAAAACCGAAATAGGCGATACCAAATAACGATATGCCCGACAGAGTTAAATACCTCGCTGGTCTTAACCTTTCGTGTCAACACCTTATCTTGTAGGCCTACATGGAAACTAAACAATATTTTTTTAAATACCTTGTGTTTAAATATACCGGGTGGCCACGATGAACTGTCCTAAACGGATTACAGGAGTACTATTAGAGCTAGAAAGATGAAACGAACTTTATATTCTCTGAAAATCGTACATGGAGATGTTAGGAAAAATATTTTTAAGATTCTCAGTATACAGGGAGTGTCCATACTGAAACTCACTGGGTCAAATACTTTTAACGTGGGTCATAATATTAAACAGAAAATAGTTCTCGATATTTTAACGAAAACATTGATATATGCTGCCCCGTTAAGAAACTAGAGCTATAAACGTGAATCGCGTAAGATTTTACGGGACGCTCTGTATGATCAATGCGATTAAAACTTATTTTTTCTCAGAATTTAATTACAAGCTTTTCAACGGAATGTCGTGCAACCATGTTTACAAAAACCTTTCTGACCTCAAAATCAATGCAAAATTAAAATTGCTTTTATCACGAATAAGTCAAAACATTAAGTATCTAGTGGCATGTAGCATTACAAAAATTAATTTTAAAATGAACATTTTTCTATTAACCATAATTTTGTATCTTTACTCGTTTAAGAGCTATAACAAAAAACACAATTATAAACCTTATTTTGCCTGTATTTTAGTAGTTTATACGATCGGATCGTTTGACATGTTTGTTACCTAAATTTATCTAAGGTTTAAACATTCCAAGGGCTGGTGTCGACTTACTTACACGCAAAAGGCCTACTCCTATTCTACAGTGAAGATCAACAACACATTACCGAATGAAGTGCGCGAACTTAGCATTGTAAAATTCAAAAAGTTGACGAGGGACTACCTGGTTGATAGACCGTTGTATTAGATACAGGAGCTACAGATTGAGCCGATCTCAGTCAGTTTTAGCCTCCGTAAAAGTAGTTTTAGTTTCATGTCGCAGTTAATCCGATATCTATACGGTTAAAGACGAAGGCAACAAGTATCAAGTAACTAAGTAACCAACACACTCACTCTTAAGCCCATGCTCGTCATCTGCGATTGCTGAAGTGTGTGTACTGTTTGCATACAAACACTCACAAACCTTCAAGGAACAGGTGTTTGACAGGAAACACCTCACTTGTCTGCTGTCAGGCACGTATACAACATCGTGATTGGTCAGCTTAGTACATACTTGGGTGACAGTTTATAGCGGGCCATGGAGATTCCCATGTTCATGTTTAACATTGTTTGGCAAATACATTACATCTTGTACCGATGAGATTTTACCTTATTTGGAATATTATGATTACGACATATCGTATCGATATTGCTTGAACTTAAAAGGTGTTCTATAAATGGCGGGAGAAGTCCTTTGTTGCACAAAGAATAAATAGTACCTAGACGTTCTGGTCTGTGGAATTGTATAGTAAGTAACTAAACCATACGACATATCTTCAAGAAGACCGTAGATAAGAAGTTTTTCGAAAGACGGTGGCTTAAAAAACCCAATTTACACGTTATCAGAATATTTTTCGTACTCAAGAACACAAAATACAAATGTGTGCACTCTAAGTTCATATAGTAAAAAAATTAAGCAATGTGATGGCTACCGCTGTTGTGTGATTAAATTATCTTTAACATTGATCTTTAGCTTTGTACTTAACTTTGTTTCCTGACTTCAATAATTATTGAGCAGATTCGTTTACAGTTGGAAAATATTGAATTAGTTAATAAACAATTTGAATAAATCAGGTAAATTTCAGAAAAGTATGGTAGCAAATACTTAAACGTATACCCAACCTAGACAATTTGTTGATGTTGCAGTATTTATTATTGAAAGCAGAGAACACCGGTTGTACAAACGTTGCACTCGGAGATACTGTACAGGTTCTGCGCTTACTATCACAAGCTCATCAGATTTACAATCACGAACACAAATCAACTGTCACATCTGTTAACTTTCCGTCTGATTTCCTGTTATTGAAAAAAGCTTTTGTGACACGTGATTTAAAATTAAGTACTCTACTTCGAAGCTCCTCCAGGTGAATCTTTAAATATTTAATACCCGTACTTTTTAACGTCGAACGTTCCAACGTAGGCCTTGTTGAAAGCATAAATCGAGCGTTGAGAGTAAATAAATTGTAAAGATTCGTCGAAGAAGAGAACCTTTAAAAGTGTACAACATATTTTATAAATGGTGATCAATATAACTTTGCTGGCGTAGTGGTTCGCACCCCGCCTCAGCCCACGATCTGTATAGTTAATTCGTCGCTAAAGTTACCGCACCCGCTGACTGGCGAATCAAACTTTAAAAAATACATGAAACTAAACCGCCGACAAGGTGAAATTATTTCTTAATTCAATTAAATAAGTTTTGTTACAAGACTATTGCTTATTGTTAAAGTAGAGTACTAATACATGATACATCTAACAACAGCAAGATATTGATGACAAACTACTGGTAAGGTATAACGTGTCATACAAGTCCTAGTCAAAGACAGCAGAGTTGGTTTGTTTTCAGTTTGACCGATGTTTAGAGACATGCGTTGTTTTATATTGCAATACTTAAACCAAATGTGTTATGCAGTTTCTCGTCGGACGACTTAAGTAGTTTAATTTTAAATAAATTTGAATGTTTTTGCATGGAATATTTTCAATAGGTGCCCTATGATTTTAAAACAATTTCCAATACAAAAAGATAAATGATGATGATAAAACAATCTAAAATATTTAAATACACTAAATAGTTTTATTTTGACGTACCGGTATAAAATTATTTAAAGCCTATGAGTTGACATTTTAAGCTGTTTAGTTCGAAACAATGACCTTAATTCATTACACTGAGAGTAGAAAGTATAAAAAATAACTACTGTACATTCAAGCAAAACCGTTAAACTCTGATTGCAACCTTTTTTTAATTATTGTCCTTAGCGTGCAGGGACTAAATTTTTAATATACTCCGGAAGTAATTTAAAACAATACGAGTGCAATGAGTAATGAAAGTTTAAAAGATTTATTTCAAAGTGCTTGTTACACAATTAAAGAGTTGTTAGCACCATCTTTAGAATAAAATAAATAACTATCCAAACATTTTTTTAAAAGTCTAACCAAGTTTTAAAATTTCAACTCCCCCCTTCTTTTAATGTATTGATTTACTCTGTTGTAGTAACAGCTCCAGTGGTTTGTTACATATATCTAACTTAATTTGTTTTGTCTTTTGTCTATTTGTTATTGTCATTTTAAGTACAAATTTAATGTAATCACACAACTTGTTTGTACACTGGTCAATACACAAATAAATAATTTATTGTTATGTTTAGCAGTAAAAATTCAAGACTGTTTAGATTGATTGACGATGACCATCTAACAAATACCATTTTTATCTCTCGAAAATAATAATAAAATATTAAATCGTAACTGAAAAAAAGAAAGAATATGCTTATCACTTCGTCATAATGCATAGTGTTGTGCTGCATTCTGGCGGTGCAATGCGCCAACTAAATGAGGCCCAGTCCCAACGGTAAGCAGTGACCATGAGGTAACACAGATTGTCCTTGTTGGTGCTGCATTCTAGCGTTGATTTTAAAAACTATTTCAACTTCCTTCTCAATAAGTGCTGCTGTTTCAAACAAGTACTTAGCTTTTTTGCTTTGATACACTGACCATTCTTTAGTTACCTGGATGGAAATCATGGTAGTACAGTACAGAACCGTTGACCGAATTGTCTCTTCAACATATCGGAGCAGCCATACTTAGAACTTTACGCTATGCCACTCTGTGCGCGATAATGTCATGTTATAAATACCTGTGCGCTTGTCACGTCGACCTTGCTGCCACGCTCCCCTAGTGAGAACACTCTGACCGACTCAAGTGCGCAGCCCCGAGCCTCAGCCCTAGCTTCATGGGTGTGTTGAATCGCCCATCTCTTAACTCTTTCTGATCAGTGGCTCACCGTAGTACCGTTATATTACGCTGTATGCTTGTTTGTTTTTAATGCGTAGTGCTCTACTTTCATACGAATTACTTCAAAGGTACACTACAATAATTAAAATTTTTAAAATGATTTATTAATAAAGAGAGAGAGCTTTAACTTTATGAGATATAGTATGACATTTAAAACACCATATGGCCGATTTTAACATTATGTTTTTGGTCAAAAAATAACTAATAATTTATTATCCAGCATATTGGCATATCTGTACTATGTTATACTATAATATGTTCATTTCAAAATATTCAAATTCAGTTTCTTGTCGTCTTACACGCACAGGACATCAATTTTAAAATGCATTTTTTAAACGATGTTCATTATATTAAGAGTGCAGGTTGCTATTACCTGTAGTAAACAACTTATTTTGGTAAAGAACGGGCAGGTCAACGATTTAAATTATGTACACTTTGTCAGTACTTCATTTGAGATTTAATGGTAGAATACTTCGAAACAAAAGTAATGTCAATAATAGATAACAGTCATGTATATAATATTAATATGCATGACAATACAAAATTCCAATCAATACTTTTATTGGTTTTTGCTTGTAAGAATTGATTATGTTAAAATTACAAAAGCACAATTTAATGTAATTTCAAGTTGTTTAGTTGTTAGCACTGATACACTTTTAAATACTAAATAACTTTTCTTTAAAAAACAAATTAAATACATAAAACAATACTTATCTCCCATATACTTGTGTATAATGATACCAATCCAAACAAATTAACATCAATAACTCTGTAATGAAATAAATAATAATAAAAATTAATAAAAACAATATTAGCTTACTCCCCTCTACACTAATAAATATCTGTACAAATTAACACAAATAACATTATAGTAAAATAAATAATATAAACAAACATATAAATTTCATTCAACATTTATCATACAAAATGAGTATTTATTTTTTTACTTTGTACTTTTTACAGCAATGAATGTAAAGTGAGAGTGTACAAGCACATACAGGTGGTTCAAACTAGGTGGACTCAGCAAGGTGGGAGCGTTTTGCCCGTTTGTTTTGTTGGGCCAACAGTATGTCTTCCGGCTTTCGTATCGGCATGAAGTCTGTTAGCAATTTGTTTCTTAGGCAGCTATTTGAAGAAGTCGGTTTTATTTAAAAGAATATTGATGCTATTTTAATATTGGCAAGAGTAGTGATGAGTGTAAACAGTAAGGGTTTTTTGTTTTCTTTTATATGTTTATAATCAGTACACTAGAAGTGGTTTTGGGTGAGGAGGGGCTGGAGGTAGGGGGCTATATTTACCCAACTGATATTTTTGGGCAAAATTGGAGTACAGTATTTATTAAACATAAATTTACAATAAGCTACAAATCACAATATGTCACCTGACTTTTGGAACAACAAAAACTGCATATTACAAAAAAGTTAGTTTGCAACTCTGCTGGCCTCCTAAAATTATTTGGAAATAAAATATAGGTACCAAATATTTCTTAGATATTACCTAGTTCATGTACTCTTTTTGTATGTAAAACCAATTATGTAAATTTTATGTCCTTTTCATTGATGCCTTACTTAAGTGATATAACGTTTAAGTTTTGCTTTAAAAAATAAAAACAAGCGTTTTCGTAGTGTTCTTTTTGTTTACTCAAAAACAAAGGAAAATGTCCGTAATAATATTTCAATGTGATAAACACTTTATATCATTCATAACATTATTCATAAAAATGGAATTCAACACAGTTATTATTTAATTTTATGAATACAGTATCACAGATGATATTATGTTGGATAGATTGCGCATAGGGGCCACATGGCTGACGCAGGAAAATCAACATGTTGCGGTAGCCCAAGCACAGAGAGCGCTGCCATCTCTTGCAGTGTTTCCCCCCTCGGCTCCACATGCTGTATTTTGTCCGACGTCAATATGTTAAAAGTGACCAAATCGTGCGATTTTCATAATAAACACTTTATGACAATATTTTGTAAACTTTATAAATGTGTTTTGTTCATAATTATAATTTAATTTTAATACAAAACCATGTTGAATATAAAATTATTCTTTTATTATGTGTACGGTAAACAATTTTTAAAATTCAAAGTTGCTGGCAAACACAAAATGAAATGAGTTTTTATTTCTCACCTGTTTATTTGTTTGTGTTATGATGTCAAGGACATTGTTTACTAACAAAATCATACAGCATTTTTAGTTGAGTTGCATACAAATTAAAAAATGACTTATTTGATGTCTGTTGTTTTGGCATCAGCGATATATTTTGGACTACAGTATTTCAACTACAAGAATTTATTAGAGCAAGGTGCAGTTACGTACAAGAAAACCAATATCATAGCCACATTTCTCTTCTGGTCCGCAGTCCTAACTTTTACGTACAGATTCGACCGCCAACCATGGAGAAAACAATCCTACACTTCCCGATTGGTCCTGGATTTATTTGGAGCTTTAATCACATTCGAATTGGCCCAAAGCTTATGGGCTGTGACTGAAAACCTAGCAGTCAACAAATTCTCAAAATGTATTGTTCGCTTTCTCCCACCAAATTTGGGTGGTAGTTTCTCAGAATACGCTTCAGTAGTAGTGCTCTATGCCATCAGCTTTAATTTGTTCAAACTCGCCTATAATATTGATAACTATTTAAATTACTATTTGGACGAAGTTAGCAGGGAAGAAGAAATCAACTTCGGTGGACATTCATCTTACTCTTCGTCCAATGAAGGAGGGTTGGGAAACACTTCTCAAGGAGCCCAGATTCAGGCACCTCTGACTCCGAAGTTGTCCCGCACGAAAAACACCCTTCCCTCGGTTCCTCCTGACACATATGTTTGTTTTATTATTTTCTTAATAATTAGTCACATGTAAAATGTTAATGTTTATGTTATGATGAATTTGTAAAATACAGCTACAACTTAATTCACTTATAATTTTATTCTTTTTTACTATTTAACTACACATTATAATGGCGACGAGGATGTTGGATGAAATAAACAAGATAATTGACAATCCAGAAAAACTTGCCAAGTTGAAGAACATAAGAAAACCATAAAATTTCAACTAACAAATATCAACAAGTTTTTGAACACACACAGTGAAATTACTTATGTTGATACCACAGTAAGATCAGAAGTTTTACATGAACTGAACCAGAAGTTTGAACAGGTACAAGACCTAATTGAACTAATAACAAATGAAGAAAGTATGGAGGATGAACAAACCTACAGAGAAGATATGGATAACAGCTTCATAAATACCAAGGTAAAGCTGGAAACCATGAAACTAAAGTGCACTGACACTCAAACCATCAGGCCTACACTGCCTGAACCACACAACTTGCACACAACTAGTACTACTAGCACTTCAAACATAAGCTTTACACCTTATGATGAAAGAGAGAACTTTTGCAACTTTATCCGAAGACTAAATGTGTTCATGGAACTAAAAGAAATCAAGGACGAAAAAATGAAAACTTTTACTTTTCTACATGCTTTGTCTCCTTTGATGCACCAAAAGCTATATGACTTATGTGCACCTGAAGAACCTACCAATAAAACGTACAAGGAGCTAGTTGATACATTGAAACAATACATTGACCCTCAAGCTAGCGTACTAGCCTTACAACATACATTCATTAACAGAGAGCAACAAAAAGGTGAATCAATCACTGACTTTTCAATCGAACTAAAGCGGTTATCTACAAATTGTAATTTTAACTGCACTTGTGGTAAGACAATCTGTGACATATTTTTAAGATTACAATTCATTAGGGGACTAACTGATTCTGAAATAAGAACACGGCTACTACAAGAACGAGAAGTGAAGCCATTCTCTGAAATAGTTACTACTGCTACAGCTATTGAGCTCTCTAAGAAGGAGAGTGATATGATATCAGAACCATTTTTGAGGCACAATACTAATCAAGTGACGTCAAGAGGAAAACCGAAAATATACGCACAAACTCAGAAGAAGGATACGTATGGCAAACCACATCAGGAACAAACAGGTAATCAGAATAATCCAATGAGCTTTGATAATCTAAAAGGTAAATGCTATCGTTGTGGAAACGATTCACACAAGGCTAATGCATGCCAATTCCTTAAATTTTATAAACTTTTATCAATATTGAATACAATCTAAGACAATTCCTGTACAAGATGAGTTTTAAATTTCCCCCTTAAGAAAAAAAGAAAATACTTTTAAAAACCCTTGGGGGAATGTTTTTATTTGATTTTGAAGTTTGTTTTGACGTACTTTTCGTCACCCTTCCCACCCAAAAACTGGGGGGAGGCCCCCAATTATTTTAAATACAAACCCCCCTTTGTGGCACCTCCAATGAAAGGGTACACAGTTATGAAACAGACACATTTATGGCGAAAGTTAACAGAAGTAATATATTTGACTATATCTAAATTTATTAAGGTTATATTGAAAACTGAAATAATACAGAAGTATTTGTGCGACAATAACAATAATAGATTACAACTGTGAACAAATATATCAGTCGTAGAAATAATAGACACATCTAGAGATAAAAACATCCTCCAAATGTTCTTCTATGGGGAAGGATGAAAGGATGCTGGCAGCGTTTCCTCTCTGTATTGCCATGCTTATCTTCTGCACCATATGCTCTTGGACTTAGAGTCACCGGTCTGTAGTTTCTGCTTGACACTTTAGTTTTTTAAGGCTTTAGTTTTAGATTACAAATGATATATAAGTTAGTGCGCACACTATGTAGGCCTATAAAGATAGGATGAACTTTCGGGTATGATTTAGACGTGAATTATCTCGTTTGTCGTTTCACAAACACATTTTCGACGATTGAATGATAAGACTTAATTTGGTCCACATTCACCAGCCATGTCAAGTTCATTATTTGTATTTATAGCAAAACCTAAATTAAAAAAAACAATAGAACATTTGAAATTGAGTTTTAGTTTAGTTTCCTTTTATAATAATAACATTTACTCTATGAGTATTAAAGATAAAAATGTCCTATTATTTCACTTTCCCGTTTTAAATAGGCATTATCTCGGAGACTCCGTAATCACTACTAAATACCGGTAATAATAATACGTTTACAATAATAGCATTGTGGGCTAAAGTTTGGCTTCACTTTCAAGTGTTCAAATCAATCCCCCTTATCTACCCCTTTACCCTAAGTTACATCACTGATATGCTAATACTCGCCCTTACTGTGGCTTGAGACTTTAAGAAAATATACTTCTTACACACAATGAACAATAGTAGAAGACCGTCTCGTAAAAGAATACTCTTTGGCTTCACTTGTGTAAGGTACTGGTCTCTAGCGACGCTTTACTGAACCTCTTTCCCGCTCTTCCTACATAGAACATAGAGACTGTCGAGTGCTGCTACCTTTTCAGATGTTTACCTACTAACGCGGTATGGTAACGAAGATTTACTTGCTGCTGGTGAGTCAGTGTGCTATACCTTTTCCGAAAGGAATTCAAATGGATTTATTTTCAGATTTTGTTCATACAAATTTTAACGAAAGTTTTTGAAATTTAACCAAGATTTTACTCTAAGGAAAATGTCCAAGCTTCATTTATCGGTTCTCTGGAAAGTGAGTCCTCCACCTGCAATCGTAAAATGTTAAAGTGTGTATGGTTTTAAGTTAGTTCATCATTATGTTGAATTGTCTTTAGCTCTATCAAAATATGCGTTCGACGAACGAGACTTTTTATTATTTAGTTATTTTTCATTCAAACCCAATACTGGAAATGAATGAGTAATTAACTAATTACAATAAAAGCCTAAGGAAAGGGTAGATTTAACGATAATTTGAGAGCCAACAGAAAAACAGAAGTAATAAAACCCATTAAAACTATTTGTTTTTCTTTTGAATGCATGGTGAACTACGCTTGTTGTATTGGGCATTCCCATATACAGCTTACAGTAACGGCCATTTTGAACATTTTCAAGTTTCTATGTTTTTGGGGGTGAGTTAATGGACTTTAACATAGAGTTGGAAGGTTAAGATCACTATCATCTACTATAACCCATTTGATGAATTTCTTAGATAAATAGACGCAGGGAGTAGTCTGGGTTTACCGTAAAACTATGTTTAACTTATGGTTGCCATTTTAAAACTGTTAAAATATATTTTGAATTAGGTTTAACAGAAATTTCAAGAATCGAACAAGTTTCATGCCGAAATCCCGATATTTGAACCCGTCACCTACTGATTTCGATATTTTCTCCTCGGCAAGAACCTCAAAAGTATTTTTCCGGGATTCCTCGTACGCAGTTTAATGGGGTACAGGTTATTATAGTTTGTCAGGATGATTACTTTGTCCATAATTTGTTTGCGGCAGCTTATCGTGGTCATTCTAATAAACTTTATACATTTATTTTTCCATGCATTGTTGCTTGCATTCTTGTATTGGTTGTATGATATTTCGGTTACATAATCTTCCCATTTAATTAACCATCTATTACTACTTGGATGTATCATTTCGTGTTTTAATGAAAAGTCATCAATGTTTGCAAGTTTAAAACTCTTGAAAATTTAGACATTCATTAATTTAATTAACAAACACAAAATAAATTAATTGTGTCAAAGTTTAGAGCTTTTCCAAGCCTTCGTTAAAAAGAACTATCGCGGGAGGGAATGTAGAAGATTCATTAGTAGTAAACAATTTTCAATTTAACATATTTTAGAAAGAAAAGAGCTTTAAAAATGCCATTGGTTTACTTTTACAAGTTTGGATAAGTCATACTTTTATTACTAAATGCATTTAACAAGGAAAGGAAGCCCCTCTCCCTTTTAAGTATTAGGCTAAGCATCAATGAACGTGTTGTAACATCTATAACCAAAATCGAAAAACAATGATACTATGACAGTCAACAAATCTGTCGTGATGCAAAATAATAATTTATTACTGACGATAAAGATAGGCAATAGGTTTATTACATTATGTAATGTTGATAAAAATAAATTAGTCTTCAACTGTTTTCGTAATAAATTAGCTCATTACGCGTTTATACAAATTAAGATATATTAGTCATTTGACATATTTAAATTCTGTTCGTAATATTTCCAGCTTGTTGATTTAGAGTATCTATTGACAGTCACGTGTTTCAGATAAACATTCAGATTGTACTTCTCAATTTGAAGGCATACATGATGAGGCATATATGAAGGGCTGATGGTGTAATGGTTAGCATAATCACTAGGCAAGTGTGAGATTCGGATTCGAGTTTCAGTTTGGTCCACACATTTTGTCTTCAAATGTCTTAAGTAATAAAATTAATGTGAGCTTGATATGCTGCCGCGTGCAACGATGGCTATATAACATACGCTTATACGCACTATTTATTGATGGGGCCTTATAGAAACGTTTAAAGGTCGCTGCCGGTTTGAGAATCCTCTTGGGTAAGTAAACTTGTAGCAGCGTTGTAGAGTACAATCTTTAAAAATTCACTTTAGTTTTGGGTTTGCTAAAATTCTGGTCGAATATTTTCGTACTGGGTCGTGGTCAGATATTTTCTGGTAGATGTTTCAAAGTCTGTCGGTATTGAAGTGTAGTGAGTTTTTAAACTCGGATTACTTATGTTTTAAATTCGTATCTGTGTTTACAATAACCAATAATCATTGGTCGTCTAATCAATTCAATACTATCAATACTAATCTATTCAATTAGTAGATTAGTAATCGTTGCAATGACTAACTAATGAAATAACATAAATAGTTGATGATAAATGGTCAAATACGCTATGTAACAATAAAATCTCTGTTTTGGCACCTTAAAATCATATACTGTACTCAATATTCAACGTATCTAAATCCTTATGACATCTTATTTCTACGTACTTATTCTAGGTAACCGATTGACTGCAAAATATTGCATTTTTCGTCCACATAAATAAACATTTATTTATATAATTTGTTAGGTTGTGGAATACATATTAGCATATCCATCAAAGGAGTCCGTTTCCACCGATTCCCAACGAAACTTAAATACTGCTGAGTTACGATTATTCGATCTTTGGGATACTCAATTTTTTGTCAATCCGTGGATTTGATTTGCAACTCTAAGGTATCCTGAATATTGGAGGTATAAAGTTAGAACCCTACACTTCCTACACTGAGCTGATCACACGTATGTCGCGACGGAGAGTTGAAAGTTGGTCGGTGCGAGTGCGGACCACTTGTAAATCAGTCTCGGTGTTCCAGTTCCTTATTAATATTCTCGCGTTCTCCTCGCCAGGGCCGGCTGACAGCGGTATTAATTAGAGCCAGAGGCAGAGGCCTGGGCTCGAGCCTGGGACTGGAGTAGAACTGGTCCAGGACAGGACGCAAGTGACCTTTGTACGAACCAGCGGCTGCGGCTGCGGCTGCGGTGCGGCTACTCTCCTCGACACAGACACTACACTGCATACACGCAGCGACACCTTGCGGGCTTGGTACACCTAACAGGGTCGGGCAGGAGAATCGTGTCGACCGAAACCTAGGGCAGCACCCTCTGAAACGGTACAATTACGTACAAATCCAGAGCTCCGGAGATTGGCAAGCTATAACAGTGTTATCCCTCCGTAGGTTGTGCTTGATAATCTATCAAACAAGTGCTCGATAAGTGCTGGGAAGTAAAGCTCAAAAGTTAGGTGGAACCACAGAAGTATCAGTTGAAAAATTACGTTTTTAAACAGAAAACATTTTGAACGACTGGGAATATGACTTGGGTGCATTATAAAAAACATCAAAATACAATGGGTATCAAACGTATCGTAGGTGTCGGTAAAGTGTCGTTCATGGGTGATAGAAATCTGCATGTGTTGTGTACTAAATAAATAAAATAGTGTTTATCTGCCAAATTACCTTGTCGAATTAATTAAAACTTCGTACTTTTAGAAAGTTAATTTACAATTGTAAAATATATTCATTTGCAGTTTTCTTTTCAAAATGGTGGCTATTTAAAATTCAAAAATTGATTTGCGTTCAGTTAACGCTTACTAACTGAACGTAAAGCAATTTTTGTACTTCAAAAATAAATTATAAATGGTCTATATTATAAGATACAATTGGCAGCCCAATGAAGCGAAAATTCTTGACATTATTTTAAAACCACGGAGATATGCTAAAGAAATTATCAGATCGTCCAAATTAGGGGGTTTAGCAAAAATCTTTTCCGATAGTAATTCATAAACTTTAAACGGACACCATCTGAAAACAATAACTGAATATTGTTTAGCAATTGTAAACAAGTGTTCATAATTAGTGTACACAATTTCAACTTATTTAACCACTTAAACTAAATGGTTCGGAAGATAAAAATTTTATAATATAAAACCGCATGCCTACAGACATACAGATAATATGTTATATTTGGCAACCCATATAGACCAGTTCACTATACGTATGATGTTTTACCCAGTTTTAGATTTTCTTTAATCGTGAAGAAAGGAGAAAGTATAGAACTGTGCACCAACATACGTTGATTCTTTTCAAAGAGAGTCTTACGGTGGTGCGACCTTGCAGAAATATTAAATTTTAAGCAATCTGGTGGTTGTGGCTGGGGATTTTAATGTATAATTTGTTTGGGTAAGAATATAGAACTGGCTTAGCAATAAAAAGAGAAACCACATTAAAAACTCATTGTCTTAAATATTTCTTCTGGAACGGTCTCTTGGTAGAAGGCCGCATTAATTTGGGGTAGTCCATACCTCCAACGGTTTAGAGGGACATCAAATCTTCTAGGTACAATACCTACAGTAAAAGGAGAGGAGGAGTAGTCCCTACTATAGTAAAGCCTTTGAAAGAACTTCTATTAAACTTATCCTGAAGAGTCGCCTATGAAGAATATGGTCTAAATTGTTAACGCCTGCCACTTCTGGAGAAAAACTTTCAAACTAACAGAGAGCCTCTGTTGGAATCTAAACAATTTAAGTTTTACTGGATTAAAAGCTTAACAATTAGAATTAGGTTATTTTCTATGCATATACCTTAATTTAAACATCTATTCCGACAGTTGATCACAAGGTTACATCAACAGTTGCGATAAATGTTAACATGGGAATTTTCTACCGGTTGTTATGTTTGCCACTATACACAATGTTGGGAGCATGAGAACTCCTCTCTCGTTATCAAGTGAACCTTAGCATAAATCACATTCTAATTTTAAACCCAAGGTATGATAAAGAGATGAGTTTTCATTACTCAGAAACGTTGTGCAGTTTAAAACACAATAACCGGTAGAAAAGTCCATCTATTTCTACGTTAATGTAATAACACTGTCATCATGAATGTACAACAATAGATGTATAACACCGTATATCTTCAAGGCTGTAAGTAAGATAGAGATAGTACAAGTCACATCGGAAGACCACCCTAGCCCTACAAGACAGTATTTACAACGGCTGCAGAAGAAGAGGCTAATGTCCTGTGAGCGATCACGTGGGCAGCTTGCGTCAGTTGTGGCAGATTCGCCAAGTCACCGTGAATTGATTTCGCGAACTGGTTTCAACTGAGGAGAGAAGAGTGAAGACCTCATGCGAAGAGCACAATAACACCCGCCGAACAACATCGCTCAGTTTAGTTTGCGAAATGTAAACATTTATCCTGTTTCTGGAGAATGCAATAAATTTGACTATTGATCAGTTTCATATTGGTTTAGACAGGGCTGAAAGCATATAATTATTGTTTTTATACCATAAACATTTGTTGTATTGGGACATTGGGTGTTGGGTTTTACGTACTAAAACTACTAATTTAAAATGTATGTGGGTGCTTAAGCCAGACTCAAAGTACGCCGTTGTCAATAGCATTGTGCATCTTATTATTAAAGTTATTGGCAACTATCTCCAAACATTGAGGTCCATATTAAGCTGAGATAAGTCTGAAGTGGTATCGCTCTATGTTCCACGGTGGGTCTCTTCATAGCCTTGGCTTGGGACTGATATGTGTGTACGAGCCAGAAGTCCAAGCTTCCTTAAATACAGGGTTATTCTAAAAAAATGTCCTACTTTCATTCTTCTGTAAATTTTAGGTTTAAGGTGTTTCATGAATAATTTACATATGGTTGAAAAGAGGAAGTCCCAAAGTCTTGTGTACGTATATTGGAAAGCCATTTCAGCTCTTAACTTACAAGATTGCTGCCCTTCAAGCAAACTGTTTTACACTTCCTTAGCGGTGGATAGGAGTTGAATATCAGGCTCTTCCCTCTGGTGACCAAGATCTCCTGATCTAACCCCTCGAGGGCTAAGTAATATGAGCAGTTTACAACCCTCTGCCAAGAAATTTAGTTGAGAATTAATGTATACCATAAATGAATAATATTTCCTCTCGGATACGTGAAGAGTTTGATTATCGGCTAGATTTTTGCCGAACAGCCAAGGGAGGAAATATTTAAGAATATAGAAGTCCAACAATAAACCGTTGGTGGCAATACAAAATATATTTTTTGAGCATTTTAAAAAAGTTTTGTTTTATAATAACATAAAATAGACTTCTTTAAAAGTAAGACATTATTTTGATAACTTTGTAAATGGTTCAAACTGAACCTACTGGTAGTGGAAGGGACACTTAGTGTTCCTGGACAGTGGAAGAGATGTTTTATGACCGAGTCACAATGGCGTGAGATGGTGGTTCTGATCACACATGTTGGTTTATTATTCGATATGTAATACGCTGTGGGCTGAAAAATATTTAATCTCGCTATAGGTTTGTCAACACCTTACACAGAATCTATGTTTGGATGGATGTGCTTTAAATTCAGTGGCATGCGTTCGTCGCTATTGCGCTTTAACTTTTTATCTCAATGGTGTACTTGAAGGCATCTGATCATACGCACGCAGTGTTGTTGCAACCATGGAGGCTATATTTTCTGTTGCGTCGCCAGTGTCCCAGCATTCCCGTTTTGTATGTGTTTTTGTAACATGTATAAAAGCCGCGCTGAAAAAATTATCAACTCTCTCGTAAAGGTAAGCGTAGACTCTTCCACATATTGTGCACATATATGCGTGTGATGGACTGGAGGTATTGTTGGTCAGCTGTGATCTGTGTGTTCTGGTGTGGTGTTGCTCGCTGCTCGGCTGGCCGGATGTGCGGTAATGATGCATGTTGTCTTGCATACTAACTCCTCTCGTTTATCGTTAATTGAGCGCCAACTCTGCCTTCTTCTCTCCTCTCTGCAGTCCGCACATTCCCACTTGTACGTCTGCGCAGTGTGAGGGGCCAACTCATGGTGGTTGTTGTACAGTACAAGTGCCTTGACATCGTAGCACTGTTTATTACATTGGGTTCCTACCATTCAAATGAAATACCCAGTGGGGATACGTAGCCTAAGTGCTATGATATCTCAAAGTGTAAAAATGACAATATCGAGCATTGATGTAATAGTGCTATTTGCTATTGTTATGTCTGCTAAAAGCCTAGTACCACCATGTTATTTTTAACCGACTACAGTCTCAATTGAATAAGTTCCTGAGGCAGGCTTGATAAAGGTTTTTTTAACTTAGTGGCGATGTTTGAAAAATCCTGCGATGTTTGGTCAAAATATACTAGCACTAGTTTTTTTTCTAACGCAAGTTACTCACGCATTAAGAAAATATTATATCGAAGCTCTGTAATAACAATTGTTTAAAGAGTTGCATCTCATTAAGTTGCACCTTACACATATGCTATTAATTCCGTTAGGAATGATCCGTTGGGTTTTGTTTCGCCTGTAGGTACATCTTCAAATTTGAATTTCTAAGCCATTAAATATGTTGATGTGGTGGATAGCAACCGAATAAAGTCGAAATAATGCCATAATAATCCCGATAAAGAGCTCCAAAGGTTTACAATTACAGTTGAAAAATAAATAAATTGTGCTATACTGAGAGAGTCAATGAAGATAGAATATTGCAGCAGACATCTTAGGGTTAATTGTAGCGGATATTTCATCTCAAGGTCTTAAACTGAAGCTTTTTGATACGAGCTCTTTTTGTCGGCCGCTGCTTTTTGTCATGATACATCGATAAATTTCTCTATTAAGAGGTGGCTGGATAGAGTGGCCGGGGGTCAAACTCTGGGTACTTTTATAACAGGGAGTAGAAACTACTAACAAAGTTTTAAACTACTGTGCAATTTTTCCCCTTGACGCATAGACCTGTTGGTACTGCTAATAAGCCTCGAAAGGGTATCTTCACCAACAAGTTAATTTTATATTTAAAAGATTAAATTACGTTTTCTTCATAAGAACAAAGATCTCAAAATTTAAAAATAGATGTTTTATTTTGTTGCTCGAATTTACGTCTTTGTGTTTATATGGTGCAGCGCCAATGGACCGGACCTATGCTTTCAGAGAAAGACATTCCTTATTTTAGTTCATTTACCTACTTACATCATCGTTCTCCATGTTAAAATCTATACTCCGGTAAAACTCCACACGAGGTCTTTCCGGCTGCTTCTTACATTGAATTTCAATTTTAAAGAATTCAAATTTAACTACTCATTTGAACCTACTAGTCTGAGTTGTAATATTTACTTGAATAAACAGCTCTTGTTACGCCAGTTCGTCCTGAACGATCATCAGTTAGTAGAATATAGTGCGTAGTATCGGTTTTGAATAGATTATTTTCAGACAGCAAACTAAACCTTACTTATGGATGTTAAGAGTAGTTCTACTTACAACATTCGACTTCTTTACAGTGGATAAACTATTCCTATCAAACAAATCCATTGGAACAGCTGATGAACTAGCCTCATAAAGATAATTAAAATGGTATTTTTCTCCCTAAAATTCTTTTCAATGTTTTAAAAACTCCTAGCCTTGTTAAAAAATTGGAAAATCTTTCTCTTGCATCTAGTGGTACAAAGTTCAGGTTGGATGCAGGCAGCTTGCTTACAGGGCTAGAGGCCGTCAGGTTTAAAGTTAGGTTTGCTTGTTTCTGAATTTAGAATATGTTATAATTTAACTTTTATGGCGATAAAGGTGTCGTCAAATTCATTTCTGTAACTGACCTCATCATCTATTAAGTCATCGTCTGTGTTTATGTCAACTAAATCTTGAACTGAGTTCATCTTACCATACGTTGTATTTCGTAATTCTAATCTTGACTTTGTTTCACTTACTTGTGTAGATGTGCAGGCATCTGCCCATTTGTTGATATTGGTCATTTGCATTTATTTCGTAAAGATTTCAACTTCTTCAGTTTGTCCTGTGTATTTTGAAGGTTACTAATACCTTGAAACTATAATCGTCGCCATTGATGGATCTTTTCTAGTGTAGTAAAATAGAAAAACTAAATAAGACCATTTCAATAGGGACCTATTGTTTCATAACTTGTTTACAAAACTAAACTAAAACACTCATAATTTAAGTCCAGCTGATATTAACAATATCTATCACCACGTAACTGAGGGCGAAGGCCGAAGCGAGGCTGTGAGCGTAGCGAATTAGAGTAACAAATTGCAAAGGAAATTCGATTAACTCGATTCAAATAATAAATTGTAATTTAAATTTTTGATCCAACAGTTGTTGTATAATTATTTTCAGTGTGTTTTTTGTACTTTGTTATACCAAAACTACAATATTTGTATGGTTTAAAAGTGTATAAGTTGAATTATAAACATAGCCAACGGGTAGCCACAAGTACTACCGTAAATTCTAATGAACCTTCATTGTTGTATTGCATCTTTGAGACTATACGTTGTATTGCCGGTAACACACATCCTGGTGGCACGCAGGCTACCATGACACGCCTATGCCGGCGTTTTTCACCGGGATGCGCAATAGTGGTTTTCATCAGTATATTGTGTCAGTGTCCTTTGGTGCAGACTACGAGTGAAGCTACAGGTGAGCATTATAGGCTACAGACCAATTTCATCTCTCTCCAACAATGTTGAACCGTGCCAGTCCTCGTACATCGCGATTCTAACATCAACCCAAGCTCGTTAAAATTTTCTATCCGGAATAATTAGGGTCCTTGTTCTCCAAAAGCGCGGGGATTGTCGCGAACACACTCAATAAAGTTATCCGTTTCGAACGTGAGCGTGAAAGGCTTTCCAGGAGAGTCCTATGAGTCATCAGGAACCGCGCCGGGAACTTTTCTTCGCGCATCTCTCTCTACCCCACTTTATACCTGCTTCCTCCCCCACTTTTGTGTCAAAGGGCCTCTCTAAAGAGTACTCGGTTTATTTCCTAATTAATGATATCAGATAACTGACTGATTATGACAAAATTCCGGTTCCCTACTGGATGTTGGTCAAAAGCAATTTCCAAACATGTTCATTGTATTGCATTTGTTATCTTACGTCTAAATAAAATGATTTTTTCAGTGCTTGAGTTGGCGTAGCTGTCAGGATGCTGTAAAAATATAGTTCATCGATATACTACAACATTGAACATATCCGTGCGAAGACCGGACGTACGTCAGCTATAAATATAAATTTAAAAAAGAAAATTTCACTTACTAGTGTTTTGGTACTGATCCACCGTTGTGAACTTTGCCGTCACCCTGGCATGGGGCCCTTACAGAGATACCGTCATTATTCGGGCCAGATGACCTCCGGTTTTTATCGAGGTTGATACCCTCCGACTCCTCCTCCTCGTTGCAAGTCCTGGCTGCCACCGGCTTAGCGTGGAGTTAAAAAATGAGGTTTTTGTTTTTTATGGAAGTGTGAAAACCTAAAACACACCTCCCGTAGTGAGCGCAAATACCCGGTAGCAATCCTCGGTTCAAGCCCGACCTTCTTGACGCTCGCCTTTATAGAGACCTAGGAGGTTACCAAGTAGACTTTCGAGCGTACGTTTAACTGCGGTGTTAGCCCCTAATAAAGCAATTATAAGGGTGTTATGGGTAAACCCAGAAGTGGTGTTAACCCCCTCCCTCCCTCCCAATAAAGGGACTTATTAGGGTGTTATGGGTAAACTCGTGTGTGAAGCAGACGTTTAACCGCGGTGTTACCCCCCTCTCCCAATAAAGGGACTTATTAGGGTGTTATGGGTAAACTCGTGTGTGAAGCAGACGTTTAACCGCGGTGTTACCCCCCTCTCCCAATAAAGGGACTTATTACCCCAATTAACAATGTAATTTTATTACAGCGGCTCATGCCACGCCGTTTGTTTCTTTATATAGTATAGAGATATTAAGACGTTAGACCGCGCCAGGTTGAGGATTGCTACCAGGTATTATTAAATTTGGTCTAGAGTTGCCATAGAAATTATGCTTTCCATTGTTAATTTTATCTTTTTTAATTTGTTGAATAATCACGTTACTGTCAAAATTTTAAGTTGTATTGTTAACTTAGATTTGAACTAGTACAATAACATAAGTGAATTAACTAAGATTAGCTAATATAACTCTTAGATTCACCAATGTTAGCTCAGTAAAAATATTTCAGCATTAACCCAACTTATCGAATTTAAAATAATCAATCTATTTTAAACACTTATTGTGAAAACTAAAGGAATATCTCAAAGTTGGATGCAACATAATAACAAATAAAACCAGGCCGATACTCAGCTAAGCGCTAAGGCTGGCGTGAGTGAATCGAATTTACTTAGCAATTCGCTCTTATTTTAACTCTAATTAGTTCTGATCAACTCTCGCTTTAGCCTTCGACCTTAGCTTTTAATGCTATTTTACCAAGGTCATTACACCTGACGATAAACATATTTACTCCCGCCGTTTCATATGATAGAAGTTTTGTGCCTTACGAATAATTATAACTGTACAGTGTACATAGTTCATGTTAAACAAATATTCCATCAAATAAGCTCTGAATATTCATTATAATGCTGTAAAGGCTGTTTCGGGGACCTTTAAAGACTCATAGAGGGGTGAGGTCATGACCCGGAAAATCCCCTTGCCAGAATATTTCTGATTGGTTTTCCAACAACGGCCTGAGTTTGAATTTAAGCAAGTGCACCGTTTTGCATGTTGCCCCTGACCAGTTGGTTCAGACCCTCGGTGAGGGATTAGCGAGTGAGCAAATCTAAATAGGTGACGTGGGCTTGACCGTTCCAGACGCTCGATATCGTGCTGGACGACACTCAATCTTCCTGATCACGTAACTCATAACATCCAGAAGGCTTTGTTTGGGTAGACTAGATGTCTGCATAGGTGTAGAGATATGTTACCGGAGACTACCAAGCTACAGCTAGTCTATATACAGGTGTCCGGTAATTACGGGATCAAACTTCACCAGGTGATGTGTCATATAATAAACAAAAAATGTCCTATAACACATAGGCCTATCTTGCTTAGTTTTCCGTCCGTCTGTGTTTTTGATTAAATAATTCTTTTCGCCAAGGTCACACCTATTAGTATAATTAAAACCAATTCTCAGAAAATAAATTTGACTAATTTTCACTTCCGTTTAAAATGGCGGTCATATTAAATTTTCTAAGCTTAATAACTCACTTGACCTTTATGGTAAATACGCAAGCATAACACGTGAGAAATGTTTTTACAAACATTTTAAGACCAAATTTGTTGTGTTGCAACAAATAATAATGGAGATATTAACGTTTTCCTGAACACACTCCTCTATTTATATTTGAGAATCATATGTAAATAAAGGTTTGGGCTCAGAAAACCTTGAATGGAAAGAAATATACCTCTAAAATTCTAACTACCTCTAAACTTAAATCAAATCGAGATTCCACTTTGCAACATCACCAACCAAAGTAATTCTGCTGAGATGTTCAAAAATCGCAAGCTGTTCATATGGGAGGATAGCACCAAGGCCCATAAAGGAGGAATAGAGCTATTAAACAGGACTGTGCATTATTAGAAGTTAGAAGTAATGCTAATATAATGGGTGAATGATACACACATTGAATGCTACTTCAATAGTTTCATCCAATACATTTCAAAATTTCGTAATGATGATTTTTCATTAAGGCTTAATTTAAGTCAGACTTTTAAACAAAGTTCTAATTACGACGTTCTCATAAATCTGACGAACGTATTTTTCGAACAAATTTAAATTGCTACAACTAAAAAGAGCCTAATGACTCAAAATAACTAATTGGAGAGCTCTCACTGGAGTATATTAGTTTTTAACAGAAAACGACGGACTGTTTTCATTTTGATAATGTTTTAAAATCAAATGCCAAATAAGCGCGTAAACTTAAAAAGATTAATTTTGGCTGCCATTTCTTGGAAAAGGCCACAATACAGGAGATTTAGTCGATTTAAAGTCTAAAGGTATATGTTGACTTAAAGAAAGCTATCACTATCCTAACTCTCAAGAATGACACTGCCTAAGGTATAAACAACGTACTGTTAGATAAGCTACCAACTGATAGATTAAGATATTGGTCAGTGGACTCTGTGGTGGAACTGAAGAATTCAATCTATTACCCGGTAAAGTGTTTACACACTCTAACTCCACCACGAATTCCATCACACAAGCTCTACCTCAATCGTCGGCGCTCCAATTAGGCTGTTACGCAATTTGGTACAACCCAAACTTTGTAACGGCACAAGATTTCAAATAAAGTCTGCAAAAAAAACTTTTGGGGCAACTATTATCGCCGAGGTGGCTAGGAGAATTCACTCCACGAATTCTGTTGATTCCATCGAATCACCATTTTCGATTCAAGAGACTCCAGTATCTGTAAAGCTTTGCTTCTCAATGTCAATAAAATCATAGGGGTAGTCTCTGAAAATGATTGGCGTTAATCTCATAGGGAAGACTGTTTCTCCCACGTTAGTTTTATGTTGCCTGCTCCAGGGTGAGCTTTTCAGGCTCTTTGGTAGTTCAGTTCTCCAGGCGCAATATAAAATACAACATGTTGTATATAGGGTGAGTTTTAGATGTCCCCTTAACTTTTGATGGAAAAGGAAAAATATTTTGAAACCCTTTGGGGATATTTTTATAGGATTCTGAATTTTGTTTTGACGTACTTTGCGTTACCACCCTACCCAAAAACCGGGCGGGAGGCCCCAATCTTTAAATGGAAACCCCCCCACTTTGTGGCACTTCAAAAGAAAGAGAATTTTACTACAAATTTAATGACGCAAAGAAAATTTTGTATCTTGCTTGTTTGTAATGCCTGTTTAAAGATTGCAAGAAATTAGCTTTTAAATGCCACCATTATACAAACAATTCTGTTTTAATGACACATTTTTCTTGAAAATCTTTTGAGGTAAAAATTGAGGTAAATGATATTGTACAGTGCCCAAAGCGATGTAATGGAAAGAACTGGTAATCAAAAGACAACGTACGCGTAGCTTCCAGCGTGGTTTTCAGACTCAATAAAATACGTAGTAGGCCTAACATTCAGTTCAATTGTTGAAAAGTAGATGTTTGAAATTATCAGCTGATGTAACTTTCAAAGATATAGGTTTTATTTGCAATATACTACATTCAATTAAATTGTGTATACATTTTTAGACACTGTGTATATGTAGGTATATATCTTAGGCTATCCACGATTGCCAAGCAAAGACCTATAGCCTAGTAATAAATTACCTAATAGTAAGACGAGAAGTTTACATAATGCTTGATTGCAAGGGATGTCCCTGACTCCCTGCTGTTCCATGGGATGCAGCCCTTCGAGTGTTTATGATCTAATGTTTTTAAATATCAAACAGCTCAAATGGGTTTGCTTTAACTCTTTCTAAAAGTGTTATAGAAGCAGTTTTATCACTGTGCAACTGCAGTACAAAAGAGCACTTCGTATTTTAAACAGCAATTTTTACATCGATAAAGAACTAAAAGAACTGGTGTATTTGCTTGTATGTAACATACTTTCTCGTTACAAGATAGAGTACACAGTATGTTATGTGTGTGGTGGTGGTGCGTGCTCTGTTTATCTGCCATCAGCTGACATGTCCCGTGAAGGAATGTTGCAGTGTAGTGTGTAGCGTGTGTAGGCCTCTGGGCTACCAGCGGAGCGCTCACTCCTCATCAAAAGCGTTTTCAATATCATAAAAGGAGTGCCAGTGCCAGCATCTCAGTCACCGGATCCTGTTGCTGAGCCTCCGGTCAACGTACTATCCGACCTGATAAAGTCGCTCTCCTTGTAGCTCTACTACCTGTCAGGACAATGTCGGACCGGTTCTCGAGCCGCAGCCAGCAGCCAGCAGGAAACTCTCTTCCTTCGTTTGCTTCCATTGGCGAGATACCCAACCGGGGGCGATACCATGGGTTTCTCCACCGGCGAGGGTCGTACCTCCAGGTTGCTATACGTTGATGTTGTCTCCTTTAACTTTGTGGCAGTGATAATGAAAGATCCCTTTATACTTTAACCACTGTTCAGCTAATATTATAACGTAAAAAAAACTGTGTATACCAAAAAGTACTCGCTGCTTTTTGTTATTTTAATGTTTACATCACAACAACTACTTGGCATTTAATTATTGAAAAAACTCTCTTGAAATGAGAGACGTTACGACAAATTGTTTAAATGTTAATTTTTAAAGCCGTGGCGTATTTAGAACCATTCGTCATGACTGAATAACGCTAGTTTAATTTTCATTGGCCATTAAGGATGGAACACAAATCCAACTTAGTTTTGATTCGATGGATTCTACACCGCCCAATCAAATGACAGTATCTGGACAGAACTGACCAAACTGGGTTTTAATACAGGGCTTCTCCAAAGCTCAATAAATGCTGGTTTGAAGCATTTTTTAAACTGCCCAGCCAGTGATCCGCAGTAGCCCATGCTTAGGAGGCACTAACGCCAAGACTTTCGAAGAGATGTCTTCAAATATTTTAGAGTTCCACTTGAACCATGCGGTACAATTTAGTAAACTAAACAATAAACTTGGATGGCACATTATAAAATGATTTGCTACATTACTCATGGGCTCAAATGTGTAGGAAACCTTTACTGATGACGACAACGTATTTTAAAACAGATTTGATGTACATTTGACAAGATTTGGTATTTTTACCAAGAGGTATATTTAATTTGTTAAATTTATATTAGACGAGATGGACGTTATTGCTTAACGATCCTTGTGTGATTGATTTAGAGCGGATTTTTAAGAGCAGACGGCTGCGTATTTGTTATATAGTTTGGTTTTCTGTGTGGTGTTTCTTATTTTTCAGATCTTGGAGGTTTATTGGATTATATTAGTAAACTTGTTGATTTCAAAATGATGAGGACATGTTTTGTTAAATGCTTCAAAAATAACTGGCATAAATCCTCTAAATACTATTAACACACTAGTGGACTTATGCCAGTTATATTTGAAACCAGAATTTAGCAGTAAACTTGTGTACAACGTTGTTGTGAAAATCTATTATGAAAGCCTTTTTCAATTGCTGAATACAGTAGTATAATTGTTTTCTAAAATCGTTCTCCTCTAGGTCGGGGTGAAACCGATTCTTGACCTGATTCGTAATAACCGCATCCGCATGCACAACCGATTTTGGATAAAACCTTATCAGGAGGATAAAACCAGTAGTACTAATGTATGTCAGTTTAAATGTTTTATTTATAATTATCTGCAGTTTAATACTAGAGTCTAAAGACGTACACCGTACTCCTCGCTCAGCATTCTACTGTGTTAGAAGCAATTTATCATTCTCGTTTCCGCAAAGTTTTGCCATCGACAGAGTAGTTATTTATGTAGGATGTTTTAAGCAAGTCTTAAATCTTGACTTTAAAACATTTTTCTGTCGGCAAGTTAAAAGTTACTTACGTAGCAAAGCTCAAGTTTCTATAGTTAAGGTTGTATATTTTATAGATATAAGAAGTATTTATCATTCAACACTGAAGGCTGTGTGGCTCTTTGGGTTAAATTCTGTAGTAGCACTTTCCTACTCTGCTTTTTAGCATCAAATGTGTATTGGTTGTGATACGTTATAAGAATCACAAAGTGTAAATAGGATGAGCCAAAATTTATAATAGAACACATAAGTTCAAGTGCACATTATTTGTATAGTATTAAACTATGTATCTTATTTCACTTATTTGTCGTGGAACTATTTTATTCCGTGCAAACTTGATTTACAATATGTTACGAAATAGAGTGGAACTGTTTTTCCAAAAAAAGAAACCTTGTGCGTACCCCTGTAGCAAACATATATTTGTATGTTTGAACGTTATAACAACGCTTATTATCTTACGTGTTGTAAAGTTAAGCACTTATCCAGTTGATAGTATAACTAAGAAGTACGCTTGTTTAAATTCCAAAAAGGTAAGTTTTTTAGTAATATTGGCAGGTTTTCAAGGAAAATAGTTAAAACAACTCCCATTTAAAAATCTCGCTTTATTCACACAAAAATACATTTTACGTCTTAATAAAAAAGATATATTAAAGTATTTAAAAGTGTTTCTAAACTGAACTTAAACAAATATTTACATACATAAACAACTTTAATAAAATAATTCTTGAACTATCTATGTAGAATTCTATAAACATAACATTATCATAAACTCACCTAATTTTAAACATAAGTAAAACAAATGAAAGCTATTAAGATCTACCTGTTGTACCGACCAGAACGCTAATGGCTAGTCTCTTCTGTACGGTATTTAATCAGCTCAAGAACATTTCTGAATGAAGTTGGCAATTAAGATTTGCATTTAGGGCATGCAAATTGATCAGATAATGTTAAGGGGCTACAGAATGAAAACAATTACCGGTTCGTGGACGAGGAATGAAATGCATAAATTAAGCAAAACAGTGGCGCGGTTCTCAGCTCCTGACGAACCTCAGATGTTCATCGGATAGAACACTGGCTTACAACTCATTTACATCCTTGTTCGACTTAATTGCGAGGAAACAACACTTGTAGTCGAGTTATCTTGCAGGAAACACTCTGTAGCTCCTGACGAGCTTTCAACATACAATTATATGTATGGATAAACATGATGGAACACATGGTGTAATTGTTTTTGTTCAACTGGAAACATACTGTATGTGTAATTGTTTTCATATGATTACTTTTTGGCAGGGACAGATGTGCTGAGACACAAGTAACTCATGGTAGAAATCTGCGTCTTAGCCACTAGGTATTTTCTTGAGTTAGAAACACCCTTCAAATATCAAAACGTTACTTTTTATACTATAAAATTGTATAAATGCAAAATGTTTTGACCAAACTGGGTCTTTTACTGGATTTCTCTGTACCGATATTAGATTTCCACAAATTGTTCTGTTTCATATAATATAATAAATATCCGTTGTAAGAGTTTATCTTTGTGTCCCGGTAATGGTAAACTATAAACTCGGAACTTGTATCCTATGAGTTTCGTGTCCGAGCAACCCCTTAACTCTTGATGAACAGATGTTATACACAATCATAACAAATAACTACGATATTCAAAATTAAATACTTTCTACTATAAAACTTTACTACACTTTGAACAGTGTTACAATACAGTGGACTAGTCCACTTTGAGTGTGAACTCACTATAGTATACGGTATAGCACTTAATATACAGTTTACAATACAATGGGTATCTTATCTTAGTTATCGACTAGACAAGTAGATTACTAAACACTTGTCACTCATAACAACATTTCATACTTGACAATAAATACACACTTACAACAAGATATACAAACAAACTGGCAAGTGACAAACATTGAGGAGGTTGGATGTTCGAGGAAATCAAATAACTACATATTATCAAGATGAGATCCAAACAGATTTTGCAATAATCACAAAGCTTTCGGACTATTATAGTAATTTCGAGATTTAGACTATAAGAAATAACATTCTGAAAGCAAGCAAGGTGTCAGGCTTTCAACTGGTGAACTAACCTTAAGTTTCAAAAATAAACCAACCACAGGATACAAACACTCTCAATGAGACGTCGTGGCATGTATAATTACCACAATGTAAACAATTGTTCATGCGATGTCCGGTTTCTGCATATATAACATAAAGGAGATCTGATATTTACTCGTCACAAAAGCTTGTTTTAGGACGTCGAATTGTGCACAAACCATAAGACATGTTTTTATGTAATACTGTAGATGTATTGAGAAGTCATCCTTCAAAATAAATAACCAAATAATATAAAGTACAACACAAGTGTGTATAGCACACGAAAGCTGTTTAATATTGCACTAAACCATTTATTACAACTTCTACTGTTGGTTACAAACTCTGTTTCAAATTTAGAAGGTAGCTTTGACGTTCCCTTTGAACACTATGTTTGTATTTTTATTTTACTCAAATTAAAAATTAGGACTGCCGTTCTTTAATCATACAATCGAGTGACCTGTTTCTACTCTCAAAAATTCCCACTACTACTACAGAGCCTAGAGTGAAAAGATTAGCATTAAAGAACGAGCGTAAAATAGTATGAGAACAATTAATAAATGCAGAATGAAACTGTGTGGAACTTGGTATTCAAACAGGAAATTAAGAGTATTTCCAGCTGTGAACTGTTCATTTGTTCTCTTTTTTCTTTTTGCTTTAGGAGCCTTTTCCTACCTTCTCAAATATAAAAGAGAGTTTTAAGAGCTAGTATACATAAGGTTGAAGATGGTCCTTGAAACAAAATATCTTAAGTTAAATTATTTACAATTCACACATTTACATTTAAAAACGTCTGAGCAATAATCAGGTGTGCTCTGTGTTTACCTGCGCATGATCTCCTCGATACTAAATCCCTGCTTCTTCGTTGTTGGAGGTTGTGCCACGGGAGGAACAGGGGGTGCCACGGGCACCACGGTGGGTGGAGGCGGAGGTTCACTCTCTTCACTAGGCCCAGGGGCAGCGGCCCCGGAGACACTCTCCGTCGAATTTGGAGCTTTTGGACTCGGAGAGCACTCTGGCGAATCCACCGCGTTCTGACTCGAAATATCGGGGGGTTCTGGAAGTTTTGGCCTAAATATTCCAAGGCTAGGGGCTCCTAAGGGCTCTTGACCACTTGTGACCGTCGACGAGGGGCCGGGCATGAGAAGATCTCTTCTGACTGAAAGGTGAAATCTCATCCCTGGAGGTCGCATGGTGTACACAGGATCGTTAGGGTGGTGGCACTTGGTCGTGTGAGCAGTCGGTGAGGGAGATCTCTTTCTTGAGAGGTTGGTTGGAGATTGGCGCCTGAAGATATGCATGGATGAGGGAGACTGACGCCTGAAGATGGGTACTGGTGACTGAGAGTGTCTACGGTACAGTGGAGAGGGCGATGTAGTCTGCCTCCTGTACATGGGGATGGGTGAGGGAGACTGATGCCTGAAGGTTGAGGAGATTCTGCTAGGTCCAGGCTGAGGAGAAGAACAGCGCATACCCACCGGGGAGGGAGATTTGCGCCGGAACAAAACGGGAGACTGAGACTGACGACGGAACATAGACACTGGAGACGGTGAGTGCCGGCGAGGGGAGGACCCCGGAGAAGGCGAACGTCTGTGGAACTGGGAGAACATCTCTGAAGATACGTAGGTTCTCTCCACTGACTCATCTCTGGATCCTTGATCATCGTCGGACGATCTGCTGTCGTTAGGAGAGTTACTAGAGGTAAATTCCTTGTGTAGGTTTTCTGGAGCATTTCCACCTTGGAGGGTCTCCGCTAGGACCTCCGGAGAGACATCACCGACCGCATGGGTCAAGGCGTGACGACGGAGGTCGCAGTTGCGTCTGAATACTTTACCGCAAGAATTGCACTCGTAGGGTTTGTGATCTGTATGAGTAAGCAGGTGAGTCTTGAGGTTGGAGCGCTGGTTGAAGCTGCGGCTACACACAGGACACTTGTGAGGCGACTCCTCGAGGTGCAGGATCTTGTGCACGGCCAGAGTCCGCGACTGACAGAACCCTTTGCCGCATTCCGTGCACTTGAACGGCTTCTCCTTGCTGTGGATATATCTGTAACACAAACAACAACGAGTTAGTTCTAAGTAAATTCGTTTAATCTATCCTGTAAAACATGTATATTACAGTTGAGAGTAGAGAGTGCGTGTAAGGGAAGCTGCGCAGGCCGAGGGAAGGAAAGGACTTGACGTCAGTAACTTGAGCTGCTCGTGTTACCTCGCGTGAGCTGCGTCTGTCGTGGCGAAGCTCGTGCTGTGTTATCGAGTCATCAGTGACAACACCGCCTTTTCTTTCTCCAACGACTGTCAAGTCGTTTGAGCGTCAGAATTTTCCACAGCCCATTTACTTCAAGTCTTTCCCTTCTAATGTTTCATATTTCAACAGTAGCCCCTGTCTCTGTTTTTGTGTAGAAGTCGGTGGTTTGTAAATAAACCGAAAATGGGTCGGATCTCCCGTGCCTTGCATTCCACGAACACGAATAGAATTGCTTATTGCTCGCTCTATCAGAAAAAAAGTAAGGACAGAGATTACAAAACGTGAGGAGTTAGCTGTTGGAAATAATTGGTGTCGGTGATGGAATGTGTGTGAGTGCAGAGCGCAGACGCGAAGCGGAGATCTGACAACAGCGCAAGAGAACCGGTCTGCCTGGAGCTGCTCTCTCCGCCCGCCACGCCGCGCCACGGTCTACCCTGCGTCCTACCTCTGCCATGCCGTGCGCAGTGCCCCGCCACCGCCACCGCCGCCGTAATTAATTATTAAAGGACCACGAGACAGGAGCCACCTTCACCTCAGACCCCTTTTTGTCCCTCCCAGAACTCATTTTGTGGTAGCATCTTCGTGTCGACCGGCTGACTCCCGCACGGGATGAGACGCAGTAAAATAAACAGTAAACGTCTGTTTTGTGGAAGGACAAACTAGGAAGTCAGGATTCATTCCAAGCGGTTCAGCCTTGTTATGTTAAACAAGATTGCTGTAAGACCTTCACAACGATGGATTGCTGATACTTCATAGTAAATCAGTGCATTTGAAATGTTGTAATCTCCTAATTATAGCCTAAAACCTTTCTTACTTCCATTATACAAAGTGGTGGGTTATCTTACTAGTTTCTTACATTTATTTGTGTCTTAATACTGTTGTATGTAATTTTTTCAAGGAGAGCATGGTAACCAGATACAGTATCACGCATGAATTTTGCATGTACACATAGTTTTAACAAGGAAGAAGTAGTATCTACACTGTAGTACTACTGTTGATTATCAGGAGTTGTAACACAAGAGCATTATCATGAACATCTGATGAGTTGATGCTCATTAGCAGACAAGTGGGCCAGGATTGTCTCTGCAGAAGCCAGCCATTGCCATTGTCTACCGGCCTCATTTACATTGAATAGAATAGAATAGACGGCCGCTATCATTAGTCTTGGAGACCGCGGAGCATTTACATGTGAAGCTAAGCTGCCGGGACTGTCCATGAGTTGGAGGCCTACAACACACACACACACACACACATGCAAGCCACCACAGCATCTGGCTCGGCTCACTAGTTACACATTCAGCTGGCATTCACAGCTCATGAATAAGACTCGAGAACACCAGTCTCTAGATCCCGGGTAATGGATTCTTTGCTAAACCATGAATATAAATCTTCGCGAAGGCTGTTCGAACTTAGGTCTCTCATTGGGATTCATTCCAGTTCGTCCATACATCATCAGGTCTGGATATTTGAATTGGTGGGGTTGAGTTGAGGTCGATCAGACCAAACATTGCATCAAATACATGTTTGCGATTGTTTCTAGTCTAGAAGTTTCTATTGTCCTAAACAATACAAAAGTCTTCATTTCTGGAGCGCAACAAACATAACAGACTCCGTGGCGACAAGACCACTGAGAATCTACAGTATCATTCAAGCATCTACCTTGCCACTACAAGCAGTAGGTTAGTTTGCATCTTAACAGTACAGTACCAGGAAGTTCTTATACGGATACAACAGTCTTGACAATTTAATTCGAGAATGATGACTCGTATTTCAGAATGGCAGCAATATCACGGTAAAAGATTCGATGATACCTAAACAGCTAAATCAGAGTTGATCCGTATTGATCGGACATCAGTTTGCACAATGTCTACAACAGATCCGGATTATGGTAATTTGTTTGATGACATAGTAAACTTATCGAAAATAAGGAGTTTGATAACGTCAACGAATTGATGAAAATTGATGAAGGTATGATAACGATCTCCGATTCAGTTACGCGACAGTAACAATACGTGGAAACCATAAAAAGTTCAACTATCTACCACGACATCCTCACTAACCCACATAATCTATTTCCAAACAAACGTATGACAACAGCATGCTTCGTCCAGCGTCCAGTAGTGTTGTTGTTCAGTACAATAGAGTTGTTGACAGAAGTGCAGTAGACAGCCTGTGAACAACTGGAATCAACACTCACACTAGTCAGTGATTCAACTAAGTGGAGAAGGAGTGTTTGTCGCGAAACTGTCTGCAATAAAGCGGCTCCGGTAGCGCAGAACAATGGGCCGCGGACATTGACGTCTTCGGTAGCCACTACAGTCGCGTAGCCTAGTACACCTCGCTATTCACCACTTCCTCGTTCTTTTTGTTTGTTTCCTGTTCATTATATATCAATATCATTAAAATTTAAATGTTGTCACTGATATTTTCCATTTGTTCTTCAATCTGGATCTCTTTTGACATCAAATGATGGGATACACTTATTGTGTGGTCCATTCGGTCAGTTTGAAAAAAACATCAATCCATTATAGTAAACATGACCCATTGTCTCATCTCTGGCTGTGGGTAAGGGACCACAGTCGCAGCAGGGAGGTGGCGTTAGGTGTATGCGGCTCAAACCGAGGACAATATATCTGGTTTACTAAATATTTTGACAACTTGAGCTTGAAAAGGGCCTGAGATATATTTACTATCTGAAACTACACTTGCTGAAGGTGAAGGTGTGATAGAAAAGTTGGACAATATCATGGTAACAAAAGTGGCGCAGTTCCGGTCCGTTTTAGGAGGTAGGGTTGGGTCATGGCGCAATACCGCTGTCTTTCTCCAGATACCTGAGTTTTGTGATGCTGTTCCGCTTTTCTTTCTTATGCCCATCCTTTCCTGTGAGTGAATAATGAAACAGTATACTCGTACATTTATAGGTGTAACGCCACGCGTTCGGTCCTTGGAGGATTTCGAGTTTATTCCGTAAATCAAATATTATGGTCTGAAATTGTATGGATGATAAAGATTAATTGAAATGAAATTATGTGGCGGACGTTTTGATTTGCGGAAACCACCATTTGCAGAGCGGGACAATGGCCCAGACGGTACAAACATAAAATATTTGCAACGATATTTGTGTTTTTAAAAGGTGATTCCATGCCATATTTGATCTTATTAGTATTTCAGTGTATGACACTACAATGAGCATTAGTATAATTATGTTTGGACTTTAAATAAATAGTGAATTAAAAATACTGACGCCTTATTTGTACCCCGTGAAAAACAGTACAATTACAAAAGCCACTTCAGAGAATCAAACAGTAATTTACTATGTGCATTTTTGTTCTATATTGTTGTTCATTTTCCATTTGAAGTTTTAGTGAATCCTAGTTTCTCATACTCCATTCAATACATAATTATGTTTCACTACTACCAATGTGTTTGAATTAATATAACAGTTCGTGACTTGCGATTTACACTTTCCATTTAAGTTATTGCACAATGAAACGCGGTATGTTTATTAACGACCGGGAGAATGTGTCTGGTTTATGAGCACCGTGGAGGAGTGGCAGATCCCACATCCGCCTACTTAAGCGATCCAAACAACACTTTACAACAAGATTACAGAACTCTTATTTCTCTTGACATCAATGAGTTTAGTAAGTGCGTTTTGTCTGCGTGTGAGGCTGCCCAGCACGTGACGACACAGAGTTGTAACCTGTCAAACCGTGCTAGTTCGGATTTAGTATTTTAGTTTAGTAAAGATGGAGGGCTAATGTATAGTAATAATAACTTTTTATTTGCATTTTAGATAAAGAAATGTGTTGCAAAAACAATAAAACAAATAAATAACAAAATTATATCAAATATGTTACATTTACTCGTTTACGCACTCATTCATACAAACATTCATTCGTTCCTGTAGAAAGTTAAGTAACTCACGTTGAAAATTAATACTGTAATGACAACCTTCACTAGTTAGAAAGATGTAGATTCTCCGCCACGTCGTAAATCGCATGGGTCATTAAGTTCGCTTCAATCGAGCTTTGAAATTTTTAATATTATTTTTGTATCTTGTCTCTTCTGGTAACGAATTGAAAAAAGTAAGCCAGTTTGAGAGAGAATTTTGCTGAATAATTTGGTCCTATGTTGTTGATTCTTGTGTTGTGCTCGTGTATTCTACGCTGTTGCTGCTGTTTGTGATGTTATATCTTTGGAGTGTTGGTTTCGTTATTATTTTGTTCTTTTTTATCAGCGAGTTTTGCAAGGAGACATCGTGTCTGTACACAGCGGAGATGGTTGGTCAGATAAACTGAACCACTGATGAGGATGTCTGTAGTCATCTGTCTCTGGTTATGGAATGTTCCAAAGCCTCTGTTTTACACAACTCGTCCGACAAAACCAACACAGAGACTCTTGTAGCTCATCAAACCTTGTCTGAACCCGCTTGACCGTGAGCCTTGACGTAACTGCTATTTCAGACTTTTGCCGCTCTATACACCATGGTTCTAATTTAACTATCGTGATTGCCAGCGGATTATAAAGTATATTTCAGTTACAATTTGTTGTTGGACATGTAAGTTACACTTAGATTAATGTTTAATCTTCGTCTTTTGTCCTCAGAATGATAAAGTATACAAGCAAAACTACTAGTTATATGCAAAAGGAAGAAGTTTAAACAAAACTAATAAGGTCCATAGTTGTAATTAACATGGGTTTTGGCCATAAGTACAGTTTGAAGTTGATGTCTTGATCGAATAGTTGTCGGCCTCAAATTGTGCCAAATACTATACTAGCTAAGAGGTATCTATTATATTTATTTTGTTTACAAGTGTTGACGTTACATTGTTAGATAAATAAATAAATACTGCCTTGTCTAGTTGTATCAGCGCAAGTTTTGACCTAATCCCCGAGAACTTTGCTTTCTAGAGATGGTTTTGTATTTGAGGTTTGTTTATTAAATTAAAACGTCTTTATTCAAAGGATGGCGTTAGGACTACCAGTTTCTCTTCCATTTAACCCCACAACTTCATGGTACTTTTGATGGTGCCTAACTCTGTATTGTTCTTAAGGGAAATATTACACCGTCTGTTCGCAGCAAGTATAGATAGATCCACCGCTAGAGAATGAAAGCTCTGGCCCGAGTACTCTGACGTCTACGAGGTCTATGATCCAGTCAAGGACGAAGCAAAGATATTTGACTCACCGCTCTCTCTGGCTAATTGACTGGCTTATCAATGAACCAGCCAGAAGCCATTGTTTGCCTAGTGAATATAAAGCCAAGCGTCACATGACGCACATGTGAGGCATTGTGTCAACACTGGGTTTCACCGTGAGTAGGAAGGTGGAGGGGGCAGGTGGAGGTGAGTGTTTGCCTTCGGAAGTGTATTTGCTCAGCTGCGGCTCATCTTTGCGTCAATGCGAACCATGAAAGTCAAACCCAAGAGAAGTTTAAGTGACTTTTCAATCTCTTAGGTAAATATTTATTTGTGAACCCTGGGCTTTCCTCGAAGAGAAATAAGAAGATACGCAAAGGATAGGCTCCTCACCAAGGCAGTGCTATGGAGATGTCCTTATCTTTTTGCAACATATATGCTGAAGTTCTATGTTAAGATATTTTCAGAGTTGCTTGACCTATAACAGAAATGGTTTGACGTATATGGCTCTGGCCAAGAAACTTGTTTTATCCCGATCAATATCAGGTGAGCCTGAAAAGAGAAGTAGAGGAAAGGATTCCAAATTTAGACGAGTGGTTTTAACAAACAAACCAAAACAAACTGGCAAATCAACAAACGGGCTAGCAAATCTGTAGCTATTGGTTTGTAATGTTACAGAAAGATACAGATAATAGAGACCGCTAATGTTGATTAACAGACTGAAGGAAAACGAAGACGGCGGTTTGATCAAAAACCTTCCAATCTGTTACTGAACTATTTATGTTTCTTCTGAAATTGGATCAAATTAACCCCAGGAAAATAGCCTGAGAAAAAGCGTGGGTCGTACGTAATAGCTAGTTCAGTTGTGAAATCTATTAGACGAGCCTCTACACGGATAGTAGCCCATCCTACACGTTTACAGGATCAGTCTGCCCACGCTCACGCCAGAATATCGATTGACAAACGATCCATCACTCCTTGACAGAGAATCGGACACAATCGCTGCTAACTAACCCAGCCCAGTCCCACTGCAGTCGCGAGCCGGGCTCCACAGGGCGTATAAAATACCTACTCCGCAGTAAATGTCGGCCATTACGACCTTTTTAATAAATGCAAACACCATTAAAGCGGGGAATAAAAGGAGCCGGAGCCGGATTGGAGCTGGTGGGGCGGGGGTACGCTGATCTCGTTCCTTACACCCAGGAATGCTGTCCTGACGGATCATTAGATATCTCTGTCTCTGTCTAGCACCTGTGGTCTCGCATGTGAGCAGACTGTACTGCTAGTGACCGGACTGTACAGGTGGCTGCTTGGCTGGACCACTGGATCACGACCTGCAGCCGCCTCTCCAGCCCGGTCCCAGTGATGATTCATCCTATCTCATCCTGCTCATCTCAGATACATTATGTCCTCTGCCCTCTGGATCAACAGTCCACATATTTAGAGTGTGTACACACATATCTCATACTGGGATATCAGAATATTTAAACATGATGTAGACCGTGTTGTCTCATCCATCAGCATTTCGATTTAAACACTTAAACTTTACAGGACAGGAGGAGCGCCCACCAAGCGGTACTACATGATGGAAATATTTCAGACACCTACTCCGAGAAATCTCAAGCATAGAACATCACATATTTTGTAAAGATGCTGAGTCAAATTATTTTTCTCACTTATAACAACAATTATGCTCTATGACAAGCGATTGTTGAGTATATAAATAACGATAAAACTGCAAATTGCTATGTTTCGTCGAAAATAAATCCAAAAGCTTGACGATTTTTTAAGAACAGTACATAAATTAATGCAAAAAGCTTTCATGCTGTACTGTAATTTACCTATCACGTAACTATACATTTCAAGGAAGATTACGAGGTCGATTACCAGCGCCAACTCTAACTTGAAAAGCGTATGTTGGCTATTGCGTGCCTATAAACGTGTTGTGTATGTATCACATTTGATCATAGTATGATAGTGATAATGTTATATGGACACTTAAACATAAAAAGAAAAATAATGTTACTCGTATGGTTATAGAACTGCCCAAACGTTTGAAAATTAAATACTCTGCTGTTTGGGGATGAAACAATTAATTTCATAAAGATTTCTGTATAAGAAATACGTACGTATTAACTAGATAACTTAAGTAGAACAAAAACTCTTAAGGTAGTATCATTTGGTTTTTGATCAGCCCAATTTGAGCTTGTGGCATTTATATTTATTTATCTAAAGAATACTTGAGCTACACAATTTTCCACTTAAATCATTTTTAAGTGACATAAATGAAAAAACAATTAACTTTTGTTTAATAAGTACGAAAATAAATACAATAATAATTCATGAATGTGATTTTGCAGAATCGTTGTAAAACTACCAAGCAAGTGTAGAAAGAAGTAGTTGAAACTGACACTTGATGCACACTGGAAGTGTTGAAAGGATCAAGTTACACAGAGAGCAAGAACAAAAGAAACACGGTGTGTGAAGATACGTAAGCACTAAGCAGCCGGCCAACGCGCAGAGGAGACTACAGTGAAGACTACAGTTTTAATTTATTTAAAATTTATTTTTATCGTTACTTACAGAAAGCCCATATAGGTCTATAACACTCATAGTAATAGCTTAACTTTAATTTCTAAACGCCATAGAGAGATGTTATAAATATTCAAAATAAAACTATGGAAGTTCGCCAATAATTCATTAAAATATGATTTATCTAAAGGTTTATTCACTGCTGAATGTAAGGAAATAATACATTAAAAATATAAACGTGTAAAATATACTTCTCGCAGAACTAGTTTTGTGGAATGATCACCGGTGTGACGCGGTGCGAGTGAGAGCTTCAGTAGAACCGCGCACTGTAGTCTCCTCTGCACTAAATCTGTGAGTGCAGTTTAGGATCTTTTCATTGCATTGAGATACATAGTTTTAAATTATAAAAGACTACTGGTAGGAAACATTACGATGACTAAACACAAACAAAGAAAAAAGGCCATTGGTTCAAATGGGACATTGTATAGAGAATATTTTTGTACTCTACGAGTACAAGTTGTCGTGAGCCATCCGATGAAATGAAATAATGTTAGTCAAACGATTATAAACCACTACTCGCTTATTATTAGGTTTGTAAATATTGTTTACGTAGAGATCAGTTTCATTTAGTTTCTTTTACAAGATAATCAAGCGCACATGACGTTTTACTTTCAACCATCTTCAAAGCAACTACACATCAGCTGGAGAACAGTACAAGGTTGCAGATCCTCAGTTTCTGGCATGTAACCATACACTAGACCGACGAATTAGAGGCCTGACGGATCTTGGTGGGGGATTGAGGAAGATTGGCAGTTTAATGAGTGGTAATGTATGCTTGCCGCGATGTTTGAATCGAGCTGTTGTGTGGCGGGTAAGGAATGTATTGCCGAAATATTCAATTCCTTTATATCGTTGTTGAGATATTGAGGTAGCAAAATATTGCGCACGATGAACAGCCAATATATGGCTATTGAAGAGCCTGAAGAACACCCATCTGCACTGAATGTCTGGTAAAAACCTGAAATTTGTATAAACAGTAACCTTAAAATATACAATTTTGATTTACTCTTTGCTTCCTTAAGCGTTTAGGTGGTTTTACTACAAGTCCAGGTCTTCTCGATTGTGAACAGTGGATGAACTAAACCATCTCAAACATAATTTCCTCTCTGTGTATTCCGCACTACTTTGTCCTCGGTCTGTCAGGGCTCTGGGTTATGTTAGCCGAATTCAATTTAGCGGCGTGTGGCGGAGTGAAAGGATGAAGGAATGTCTGGAGCTGGAGGTGAACCTACATGCAGCAAGCAATTACTGGACCGGCCGGAGGAACCACACATCAAGATGGCGGCCTGAACGAGCGGAGCGCGGTCCACACCGCGGCACAGCCAGGTGTCCGGCAACACCACCACACCACTACGTAAGCTCCATGAGTGTTGGCCGCTCCTTCTTCAGCATCCTCCAGAATGTCACGTGAAGAACTGTTGGTGACAATCATCCAACATTTTGGTTCTTTTAAAAATGTTTACTCCCATTTTCTTTTTGGATTATGTTTTCTGAATACCACGTAGCATCAAGCTGATAGATTTCACCAAAGAGACCATAGAATTTCAGCAAACGCAGATATACCAAACTGGGAGGAATTCCACTAAAACCTTCCAAAGGGAGGTTAGACGTTAGTGGCATTTTATAATGTGGCGTTACATGCCGAAATGCATAAATATCGAATAAATTCAAATATTTACGTATCTTTGAATCAAATACAGAAATATAAATGATAACAGTTTAACAAAAGAAAGTTATGACAGCTGCTGTAAAAATGTGCACTATCTCAATACGAGTGGAGATTCCCAATTACATCCCCACTATCCCAATACATTAGACCATCGTCAAGCCCTTGATTTGTAAACATCGTCATTTACAGGAAATGTTGGGATTGTATCCTTCACACTTGAATTGCAAATTTGGTTTTGTGCGATCCCGATGTCCCATTCAAACTCAAAACCTTTCGAAAAGTGATCAAAGAAACTGTTTGAAAGGCTGTCGCTTTAGTTTATTTAATTCAAACTGTTCTAAATGCCGATCGCGACGGTTGAACTCTTGTTCTGTAACTAGACTGAGTATGGATGGAGGTGAAAGTTGAGCTTATATCACGACCCACTGCGCAGACGCAGACGTTTGATTTACATAGTCATTGCTACTTAGCAGCGTGGGTAGTCATGTCAGAGTCAGTAGATTCATCGCCGCCATTTACAGGAGGAAGCCAGATAGTGTGTAGTCTACTAGAGTGTGTAGGTTACTTGCTACCGACTGTGTGGGTCGTCGTGGCTCACCTCACTCAAATATGGACAAATCATCTGCGACCGGAAATATTCGTGTGGTAGTCTAACGGAACACGCGAGATTGGATTAAGTTCATCAAAAATCCATCAAACAAATATTTTAGATTTCTTTCTTTTTTTATTAGAGAATTTCTGAGTTTAAAATATTACTAGGGATACCGCCGAGATCTGTCGGCAGACACCGGCCGTGGACGTGTTCAATTTGGCTGGGTGTTGCTTTATGTTTTGTGTGTATTGTTTCGTCTTCTAGGCTAGTTTTTTATTTGACTGATGTTTTACTGTCACAGCTGCATGTTGTTTGGCTGTGGTGTACAAAGCATACACTAATTTATTTTAAGCTAGCTTATTTTCTAATATTCTATGTTATGTTTTAAGTTAATTTTAACCTGAAGATGGGATTAGATTACAGATCCCAAAACGTTGTTCTTGCTCACTAAAAATGTCTTCAATAATACTTCAAACGTCTAGTTGTAATTTGTTTAAGGTATACATCTATCATTATTTGAAACAAACCTTTCTTTAAAAATAAACTAATAGTCTAATAACAGTTAGATATTTTATTGAATAACGGTTTCTTACTGGGTAACGACTTCATCCATTAATTTAAATACGATCCATTGCCTTGATATGCAACACTTGCGCTGGGAGAGAAAAAAGCAACATATGACGAGACAGAGTTCAGTGAGTAGGGTGACGTCACTGGTCCAGGCTAGAGGAACTACGTACCAGGGGGACACACCTGTCTCACGGGAGGTCGTCCATCACGTAGCGGCCACGGGGCCACCTCCACACAGTAATGGGAATCCTACATAAACACCCCTTTCATTCAATTAACATTCCACAAAAGGACCAACAGTCTGATGATGAGTTTCCACACAAGGAAATCAATTAGCTGAGATAGGAGAGAGCAGAGATGGATAGAAATAGTTGCAGTGTGAAATTGATATAAATGAGACACAGGTAAATCCAAATATAAATTAAATTTCCTAGCCACTTTCGTCTATAGTCTGCAGACCGTAGTTTTGATTATTTCATTTTATCAATTTACGTACCGGTAACATAAAAATCTATAAATGCGTTCCAACATATTACGCCTCGAACACAAAAGTACTCGTAATACAGATGTATTGATTGTATTCGACCTATTCGAGGGCATTCCAAAGGACCCTATTTTAAGTTATTCTGTTTTAGTGTCCCTTCCTGGGCTAGGGAATTAATCTTAGTATATAGCGTTAAAGATCAGATTTGCAGTTGTCTTAACTTCACCTACAAATATAGACAAACTTTGTCAAACTTAACTGTTATATTCACCAGTTAAATGTATGTATAGATAAGTGTATGTATTAACTGGTTTGTCTACAGTTAAGCCCAACCAACTATGCTGATTTTACACATCTCCCCCTCATATGTCCAAACAAGCCGACTTTGTGCTTTGCTGGGCCTTGAGATAATTTGGAGTAACAGAGAAATCAAGCTACATGGCACGAAGCTACATAAATAGTGCGTTAATAAAATCGCGGTTTACAATGTTTTGATTTGTTTGTTAAGGTAATGCTAGAAATGAAAACGCAGTTCATAAATAACAGAAGGATATTAAATCTACTAACCTGTGATCTCTAAGATGGTCCTGGCGGAACGCCTTGCCGCAGATGTCACAAGAGTACGGTCTCTCGTCCGTGTGAGTGCGCTCGTGAATCAGTAGATTGTACGACTTGGTGAACTGCCGGTTGCAGAACTTACAGATGAACTGCTTCTTAGGCCGGGAGGCGCGGCCGGGAGGTCTGAGGAGGCGGCGGTCCAAGTGCGAGTGAGGCCCGGAGGTCGAAGGAAACACACCGGGAGGTGCCAGGGGAAGCCTGCCGAAGAGGCGCCGGGTGAGAATAAGCCGGCAGGATAGGGACCCGGGGGCGGCGCACCGTGAGGCAGTAACATAGCAGCTGCTGCATGAGCTGCGGCTACCGCTGCCGCCTCCTCACGTAGTGCTAGCTCCTTGCGTTTGTCTGCCATGATGGCCATGAGTTCATCCCCTGGCTGGTAGAGGTGCAGAGCGCGGCTGGGTACGACGGGCACGAAGGCTGAGTGGTGGTAGGCCGAGGCGGGAGGCAGAGGGCGCGTAGTGGCCCGCTCCTCCCGCGGCGACTCTCCAGGACTAGGCATCTAGCCACCCTGTAACATACAATACAACAATGTACATTAGCAACATTACAAGTGGCCAATGGTGTCACGTTAGATGTGGATAACCCACTTTGTAGATAAAAGCCAGAATCTTCGCCTTAGACCCTTTCTACACTACTGGGCTAAGAAAGGGCCCACGTACTATCGAATTTCCTTTGGAAAAATGAGATGTCGTCCGCCGGGTAAGACCCAACTCAGGACCATGAAATTAACACCGAACCTGACCCCCAGAGTACGCTTTGAGCATTTTTACAAGACCTTTATATACGTATTTGTATGATAAAAACAGCTATTAAAGTAACTCAGTATCCTATTAGTCATTTAATTGAGCCACGACCGGTTTCGGAAGATGACTGTACAAGAATGTACAAATGAAATTAGTTTTCTAATATTTCTAAATACAAAATCAAAATATGTTAGATAGTTACTAGTAAAAACATGTGTTAAAATGTAGTGTAACCTCCAGTAAAAATAAACCGTAAGTATGAGACCGAATGAATTCCCACCCTCCCTTGTAATCAACGTAATCATATATAGGAGGTCAAGGCCAGCGAGGCTGTGAGCGCAGCGAGTTAGAGTAACGAAATGCAAAGGAAATTCGATTCTCTCATGCAAGCGGTGCTTTAGCGCTTAGCTGCGTGTCGGCCTGGTTATTTTCTGTTTACTTTCTCTTTAAACCTTGAAAGGTGAGCTCTAATATTGGATTATTATGAAAAACAAATTTTAAAAAAAAATCAATACTTATAATTTTCTTTTTAAATGATTAATCCTGTATTTATGGATTAAGCTTTATCTCAATATCTGAAGAGGATTAGGAGTATCCCTTCAACAAAACATAAATTAAATTTCATTAAATCGTTTTTCATTTTTAAAATACACGCATTAAAGACTAAATCGCTTATGTTTCATGGTCGTTAACGTTTGTCCAAAGTAACAATGGGATTATAATTTCAGTCGCAGTCTGGGCTTGGTTTCCCACATTAAGGGTTGGTGAGAAACAGTCCACTAAAGACTTGGCTTGACCTAATGGTGTCCGCTTGTCCAAGGGTTAGGCTGACATCATTAGGCTCCTAGGCCAACTATTTATCTCACATATTATCTCGCACTCTATAGTTTTTTGTTGATATTTCTTTTCAACACTCGTAGAAAGTCTAAAATAGCCTAGAGTCTTAAGCACTTATATCGTTCACATTCCATAGACAGCTTAAAATGTTGTTAGTAACTAATGGCAAAACCGTTTAACTGACTATAGCTCAAAAGTAGGCATGATAAGAAAAGAAATTGGTACATCTTTTACAAACTGAACTCACACTGTGAGTGTTAAAGCAGTTCGTTATTCATATCTGCCTCTGTTTACAAACATAGGCGTATAGTTAGAAGTATACGTGTAGGTATCATACTTGCATAATTCTAATACATGGTCTGTGTGAGCTTTTGTTAAGTGGTTGTTTGTTCGTGTACACATCTTTTACAGTAAAATTGACAGTAATTTTCGAAAGAAATTTTTTATTGTTTGGCCTTCTATTGATGGACGAAAGGCCGTTAGCGGATTTAGCAACCATTTTATAACGGTAGTCCGAATGATAAGTGCTTGTAGAAACCTAAAGATAAATCGGTTCAATTTCATCTATTTAAAAGATATTTTAATTTTTCAAAAAATAATTCCTAGAAATCTAGGCTATTATGGGTGGATGCAAGTTTCAACTGGCCGAGGGCTAGTCACCTGACAATAAATCATGATCGAAAGCAATCTACTCGTATATTGTCAAAGTGTAGTTTTCCTTCTGTTGAAGCTGCATAACTAAAACAATAACAGCTAAAAACAAGTTTTATTCGCAATTTCACGAAAATATCCGAGGTTTTCACAGCTCAAGTGTGGGCACTTATCCTGGCAAGTCTGTTACATCCTTATCCCCTTATACACATTTCGCTGAACAGTTGATTCAATGTTCTCTCTACTGAAGGAGGAGACATTACCAGGTGGCACACAGAGGCACTTACACTGGCACTCACTATTGTATGCTAATTGTATAGTCACCACAATCACTTCTCTCAACCTCAAATCTAAATGATTTAGCAATTTTTGTCACAGACAATGGTCCTGAGACAACGTTGCCTTGTCTGTATACCGCTGGCTTATCTCATCATACTCGCACGTACATGACGACTTCAAGTCAAATAGGGAGACTTAGTGTCAACAAGAGCATGTGATTTATGCACATGGTAGGTGGAAAACTAAAATATTTAAAATTTGGCACGAAATTCTAAACACAAATACGAGTAATGACTAGCTAATTGCGTAAAAAGGTAGTAAAGCTACATTTTAAAACTTTATAAACCATCAATAATATGCATTTTTCCATATTGCTGTTGTCTTTTCGGTCTGAACTCAAATGCAATTGGAAAATTTTTATTTAGAAATACAAGCATTAAGAGTAAAATGCAGTTGACTTGTTCATTTCAACGGTGTTTCAAAAGTCTCCGTACTCTAGTTGCAAGTAGCAATAGAAGAAAACCACACTTTCATAAATAAACAAATTTGTAATCAAATCGATTCCTACTACTTTTCTGCGTCTTTTCTGATTATGGCAACAATGAACAGCTGTTCATTGTTGGGTGGACATATTGTTGTTATTGTTGTCATACGAAGAAATGTATTTCACCCAAGATCAACTAGTTGCTTTGCTTGAAGCTAAGTTTAAGAATAAAAGTTACGCCAGTTGTGCTGCAAAGTTCCGAATAAAGTATCCTAATGCCCAGTACCAGGTAAACAAACGGTGTATGATCTAGTTCACCGTTTCCGTGAGACAGGAAGTGTTAGTTCTAAACCCAGAAGCGACTGTCCCTCAACATTAACGCGTGAGTTCCTTGATGACGTTCAAGCTAACTTCCAGTGATCTCCTAAGAAGTCACTTCGTCGGCCATCCCAGCAGTTACAATTGTCTTACAGTGATACATGCCAAAGAGCCAAAAAGCGCTTGAAACTTCGTCCTTATAAAATACGGGCAGTTTAAAAGTGAAACCAAGAGACCCAGCTACTCTGAAAAGCGTACCAAGCTTACCTTAGAGTACTCAAGAGATACTGTAAAACAATGTAAATAACCAATTAGAGATTACATTTGTTACTGATAAAGCATGGTTTCACTTGAATGGTTTCATAACAGCCAAAATAGATATTTTCTGAAAGCAAATTAAATTTGAGTCCTCACAGAGTCCCTTCAAATTTTTGGATCAAGTGTATATTTTGGCATCTAGAACCTGTAAATACAAACAAAGACATTTTTTCGAGTATTTTTGACGTAATATCTATTTGGTCTCAACAACACCCATGATTTAGAAGAACTAATACTCACTACCTTGTTGCAAATTTAATTCTACATCGAAATAGTGCTATAGAAACCATTTCCGGTTCTAAATAGTGTTTTTACCACGCAAAATACGCAACAAATACATGGAATTTCGAGATTTTTTGAGGTTTTTACTTTTTTATATAGAAATATAAGTCCGATCAAAAAAAGATATTTAAATGGGACGACTATGGAGTAAAGATCTACCAATCAACGCAAACTGGGTGTAAAATGATGCTCGCGTTCAAAAAAGTAATTCGTGAACAGACATAAAAAATAATAAAAAATTACGTGTTTTTGAGCGAGAAGGAGGTCATAGCTCGGTAATTGAATATAATCATAATAAATATATATATTTTCTTAAAGACAACTAAATTTGACCCTCACTTGGTTCCTTCAAAACTTGATCAAGTGTATATTTGGCTCCTATGACTCTGTAAATACAAACAAAGACATTCTTAGAGTATTTTAGACGAAATATCTGTTTATCTCAACAACACCCAAGATTTAGAAAAATTTAATGCTACTATCTTGTTGCAAATTTAATTCTACATCGAAATAGTGCTATAGAAACCATTTCCGGTTCGAAATATGTTTTTACCACGCAAAATACGCAACAAGTACACGGTTTTGAGATTTTTTTGAGGTTTTTTACTTTTTATATAGAAATATAAGTCCGATCAAAAAAAGATATTTAAATGGGACCACTATGGAGTTAAGATCTACCAATCAAAGCAAACTGGGTGTAAAACGGTGCCCGCGTTCAAAAGTAATTCAGAACAGACATAAAAAAAAAAAATCGTTCAAAGTCAATTGTATAACCTCCCTGTTTAATTGAAGTCGAAGAAAATAGAAGACTTGTATTCAAAAATTAAATTCTGACACTCGGATCTAGGGACCAGAAGGGGTTAACATCTCTCGAATCAAGTGTCAGAATTAATGTTTAAATTCAAGTCTTCTATTTTCAAGGTGTAATACCTGCAATGTCTGCTGATTGTAATCCCAATCTTATACGAGATGTCTTATGTAATGTATATATTTTTTTTATCGTCGAGCTAATTGCATTTTAAAAATAACATGGAAAGTGATATTTGTATCAAACTTTTGATCTGTGAACGTAGCAAACAGTCTGTAGCGCCTGGGATAAACGGAAATGTAAGTCTGAGGCCGAGGGCCAATGCGAGGCTGTGAGCGTATGAACAGGTCCAACGACGTGGTAATAGGAACGGCCGAATGCCAAACGAGGCTGTGAACGGAGCAAGAGAGTGTCCACGTTTAAAGGATATCTGATTCACTCATGCTGGCGCTTTAAGCTTATCTTGCGTGTCGGCCTGGTATTAGGCTAACTGGTATACAAAATTATGAAAACCCATTGTCTGTTTCAAAACAGGCCAAAAAGTGATTTTCGTTAAAGCAGTTGTGAGTAGTACAATTTCAATGAAATTTGAAATGTGTTTTACATTATATGTAGTCAAACATGCAAAAGGCCATCACAAAAGTTTGAGGTCAAAGGCCGAAGGATACAGAGCAGAGCCAAAGTTAAAAAACGTTTGGCTTAAAATATAAAAAAGCTGCTTGACTTACTCCAATGAATGCAAGAAATTATAATTTGAAGGAGGTTCTCCCATGATTTTGAAAGTTCGGCATGACTATAATTTATTATCCCACGCAGTAGTTAAATACCAGGCACAGGATTGGTCAGTGGTTAGGTAACATAATCTGTATGGATTTTGTTGGCTTTGACACTGGCTTATTTACAGAATGGCTCTCTAAAGGAACTATTAATTAGTTACTGTATAATTATCAGTTTCATGTTATTTAAAATAGAGTACAGTGCTTTGATGATAACATAAATATTTACAAGAACATAAAAAAATGTATAAGGTACAATCAAGAGACTTTGCAAGATATTTACCTTGAAAATGAAGACTTGTATTCAAAATTAATTCTGACACTCGGATCTAGGGACCAGGAGGTTTGTCGTAATGTTTAAAATTCCGAGTCTTCTATTTTCAGGGTGAAATACCTCTGTCTATGAATTATTACTCTGGATGTGAATGTAATATTCTTTATTGTCAAAGCACTGTATTTTTAAATAACATGAAAAGTGATATTTTATCAACTTTTTGTATGTGAACTGGCAGCAAACGGTCTCGTAGAACCTGGGATAACGGAATGTGGTTTGAGGCCGAAAGGCAGAAGCGAACTTTGAGCGGAACAGGTAGCCTCTAACGCATGTGGAAATAGAACAGCAAAATGCCAAAGCGAGGCTGTGAACGGAGCTAAGAAGAGTAACAAATTTTAAAGGATATTCGATTCACTCATGCAAGCGGCTGTGGCGTGGTTGCCGTCGGCCTATTAGTTTTAGGTATACCAAACATTATGAAAACCCATTGATTCGTTTCAAAATGGCGGCCAAAAAGTGATTTTTCGTTAGAGCAGCGTTATGGTAATGGATTTCAAGTGAAATTTGAAATGTGTTTTCTGGATTATATGTAATTAAACACCCAGCCACAGTAAAAGGTCATCACGAAAGTTGAGGTCGAAGGTCCAGAGAGAAGCGAGGCTGTGAGCAGAGCGAACAGCCTCGTAATGATCATGGTCATGTAGCAAACAAAGCTGAGGCCGAAGGCCGAAGCAGAGGTGAACAGAGCAGACAACCTCGTAATGATCATGGTCATGTAACAAAACAAAGCTGATGCCGAGATGAGAAGCGAACTGTGAACAGGAGCGAACAACCTCGTAATGATCATGGTCATGTAACAAACAAAGCTGGATGCCAGAAGACGAAGCAGGCTGTGAGCAGAGCAGACAACCTCGTAATGATCATGGTCATGTAGCAGAAAGCAAAGCTGAGGCCGAAGGCCGAAGCAAGGCTGTGAACAGAGCGAAAGAACAGCCTCGTAATGATCATGGTCATGTAGCAAAGCAAGGTTGAGGCCGAAGGCGAAACGGGGCTGTGAACAGAGCGAACAGCCTCGTAATGATCATGGTCATGTAGCAAGCAAGTTTAGACCGAAGGCCGAAGCAGGGCTGTGAACAGAGCGACAACCTCGTAATGTCATGAGGGTCATGTAGCAGCAGAAGCAAAGCTGATGCCGAAGGCCAGAAGCGAGGCTGTGGTGGAGCAGAACAGCCTCGTAATGATCATGGTCATGGCAACAAAGCAAGCTGATGCCGAGGTGAAGCGGGCTGTGAACAGAGCGAACAGCCTCGTAATTATCATGGTCATGTAACAAGAAGTTGGGGCCGAAAGGCCGAAGGGAGCTGTGAACAGGTGAACAGCCTCGTAATGATCATGGTGTGTAGCAAGCAAAGTTGATGCCGAGGCGAAGCGAGGCTGTGAACAGAGCGAACAGCCTCGTAATGATCATGGTCATGTAGCAAGCAAAGCTGATGTCGAAGGCAAGAAGCGAGGCTGTGAACAGAGCAGACAGCCTAATAATGATCATGGTCATGTAGCAAGCAAAGCCAGGGCCGAAGGCCGAAGCGAGTTATATGAGCGCTAACAGCCTGTTATCTATAGTTATAAGGGAAATGCGCTTTACTAATGCAAGCGACGCTTTGGCGATTAACTGCGTGTCAGCCTGCTTGTTTTATTTATTACAACGCAACGTTAAAAAACAGTGTGGGTTTAAAATATAAAACGGTTGACTCGTTTCCAATGAATGGTAAGAATTAGAATTTAAGAAGGTTCAACCATGATTTTAAAGTTCAGAATGTCTATGAATTGATTATCCTACGCAGTAATCAGATAGCAGGAACAGGATTGGTCAGTAGTTAGTGTTATATAATCTGAATGGTTGGTTGGCTTTGACACTCGGGTTATTTGTAGAATGGCGTCTCTAAACGAACTATTAATAGTTCAAGAGGCCTATTAATTTCCTCTATTGAAAAAGCCGCATTTTGTTTCTATAAAGTTGAATAAATTAATAATTAATTATCTTTCAATCGTATTGTAGCATGCATTCATAGTGTATAGTGAATAGCTATAGAGGTATTTTTAGAGAAATACAAAGTTAAATATTATTACGAAATTTCTTTGGAAAAATAGGATATTCACGCAATCGACCTAGGTAATGGCTACCGAATGCCTACCGGAAATGAAAACCGATCCTGACCTTCACAGTGAGTTTTCATAATTATTTCAAATCATCTCATGATTATATTATACATATGTACGAGTGTCACCTCTCTGCAGGTCGCATTTTGTCCGGGTTTCGTAATATATTTCTGAGACCGAAAGCCTCGTGACGCCCGTGGTAGTAAACACGAAAATCTGAGGTCGAAAGCGAGGCTCTGAGCGCAGCAGTTAAATACAATACAGTAAGTGGATTAATAACAAGTACAATGTCGATTCGTTTCACTACTAGCAGCACTTAACACTTGGATGCGTCAGCCTGCAGGTTATTATAAGATTATTGGTGGAACTTAAGACTGTCCAGAAAGTAATACAAAGGAACTCAATGACCAGTTGCCGGAGGTAGTAGTGGATAGTAGTAGTAGGGTAGGTTGATAGTCATTAATGGAAGGGTGAAGTTGAGTAACAAGGTAGCCATGATCTGACTTAAGTGTGAGAGCATGCCAGCAGTTGGTAATTAACAGGTCGGGTAGTAGTGGACGTGGTAGTGGGTTGGTAGTCACTACTGAAAGGTGTGAAGTAGAGCAAGGTAGCCATGATCTGGAAGCAGGGTGTGAGGGCATGTCGCCAGTGTTTGTAGGTAAAGCAGGTCAGGTAGTAGTAGACCCAGTTAGTTGTTAGGGCTGAAAGGTGTGAGTAACAAGAGTAACCACGATCTGGGATCTAGGAGCAGGTGTGAGGGTATGTCACCGGTGGTTGTGGGTAATAAGCAGGTTGGGTATATAAGTGGATGGTAGTAGTAGGGTAGGTTGGTAGTCACTACTGAAAGGATGTGAATAGGCAAAGAGTAGCATGATCTGGAAGCAGGGTGTGAGGGCATGTCGCCAGCAGTTGTGGGTAAGCAGGTCGGGTAGTAGTGGACAGTGGTTGTAGGTGAAAGCTGTGAGTAAAACAAAAGGTAACCATGATCTGGGATCTGAGGAGCAGAGGAGTGTGAGGTATGTCACCAGTGATTGTGGGTAAGCAGGTCAGGTAGTAGTGGATGGTAGTAGTAGGGTAGGTTGGTAGTCACTACTGAAAGGTGTGAGTAGGCAAGGTAGCCATGATCTGGAAGCAGGGTGTGAGGGCATGTCATAGCAGTTGTGGGTAAGCAGGTCGGGTAGTAGTGGACGAGTGGTAGTAGGGCTGAAAGCTGTGGCGAGTAAAACAAGGTAGCCACAATCTAGGATAGGAGCAGGGTGTGAGGGCATGTCGCCAGTGGTTGTGGGTAAGCAGGTCGGGTAGTAGAAGTGGATGGTAGTAGTAGGGTTGGTAGTCATTACTGGAAGGAGTGTGAGTAGGCAAGGTAGCCATGATCTGGAGCAGGGTGTGAGGGCATGTCGCCAGTGGTTGTGGGTAAGCAGGTCGGGTAGTAGTGGACGGTGGTTGTAGGGCTGAAAGCTGTTGAGTAGGCAAGGTAGCTGATCCTCTGGATCTAGGAGCAGGAGTGTGAGGTATGTCACCCAGTGGTTGTGGTAAGCATAAGCAGGTCAGGTATATAGTGGATGGTAGTAGTAGGGTAGGTTGGTAGTCTACTACTGAGGTGTGGAGGCAAAGGTAGCCATGATCTGGAAGCAGGGTGTGAGGGCATGTCGCCAGTGGTTGTGGGTAAGCAGGTCGGGTAGTAGTGGAAGGCGAAGCGAGCTGTGAACAGAGCGAACAGCCTCGTAATGATCATGGTCATGTAGCAAGCAAAGTTGAGGCCGAAGGCCGAAGCGAGGCTGTGAACAGAGCGAACAGCCTCGTAATGATCATGGTCATGTAGCAAGCAAAGCTGAGGCCGAAGGCGAAGCGAACTGTGAACAGAGCGAACAACCTCGTAATGATCATGGTCATGTAGCAAGCAAAGCTGAGGCCGAAGGCCGAAGCGAGGCTGTGAACAGAGCGAACAGCCTCGTAATGATCATGGTGTAGCAGCAAGCGGGCTGTGAACAGGCGAACAGCCTCGTAATGATCATGGTCATGTAGCAAGCAAAGTTGAGGCCGAAGGCCGAGCGAGGCTGTGAACAGGCGAACAGCCTCGTAATGATCATGGTCATGTAGCAAGCAAAGTTGAGGCCGAAGGCCAGCGAAGACTGTGAACAGAGCGAACAGCCTCGTAATGATCATGGTCATGTAGCAAGCAAAGCTGAGGCCGAAGGCCGAAGCGAGGCTGTGAACAGAGCGAACAGCCTCGTAATGATCATGGTCATGTAGCAAGCAAAGCTGAGGCCGAAGGCCGAAGCGAGGTTATATGAGCGTAGCTATTGTAGTAACTCCTATAGTTATAAGGAAATGCGCTTTACTAATGCAAGCGACGCTTTAGCGATTAGCTGCGTGTCGGCCTGCTTGTTTTTATTTATTACAACGCAACGTTTAAAACAGTGTGGGTTTAAAATATAAAAAGCCGTTGACTCGTTTCCAATGAATGGTAAGAAATTAGAATTTAAGGAGGTTCAACCATGATTTTAAAGTTCAGAATGTCTATGAATTGATTATCCTACGCAGTAATCAGATAGCGGGAACAGGATTGGTCAGTAGTTAGTGTTATATAATCTGAATGGATTTGGTTGGCTTTGACACTCGGGTTATTTGTAGAATGGCGTCTCTAAACGAACTATTAATTAGTTCAAGAGGCCCTATTAATTTCCTCTATTGAAACAAGCCGCATTTTGTTTCTATAAAAGTTGAAGATAAATTAATAATTAATTATCTTTCAATCGTATTGTAGCATGCATTCATAACGTGTATAGTGAATAGCTATAGAGGTATTTTTAGAGAAATACAAAGTTAAATATTATTACGAAATTTCTGGAAAAATAGGATATTCACGCAATCGACCAGTAATGGCTGCTACCGAATGTTCACCGGAAATGAAAACCGATCCTCACCTTCACAGTGAGTTTTCATAATTATTTCAAATCATCTCATGATTATATTATACATATGTACGAGTGTCACCTCTCTGCAGGTCGCATTTTGTCCGGGTTTCATAGCCTACTGAGACCGAAAGCCTCGTGACGCCCGTGGTAGTAAACACGAAAATCTGAGGTCGAAAGCGAGGCTCTGAGCGCAGCGAGTTAGAGTTGCAATAAGTGAATTAATAACAAATTGCAATGTCGATTCGTTTCACTCACGCCAGCGGCAGGTCTAACGCCTGGAGGCGTCAGCCCGCAGGTTGGGTATAAGATTATTAGTGGAACTTAAGACCTGGTCCGAAGTAATGGCAAGGAACCCAATGACCAAAGTCAATGGAGGTAGTAGTGGATGGTAGTAGTAGGGTAGGTTGGTAGTCACTACAGAAAGGGTGTGAGTAGGCAAGGCAGCCAGCGATCTGGAAGGGTGTGAGGGCACAAGTCGCCAGTGGCAGGGGGCAGGTCGGGTAGTAGTGGACGGTAGGGTGGCTGGTAGTCACCACTGAAAGTTGTGAGTAGGCAGAAATACATGATCTGAAGCAGGGTGTGAGTGGCACATGTGCCAGTGGTTGTGGGTAAGCAGGTCGGGTAGTAGTGGACGGTAGTAGGGTGGTTGAGAAGTCAACAATGGAAAGCGTGGGGAGTAGTAGGCAGCCTGGGGGATCCGGAAGCAGGGTGAGGGCATGTCGCCAGCGGTTGTGGGTAAGCAGGTCGGGTAGTGGTGGACGGTGGCTGTAGGGCTGGAAAGCTGTGAGCAGGCAGGTGCCGATCTGGGATCTGGGAGAGGGTGTGAGGGCATGTCACCGGTGGTGGAAGGTGGTGGTAGGTTAGTTGGCAGTCATCAACCCAGCAGGATGGGTTAGTAGATCATTTGATCATGGAGTATGCAGAGTAGATGGGGTGGATTTCATAAATAGGAAGGTTGGATAGATTTTGAAACTGGATAGATACAGGAATGGAATGAATGGACAAACAGTGGATGGGGTGGAATGGTGGAGGATAGTTGGAGTGAGGTGTTGGAAGCGGAAATGTCAGGAGCAAGATTTGTAGGAGGGATGTCACTTGCGTGGAGGGAGCAGGTAAGGTGGGTGAGTGCCATGCAGAGAAGGTGGAGAGCGTTGCGTAGAACGGGTACATCAATTAGTGTACGCAAAGCTAAAGACCGGAGCTACAGACCGAGACCAAACAATAAAGATAGAAGAGGGCAGATAGTTCAAGATTCAGGAAAAATCGGAACCTAAATCTTGGAACTTGGTGGATCGATTGTTGACACTACACGCTTTAGCCAAAGAGGAGATCTCTAGAAAACAGAATGACACTTGAAAAAGATTTTTATCCTCAACAGATTTTACTACCACTCCAGCACTAATGAGTGGTTCTTTGTGTCAAAACTTACCATTATTTATAAGCTGGCAGGTCAAAATCCCCTCAAATAAGACTAAAACCAGTTTCATTACATTTCCTTATCAAAACGAAAACATACCCACTCTACACTCATTCCCATTTTTCTGAAACGCAACATTTTGACAATTATGTTTCCTTTTTTAAATATAAGAAGTCCTATGCCAAAATAAGGAGACTGTGTAGGAAATGTCTTGAAATCCCGGCTATTTGTTTATAGAAATTACCTTAACCAAATAACACCTTCTTCATGCTCTTCGTTGAGAATAGCACATACACTGTGCTCCGTTAGTGTTTCTTATCTGAAGACATTCTTACTTTAAACACACTTCATCATTTATGACCGGTTCAAAATTTTGTATCATTTAATTCCTTTATGAATTTAACCCTCCGGACACCCCCTTTCAAATGGCGCAGAAATTACGTTAATTGCTTACCAAACATACCCTATAACCAATAAAATCATCCCCATAACTTCTGAAACGTAGAATCTGTACTATTACATTTCCACATCAAAATCAACCCCCCTCCCGTCCAACCTCAGCCTTAGTGACAATATTTTCTCATCGTTTACCGCAATGAAGCAGAAAGGTGATATTGATAAGAGTGACCTTACTTACTTGACAACTCCGTCATGATTTGTGTGGTAAGAATTAAATCCTGTATGTGATTTTTCCCATATTAAATCATCCTATTCTTATCCAAGACCAAAACATCTGCTATTTATAAACTTAATAAAAACTTATGATTCGAAATAATAATAATTATTTTTGAAAGATCTAGATGGTTATTGTGTTGGGCAAATCCTCTGAAGTAATCTTCAACGCTTAAAAGCTACTACCCCAACTACTCGTAAATAAGAGAATGTAGACCAAAGAAAAATTAATCGGGTAGCTTATTCTCTGTGATAATCTTAAAACTAACTTCAACAAACTAAAATTGATTTTGTTTTGAAATATTTCGATCCCAACAGGGAAAGATCCCCATATGACCAGATTCAGGAGCGCGTCGGTAGTTACCCCCACCACTCCCACTTTTCATTGTCAGAGACTTCGGTAACATAATCATAAAACTATTTCTTCCTGCATTGATTAGGACATGCTTACCTACAGTAATCAGCTCGGAGTAAAGGTTTTATCTGTTTTTGTAACACGCATAAAGAAGATAAACACAGTTCACCTCACTTCACAAACACACACGCGCACATTGTACAGAATTACAAGTACCGCGGGAATCTCGACTGCGACTGTCTGATGAAGAAGGCCGCGGTGCGACAGTGGCGCTCTGGTGGCCAGCTTGCTACCTACACCTGGGGAGGGGGAACAGCTCACTGATATACATAAATTACTAACACACACTCACCAGATACAAACACACAACACAACACACACAACGACACCGCTGTGAAGTCTGAACTCTGAACTGCTCCACCAACTTACCAAGACAACCTTTCGATCAATTGAATGCATTTCTGAAAGTTGAATTAAAAGCTACTCGTATGTTCTTTGTTTTATACCGGTTATACATTTAATTTCATAGTTTTTCTTGAACACGGTAAAATGCCGAAATGTTCTGCCACAAAGTTGTTTTATAATTACATTAATTAAGCCTCGTAGCGCCCGTGGTAATTGACCACGTAAGTCCGAGGCCGAAGTGAAGGTGTGAGCGGAGCGAACAGCCTCGTAACGCCCGTGGTAATACAACGGCTGAAGACCGAAACGAGGCTGTAAACGGAACGAATCACAGTAACAAATTGCAAAGGAAATTCGATTCACTCATGCCAGCGGCGCTTTAGTGTCTAGCTGCGTGTCGGCTTGGTTATACTTTTTAGCAAATTTCTATATGGAATAGAGCTATTCATTTCTATCGCCATATGAAACGAAACAAAGTGGAAAGGAGTTTTGAGATTCCTAACACATACTGATTTACATTGTAAAATTGTATAAATGAGTATATGTATGCGTATAATATGTTATTGTTCACATACGGGCCCATTAGGACTACGCGAAGTACGTCAACGCCGTTTTGAAAAGTTGGTTTTGTGCCCCAATTTGCGTCATCCTTCCAGAATGAGCTAATCTCGTTCTGAGTTTGTTTTTCAACAGTTCAGGCTCCTCCTCTTCTTTTAGTAACTTCTCTCTGACCAACTATCAAACCAAACATTTTTGCCTAAGTATGTGTGTCTATCATAAATGTGAGTTTGTGTGATACTTCACCTAAGGGATATTCTGCCTGAGCGTTACCTCAGAGAAAATAGGAAACCCTAGTTCGTCCGCACAAAGAACACACGGCACCGCGCACGTAACAATTGGGCAAACAACGGTCCTTCTTTCAACTAATGCGGCCAACAGACAAAAGTCAAACCAAGGGCTTGCAAGGGTTTACGGCGGATCGTTTTTCATTTTTTTAAATAATTTTTTATTAACAGCTGAATTCAATTTTTGTGTTGTTTAAGACTTGCTCTCCTTTTTAACTCAGACTTTGAGGTTGAAAACAAAAATAATTCTAGTTTTAAGATTTTGGACAAGTGTTTGTATTGGGTCTTTTTCAATGTCCAAGAGTTGATTCTTTAAACCTGCATGTGTTTTTAGAATATCTTTATAGTATGAATATGACATTGCTACGCGATCAATTTTAAATTTACGCAACAATGCGTGTTAGGATATTGTCATGTTTATTGTTTAGAAGATGTTTTTTAGTGTGTTGACATTATATTGATAGTATGTTTCAACTAACTTCTCTGGCCGTTTTCGTCCATTTATGGCCAGAACAATTTCCTTCTGTATCCTAAATGTTCTCTCATTGCCTAACTGGGCGGTAAGGTCACCCATCAAAATCTTTAATGAATCGGGGAAACTCTTGAGCGTGCATTTTAAAAACTTCTATTTTACACCATCTGAAAACCATCCTTGAAACTGTAATTTTTCAACGCCGTAAAATTGTAAAATAATTGTGAAATTGTTAAATTTCACTTTTCTTCCTTGTCCAGAAACAAACTGGCGGCATAATGAAAAATATACACATATTTTCTTTTAAAAATCTATTATAATGGTAGCAGGAGGTGTTTTTCAAGCGTTGCAGTTTTAATGCCCACTGGTAAACTTATGTTTGTTTGAGTATTATTCTTGGAGAAATAATAAACATACCCTAACTTTCTCTGGTGCAGTTATAATGAAGTTGATGTTGTTTTAATGCAGTTGGCGTGACATTGTTTTGTTGGATTAATTCCACCCTGATCCCCTGATTTAATCACTTGTGACATTTTTATGGAGTTGCCTAAAAGGACATGTTTATACCCACAGTGTTGACAGTGATTGAAAAAGAAATTGTCCGGATACTGCCGAACCACTTCTGTTCATTTGTCAAACGCCGTTACCAGCGTGTCGCTGTTGATGGATATCAGTTAGAGTTTTGGACTATTGAGAGTTTGAAGTTTTGAAGTATTGAGTGTTAAGTTTTCCATATAAGTTTGTGACTTAGTTCTATGATCCAGCTTGATCAGCTTCATGTCATTAAAACGTAATAATTAAAATTGTTAATCATTTAAACAACAACTGTGTTTTATTGATTTACTGTTAATCACAATGCCACCATTTTGTTTCTAAAAATGGAAGAAGGACAATTTTACAGAACATTTTTGAAACTATTATTATAACGTGTGTAAAGTTTCAGCATGATCGGTACACAATTAGATAAGTTGCATGAGATCCAATTTGCAAACCCCTTTATGGGACACTTTTGTGTCCCTGTATAAAGATAGGCTAGATAGTTTTAAATTTAGATTATTTAATGCTAAGGCCCGTGAATACCACTTATATTCACATATTAGGCTGGCTGAATATTTTCAATCATATTTTCCCAAATTCCTTATCAGTTTTTACGGACTTTAAAATTATAAACATGTCTCTTTAAAATTGGAACATTTTGAGATTCGACCGCAGTAACGAACCACAATGCGCCTCAGTAAAAATTGTTTGATTGGAACCGCGTGGCCATAGAGTAAGTAAACGCGTGGCTTTGTTCCTAATAAAAACAGCTGAAACTGTATATGCGAATTGGCGCCAACACTGTATGACTAAATTACTAACTTGTGGGAGGAAAATAAACTAGCCTCAAGAATCTTCCTTGATCTTCAACAGCTCGGCCTTCAGTAGACTAGACTGTAAAAATGTAATAAATAAATTGAAATATCTACTGAATATCTGAGAAAAGCCCTTCTCTGGATATACAACTACCATAAGAACAAATATAGCGACGCATAGCAAAAATCTTCCATAAATTCTATTTCGCATTTTCTGTAACGAGGGTATAATATTTTAAACTAGAAGTGCCCTTTCCTCCAAAAGTTGATTTTATTTTATAAAAGTGTATTTATAACCTGGTTTCGATGAAATTTGTTACAAACATATGTTACCGAACTAAACCCGGGTACCAAAATCAAACCAGCCAGACCAAGATGGTGGCTGATTTACAGGTTGTCCAGTAATTAGAGCATCAAACTTCACCAGGTGATTTACCAAGTCAAAATAAACAAAAAATAAATAAATGATAACATATAGTCCTATCTCACCTAGTTTTCCGTCTGTCTGTCCGGGTTTTTCACTAAATAATTTTTATCTCCGAGGTCAATTAAGTTAGTAAGTAAAAACTGTGCACACTTGTTAGTATTATTAAAACCATGAATAAATTTGACTAATTTTCACTTCTGGTTTAATTTTTAAAAATGATGGCCATATTATAGTGTTTAAGCTTAATAACTCAAACCCCTTAACCTTTATGGTGTATACACAAGAATAACATACGTGGCAAATGTATTTACAAACATTTTAAGACCAAGTTTGTTGTCCTGTGACGAATAATAATGGAGAAATATGAGTTTTCCTGAGCGCACTCCTTTGTTTGCATTTAAGAAACATATGTAATACCGGAGTACACTCAAGAAAACTTAAATTTCTCCGTTAATAATGGTCTCAGAACAACAAACTGGGTCATAAATTGTTAGTAAATACATTTGCCACATCTTGTTATTCTTGTGCAGTTACCATAAAGATTAAGGGGTTTGAGTTGTTTAAGCTTTAAAAAAATAATTAATTATTATGGCCACCATTTTTAAAACGAAAGTGAAAATTAGTCAACTTTATTTTTTACATATTGGCTTTAATAATACTAACAAGTGTGCAAAGTCTTTAGTTTGTAACTTAATTGACCTCGGAGATAAAAATTCAGTGAAAAACACAGACGGACAGAAAAGTAAGCGAGATAGGGCTATGTGTTGTAGGAAATCTTTTGTTTATTGAAAGCTGATAAACCACCTATAGTGAAGTTTGATCCCCTAATAACTGTACTGCACACCCTGTATATAAAGTTTTGCCATTTGACTCAGGAGGTGCTGGGAAGTTTAAAACTGCAAACCGTTTTATTCTACGACCTTTCGTAGTTCGTTCGACGTATCTCTTTGGCGAGGGAAATCAAAATGAATAGCTATATTTCCTATTAAAATTCACTAATAATTAGTTGTCAAAACCAGTAAATGCTGAATACCTTCAAGTCTGGTCTTCGAACCACTAATGTTTCTGGTATATTGACACAAGGTAAGAAGCAACAACGCACTTAAGTATCAACATACAACCGCAGACTGATTATAAAACAAAACCACCACAAATATCCATATATGAATATAAGGTTCAAGAATATGTCAAACGTGAGTTAATTTGGGTGCTACGTGCTACCTATACCGAGTATTTATTCCTAAATAGTAGTGAATTCTATTCGTCTGTTCAGACCCACGCTTAATAAAAATGCCCTTGGAAAGGTACTTGGTTTTTAGAGGATGTAAAGCTTATAGTCGTCCCTATATTGAACCAGAGATAAACCATAGAGAGAGATCCTCTGGGTATTCTGTGATTGAACATACCTGTAATAAAACCGGTTTGATATAGTACTCACGTGACACTTGAAACGTGTGCCACAGAATTATTGATCAATGTTATGAGGTATATCTCTGGTGTAGAAAAATGTATGACTCATTTGCCAGCTGTGCTCAAGATAAGAAAGCCCAGCTCTGTTGAAGTGGAATTTGGAATTTGGGCTGACTCAGAATTCAGAAACACTGTATTCCGAGAAAGACTCACACAGTGATTCATAATTTTGAACAAAAGTTCATTTCATTAATGTTTCATCTACAAGTTAGTTCACCCCTTTGCTGGTAAGTTTTTTTTAGATTGGCAGATTTTAATTTTAACTTAGCTATGCTAAGTAGTAAGTAGCTTCAATAGTTGGCTTTCAGTTAATGAGGTATTGCCTAAAATCGGCCTTAAGGCATATGTGGGTATTAGACTCTAGTGGGTTCTTAGTGGTAGAATTCCTTCTACAGTTTTACAAAAGCCCTTCGAGTGTGTATTCAAGACTAAACTTATGTAACATAGGACTAGGTTAGGCCAGATGTGGTTAGAGGGGTTTATGTGAATTTGGGCTGTATGGTTTATGAATAAATATTGATGGATACGAATACAGTAACAGTTTAGGTTGTCCATAAAGATGAGGCCAAGCCTATTTACTATAGTTCTGAGAAGCGTCATCTCATAAACTTGTACAGTTTTGAAATAACGATCTCTCCTCAGTGGCGTACGATAAGTTTGTTCCACGGCGCCCCCCGCAGACCGGCAGTTTGGTGCCCCCTCCGGCCTCTTCACAACTCATCCAAGGCCCGCTAGATACACCCTCAACCCCCCTTTCTGTATGCGATATTTTACTTCTACTATACAATACTGACCGCTATAGGCTATACAGTTATAAAATAGCTACTTTATAAAGTAGTTTTCCTTCTAATAATATAAGTGAGGAATGATTAATACACTGGGTACATTAAGATTATCGCGTTAACAAGTTGCTCCCCTTGAGCTCAGAATGTTATTCAGACGCTATTTTTCCGGCGACCCCCGAATCTCTGCGCCTTACAAAACTCAGCGCCCCCCGCACTGAGGGGTTGCGAGGGTGATATTTACGCCACTGTCTCTCCTGTAGTCTTCTTACTTACTTGATACTTGTCCTCTTCATTGCTGACCAAAGATTTTCGGATGGATAGTGTCAATTATATGATAAGTAGTATATTACTTATTCCAGAGAATTTTCCTCACTCAGCTTTTGCAGATAGTACAAAATTAATTTTTGCTTCCTCATTAATTAGAAATTCTCTCAACCGGGTCTTGGAGGGCCTTAAACTCTTTTTCTCCGGGGGCATTTCCTCCAGGAATTCTGATTCTGATCGAGAAAGGTCTGGGACAAACCTCCGGCATTCCGGGTATTGTAATTATGTTAGAGCTCTCTCTCTTTTTCTAAAATATTTTTGTCGATCGCTGTGAAAGTGTTAAATAGGGGTCTGCAGGGGTCCAGATGTCCAGAGTTAGTGATCACTCGTATCGCTCTCTTCTGTACAACCAGTATGTCTTGGGTATGTGCTTAGTGCCCCCAAACTACAATCCCGTACAAGATGTGGCTGTGAAAGAGATCATGGTAGACTGTTAGCAGTTGTGGTTTAGTTAGTAAATGTTTTAGTTCGCTAAGGAGAAAACATATGATTGATAGTTTGACACATACCTGAGATATGTGGTGATTCCAGCTTAACCTAGGGTCTATCCAGAAACCCAACATCTTAACAGTGCACTCCACCTTTTCACTGGACTTCAAGGTATATAGGATGGACGTATGTGTCTTGTCATTGTTTAGCTTCAGTTTATTACTTGTGAATCACACTTTGGCCAGGTTCAACAGGTCTTTGGTTTCGGTCCGCAGATAAGGAATGTTGCCTCCTCTCGATATGAGGGTCGTGTCATCTGCAAAAAGCAATACAACCCTAGATTTGTAAATTCAATTATTTCTGTACGTATTGCTGAATTTATGGCCAGTTTGACTGTTGATAAATATGACACAAGTCCCTCTGTTGTCCTACCATCACAGCCAAGATCCCTACTCCCAAGAGGTAGAATATTCCCCAACTTTGCTCACTTACAAAACAGGAGCCTTTTATAGTACCAATAAGTTATTGCTACATTCAGAATTGTTCCTTCCATCTACCACTACGCCCTACTACTTGATATATATGGACCATTACATTGGAGATTTTACAAATACAAATAATCTTTACTTTCATATACATGACTTTATCTTTATTTATATATTCAAGGGGGCGTGTTCAATATCCGGACAGCTACAAAGCTGCCCAGTAAAAATTGTGTGATCTGCTCTTTTTATGTACCCCTGTATAAAGTAAACTACTAGTTAATTTTTTTATTGTAGAAAATGGCAAGCCATCTTGAGCAACAATTGGCTGACCTAAAAATCAGCCAATCGGAGAGAAATCAAGGATCCCCTGGGAAAAAGGCGGGGCCAGCTGTGCCCCCTAAACCTAAGAAAACACAGCCTCAGGTAAGTTGAGTGAAAAAAGTCATAAAGCTTTGTTTAGCAGATCACAAAATGTTGTGTGAGTGTAATTATTTAATCTTTCCACACTTTACGTTGGATACAGAAATGTTTAAATTAGCAATAAGCTTTGAACAACAACTAATAACAACTAAACAAACAGTTTTTGAAATGTTATAATTGTGTAAGTTACAGTTAGTAAGCTCTTTCTAATTAATTAATAATCTTGAGTTACTGTTGAAAAGCAATGCTTTGCAATGCAGGTTCCTAAGAGCTACCCTCTGAATGGGCCGAGTGAGCCCTCGTTCACATCTCCTCTGACCAGCAACTCCACTCCGGAGAGGAAGCCTGCTCCTCCTATCTACTCTAACATTGATCTTGCTCCAGGTAGTGCAAAAACACATCTCATTAATTGATAAGTGATTAAAAGATTTAGTTTTTCAGTGAGCAGTGGGCAACTCTTTATGATCAAATGTACTGCAAAACTAATTGGAGAGTTTTTAAAATTTAAGTATCAGTGTACAAACCTTTGCTTCAAACATGTTCAAGCTAATTTTTATGTTTTTCTTGGTTGGTTTTAAATGTAACTAAAAAACCAGAAAGGTTTAAAAACGCACAGTAGTACTCTAGAGTAAAACTATGCATAACAAATACTCATTTGAAAATTGTATTTAAATTTGAAAGAGTACCTGTTGACTTTCAACACTTTGCAATTACATTCATATTAGAAAGATTTGCTTGTTAGGAGATGGTTAGTCGGCAAAAATTAATCTGAATTCCATCCGAATAAGGTTGAAACTGATGGCTTTTTGCCCATCCTAATATTTAAAATTATTTAACTGTGTACATGATAGTTTAATTAGTCTGGTTTGTCCAGCGTCAACTGCAAGCAATGCCAGCTCGGTCAGTTCCACTGCCACATACAACAACATCGAACCGTACAAACCTCGTTACCAGAAGGCAGAGCCTCAGAACCCTGTGTATGCCAATACCAGCATCCCTGGCAACACAGCTGTGTACAGCAACATGTCCACCTACGCCAACATAGTAGGTGAGTTATAGTATTAGTTCAAACTACTAAAGGAGCATTTTCAGTTATATCTAACATTTTACTGACAAAGCCCGTTTGTGACAAAATCTAGATGTTCCTGTGGTTTTAATGAGTGTATTAGATGTTGTTAGTTATAAATGTGTGGCGTTTGTTACAGACGATCTACCCCCACCCCCACCAAAACCTTCAGACTACAATGACTTCCCCCCTCCTCCTGCAGACTTGCCTCCCCCACCCTCTCCTGTGAGTAGCAGCTACTCAGAGCTTCGGCGTGCTACTCACCACTACCCACCCGATGACTACGGCACATACACTCCATACTCCCAGGTATTATATCTGTACAACAATCTTTTTGGTCCCTTAAACCTACACACATTTTATATTCTGTTAAAAAGCTTCAATGTACATTATACTGTAAAATCTACTCTACATTACTCTTCCCTACATTTATTAGGCCCACTCCTAAACATAGTTCAAGTTTCTCAACTTGTATTTCTTTCGGTGATGTGAATCCATGGATCATAATTAGTTATAATGTTAATTAATAAAAAAATTCAGGATATATTTTAAATAAGTGAGTTTGTTAGTTAAGTTTAAAGCACATTTTGATCCTAATTGACCTTTTTGTATAGTCTTAAGTAAGCTTACATCCTACATGACTTGGAGAAAAACAATGTGGTTTTACAAAGCCCCTATAACTGTCCTGTGATTTTCAGATTTATCTAGATTCTAGATACATATTAACTAGTAAGTTAGCACAATTAAAAGAGCCTATAAACATGTATCTTTTTTACGGGGTTCAACTACATATGAGTCCATATATGAACCAATAAATCCTCGACCACCTAGTGGAATGTCATCTCGTAGCAACTACTCTCTGTATACACCTTACGGCAAGGGTTGTCCCCCTTCCACCCGAGGTCCTCAGGAGGTGGTAGTAGACGCTCTTACCGATCTGCTGGTTCAGTCCATGGACTCCAACTCACCAGACTCTGAGATATATGGTAAGAATCATGCTCTGATTTCTGCAAAGCTCATGTTTTCCAAAGGTTCCGGTTCAAGTTTTAATCTTGGTACAAAAATTGTTCTTGACTTATGTTGTGTGTATTTCAGGTGATTGCTGCAAGTGTGGACAGAGAGTGGTAGGAGAACAGTCGGGTTGTACTGCCATGGACAAGGTTTACCACATCAACTGCTTCTCTTGCTCCCACTGCGGCAGCTTGCTGCAAGGCAAGCCCTTCTACACTCTTGAAGGAGAACCTTTCTGCGAAGCTGGATACTTGGTAAGTTGAAATAGTCAATTTTAGGCTTGGCCATAAACAAGATTACCCATGACAAAATATTCACCCCCACAAATGATGGGCCCAAGCTCAGAAGGTGTTAACTTCCTTAAATCCTAACCCAATTTTAAAAAGAGTATGTTTAACCTTCCAGAGGGCACATAGGTTTTTAAAACGTGAGAGGGCGCACCCGGAGGTTACTTCCAAGTAGGTTAAAACCTTTAGTGAAAATGGCAAAACATCGGCGTTTTTACTACAATATTTGTTTAATTTTACTTGAGTCATGAAATGCAATTTGTAAAGTGAAACACGAAAGCTATAGAACACACACAAAATGGTACAATAAATTCACCTGCTGCAAGAAGGGTCGCACATGGAGGTTAACTCCGAAATGCCCGTAACCCAAGGAGACGCCATCATAGAAGTAACCTCCAGGCTCTAATATGAACTGTTAAAAACAAATTATATATAAGCTGTAAGTGGCTAAATTATATTTTATCGAAGTTCTAAAAATAAAAGGCGAAAGGTACACGGATTAAAAGGCTTTTGGTTTGTGTGTAGGTGATTTGATTAACAATCAGAGATACACCTGGAGGTAACCTCCATGATGCAACCTCTGGAAGGTTATACAAGTTTTACAAAAAATTGCTGAGTTACACAGAAACACCAACACTCCTTCAGCAAGTCCTTACTCTCTTTGTTTTAAAATCACTAATCCTAATTGAATATGGCTGGTCAGTACAAACTGCTATTTATTCATCACTTAAAAAAGTGGCTACAAAACCGACCCTTCTGGCTTCTAAACACTTCTTTAAATGTACATTACACTGATTTTCCCAACAACTTTGTTTATATGCCATGCAATATGTATCTAAAGATGATGTAATCAAGACATTTTGACTTTGTGGTTAAATTTGGAAAATCTAACCAAACCATTGAAAACTACTTCAACATGATCATTTTAGACTGAAACTAGTCGGTTTGAACCGACTCAATTTCATTAGTCTGAAATGTTAGCAGCTTTGAAATCGAATGTGGCTTGAAAAATTTGGAGACCTTCTAAGCTTCTCTTTGTAATATTACTGTTCACTATGATAACCTCTTTGTACAAACTGCTAAGCAAGTCATATCCTAACTGTTGATTGTGTGACAGGATACACTTGAGAAATGTTCCGTGTGTGCTAGTCCTATCCTGGACCGGATCCTACGTGCCACTGGTCGACCTTACCATCCTCGCTGCTTCTGCTGCATAGTCTGCGGCAAGTCACTTGATGGCATTCCCTTCACTGTAGATGCCACCAACCAGATACACTGCATAGAAGATTTCCACAAGTAAGTGTACTGTATTTATAAAACAGTACTGATTTTGAAACAATATAGGTGTAAAAAAAGTAATGCTAGAAATAACTAAGATCTGAAAATTAAAATTAAAGGTAAAAAAATAATTGGCCCCTGTGTTTGATCAGGTTACAGTAAAGGTAGGAATGCATTTTTTATCAATTTCACATTGAAAGACAAAAATCACCTATCCACAGCTTTTTTTTCCTCCCTTACAAACCTATCGCCTGTAAGTTAGGAATACATAGTTGAATAAAGACTATCTATTCCTAGTAATTTCTCTGATTTAGTTGTAATCGCTGCTGTTCAAACAGAAAAACTTGAAAGTAGTATTGATTAGTTTGACAAGAAGGGGAGATACAGATGGTTTTGTTGTGATTGCAGGAAGTTTGCACCTCGATGTTGTGTCTGCTTGTTGCCCATCATGCCGGAGCCCGGTCAGGACGAGACAGTCAGAGTGGTAGCTCTGGATAGAAGCTTCCACATAGCTTGTTACAAGTGTGAGGTAGGCCAACCATTTCCTTAGGCTTAGACTCTGACAAGCTGTAAATACATGAGGAAGCGATGAATACATGTAACGAACTAACTACTAAAACAATAGGATATACTGTCACTGAGACCAGAGTAGGGTGCAGACACAAAGAAATATGGAAGAGATTACTGGACGTTCTGGATCGGCAAAGGGTCAAATTATAGAAACTACCTCACTTTACCTTTAAGTGTATAGGAAACTCATGACACATATATACACTCATATGTATGTCACATGCCAATTTAGGGTGCCCCCATAAATTTCAACTGAGTATATGGTAAAGCCCTACACTCCTGTACTAGCCTCATCCCATTTTATGTGCGAGGGCTGTTTTCAAATCAACCTTCATTGCTGTATAGCTCGTAGACTTACGGAACTATTTGTGCAAATTATACATTGTTGGATAATCTGACTAATTGTGAAACCAAAACTGTACTTGACTTTTTTTCGTTCTCTTAATGTCAAAAAATATTTTGACGTGCAATAATCCCATTGGTCAAATAATAGCCCAATTAACTTTAAAAATTGGTTTTTAAACCTTAGGTTAGCCAAACAGTTAAATTTGAATTTTGTCTTTAACTTTAAAAAGAGTTGTGTAATCCAGCTGCTTTGTAAACTAAAGCAATGATTGATTTATTCGCCCCTTGTTATGAACACTGGCGGCAGAATGTCACGTAATAGGGTAGAAAACGGTATGCCTTGGTTCAATAAATGCTTCAACTTTTATCGTGAATATGTCAAGAATATATGTATAGTGAGAATGCTCTTTAGTATGAATGTGATATACCATTCTAAAAATGGCATTTTAGTACTTTTTGAATAGAGATTAATAGCCCCTATACTGTCATCAATGAAATAGGCTGTGATTTGCCCAGTAAGCCCTGCTCCTTTGGTTACATGTAAACCATGACATACCTGGTAGCACTTTTGAAGGTCAAAACCAACGAGCAAGGGAATGTAAACACATATGCCACCCCCTCCTCCCTCACTATGTACTCATCGCCCTCCTTAATGTATCTACTGCTTTCCTTATCTTTCCTATCAAAACAAATCTAGAGAAGCCTGTTAGAGAAAATTGCAACACAATATTGAGATATTAGGAACCCTTGTGGTAAGCTGGAAAGAATGATCAGCTACAGTAGAAACTTGATAGTTGGACTACTGTTTGGACTGCTGGAATGTTTGGAGTTGTTTTAACGGGGATGATTGGTTGCAGGACTGTGGACTGGTGCTGTCCACTGAGGCAGAAGGCCGAGGCTGTTATCCGCTGGATGATCATGTCTTGTGTAAAAGCTGCAACGCCAAGCGAGTTCAAGCACTCACTTCGCACATGACCACCGAACTCTAACTGCCATACCAATCATTACCATTGATTACTGCTAGTATTATTTATTCCAGGTACAGTATGTCGATCCATCAGTTTACACACTTTATTAAATGATGAATATTTGATTAATGTAACTGCTAGTAACAGGGCTGGATATAGAAAATGCAGACCCCTAGGCTCCACCTGTGGAGTGGCCAACACTGGGGTGAGGACTCTTTCGAGAACATTTGAAATACAGTATAAGGTGCAAAATGGCAATTTTTTTTTGTCTGGTTAAAGTTGTATAATTATTTGTCAGTTATAAAATACTTTTTGTACCGGAACCCATATGGATGAGAACATTGAGACATTAGACATTTTTAATATCGTTAGTTTATAACTCCTGGGTTATTTTAGTTGAATATAAGCCACAAAAGTTAACATCACTTCATTACACTCAATGAACATTGGTAAGTCAGAGAGAAAAGTAACAGTCAAAATTAAGTATGTAATATGTATGAATAAATCTGTAGCCATAAATTACAAGTACTTCGAATCATGTTCTCTTCAGTCAATCTTCTGATTGGTTTTGGTCTAAGCTTCTCCTTAATGAAGGCGTTTAAGATGTTCTTGTGGTTGACTTGTCGTAGAATGTAGTGTTCTATACTAAAGGCCGCCGAAAGTTTTGCCTTCTGACATAAACTCACGCAGGTGCCGCTCCCGCTCTTTGCTCCTCGCGGTGAGATACTTCAAACATGCTGCCCCGATGCTCTGCTCCCAATGTGGCACCATCGTTAATTACATTAATTTAATTTATTAAGTCAGTGTACAATTGTAGGTTGTGTTGACTTTGATGAAATGGAGATGATACAATATTGGTGAAATGAGAGGTGAATTACAATTTAAAATGCCAGAATGGGCTTAAGCCACTGGTAAATCTGGGTGATATAATGTCTATATGCGTCTTGTAATTTTGTCTTTTCTTATTTTAATTTAGATATTGTAGTTTGAGTGGCTAACTTTATTTTGAAATTACTATATTTACTATGTTTAATATTCCATATTATGGGAAGTTAACAGGTTCTGCAATAAACTCTGCTGTTTTACATTAAGATACAAACTCATTTTAGTTTTACATTAGCACTTTGAATTTAGGTCCTTTTACAGCAGTACATTACAATTGATCTTTGATGCTCATCTTAGGTGTACAAGTTGCCACACAGGTGAATAATATTTACAGTCAATGATCAAAGTAGAACTAATACCGCATTAGGTTTAAAAACAGCTGTTTTAAAGTTTTATTGCTACAACCAGCTGATAGCTAAAGTAAAGCCGTATTTATTAACCATAAATTGTTTCAGCTTTCTTGATTGATTTTACTACGTTATTGTGACTTTTGTAAAATGGTTCAGTATACATATCAAGAACAAAGCGGGTATGATATTTATATGTATGGAAGCGTAATGGAGTTAGCCAAGAAGGCAGCTGTGATGTATTTACCATTATTTTTCCTAACAGACAAAAACAAACCATCATACTTTTGCTTCCCCTTTTAGCTTTGTGAGACTGGGAATTTACAAGTTAAAACAGAAAACTAAGGAAGACCACGATACATGAGAACAATGATCTAGATATTCATCATTATAATGAACCATTTTAACAAAAGTCACAATAACGATAAAATCAATCAGAACACAAAAGAAAACAATTTATGGGTTGATAAATATTAACTTTGTAATGCAGCTATCAGCTGATTAACAATTAAAATTGAAAACAGCTTTTGTTAAACAATGCGATATGATCTCACTGAATCAGCAAACTGCTATATTATATTTAGTGCAACTTGTACACCTAAGAGGTGAACATCAAAGATCAACTGGTAATGTACCAGTTGTAGGGACACAAAAGGTAGTATTGTGTTGAAAATTGAGTAGTTCTTAAATAACAAAATAAAATACAACTTTTTTATTCTTATAATTCTTTTGTATTTATTAGCCATTTTCATGGTATTTTAATTTGAAAATTTAAGCAGCAACCATTTTGCTTCTGTAAAGTTTTTTGAAATAATTATTTTTCTTAAATTGGCCTTGTGACATAAACACCATACCAAGTTTGATACAATCGGTCAAACCGTTCTGGAGATATATATTTTTTAAGTAAAAAAAATACAAAATGGCGACTACTGGGGTAACCTTGAAAGTTTTAGGACCCATGTTTATAGGAACATTTTTCATTGTTTTTTGCATAGGAACCACTCCACAAGAAATTTGGTGCCCTATTTTAGAATCACCCTGTATATACAACACAACTATCATATGTACAAAATACCTCATCTTTTAAAATAAATATATACAAACAAAATCAATACTATTCAGCTAAGACAGAAATTCTCAATTAAAATATAATTATATATTACCCCACAATGAATCATGATGCCGATAAAATCCCTACCTAATTATGTAAGTAGTTTCCCAAAATTCTTCCATAGAACCCTATCCTGATTTCTTTTATTGTTGACCCATACACACTTATGCCATAGAGACGTGCGAATGAATCATTGCATAATACATTGTTTTTAAAGTTTGCAAATTACAGATTTTAACATTTGTCTTAATCCTGGACATTTTACTAACTACATGATCAATGTGTTTATCCCAACTAAGGTTTTATCAATTTTTAAGAGAAATTTTGTGTGGTCTACCTGCTCTATAACTGAGTTTTCTCTCTAGTCAGACTTTTGACAGCAGTAGAATTTCATGTTTATTTAACATTCAAACTTGTCATTTGTTACATTTGGTTTGTTTGTTTCAGAATGACTTAGGATTACATGTCTGCCATTGGGGTAATCTACACGGGCTTTTGTAGTGTTTAATTTTAATTTTTAATGATCAACAAACGAACAAAAGAAGTTCCCTTTTACAATACAGTACTATTTAAGAAAACCTCTAGCCTATATTTTATTTTACTCTTTATCTGTTTATGTAAAATTGTGAACTGTGTAATCTATTATTTGTTTCTAGTATCAATTTTCTAAATGTATTTACATGTATTTGGTGTAACTTATCATTATTATATGTGTTTTATTTTATTTTTTAAATATATAACTTTATGTTACAAAGATGTGTTTTCATCCTCCAGTTTCCACCTAATTCAAAATTAAAGTATCTTTAGTTGAAGTCAAGTGTTGATTGGGAGTAAAGAGGGGTTTTGAAATCTGCCTAAAGAGGTGGTGCCTGATGTTTATAAGAAAACTTTCAACAAATGTGTTGGTGAAAATTTTAGTACATAGTCAAAATAATGATCGGTGAAATTTTAATTATGTTAAATAATAACGATTAACACAAATCAAAATACCCGCTTAACTTGTGCCCTAATAGCTTACATAACATAAATGTGTATCAAGAAGATTTTACTGTTTCAAATAATGAAATTAACACATTTAAGTTTTACTGTATTGTTGTTAAATATTAATTTATTTAAACCATTTTTATCTAAATTTCAAGTAATGGTTAGTTTTTATCTATTTAAAAGTTGATGATAGTGGTCCATTTTGATGCAAGTGAGATTGCAGCTTATCTTCAATAATGCTGACCAACTGATTAAAACTATCTTATCTGTTCAATATTCTCAACTATGCTATCTTGGCAGTGAGTCTAAAAAATGAACTAGTGTAATAGTAGTCATATTCTTGGTCACAGCATGGTCAACCTTTGAGAAGTTTAGTTTTCCAACATTTTTACTTTCCCCAAATACACTGTAGAGTATATAGAAAGTATTGTAAGTACTAAGCTACGGTAGGATTCATTTTGGTGATTGGCTAAAGAGAAAAGTTACAAGATAACTATGAAAACAGGTTTTATTATAAGTCAATACATTTGATGATTCAAGAAACTCATTAAACATAAAAGTACAATATAGAGCATCAGGTCAGTGGTACAATGTCATGTGTCATGATGTAATCTCTTTAGCTGAAGCCTGTCAAGTGCTACGAAGCTTCTTTCACCGTCCTGCAGCCGCCATTCCAGGTACAGTTTCCATTCTACATCTCTTCTCAGTATACTTTGAGTATCAGACAAATTAAAGTTAAATTCTATAAGACTTATATTTTGAGGTGTGGAAGGATGATTTTACAGATATTAAAATTAATATAATAGCAAGGAGTCAATTGTCAGTTCTCTTATCAATAGTTGTGTTAAGTTACTAAACTAAAGTAAAAACTAAGCAGTATTGTTACTACAACAAATTTTTAACTCCATGTTTTAATGAAAGTTTTAAAAAGTCATTCAGTATTCCAAGAATGTAGAATCTGAAAACTAGTGATAGCAGGGGAATGTCATAAACTTTCCTATAGAAGTAGGTAAAAAAGTATTGCGTTAAAACTTGCAGAAACAGATAATACCTAAATCCAGCAAATGTTTTTACTGTTGAACAATTACTCCTGTAGTAACCTGTGTGTGTGGACACACCTGTCTTATCATATCGCTTGTCTTTCCAGGAGTTTGGCTTAATAAGGGAGGACTATTTTATTCTCTTTGCTTGTCTTCTTCTCGCTAATAAGCGCTGTGCACTCTTCTTGTCATTTTGCTCGCCATTAGTGACACTTTGCTCGCTACGCCCAACTCTCACTTTGTTTGGCTTTCTATAATTTCACTCCTGTTGTGTTACTTCAATTTCTTACACTTTTTATTTATATATTTTCATTTTATTATTTATATTTATTATTATTTTTTAATAATGTGTAATATTTAATAAAATGATATTTTTAAAACATGCCCACTTTTAGATCAAACCCACACCGTCTTTGTTTGTTTGAAAAACTACCCTCTCAGGCTGGTAATAAATTGTTCCAAGCACTTTCAGAGGAAATCAAATTATTAACGACCTCAAAAAGTCTCAAAAACTACTTTAAGCTTAGGGTCTAACGAGCATAGATCTCTCATCTGTCTTAATAAAAATATACCAGAAGACATCTTTCTACAAATACGAGTATGGTCGATCTGGCTGACCCAGCAAAAGGTTTTATCAATATACAGCCCTAAAAACCTTGTGCTATCGACTTCATTAATAATGTGTTCTCCTAATGAAACCAAGGCATTGTCGTTATTAATCCAGTGGTTCAAATTAAAATTTATGCAGGTGGTTTTATTCAGATTTGTTTTAAGGTTTAAATGTTCAAAATACTGGAGACATGCATTAAAATTTTCATTACTGGACATTTTGAGTTATTCAATTGTTCGGTTGCTGAAATTCAAAGTGGTATCATCAGCATAGTGAATGATTCCTATGGAACTGTCTACAGTATTTTTACAACTATTGATGTACAAATTAAAAAGTATGGGTCCAAGGGTGGAACCTTGAGGAAAACCAAATTTTAATTGCACTGGGTAGGATATATTGAATTATTGATAGACACTATCTGTTTTCTATTGGATAAATAGCTTTCTATCCAGTTAAAGGAAAGTCCCCTAACTCCCAGATCATTTAAAATTTGTATTAAAAATTTATGATGAACACAATCAAAGCCTTTGGATAAATCTAAAAAAATACTCATGGTTTTCATTTGGTTGTCGAGGCTTTTAATGTTTTCATTTATCTTTAACATTATTTCTGATAAGTCAAAGATAACACTTTCATAACTTTTAAATAGCTTTTACAGTTTACTTAAAGTTTCCTAGTTATCCAACAGTTTTGATTATCCCCCCCTTCTAGCTTGTTTATGCGGATAAGCGGGCTTCGACTGAATGTATATTGAATTCTTTATACTATTCTATAATTAGGCTATTTCAGTAGATAATTATGTATTGGGATGGTTTTTTTAATTTTATAGTATAAGTAGTATTCTTGTTGTTGGCTTTATCAATTGTAGTCACTGTTATTTATCCATCCATTTGATACTGATGTATCATTACTGATTTAGGCAGTTCTTAGAGTCAACATAGTTTTATATTGTTATCCAACTTAAAAAATAAAAACTCTTAGGTTTTATAGTTAGATGGTTTAAAATATTTATGTCTCATTAAGTATGAATCGAACACTTTCCAGCAAGGTACATTCTCAACTTTAAAAATATCTATTTTGAAGACTTTTTAACAGCATCACAAAGCCCTTACTGGTTAAACAAAGCACCAATCCTGAGCAAGCCTGGGCCTTGGTTTATCTCCTCACCCATTAGCTAGAGTTTCTAAATAACAATGATCTTTTGTAAAGAAATGATCATAGAAATGTCACTTGCATTTTATAGTGTCTCATACAAATGGAACACTTTTAGAACTATAACTGTCTGAAACCAGACACTTGTGTCTCATACAAATGGAACACTTGTTTGAAACACCCTAGTGGCTGCTGATAAAAAATTGAGTTAAGTGCAAATGGAGTGAGCTATAGGAGATGGGGTTAGACAGGGGTGGTCTCTGTATATGGTGAGGGGAGGGTGGTCCAGCTGGGATGCTGGATCAATACATCTCATTCTCTCACTATCACTTCACTACTCACTCAGTAAACACACTGGCTGGCTGCTAGCTGCACACGCCACTCCTTTGTCAGAGGTAGGCCCTTACTAGGCGTACAAACTATTTTTTTGAACAGGGAAAATTTTTATAGATTTGACATATTTCTGTATTAGAATTGTTTGAGCTAGCTTAAATATCAAAATATGTATGGAAGTTGCGTTGTAATTAATTATTTACTCTTTTATTTTTAGCCTTTTAACAGTCATAAAGTTGTAACGTAAACTGCACAAAACTTGGCAAATAAATTTATAACAGGAGGGACTTATAAAAGAGTGGTTAAAACTATTGATGTACAAATTAAAAGTATGGGTCCAAGGGTGGAACCTTGAGGAAAACCAAATTTTAATTGCACTGGGTAGGATATATTGAATTATTGATAGACACTATCTGTTTTCTATTGGATAAATAGCTTTCTATCCAGTTAAAGGAAAGTCCCCTAACTCCCAGATCATTTAAAATTTGTATTAAAATTTATGATGAACACAATCAAAGCCTTTGGATAAATCTAAAAAAATACTCATGGTTTTCATTTGGTTGTCGAGGCTTTTAATGTTTTCATTTATCTTTAACATTATTTCTGATAAGTCAAAGATAACACTTTCATAACTTTTTAAATAGCTTTTACAGTTTACTTAAAGTTTCCTAGTTATCCAACAGTTTTGATTATCCACCCTTCTACCAGCTTGTTTATGCCGGATAAGCGAGGCTCGACTGTATGTATATTGAATTCTTTATACTATTCTATAATTAGGCTATTTCAGTAGATAATTATGTATTGGGATGGTTTTTATTTAATTTTATAGTATAAGTAGTATTCTTGTTGTTGGCTTTATCAATTGTAGTCACTGTTATTAATTATCCATCCATTTGATACTGATGTATCATTACTGATTTAGGCAGTTCTTAGAGTCAACATAGTTTTATATTGTTATCCAACTTAAAAAATAAAAACTCTTAGGTTTTATAGTTAGATGGTTTAAAATATTTATGTCTCATTAAGTATGAATCCGAACACTTTCCAGCAAGGTACATTCTCAACTTTAAAAATATCTATTTTGAAGACTTTTTAACAGCATCACAAAGCCCTTACTGGTTAAACAAAGCACCAATCCTGAGCAAGCCTGGGCCTTGGTTTTATCCTCACTCCATTAGCTAGAGTTTCTAAATAACCCAATGATCTTTTGTAAAGAAATGATCATAGAAATGTACTTGCATTTTATAGTGTCTCATACAAATGGAACACTTGTTTGAAACCAACACCCTAGTGGCTGCTGATAAAAAATTGAGTTAAGTGCAAATGGAAGTGAGCTATAGGAGATGGGGTTAGACAGGGGGTGGTCTCTGTATATGGTGAGGGGAGGGTGGTCCAGCTGGGATGCTGGATCAATACATCTCATTCTCTCACTATCACTTCACTACTCACTCAGTAAACACACTGGCTGGCTGCTAGCTGCACACGCCACTCCTTTGTCAGAGGTAGGCCCTTACTAGGCGTACAAACTATTTTTTTGAACAGGGAAAATTTTCATAGATTTGACATATTTCTGTATTAGTATTGTTTGAGCTAGCTTAAATATCAAAATATGTATGAAGTTGCGTTGTAATTAATTATTTACTCTTTTATTTTTTAGCCTTTTAACAGTCATAAAGTTGTAACGTAAACTGCACAAAACTTGGCAAATAAATTTATAACAGGAGGGACTTATAAAAGAGTGGTTAAAACTATTACTTTTACTAAATAAGGTAAATATGAGATAGTATACGTTAACTTAATATGTATCTGCAGTTCCAAGAATGAATTAATACAACATCTGGTTGAACAATTTCCAAACCAAGTTAGGTTTACAAAAATGTTTATTGTTTTTACCATGTTTAAAGTAGGTTAAAGTAATTTCAAATTCTTTCATAGTTTCCAAATTTTTGTAATGTTAAAGTAATTGGTTAAAAAACCCTTTTAAATAAAAACCTTTGAAAACATTTATCGAGGCTATTTCTAAGTAACTAGTGGAAATTGTAACTAATAAACACGTTATTTTATTAAAACATAAAAACTGTCATTCAATTTGAAATTAATTTTTAAATACTAGTATATTTTGTTCTGCCTTTTTCTACTGAAAACAAACAAAACCGTTTTTAGCAATGGATAAAAGTGAATGTCGGTATGTTAATTGTTATTTTTATTGTTTATAACCTAAACATTAAATTAGTATTAAGATAAAAACATAATAAATAAATATGTAGGATTAAAAATATATATATATACCTATAAAACTGAATTTTTATTTTTAAATAAAATGAGTAGATTATTTTAGACTGTACCTGTCAAGTTTTGAAAAGTAAACATTTTTTTAAGCGATTAAACTAGTTGTAGTTCCCACCTGTTAGTTAAGTGGCTAATTCAAATTATGTTTAATCTTGTGACTGTCCAAAAACTATAGTACTGTACCAATAATTGTTATTAATTAGATTGATATAAAACAGCAATGAATTCAACAAATTCATAGTTAGTAGCTGGTATTTAAATTTATACAGTATGTACAATATAAAATCACCGTACTTTAAAAAAAAAAACTAAATAAAAAAATTACTAGAAATTAAACTATTAAAAAAATAAACTTTAAACTGATTATTTTTTAATTTTTGGATACAGAGTTATATAGAATAAGGAGTGGGTTAACCAAGGACCAAGAGTGTTTTATCAAGACTCATAGATTTAACTGCTATTATAATACATTTAATTAAGTAAACAGTTTAAAAATATATTATAGGAAGATGGGTGAGGGGGGAGCTGGTCAGCAAATAGCTCAGGCAGGCTGGGCCCTGGCCACAGTTCAAGACGGTCTTTTGTTGAAACCAGTGAAACTACCTCAGTCTAATGTTGGCTTCAATCACAATCATTGACATGACGTCGGTACATTTCTACTCAGATCCAAATCTGCAGCAACTGTCGTACTTTAAGTTTTGGTATATTGGTCGTACTTTGTATGGTGATTTTCAAATTAGATGATACTGTCCACTGTTTCAACTTACAATATACTGATTTAATTGTATTTTAGGTGCATAATCAAATACAAACAGATCAAGTCTATTTAAGGCATCAAACCTTTCTCAGTTGAAGAAAAAGAAACTTATTTTACGTAAGTACAATATGTTACAGTTAGTTCTTATTTAATACTGAACTATTGCCAACATTTTTAGTATGTATTTGATTTATTATTAATTATATTTAAACTCATAAAAGATATTAGTAAAGACCTTAAAAACTATGTTCCACTTTGTTATTGGAGTTCCAAGATTTCTCATAGAATATGGTAAAAACCAAAGTGCTGGAAGTCTTGTATTTAAAACACATCTGTATTTTATCTATGAGTCTGTACATACAATTTTAAATATCACCTTAAAATTAAAAAAATAATTTAGTACTGAACTACTTGATGAATTGAATATGTCTTTATTCAGGCAAAGTTAGGACTAGCAAGTCCTTTCTAACACTTGACCTATATACAAATAACCAAAATTGTTACAAAAATGTTAACTTTTATTTCTAACTTAAATAGATGAACATCTTTGGATTAAAATAAACCACTACTGTATATTTAAATAATACAATAATGATACTGTTATTGTAAAATAAATTAGCCTAATTTCTATTTTAATTTAACTAGTAATGTATTTGGAGAGAGAGAGAGAGAGAGATTTATTACAGAATCGTTAAGATTTGAATTTGTGTCAAAGTACAAAATATATAAAACTATCACAAACAATATAACAACTAGAAGTCATTTAACAAAAATATAAGATAATTTCTCTACTATCACTCATGCAATTAAACTGATGAATGATATTCTTTGTTTGGGATTTATTTAAATAACGGTAGACTTTCACAGTTTGAAAGATAACTTTGAACATGTGATTCCAAAATATTATGAACTTTTGCTCACTAAGATGATTGACAGTTTCCCTAATAATTAAAAAAGTTGTAATACAATCATATTAACCAAACGAAAGTCATATCTCTAATGTAAACCTACCTTACCAATGTTGTTTGTGTTATCTTATCTATTGATTGGTTGTAGATTGAAAGGGTATGCAGGGATGTTGGATCCGAGGGGTGATCTATTGTGCCCTGTGGTATCTGAGTATATTCTGTGGCTTTCTGGTCCTGTGTTGTCCTCTTCTGCCATTGCTCTTCTTCAAACACCAACTCTACCGTCAATACATTGATACCATCTTTGCAATATGGGAAATGTACCCAGTTGTAAGTATAAGTGTGAATGTTTAAAAATCAAAACTAGATTCAATACTGTATATCATTTAAAATTTACAAGCTTCTGAACTTCCTTAATTTGAAGAACAAAACATGAAAGGAAATTAAAAGATTTGGTTCAGAAAACTATTAGAATAAGATTTTATCCAATCCCTACAAACTATTCAAACTGTGACTTTCTTGACCAAACAGTCTCCTCTTCATTCAATAAACCTGAGTTTTTTAACACATCTACTCTTGAGATTTGACAATAATAACTCAAGAGAATTAAAACTCACCATTTCAGTCAGACTAGGTCGCACACTAGTTGGGACAAAACATTAACAGCTGTATTATCTAAACTTAGTTCAAAAAATAAGACAAAGAAATCTGTCACAACAAGTGCAATAATAAACATATGATAGACAACATGTGATAGTATGTGACAGTAAATGCATTCTATTGTGACCAGGTGCTCATGGAGTTATTGTTTGGGACAAAGATCATTATTACTGGGGACAAAGTGCGTACTTCAGACTGCAGTCTTCTCGTGATGAATCATCGGACACGACTGGATTGGAACTTCCTCTGGGCTGCCATGTACTACGCTGCTGAGCCACGGAACCACCGCATGAAGTTTGTACTTAAGGCACCAATTCGACATGCTCCTGGCCCAGGTACAGAATTAGTACTTAAATTATTTACTATAATGCAATTTTTTGAGTTATATTTCAAGTAAAAATGTTGAGGCAATCGGTAAAGAATAATTGGATGTGTAAGTTTTGATTCTTTTTGTATTACTTTTTGAAGTTTTTAACTTAGTAACAGTCAATTTATAATATAATTGACAGATCTAGTCCAATCAAGTCCAGTTTTGGTACAAATTGGTTTTAGGTTGGTCCATACATTGGGTCGTTTTATACACCAGTTCTTTTTTTGTATGTATGAATAACCAGTAGTAGAGCAATTCTGAGATAAATGTTGTTCAGCCGAGGAAGATCCCAGACTTAACAATGAAACATGGTTGAAAGTAATAACCTCAAAATCTTTTTCTATGCTACACTGAGAAAATATGATCTAAGCACCAAGCAGTTAATCTAGAACAAAATCTAGTAATCTAGAACTCAAAAACCTGAGCACTTTTGAGGACAAGCACTTTTTATCTGATTTATTATTAATTATATTTAAACTCATAAAAGATATTAGTAAAGACCTTAAAAACTATGTTCCACTTTGTTATTGGAGTTCCAAGATTTCTCATAGAATATGGTAAAAACCAAAGTGCTGGAAGTCTTGTATTTAAAACACATCTGTATTTTATCTATGAGTCTGTACATACAATTTTAAATATCACCTTAAAATTAAAAACTATAATTTAGTACTGAACTACTTGATGAATTGAATATGTCTTTATTCAGGCAAAGTTAGGACTAGCAAGTCCTTTCTAACACTTAACCTATATACAAATAACCAAAATTGTTACAAAAATGTTAACTTTTATTTCTAACTTAAATAGATGAACATCTTTGGATTAAAATAAACCACTACTGTATATTTAAATAATACAATAATGATACTGTTATTGTAAAATAAATTAGCCTAATTTCTATTTTAATTTAACTAGTAATGTATTTGAGAGAGAGAGAGAGAGAGAACATCTTTATTACAGAATCGTTAAGATTTGAATTTGTGTCAAAGTACAAAATATATAAAACTATCACAAACAATATAACAACTAGAAGTCATTTAACAAAATATAAGATATTTCTCTACTATCACTCATGCAATTAAACTGATGAATGATATTCTTTGTTTGGGATTTATTTAAATAACGGTAGACTTTCACAGTTTGAAAGATAACTTTGAACATGTGATTCCAAAATATTATGAACTTTTGCTCACTAAGATGATTGACAGTTTCCCTAATCATTAAAAAAAGTTGTAATACAATCATATTAACCAAACGAAAGTCATATCTCTAATGTAAACCTACCGTACCAATGTTGTTTGTGTTATCTTATCTATTGATTGGTTGTAGATTGAAAGGGTATGCAGGGATGTTGGATCCGAGGGGTGATCTATTGTGCCCTGTGGTATCTGAGTATATTCTGTGGCTTTCTGGTCCTGTGTTGTCCTCTTCTGCCATTGCTCTTCTTCAAACACCAACTCTACCGTCAATACATTGATACCATCTTTGCAATATGGGAAATGTACCCAGTTGTAAGTATAAGTGTGAATGTTCAAAAATCAAAACTAGATTCAATACTGTATATCATTTAAAATTTACAAGCTTCTGAACTTTCTAATTTGAAGACCAAAACATGAAAGGAAATTAAAAGATTTGGTTCAGAAAACTATTAGAATAAGATTTTATCCAATCCCTACAAACTATTCAAACTGTGAATAGTTTCTTGACCAAACAGTCTCCTCTTCATTCAATAAACCTGAGTTTTTAACACATCTACTCTTGAGATTTGACAATAATAACTCAAGAGAATTAAAACTCACCATTTCAGTCAGACTAGGTCGCACACTGGTTGGGACAAACATTAACAGCTGGTATTATCTTAAACTTAAATAAATAAGAACAAAGAAATCTGTCACAAGAAACAAGTCAGACAATAAGTAAACAAAAAATTAACAGCTGTAACAACTTAGTTCAAAAAATAAGACAAAGAAATCTGTCACAACAAGTGACAATAAACATATGATAGACAACATGTAATAGTATGTGACAGTAAATGCATTCTATTGTGTGCTCATGGAGTTATTGTTTGGGACAAAGATCATTATTACTGGGGACAAAGTGCGTACTTCAGACTGCAGTCTTCGTGATGAATCATCGGACACGATTGGATTGGAACTTCCTCTGGCTGCCATGTACTAGCTGCTGAGCCACGGAACCACCAATGAAGTTTGTACTTAAGGCACCAATTCGACATGCTCCTGGCCCAGGTACAGAATTAGTACTTAAATTATTTACTATAATGCAATTTTTTGAGTTATATTTCAAGTAAAAATGTTGAGGCAATCGGTAAAGAATAATTGGATGTGCACTCGTAAGTTTTGATTCTTTTTGTATTACTTTTTGAAGTTTTTAACTTAGTAACAGTCAATTTATAATATAATTGACAGATCTAGTCCAATCAAGTTTTATCCAGTTTTTGGTACAAATTGGTTTTTAGGTTGGTCCATACATTTGGTCGTTTCATACACCAGTTCTTTTTTGTATGTATGAATAACCAGTAGTAGAGCAATTCTGAGATAAATGTTGTTCAGCCGAGGAAGATCCCAGACTTAACAATGAAACATGGTTGAAAGTAATAACCTCAAAATCTTTTTCTATGCTGCACTGAGAAAATATGATCTAAGCACCAAGCAGTTAATCTAGAACAAAATCTAGTAATCTAGAACTCAAAAACTTCTGAGCACTTTTGAGGACAAGCACTTTTTTATCTGATTTTTTATTGACATTTTTCTTAGAAAATGGTTATGTTGGAGTTCATACAGTGGCACCTCCAGAGCAACTCTTTGGAGCTCACATGGTTTAACGGGAGACCTGGGGGGTATGTAAAACCTCCAGCAAAAGTGGGTGGAGGGGTTCAAAAGTCCTCTCCTAGAAAAGTTAACAATTTTTGACTTCAAATATGCGTTTTTATGCAAATTCCAAATCAAATTGTTAGGTTTTAGACAATAAAAATTAATTAATTCATTAATTGATCATTTTAACATGTAAACGTATTGAATGAAATAAATCTATAGCAGTGTCAAGTAAAAGCTAAATCATAAAAGTAGTTCATCTACTAATTCCCCCCTCTAGAAGCTGCCACTGGTTTATTACTACAATACAGAATGTAGATTGGAAACACTACTTACAGTAATTTGTTTTCACTAATGGGTTGCTTGGGAAAGCATGAGGTTGTTAAGACATTCAAAAAGTTGGCATAATTGACTTGATTGTGACAATGTTTAGGTTGGGTGATGCAGATGGCAGGGTTCCTCTATATTCACCGGCAGTGGGAGACGGATCAGAAACTGCTGGCTAACATTCTCGACTACTTGAGTGACATTAAGTACACATATCAGGTAACTATGATGTTTTAGTTTAAGTGAATAAGATGGAAGTGGAATTTGTTAAAATGAAGAAAACTATAATTCCTCACACTCACCGGACTTGTTATTTTTTGTCAAATTAGGATAACCAATTATCCACCAGTGAATCAATTGAAATCAAAGAGAAATTATGTTGTTCTAAAAGAGATATAAGATTCCTTCAATAACTGAAGGGAGATAGTTCCATAACAATCTGTTGTTTTCACACATTAATAAATTAGTGTATTTTGTATACAGGCATTTTGTAAACATTATTTGATTTACAATAAGAACTATCTATTTACAGGTGTTGATATTTCCGGAGGGAACTGATCTCAATGAAAGAAGTTTGAAACGGAGCAACGAATTTGCTGACTCTCATCACCTAGAACGCTACACTAAAGTGTTGCATCCAAAGACGACTGGGTTTATTTTTCTTGCAAATAAAATGAAAGAAAGTAAGTTTATTGAGAACTCCAGCAATTACCAACTATTTTTCTTAAATTATGAAATAAATAAACAATAAACATGATACAGACTCACAATTCCCAAGTTTCCCTTTAAAGCAACAATTTTAGATTTGTTTTTTGCAAATGACAATGAACTAAGATAGATAAGAAACTACTTATATGGTTGATTTTGCAGTAACCTTAAACAATTTTCAATCCAACAACCATTTTAGTCCAAAAGGGAATCTCGACGTTGGTTAACAAAAAATAAAAGCCAAATTATGTTAATTGTTTTTTTAGAGAATTTTTTGAGGAAACTAGAACTTATAAACAAATTAAAAGGTATTTGTTGAGAATACAAAGACCAATTGGTTTATTTTATCCTAATTTTGTGTTGCTTTAAAGAAAATAACAATTTATTTGTCAATATACAAATTGTACTTTGTGTTGACAAAAGAAAAGGAAAAAAATACAAAGTCAATTGATTGAATTATTTTACATGGACCTTTAATGGAATTTGAATTTTTTAGACAACAGTCTTTAGTTGTTCAGCTAGATTTGATCAAGTTTCCCGTAAAGAGCAAATCTGTGTAATTCAAATTTTAATGAACACATAAAAATAAGTATAGAAATAACATAAGCAAATTACAGTTTTTTTGATAACACCTAAATTTAAGAAGAATTTATTCATTTAATGTTTTATGGCTTGGATTGGACTACTTCTTAAAATTGAGTTTTCTTGCCTTCCTCTACAAATAAACTGTATTTAAGGATAATTTAATACCTCTCTGTGATGAAATCCTATATATACTGGGTGGATAGTTTGACACTCTTAGGTCCACAATTAGTTGAGTTATAGAGTTTCACTATACTTATTTTTATAAGCATGTGAAAGTAACTTGAAAGACTTAATCAAACTCTTCATGAGATCAGTCCATTACTCAGCTGGAAGCAAAAGCATGTAATGTGAAGCAAAAGGAAAAATGTTTTGAAATGTGATACTTGGATTAAAATTCTTTTTAAGTAATGTACATCTGCACAGACAGGCAGCTTGATGCAGTCTATGACCTGAGTGTGGGATATCCAGGAGCACTGCCTCAGTCTGAGATGGATGTTTTACGAGGAATATTTCCTGAAGAAGTTCACTTCCATATTAAAAGGTTGGTTTTATTTTGATTACAAAGTATATTAAAACATTGCCTGTTAAAAAAAGAAAACGATTTATTTTTTACTTATTCTCAAGTATGTTATACAATTGTACTTTTTTTAAATATATCATGATAAATAGCGAAGTAGGCACCAAGGGCTACCAAAATACTAGCACATTTCTTGTAAAGTAGCAATTGTTTAATCTAGAAATGCCCTTCACATAAAAAAATAACACAAATCAAGGCCTTGTTACAAGATATATATGTCAACTGCTTAGGAGGCAAGGTAATTAGTTGCACTCAGGGCCTCTAAAGTAATTTAATTCAAACCATGTCCATTTAAAAAAATGAAAAATGTGTCCAGGTATCCAACCAGTGAGTTGCCGACAAGTGATGCTGGGCTGAAAGAGTGGGTTAACGACCTTTGGCAGCAGAAGGAGCAGAGTCTTGTGGACTTCTACTTCCATCGGAGCTTCACACCACAGCTGAATGTGAATAACGACCACACAGCTGTCAAACCAGTCATCAGCAATCCTCTGCTGCTGGCCTTGCTCTTCTGGTCAGCACTCATTATCATCACACTTCATCTTCTGATGACATCAGTTTACATGCAAGTTTGGTCCCTCATCCACTGCTCTCTGTTCCTCATTCTCTCATTCACTAGCGAGGGAATCCATCAGTTAGAGGCCTCTTGGTTCAAAACCCCGTCTCCTCACCATGACAAACAATAATTCCTCATTCGCTAGCAAAGGTATTTATCAGTTGGAGGCCCCTTGGTTCCAAACCCCGTCTCCTCACCATCACAAACAATAATTCCTCGCTAGCAAGGGTATTCATCAGTTGGAGGCCTTGGTTCCAAACCCCGTCTCCTCACCATGACAAACAATAATTCCTCGCTAACAAGGGTATTCATCAGTTGGAGGCCTCTTGGTTCAAAACCCCGTCTCCTCACCATGACAAACAATAATTCCTCATTCACTAGCAGAGGAATTAAAACGTTGGAGGCTTCTTGGTTCGAAACCCTTTTTCCTTAAGTAAACAGTAATGTCTCATTTGATAGTGAAGGAAACTATTGGTAGGAGGCCTCTCGATTTAAAGCCCCCTCTTCTCTCCATGACAAGCAGTAATTCCTCATTTACTAGCAAGGGAATTCATCAGTTTGAGGCCTCTTGGTTCAGAACCCCGTCTCTTATAGTAAACTATAATTCCTCATTTGATAGGAAAAGAATCTATTGGTTGGAGGCCCCTTGGTTCAAAACCCAGTCTCCTTACCATGATAAAACAATAATTCCTCATTTGCTAGCAAAGGAATCCATTAGATGGAGGTATCTTGATTCAAAACACCGTCTCTCTGCTATGACAAACAATGATGACTGAATAGGGAATCTATTAGTAGGCCTCTCGGTTCCAAACCAAGTCTTCTTCCCTTATAAACAATGATCCTCTTTCTGTGTTCACTGGCAACGTACTACATTAGAGATCTTATCATAAATTAATAATATATCTTTTATACTTAAAATATATTTCTTCATAGATTTTATATTCTTCTAAATGTGTTCACACTTTGATTAAGATTCTGTTATTTTTATAACATATACAACCAAAGTAACCTGAAAGTATATTTTCTGTTATAACGGTTACTTATTTTCAGATGATTAAAACAATACATCCAGCAAGGTATGAAATATTTGAGAAAAGAATCTATCCATTGACCAAATATGTTGTGATTTCTACTAGTCAAATGTTTATAGTGTGTAATTTAGTTATAAGTGTAAAAGCTGAAATATAATGTATTAAAATGCTGACAACAATTTTTGTTTGATTACACACCGAAACAAATGTCTTCAATCTTTAGCTTGATTTTATCAATGACAAAGGAGGTGTCATTGCACTGCCATTTTGTACATTCAAAATAGTTATAAGGACAGTGAGTCTTCACACCAGGGCTATTTTTCCCTAGCATAAAAAATGCTGGATACCCTCTGTTTCACAGGTTTCCAAGCAGCCTACTCCTTAGGCAAAGAATGAAGAGATATTTAAAAACCCTAATGTAATAGAGACAACTTCACTACTCACAGAAGAGTCTCACTTATCTCTCCTTCCCTTATCCGACATTCTGTAATGTTTATCATCCAACCAAGGCCAAAACTATGTAAAATGTCAAAATAAAATCTCTTGTTTGCTTGCACGGTGAATTTTGTGTTACATGTGTTTTGTTTGTTCATATATTTTCATCTGTTTTAATAGTCGAATGTTTCTATTTAAGAGGAGATAGCACTAGTATGATGACCTATTTAAAACTTAAATGGTTTTTCTTAAGGTTTCTCTGTTATCCAACATTTTTAGTTACCAGCCCTTCTGCTGTCCCTTTTATGACAAATAATTGAGACTCTTCTGTATTTACAAACTGATAGCCTTGAATACATAACTGTAAAACACAAATTGATATTTAAACCTTCATCATTACACATCATGATTCTACGAATGACTGTCCTGCCTCTTTAACAATTTCAGAGAGAGAATTTTTTGATTGAAAACTAAAAATAATAATTACACACAGTTGAAGTGTCTTTAATATCCAGGTTTTGACTTCTAGGAAAACAAGGGTTTCTTACTTTTAATACAAATATATAACTTTATTCAAATGAATAACAACTTACCCAATTCGGGTTTGCTTAAAACAAAGTAATATGAAAAACAATAACAATATAAATAACTGTAAATTTAGATTTGATTTGGGTTATACAGTTGATTTCTAAAAATATATTTTGAATATTTTAGAGCTGTTCTTACAACTTCTTCTGTTGTAGACTTTGGAATTTTGAATTTGGAAAAAATGTTGTTTGTAAATCTGGGTATTGTTCCTCTTGCGCCAATCATTAGACCGAAAATTTCAATTTGTTTAAGGTTATATTTAGTTTGGTAGAATTTAGATGATTCTGAACAACAAACAGGAGTATTGTGATAAATTTTGCTTCTACACCATCTCAAAATTCATATGAATTCAAATTTCCCAATCAGTTTTATCTAGGCCTAGGTACAAATGAAATTGAACTAAAGTTAATATTTAAATCAAAGCATTATCCTTCTCCCAATTTGTATCACATTTTTGGAAAAATTACATCTGAGGGTACCCAAAAATACGGAATTCATCATAAAATCTCTTGTTTGCTTGCACGGTGAATTTTGTGTTACATGTGTTTTGTTTGTTCATATATTTTCATCTGTTTTAATAGTCGAATGTTTCTATTTAAGAGGAGATAGCACTAGTATGATGACCTATTTAAAACTTAAATGGTTTTTCTTAAGGTTTCTCTGTTATCCAACATTTTTAGTTACCAGCCCTTCTGCTGTCCCTTTTATGACAAATAATTGAGACTCTTCTGTATTTACAAACTGATAGCCTTGAATACATAACTGTAAAACACAAATTGATATTTAAACCTTCATCATTACATCATCATGATTCTGAATGACTGTCCTGCCTCTTTAACAATTTCAGAGAGAGAGTTTTTTGATTGAAAACTAAAAATAATAATTACACACAGTTGAAGTGTCTTTAATATCCAGGTTTTGACTGGGAAAACAAGGGTTTCTTACTTTTAATACAAATATATAACTTTATTCAAATGAATAACAACTTACCCAATTGGGTTTGCTTAAAACAAAGTAATATGAAAAACAATAACAATATAAATAACTGTAAATTTAGATTTGATTTGGGTTATACAGTTGATTTCTAAAAATATATTTTGAATATTTTAGAGCTGTTCTTACAACTTCTTCTGTTGTAGACTTTGGAATTTTGAATTTGGAAAAATGTTGTTTGTAAATCTGGGTATTGTTCCTCTTGCCAATCATTGGACCGAAAATTTCAATTTGTTTAAGGTTATATTTAGTTTGGTAGAATTTAGATGATTCTGAACAACAAACAGAATATTGTGATAAATTTTGCTTCCATCTCTCAAAATTCATATGAATTCAAATTTCCAATCAGTTTTATCTAGGCCTAGGTACAAATGAAATTGAACTAAAGTTAATATTTAAATCAAAGCATTATCCTTCTCCCAATTTGTATCACATTTTTGGAAAAATTACATACGGTACCAAAAATAGCGAAATTCCATCATAAAACCCGTATTTTATTATTTTTTTACAAATTTGCATGTATACTTTCAGTATACTCTCCATTTAGTGTAATGCATTTGTCCATTCGATGCTACCATAAGCACCCCTCATACCTCTTAGGTAAATGTGCAGCTCCATCCTCGTTTGCCTTTTCACACCTTCATTTACGTCATAACGGTGATATTTTATGTAATTTTTTAGTTTGAGGAACATAAAATTCGCATGGAGCAAGATTTGGTGAGTATGGGTAGTGGGGAAGGGTGGTCATGCTGGTATTGGCCAAAAACTAGCACACTGAGATGGCTACTAGGTAGGCGCATTGTCATGATGAAAGCCAATCTCCATATCTCATACAATGTAGGTCTGGAGTGTGCTGAAATTCACTAAACTCAATTTCACACACTACGGACAGTAAAGAAGCATTCTCAATGGTATTCGACGGTCTTTTTGCTATATTAACGGTTTCTGAACAATTTCTGAATTTCACCAGTCAAGGTTTGAAGGTCGTCCAGGACAAGGCTTGTCTTCAATCGACAGGGTGACAAACATCGTATTTGTGAGCTTTTTTAATAATTGCAACCATTTCTGATGTGCTTACCGGATAAAGCAAAACTTCACTGCTGAACTTTGTTAATTTAATTAGCCTACACCATCAAAACAAAGCGAGGCAGAACAAAAACTTTTTTTGAAAATAAGCTTTCAGCTCCTCTTCACGACCTCTCAGACTAAATAAATAAATAAATATTTTATTGCTTATGGACATTTACAATAAATGTATACTTAATGATCAATCTGTGTATCTAAAATTTTCCTTTCATTTAACATCAAAATCCCATTCAAACATACAGTTTACACTCACTCTCCCACATTGAATGCCCTCTAGCCCCTAATAGGTTAATAATCATACGGTCTCCCAATTGAATGCCATAAACTTCGTCTGTATCATAAAATGCGAAATAAAATTGTTTTTAGGCGAGATTTAAGCGCCTTAGGCTCAGGGCATGTTTGAGCAATTTGGTAGTCTGTTGGCAGAAATGAACTCCTGCCTGGGAAAGCAAGCGGTCATGAACTACCGTTCTGTGTCTCCCAGTTCGGTAGTTAATCCCTGCCTCTAGTTTCATGGGAGTAATGCGTCTGTACCTCTTATAAGGTATTACTGATTTGAAAAGAACCGCGTCTCCAAAATGTAGAGGCAAGGTAGAGTCAACAGTTTTAGGGTTTTAAATGCCTCAGCTGACCATAGTGAGTGTTCTGAACTCAGGAAGAGTTAGCGTTTCATCCCTAATGGCCAAAATGTAAATAAATACCTGCGCCATCGACGATTCCGATACTTTTGGGTACCTAAGTATTCTTGTGGTCAGCAAGACCCAGACCGGGACCATAAAATAAGCACCAATCTGACCCCTTTTACGTTTTGAGAATTTTTACAAGACTTTATAAACATATGTATATATGTGTATCTACAGATCGCATTTTATGTCCGATTTTCATGAAATTTGGTACAAATGTTTTTTTGGTAAATATCTTGGTCAAGTTCATTAGCCAGCAAAATTGGGCTATCGGAAGTACCTTTAGGGAGAGGGGAGTTTTGGTCAAAAAATTAGTTTAATTATCTAAAAACAGAAAATTTCATCTGATTTTGATAATATACATTGTTCTGTGCTTGTTATAGTACAGAAAGATTTGGTTTGTTTATATTGTCATATGGTTTGTTTATGTTAGATCTTTAAAACTATATGTTTTGATATTGTTGTGATTCATTTCAATGTTTTGTTTCTATTATTACAGTCCATTTCAACCAGTAAACACCGCTTTCTCCTTTCCTTTTTAAGTTTTACAAGTTTAATATTATAACAATATTTCACCTTTTACCGCTGTTAATAGCAAGAACATACATCAATATAGCAAAAATTATGAAAATTCATGGAGTCGTTTCAAAATAGCGGCCCCCATGATTGTGTAATGATTTTCGCAATAACAGCGTTATGAGTAGTCCGATTTCAATAAAATTTTAAATAAGTTTTTACCTTCACAATAAGCAATAAAACTTGCAGTAAAAGAAAATGTAAGGCTCAGACAGAAGTGAGGCTGTGAGCGTAGCTCCGTGATAATGGACCAGGTAAGTCTTAGGCCAAAGGTCGAAGCGAGGCTGCGAGTGGAGCGAACAGCCTTGTAGCGGTTGTGGTCACACAGCAGGCCAGGCTGAGGGCCCAAGTGAAGCTGTAAGTGTAGTGAACAGCCTTTTAATGCTCCTGGCAATAGAATAATGGAATACCAAAGCGAGGCTTTGAACAGAGCGAATAAGAGTAACATCACTCATGCAAGTGGCTCTGCTGGTTTTCAATGAGCCCAGTAAACTTTACTTAAACTTGTAACTGAAGATTATCTTTAGGCAAAAATTAAAAGCTAAAAGAGTACCTCAAAAGTAGTTACTAGCTGGCTATTTGTTAGTTTTGAGCTTATTTGGGAGTATTAAAATAAGAAATTATCTGCCACAGGTTTATCTAAAAATAGTTTTACATTTATTATCAACATATACAACACAACAGAAAAAACAGGTATCGTTACTATGAATACAATAATAAAGCCAAGAATCGTAAAAGTAGAAGTAAATCAGACAAGAGAACAAACATGAATAAAAGAGTTGGTGCCTTAACAATGTTCTTTTAACTACCTCGATATTAATACAATTCAGAAGTAAATTTGATATGATTCTTATTAAAAAAATTAATCACAAAGTAGTAAATTAAAAGTAAATAAATAATTGATGCATTAAAAATATGGGTAAAACAAAAGTTGTTTCAATGAATATGACAGAAATAATAGAATTTAATGTATAAATATAATGTATAGCGCTGAACTATAACTCTGAGAGTTCGACTATTTCTTTCTTTTTTTGGCAATTTTGTTGCCTTTGGATGTTGTTGCCTTAACCTCTTTCTCAGCTTTCTTACCTGCTGGTTTCTTCTTAACCTAAAATAGAAAACAGAGTATGAGTTGACTTTCTCATCACTAAATTTAAATTCTCAACAAAACTGACAGGTTGAATATCTCTAACCTGATATCTGTGGCGCTAATGTATCTGATAACCGCACATTCTCTTATTTCCAAGATAGGTATTATCAAGTGCTACAAGTCTACAGTCGCGGAAATATTGCTGAAGGAAGCATATGATAAAGGAATTGTCATGGTCGCTATTGAAAAACCTTTTAATGCTCGTGGCAATAGAATAATGGAATACCAAAGCGAGGCTTTGAACAGAATAAAGTAACATCACTCAATACAGAGTGGGCTGCTGGTTTTAATGAGCCCAGTAAACTAGTTACTTAAACTTGTAAATGAAGATTATCTTTAGGCAAAAATTAAAAGCTAAAAGAGTACCTCAAAAGTAGTTACTAGCTGGCCATTTGTTAGTTTTGAGCTTATTTGGGAGTATTAAAATAAGTAATTATCTGCCACAGGTGTATCTAAAAATAGTTTTACATTTATTATCAACATATACAACACAACAGAAAAAACAGGTATCGTTACTATGAATACAATAATAAAGCCAAGAATCGTATAAGTAGAAGTAAATCAGACAAGAGAACAAACATGAATAAAAGAGTTGGTGCCTTAACAATGTTCTTTTAACTACCTCGATATTAATACAATTCAGAGTAAATTTGATATGATTCTTATTAAAAAAATTAATCACAAAGTAGTAAAAGTAAATAAATAATTGATGCATTAAAAATATGGGTAAAACAAAAGTTGTTTCAATGAATATGACAGAAATAATAGAATTTAATGTATAAATATAATGTATAACGCTGTGAACTATAACTCTGAGAGTTACGACTATTTCTTTCTTTTTTTGGCAATTTTGTTGCCTTTGGATGTTGTTGCCTTAACCTCTTTCTCAGCTTTCTTACCTGCTGGTTTCTTCTTAACCTAAAAATAGAAAACAGAGTATGAGTTGACTTTCTCATCACTAAATTTAAATTCTCAACAAAAACTGACATGGTTGAATATCTCTAACCTGATATCTGTGACGCTAATGTATCTCGTGATAACCGCACATTCTCTTATTTCCAAGATAGGTATTATCAAGTGCTACACTAAGTGGCGGAAATATTGCTGCGGAAGCATATGATAAAGGAATTGTCATGGTCGCTATTGAGAAAACCTAAATTTTCTTATTTAATGAGGGGCAGTGAATGAATTGGCTGATGATTAAAAGCACCATAAAGGTGGGCAAGCCCATCTCAAATTTTCAGTTTTCTGTCAAGCAATATTGATTTGATTTCAATTAAGTTAAATAGTTTTTGAACAGGCCCAAAATAATAAATTATTAAAAACACTCAATTTGCGACTATTACACAATTTGTTTCAAATTTTACACTAAACGGAATGCAATCAGCAATCTGTTCTTTATTGCCTCAAATATGGCAATACATATTACATGGCTTTGCTACACAAACTGGTGACATTCCTAAATCCAAAGTGGTGACATTCCTAAATACAAACTGGTAACTTTGTCAAATGTACAATAAGAATAGAATACATATTACCACAATCATAGAGTCAACATTGACATCATCGTCCTGTTCATCTTCAGGCTCCTGAGAATCTTCTTCTTCGTCGGGCAAGGAATCTGTGTGTTCTACCTCTCCTCGCCCTTTCTTCACGCTGACTGCAGCATAAGGTGTAGGTGCACTAGTCTTGTTGTAGGCTCTAGTGAACGCTGCTTTCACCTATTACATTCACATTCTCCAGTAAAACAATATCATAAAGAACAGAATGAAGTGATTCTCATTGATTGAGTGAATCAGTTACAATTAAAGTTGTTAGATGATCATCATACATAAACTAATATTACGTAAATTTAAAATTAACATAAAAACACAATTGAAAGACTCAATTAAAAAACATGTAAAGAACATTGGTTTCATTATATAACAGGCAAACAATTTCCTAATCATAAAAAGCAGAGATATCCTTGTCCTTTAGTCCTTATTACCTTGCTGTCAACTTTTGAAAATAGACTTGTTGTGTTGGGCCATGAAGAGAGTTCGGAGAGACTCTCTATATCTTCTCGGACCAGACAGTACTCTGCGAGCACGGCGAGGGACTGAGGCACTCCGTCTGTTCCTTCCCTCACCAGTGGCATCACGATGCTGCTCTCCAGGGGGTATCGGTAGTCTAGGTTCATAGACTCTTTGTTCCCTGATATCCTGAAATCGAAAGGTGTGGAATTATACGAGGGTCATCCAGAAAGTAAAGAACGATTGCACATCACGCAGCGTGCACACCCCTCACCACTACTACGAGCGCGCGTGCAGCTGCTAGCTACATTCTTCCTCTTCAGTTTGAGTTTAGGTTCGTTGCTGTGTGGATTGCGGCGTCTCGTGTCCACAGTGATTAATAATGGCATCGACAATTGAAAACCCCCAAATGTAAAGTATGAAATTTAAACACTTCGAAAAGTCACGGCAACTGTTTTTGGGATCGAAGGGCTTAATCCATGTCTTTTTATGCCAAGAATAGAAAAGACTACAGCCCTGTCTTGGTGCCAGTGATTATCACTTATTCCCATGTTTTGGGTAAAACAGTTTGCTAACGATAAGGAACTCAAAGAAGCTAAGAAATCCTGGCTCATGTTTTTGGCGGCAAATGAGTAGAACATGGGTATGGAAAAACTGGTCCCCGCGTTAAAACCAGAGTCTTAAAATCCATGGTGTTTGCGTAGAAATGTAGAGGAAGGTTTTATGCATTTGTAAATAAAGTTTTGTGTTGATATCTTTATTTTTTATTTGACCATGCCAAAACGTTCTTTACTTTCTGGATGACCCTCGTAACAATGATGTTGCACTTATATCAACTTTTTACTTTATACAAGTATTAATCATCAAACCACTCCTAGAAAGATTAAGTATAAACTAGCGGTAAGCTTAAATTAATATACAAGTTCTAGTTGTATGAATTAGTTGGGGTGCATAAAAAGCTTACCAGTCAGAAAACTTGTGTGTTTGTCTTTGAGTGCATTTGTTTGTTTGTGGACGCTATAGCTAAAGAACGGCTGTATGAATTAGTTTAAAATTAAACATGGCTGTTTAAGAGTTAAGGTGGGTTTGAAAAATATGCCGTTTTACACCAAGTTTTTATTTTATGTAGAAACACTTACTAATCAACACAATCCAAAAGGTGATGTGCACACTACGGTTGTTTCAAAGGTTTTTTCATCGACAGGTGCACTTTGAGCGGCCATAGCCCATAGTATAGCATGCCACAATTTGGATTGATGATGACAGTAAGTAACAGTTCCCATTTGATGAATACAATCTGCCACATTCTTATCATAGTACCGTAAGTATTATGTAGCTTTGCAAATGCAAGATTTGGTCTGGGAAAAATGAAAGCACAATATAAACTCACTTGAGCCGAGAATGAACAGTCAGTTCTTGTAGGAGACGACTCATTTTACCCTGCCTAGAGTTTTTGCCGAACCAAGCTGGAAACTGTATTTGTCCTCCAAGATGACCCTCTAAAATGTCACCTGGTACAACAGAGCTGAAAATTGCCTGGAAGAAATATTATTTTATAATAAATTTAACATGACATTATATTTTAATAGAAAAAGTACACAAATAAAAAAACATTAAATATAAAAAATATTTTATGATTTTCAGTGCCATCACACCTTGACGCTCCACGGTCTGCAAAAAAAATATAAATCAGGGTTCTGATGAACCGATGATTTTAAAGAACACTAAACTCGCAAAACCAACCATAAACCGATTTAGATTCTAAATTATTTAAAGATGTTAATTAAGATACTAACATTTATGCTGGTATGGATAAAACTCTTAGACAGCACTTAAGACAGTAATTACTATGTGGTCTTCTTTGTGGAAAAACTATCTATTTCCAAGAATAATGCGTGCTTAGCCTACCTAACAGCAGTAGTCTGAGCATAGGTTTAATTTGCAATCTATAATCAATCCAAGAAATTTTGTATGTTCTAGCTTCCTTAATTCTTCACATGCTACATTCATTGTAACTTAAGGAAAGTTTCTGAAATCCTGTATTAAAATAAATAGTGTGCTAGTGGTTTAACGAGTTGGTTAAACACTATCAAATGTAGTTAAAATTGTGTGTAAAAATTAATTTGTTATAAGGGACCAGGCTTGTTCAGACATAAAATGTCAACAATCAACACAAGAAGAGCTTTACTTATATAAGGTTGCATGATAGCCTTGTTGGTGCATCAGATAGAGCTCGTGCGGAACCTGTTGAAGCCTGGGTAGGGGAGGTAGGGTGACAAGGTAGGGGTACAGCGGTGGGAGGAAAGCCGGGAGGAGGCCGGGCCAGCTGCGCTACTATACTGGCTGCAAACTTTGACCATACTCGCTTTCCGGCGCGCCTCCACTGCCATACTACGCTAGTCATTACCGTGGCCTTCAAGCCTAAGAGAACTGCAAGAATAAATTGCATTTCAAAGAGGAACGCATGAGGCGAACAGTTTTAAAAAATTCATGTTAGTAGCTCTGTTCCTTCCTGGTGGCATAAAGCGAAAATACTGCACATTTCAATGCTATGTTTACACAAACATTTTTAATGTAATGGCATGACTTCAAGTGCTGTATGTTTTGTGTATTGTTTATTTTAAGACTGCAGTCACAAGCGCAACACTATGGGTCTTTGTTGTGGTTCGTGTTATATAATTAAAGGTTTTCGGAATTCAAAACAAAATTGTGGGTTATTTAACGAAATTCCAAAATAATTTTACTTTCACGAGCTATGTGGTGTAATAATATTTAGTTTGGCGGGAAACCAAGTAACAGATGCTAACAAATTAATTAATTGTAGTAAAACGATTTACTTCAATTGTTATGATTCATTTAAATAAATCAATAATAAATTTTATAGCGGTATATTTTCGCAAATGCTTATGTAAACAAATACAATATTTCTTTTAAATTAATAGAAAGCTGCTGCTTGCTAAAACATGTAAAAATACAATTTGTAAGAAAATGAATATTTTATTTACTCACATTGAGTAAAGATAGAATCTATCTATAGCCAAGGTGCTCTCTGAATTGAATACAATAAATTTGCAATCATTATGTAAAATGCAACTAAACAACCAATGTTTGTAGAGCGTACAGTAAAAGTCGATCCGGAGGCGAGTATATGAATCAGACTGAGCAGCTGTTTACCCCACCGCTCAAACCCAGTTATAACGGTTTCAGCGGCCAAGGTCAAGCTTCAACAGGTTCCGCATGACCTCTATGTATCAATAAATGCACTATAAGGTTAAAGGACATGATTTTTCGGAAAACTGACCTGGGTTGGTAAAAGGCTCCATGCATTGTGAGATCGAATAAGCTTTTCTGCAAAATCTCCTAAACTTAAACTTTTTGCAGCTTTGGCAAATAGTTCCATTTTCTTTATTTTATCTTTCCTGAAATATTACAGCTTTGTATAAATTATCTTTTAAATTTGTGTATATTTATTCAAATAACATATAAGTGAAATTGAGATACAATAATTTTCTTTCCCCTTTTAGCAGAACATCTTGCTTTGCTTACTTTTCGAGAAATTTGTAAGCAGAATTAAAGGCCATTTTCATAAGATAACAAATTAAAAATGAATACTCTTGAATAACTAATATCAATTGACAATTTATTACAAATAAAATTAGAAGAAAAATTTATTTTGTAATAAATTACCTATTTAGCGTTTTGTACAAATTAATTTATAAGAATCAATTCATATTATGATTACTACTTTCACAATTATAGTTTTCTGTTATTACAAAAGAAAGGATAATATAGTTGGCTTTAGATTTGAAGTTAAAGTATATCAAGTAGACTGATGATGTCTGGCATAGTCCAGACGAAACGTCTTGTAACATCTTGTTGTTATTTATAGTGGTACACCCATAAAATCGTTTTAATAAATGTCTCACCACTTAAGCCTTCGTTTAAAAATTATATCAAGTAGGCCTAATATTAATCATAAATTAAAAATTTTGATAGATATCACAGATAATACTGTAAGGGTTGAAACTTTAACAACTGTTGAATTTCAGCATTGGTCAAGCACCTTTAAATACTCAATTAACTGAATTAAGAAAAGAAGCAGGTAAAAAGTCTAACATTAGTATTATACAATATACCTTTTTCTTTCAAAAACGTTTTCCTAGGGTAACTTCTCCTAACTTAAATACAGATTTGAAACATATTTGTTACTTATTGTGATGAAAAACGTTTAAATGAAATACGGTAAGTCTTTACTGTTTTGTGGCGAAGTTAGGACTATAAAGTTCTCTCTTCCACTTAACCACCACTGTATAACCTTGAGTGTAAAATTTAGTTGCTTATACCTTTACATTATATTCCTTGAAAAATGTGACAATTCTTCTGCAAAATCAGCATTACTAAATTAAACACATTATGAACATTGCTATCCAATCAAAACTTACGCCTCTTTCTTATGAGGAACAGCGCTCAAATAGTTCTCATGTACGAAAAGAGGAGTGACACTGTAATCGTGGAAAAATAAGTCTGACTTGTCATAGATTGACATGGTCTTGTGTTCTTCTTCTGAGAAAATTTTTCTTGTAATGTCCCAGGGACCCTGTAATGAAAAAATATATTAGAGCTTACACTAATATTCAATACTTTATGGACAGTACAAATAAAAAGAAAAAATACCTAATTCATGTTTCAAAAATGTAGTATGTTGTAATAGTTTTAGTGTTATTAAACATTAGTTATTGCATTTAAGTGTACAAACATAATTTTTCTGTAAAATATTAATTTTTACCAGCTTGATATGCTTAGTGCTGTGAGCTAGTTGGCTGTCCTCCATCTTCAGCATTGACAGGTGATTGATAATCAACCTGATGTCTTGGTTAGCGCTGGATATAATGTCTGTTAGCACATTTGGAGCTATTTTCAACTTCTCTTTGAAACACATGGACATCATAGCTCCCTGAAACACAATGCATACCACAAGGTTATAATAATATTTATAATACATACAAGTATATATTTGCTACCAACTACAGTATATTTTAGTTTAAATATGGGTAGTCCCTCTAAATCAAACTGACGGGACTGGGAGTTTGGATTACAGCACAAAATCTATAGTCCATAAGAGAAAATGTGCAAGGCTAAATCTTAAATTTAGGTGGCTAGTAGCCAAGGATTGATTTGTCGGCTTGGGCGTATTGGAATTGGCTTGTTTTATCATTGGAATGAGACTGGGTTTGGCTGACCAGACTATCATCAGGGGACTAATCCTGAAGATTACAGCAAGGCTTTGCCAACTTTTGGGGAGCTTCTGGCATTCCCGAAAAGGAATTACGGCAAGCCTCTCTTGAAGTCGCAGCCTAACCAGCTCCTCTCACATTGACATTTAATTCAACCTCCACTAGTGAGGACAGAGCATGTTCAACATACGGACAGCAATCAAGCTGCCAAACAATTGTATGAACCCTTTTCTGTACCCCACAATCAAGTAATATGAGTAGATACAATACAAACGAACCAACTAGACAAAAATAATCAGTTTGGTCTCAAAACACTCAGTGGGAGAATGATTGGTTTTCTAACTGAGGAGTGGGTGCTACCTTACTGGAGTCATAGTCAATCCCACTGGTTTAAGACTTTTTTATGCTGTACTGTTAAGGTAGCATATTTTAACATTATGTATGATGCCTTTAATTTAAACCTCAAGGCTAAAATTTATTGGGAAATAAAACTTATAACTAGAAAAACTCAAAATTATTCTAAACTGAAAACTATTACTAATACAACGTTCATAACTTTGTTAAGGTCACAAAGTACAAGCCTTCTGCTGAGTTCTGAATCAGGTTACTAATAATGGCAACAGGCTAAAATCATCGTACACGAAAACAGATTCCATTATTGACGTAACCACCAATCACAAGACACTGATACTGCCCACAACCACTGACAAGACATTGACTGATAGCAATGACTGATTCCCACCTCTACTTATTGTCTGTGATCAATGCTCGGCCTAAAACATTTGTGATCTCCTTGATTCAATCAATTTTTTTAGCTGTGTGTTTGGAAGCCCTTTATCATGCAAGTGTGTTTTGACCTCAAGTCCCCAGACTAAAAAGAAAACCTAACCCATCACAAACGTGCTGGTTTGGATCCTTCGAAATAAGACAAAAGAAAACTGCCGATAAGTTCGGGTTTACCTTGATCTGCTCGACCCTAGGCTTGGAAAAGCGCAGGTCGAAGCAGTAGTTTGCGAGGCTGCGGATCTTCGGGTGGTTGCGATCGTTGCACATACAAATAATTGGTATGCGGGACTGTTTGATCAGCTGAATCAACTCCTGCACTCCACCTCTGTCTTCATTGCCAGCCATGCCATCCACCTCATCCATCACCAGCACATGCTGCTTTGTCACTTGCTCTCCTTTACCTACAATAATAGTTCATACTTCATATATCACTATTTGAGATGCCGACCACTCTCATGAGGGTTTTTTAAGGCAAATATGTGGTGAAGGATGAGTGAGATGAGTGGTAGTAATGAGTTATGAGGTGTAATCTTGTTACAAACTAAGACCGACTCTTCCTTAGAATGGTTCATTAATTAATAGCTCAATACCAATGGAAATACAAGGACCAACGGCTTAACGTGACTTCCGAACCACGCAGCTGATGGTCTGATATGTCTAAACGATGATGGGAGTTGATGCGGGTATCATCAGATGATCACTGAGACTATCTGAGCCGCTTAAGACCTATATCATCCTCAAAACCTGACCTCCATGAAGCTGGATTACAGGACCACGCCACGAGTCCCAGTCACATGTAAAAACCAAAACCAAGATATCATAGTTGTATAATAAGTTTCAAGTGATAATACTTGCATACATTTTTGAGGATGAAAAGAAAAAACATTTCCAATTAAATTTAATTTTTTTGTAAAATTTAAGTTTATGAATATGCTTTTTTTAATAATTATTATCTGAGCAAAGAACTTTATTAAGTTATAGTCATTAAAATAACAAGTTAACAAATTACGTCACAATCAATAAGATGTTTAAAAGCAAAGGCACATGCATTTCATGAAAATTACCCAAAGTTTCATTGGTGGTGACTCCTTCATCTTAAAACTTCATTGAATATAACTAGTTTTTGATTTTTAGACACTTTGAATAGGAAGTCAACAGACCTGTGAAGAACGGGGACAGAGAGTTGGTTGACAGCAGCTCTGACACTTCTTGATGTAGCAGTTTCTTGGATCGAGTGTCTGAAGCGTTAAACTCCACGATATCAAGCCCTAACTCCTTCGATACCAAGTGAGCAGTTGTAGTTTTGCCTAAACAGAACAAAAATCAGTTCCACCCATTTTTTTTTTAATATCAAATAGGGTTAGAAGTTAGAATAAAATACAAAAGTAAATATTTAGGCTAATTTTTCCTTAGCCAGCTTCACATTACACATTGACAAAACATGGATCTTGTAATGTTATCCAAACAAGATTTATTTACTAACTCATTATGACTTCTTTGAAACCCAGAGATATTTCACAACAACAAATCTTAAAACTACACTAATGTGGAGCACAGACTCACCAACTCCTGGAGGGCCTGAAAGTAGAGCAGCTTTGAAAAAGGCTCCATCATCATTCTTTGCCCAAGGACCTGAAAATGGAAACCAATTTAATGATTAAATCATACATTTAAATTTACTTGAACTATCCCCCATAGCTGTTGTCACAACACATGAAATAACCCTGCAGAAAATGCGTAAATAATACTTTAGGTAGGTTGATGAACTAAAACGTGGAAAGTATTTTTCTGGAAGCAGACATTAACTCTGCTGCATAAAAACAGACTACTTGAGTTTGGTTATAAAATATAATTTAAATTATGGAATTTGAAGTACTATGTTGTTATAAAAAATAAAGTTTTAAATTCTGAATTACAAAATTTATTTCATGGCAAAAGTAAAAGTTTTAAAGTTTATATACAGTATATACAGCAGCATCAATAAATCTATGGTTCTAGAGAATAAATTTCTACATTTAAGTAAGTTAACTTGCTTAGTTGTTTGCAGTTTTTACTCCATGTTAAAAGAGGTAGTCAGAGTTGGACCAGGGACCGCTCTATCCGGCCACCTCTTAATAACAACCACACATTCCTAATAAAGCTAACGTATATATGTTTTCCTTTAAAACTGCAGATGCCAAATAACAAACTGGCACAAATCTAATGAATGGATGGTCTAAACCTATTGGCATGTATCTCATGTATCTGTAAACCAAACCTGAGTTACCAAACTAAACAATACAAGTTTTTTGTAGCCTAAATATAAAACTTTGACATTTAATTATTTTCTTGTTTTTTTATATAATTATTTTTTGAGATTAGGTGTTTATACTTTATATGATAGCCTAATATTTAATACGAATATTTTAAAATTTAAAAACTTTGCCTGTTAAAAAATACTTTATGTAAAAATTTACAAAAAGACTATGATAATATTCAGATTTAAAGATATTGAAGCTTTAAATGTTTAAAAATGACAGAAACATCACCTGTTTGTATACAAATATTAAATATTTATTCCAAACTCTCGGTAGCATAAAATTGAACCTTGTAAATCCCAATTAAAAGTGAATTAGCTGCCACTGGTCTGAAATTGAAGCTAACATATTTGAACAGTGATTGCAGACAACTTACTTGGTTTGGCCAGCTTCTTGTTGCCTGATTGGTTCCTATGCCAGTTTTTAAGCCAAACGATCAGTTTGTTAACACAACTCTTATCTCCTTGTTGGCCAATAATCTGTTTCACTGAACTTGGTTTGTACCTTTCCACCCATAGATTGCTAGGTGCAGTTGGTGAAATGTCAGCATTTGTATTTTTATTCTTCAAATCTTTTTCAGGCAAAATATCAACACTCTTTTTTTCAATTCCTATGGTCCGACTTATATTGGTTTCATCTTTAACTCCAGTTTTTAGCTTAAAAGCGCTATCTTTTCCTGTGGTGATTCTCTCCGAATTTTGATTTTGATCAATTTGTGTTGCGTTACTTTGTAATTTGATTGGAGACCTTTCCGAAGAAGACTTGACAAATAGTGTTTTTTTAGAAGGAGAAACTTTAAGTTGTAATGATTTTTCTATTACAGGAGATTTATTTATTTGCCCTCTGGGGGATGATCTACAGGATGAACTCTTGGGAGAAGGTGACGAGGATAGGTTCCTATGTAGTCTAGAGGAGGATCTGGATGGTGAATTTATGGGGGACGACAGGGAAGAAGCATTTCTTTGTGTTCTGGGAGATGATCTGACTGGCGAACTTGAAGGAGATAGAGAGTGGTCTGTTTTGGGAGGTCTTACATGTTTAGAGGCATTTCCAGTAATGCTTTTTTCATCAGGTTCTTCATATAATTTTAATTTTTTCTTAGGAGTTATAAATATGTCATCATCAATACTTTCAGGTATTTTGTTGACTCGTTCATCTTTAGAATGATCTGTAACCTACAAAAAATACAATTGGATATTAATCAGTAAATAAAGTTAAGTAAATTCCAAGTGAACCGCAAGTGTTTACAGGACAAAACTAAATTGTTAGGGGCTATTGAGATAACTGTTACAGCCCTTGCACCCTCATGTGCCAAGAATTGAAGAGTCCTTCACACTCATTCCAGCTACACAACACAATCTGGAGGAGTACAGGCGTTACAACCAACTGAATAATTCAACAACCTTGGTATTAGGTAACATTACTCAAAAATAATTAGCATTTTGTAAACAAAGCTTTCTTACAAGGGTTTGTGTTTGTTTGCATACATAAAAATAAAAAATTAGACTAAAACAAATAAAGAAATTATTTTGCATACAGAATTTACATAGTAGGCAATAACATTCTGTCTATACAAGTTAAAAATAAAGGGAACCATAGGCAAATTAGACAGATGTCTTAACGTTCTAAACCAAACATGTATCTTAAGACAAATTATTTTTGTTGGGTGCCATATTGCAAAATGCCTTTTGGCATTTGCAAACTGAATTGTTTGTTCTATGTTCAAGTTAAATTAAGGTGTTTACCTTAATTTAACTAGAACATAGAACAAACAATTCAGTTTTGTAGCAAAAAACATACTTTATTACATAATTTTGTAATCTTTTGTTCTCAAGGGACAATTAAATACTGATCTATTAGAATATTAAAATTAGTTATACTTTTTTTTATTTCTGTAAAATGTATAACTATATTGTACTAGTGCTTACCTCGGTTCTCTTAACCAATTTTTCAATATTAACGTTTACATCTTCCTTTTCATCTATACCATTACAATGTTTGTTATCTAATAAGCGCAACTCTTTTTCAAAGGTCTTATCATTGTGATGTTCAATCTCCTCTTTCTTAGCATTTCTCTAAAACACATAGGAATAAATTAAAATATAATTTATAACCATGAATTGTACAGGGTGATGAAAAGGTCCCGGACGGACATTATATGATTGGAACGGTGATCGATAGACACTGAATTTGCTACACCATTACAAGTGGTAGTGAACTACTGCAGTCAGTGATCAGATGACACCAACTGGGAATGGCCAACAAGTCGTAACAAAATCTTTAATGAGGTCATAGGTCATGTGACACACCAAAACAAAGGTTGTTGTGAGGGGAATAAAATGCTTTGAGGTCCTCATTCATAGCCAATACAATTAAAATCCAGCATGTCCAGACTTTTGATTGCAGTTGAATGCAGTTTAAAAACCAGATGCAACTGCATTTAAAAAGTATATATATATAGAAAATGGATCCTGTTTTATGATTCGGCACACATGGTGCGGCAGTATGATTTTGTGTGCTCGTAAAGAGGTTATGTTTTAACCTGTTGACCAGTGTGAACGTGATTATTGACGTCAGCCGCTGGCAGTGGGCCAAACTAGTAAGGACGTCAATGCTGCTTTCGGCACTTTGAATAATCATAGTAAGGACGGCACTGTCACGTTTAGCTTCTAATTGTTTCCACCAGTGCTGCTTACCTGTCGGAGACATTTAGAAACATTTTCCTCGAACTTCTAGCTTTTCCCGCTTAGATCGCAAAAAAAAAGCTGTATTTCTAGGTCATGTCAACAGCCACCATCAAGTTCAGTAAACTCTAACCTCAGTTTTGTGGTTCATTTCTACATGATCGCCAAAGATAGTTGTTTCCGCTGTTATTCATTTATTAAGAATGGCAAACTATTGTTCAATCTTTCCACCAAATACGCCAGTTTGTTATGGATTCAGGCAGTGAAAGTGATAGTGAGAGTGAAGAAAGTGATAGTGAATCTTCTAATGTTACCAGATTTTGCCGCAGCTGGGGCTAGTGTTCGCGTTGCCGCTCTCCCCAAGGCCAGGACAACATCCTCCTCGCCCTTCTGGCAGTAATGTGGGGCCAATAATTCTAATGTCTCCCGCAGAATGATGACCATAACTTGTCTGACAACCGCTGAGTGAAATGAAGTCACACATATCTTCAGATGAAGAACAGTCCCTGTATTAGTGGGCCCTCAGAACTTGTTTGAATGGCGCATAATAAAACACAATTTTGTCCCAAGGTTTTAGAGTTTGATGCGGGTAATGTTTGAATAAATGATGACGTAGAGCTAGGAAATGATTGTTCTGAGAGTGATTGTTTCAAATATTTATTTCACAGGACCTTAATAAATACGCTTCTACCGAAACAAACCGCTATTGTAAAGAATAATTATGTAAATGCTCGCGAGTTGAAAGAGAAATCTAAAATTAGAAATGGACATTACAACTGTTGCCAAATATATACATTCATTGCTAGTACTGCTTATGCCCCATAACAAAAAGAAATTCTATCTTACAGTCCTGGAGCACTGATCCACTTCTTAAGTTCCCCCCCTATTTTTTTGGCAAAAATATTTTCACAGGATAGGTTTCTTTAGAGGTGTATGAGCAGGTTTTTAAGGTCGAGATCCAGATCGAATGGAGAATCAGCCAAAAAACTTCGGTGAATCGAAAGATCGAGACGCAGAAATTTTAATTTTGATAATTTTCGCCACATTTGTTTGTTTTTAAGTATTATTAAGTAGTTTGCTTTAGTTGTTATAGAATATGATATTATTGTAATATTAAAAAGTGTAATGTGTTTTATTTTTCCTGAGTGCTCTAATAGCTTGTACTGTACAAATAAACAAAATGTTTGTCCAGTTTTATTACCAATAATAATTATTTTATCATTATTTTACATTGAAACGAAAGGAAAAATATAATGTCAAGTTGTAGGCTAAGCTAGCCTAACCTAGACCACAAACAGCAACAAACCTAAAATATTTACAAGTCAAATTAAAAATTTAACTAACCTATACCTACAAGAAAATATTAAACTAAAATATTATGGTTTAATATATGACATAAAGATTATTTCAGGTAATTGTTAATTATTGTTCCCCTTTTCCATCCCATCACACAGTCAGTTGTCGCCTATTATTTCACCCCACCAAAACACAAATCACAAGTTCTAATTTGAGTTTGTTAGGTTGTTACACTATAAAAAACATTAAAATAAACTTAATAGTGCAGTAAAATATGCTTAGGTAATGTTGCTAAGGGAATAAAATATGCGTTACAAATTTCGTCGGTTTTCATTTTTTTAGAGATGGCCGGTTCCAAAATTTTTACCGTTCCCGGTTCTCGGTTCTGAAAAAATCGGTTCTTTGCTTCCCGGCGTGGCGGTTACGTTCCGTTCGCGGCGATCTATTGACTCCCGCTAACGCCCGCGGTGAAATAACGACTTCGATTCCGTTCGCGGCGATTCTTGACCCCGCTAACGCCCGCGGTGAAATCACGACTTCGATACCGTCTGCGGCGATCTCCGACCCCCCCGCAACGCCCGCGGTGAAATCACGACTTTGATACCGTTCGCGGAGATCTCGACTCCCGCTAACGCCCGCGGTGAATTCACGACTTCGATATCGTTCGCGGCGATCTCTTGACTCGCTAACGCCTGCGGTGAATTCACGACTTCGATATCGTTCGCGGCGATCTCTTTGACTCCCGTTAACGCTTATATGGTGAAATTTCACGAATTTCGATACCGTTCGCGGCTATCTCTTGACTCCCGCTAACACCCGCGGTGGAGTCACGACTTCGATACCGTTCACGGCAAATTACTCGACCACCTGCTTTTACCGATCGTGGTTTGAGCCGAGTTCGAGAAGCGGTAAATACCAAACTCGGACTCAATACATCGAGTACTTCTGCAATACCCCTAACCCCTATGTATTATTTCATATCGGGGCTGGTTCCAGAACTGATTCTTTATCAATTTTCGAGTCTTGCACCTGGTTCTGTCCGAGAACTGGTGGAAATCCCGAGACCCAGAACCGAGAACCGACCTATCCCTACATTTTTTTTTTCTTTTTCTTCAAACTTTTCAAAAAATTAAAATTCTCGTCGAGAAAAAATTTCGTCTCGATCTCGAAATTCCGGAGATCTGCACACCTCTAGTTTTCAATTTTGAGAATGCATTTTACAAACAATAAAACCATACAGGGCTTACAAACTGCAAAAAATTGAAACAATTTACAATAATATTGAGAATGAGGTTTCAAAAAGTGTTTGAATCCAGGTCAGTGTTTATGTGTATAGACGAAAGTCTTATGCAATGGAGCTGGAAGGTTGAGTATAAAGCAGTTCTTACCAAAGAAGAGACATCGATTCGGGAAATTGTTTATACTCTGGTGATTGTAGTACTGGGTTTATTTTGACATTATATTTATACCGGAAGGCAAACACTAATCGAACTGCGGGAAGATTTAAGAATATCTGGGACAGTTGTAACTACATTAGCTGAACCAGATTTGGGAAAGACCACATAATTTACACTGACAATTGGCACACCAGCCCACTACTTTTCAATTCTTACATGACAATAAAAAGCGGGGTGTAGGCACTGTAAGATCAAATAGAAAAGAAATGCCAAGTTTGCAAAACTAAACAAAGGTCAATACCGAGCCATACCACGACATTGCTGACGGGAAAAGTGGACTGACAAAAAAGATGTACTAATCTTATCAAGTTACATAAGAATGAAATGAAAGAAAGTGGAAAATCAACCATTGATACTGGGGTTTGCCGCTCGAAACCAATAGTGTGATAGATTATAATAAGAATATGGGGCTTATTGATAAATCCGGCATGCAGATGTCATACAGTGACAGCCCTAGCGTAAAAGTGCAAAATGGTACAAAAAAACCTTTTTCCATTTTTTGGATATTTCAGTATACAATGCCTACATTATCTACAAGATGAAATCGGGGAAAACCCAATTACAACTGACCAAGTTTAGGTTGAATCTAATTAGACAATTACTTGAAGAATTCGCCCCTGTAAGAGCTTCTCCAGCAGGAGGGCGAAAATCCAAAGATCAAACTGAACCCCTACGAATGACTGCACGGCATTTCCCTGATTTGATCCCGGCTACTGCAGCGAAGCAAAAACCGAGAAGGATCATGGAGTGCCAAGTTCCACTCTCGTGCCTGCTGCTTTCTTCCGAGATTTTCATACAAAGAAAAATTTTTAAAATGTATAAAATTATCTTATGTTTATGCTTTGTAGAAAATTAAATTACTCTAAAGTTTCTAGGATATAAATAAAACTACAACAAAACTATATTTATAAGAACTTATAAATACTGTTATATAAAAAATTATGATATAAAATTTTTTTTTTTTTAATAAATTAACTTAAAACAAGATTACTAACAACAGTTACGGTTTTATTTACCTAATAACAATGCATAGCACACAACTGTTAACATGATTTAGGAGGTAACGTTATATGAAAAGCTAAAAATTCACTTTAGGCAGCCTGCCTGTCGCGTGAACTCACTATTCAACAGGTTAATAGCTTTGCAAATTTGTTTTTGTCCATCTTACTTATTTTATTGAAATAAAATGACAAACCTTTATTATATTCCTGGAATTATCCCGCTTTACTGGTCTAGCAGCAAACAAATCGTTGATCCCAACTTCTTCTTGTTTGAAATACTTTGATGTCACTTTAGGACTTTCTATCTTTTTCTTTTCAGGTAGTTTGTCTGTAAATTTATCAAAGTAAGAAGACAAATTTAACTAACTATATTGCGATATCATAAATGTTGTATTTTAACACATAATCTTAAGGTGCATCAAGGTGCATTAATCCTAAGGTGCATAAAACAGCATTAAATTCACTATTGCTATAATTTTTACTTAAAGCTACAAACTTTGAAAGTGTTCATTAATGCAAATTTTATTTGATAAAGATTGTAAGAGAGGATTTATGACTAAGGACATTATTACAAACTTACCTGCTTTAGGAGAAATTTTGTTACGTTTTGCCACTTGATCAACCTCTTCATCCGAATCGGAATCAATTATAATGGCAGCTCTTTTCTTACTATTAGCCTTTTTAAAAGGTTCCGACTGATTGAAAGCAGGCTCTTTTTTCTGACTGGATTGAGCTTGAGAGCTTTTTACAGAAAAAAATGATCGGATATCCTACAAAAGAGGCAAGACTTTGTATTAATTTGTGAATCTCCAGAACTGAGTCTGTTTCACAGCTAATTGCTGAAAATAAAGATTTAAAACAACCCGCAAAAAATTGACTTATATGAAATTGAAGACAAATTAAAGAAAAGGAAGAATTCAAAGTAGGGCTTTTAATCTGGGATTCAGGATCTTGGACCGATTTCTTCAAGTGAATTCAGGTCTTCAAATATAACTAAAATTATGTAAATTCATAATAAAGATATTTTTACTTTGACTTCTGCTAAGAATGTAAATGATATTGCTGTGAATGAGTGAGGTCGGAATAGGGGTCGTTGCTCTGGAATGGATGGAATCATACATCCAAGGCAGGAAGGAAGCAATACATGCAGTTACAAGGAGTGGATGAGGCTGGATATGTTTGGCCTTCTCTTCTTAAGAAATCACAATTGTGAGGGGGTGTCTTAGGTCATGTCCTGTTCCTTTTAAACGTCAATACTCGTACATCATACCCTTCAATTGCCAATCACTCCCTGTTTGCCGATGACTTTTACCTCTCGAAACCCAACTCAATATTGATATCAAACTTCCTTTAACGAATCTAACAATTTTGTTTTGTAACTGTTATTTCTCTTTATGACAGACAAATTCATCTGTCAAACATTTACTTGAAACCACCCTCAACGCAAAGAAACTCATTTTATCAAGACAAGAAACAAACTAGATAGGACAAGTACAAGTTCAATATAATCAATTTACTAATCATTACTTAAGATTAAAAATTAACTCCTAAAATAAGTAGGTTACTTAAATTAAATTTATTTAATTATATACCTTAAGGTATAAAAACTACACAGGGAAACTGCTCAACATGTGCAAAGGAGACGATCTTCAGTAAGCAGTAAATTAATAGTAAATTTCATATGTAAACTAGCTCTCGTAACGCTTACCCGGTTACACAAAACCATGGCTAATCTAAACTAGGTTCAGTCCCAATTAGCTCCGGTTAGCGTGACGCTTATGTATTAATTTGTAGATACTTGGAAAGAAACAGTCCAGCCCACTTATTTCTAACACACATGTATTACAAAATGTGGCAAATGAAAACTACAAACCTATCATCATAAAATAAAAGTAGAGAAATGTATATAGTACTTACCCTCGACATTGCTGGCTAGACTACTTTCATTTGAATCTCTATACTATATAGCTCGAAGTCTAAACTAAAACTTAAGGACCATTGAAGAAACCATTACGTTTGTGGTAGGACCAGGTCAGTTACTCTAAGCCATGCTGGCTACGCCTAATTGCAGATTGATAGATTAACAACTAACAAAGATAGTAAAATTACAGCAGATACATAAATCAAAATTAAATTTACTTAAACGGATAAGAATTGAATACTTGATGAAATATTAGTAATAACACATTGAAAACTGTTCACTTCATGTTGACAAAAGAAGGAAGGTTAACAGTACACAAAAACGCGGCTTAAAAGAGAAGCATGGAGGAATGTATGATAGATAACTGTTAAGTCAGATACTCTGAATTTGTTACTCTTTGGGAGCTTAAATCATACAATTTTATAACTTTTTTTTATATTTTTTGTATAACTTGTTTTTTTGTAGGTCCTCTTCAAGTACTATAACATATAAATACATTATTGACTGTAGATCCTAGATGTGTTGAGAATTTTTACATTATGCATTTCAGGCAAAATTTGCCCATTTTCAAATGTCTCCTTTCTTCTTACCACTAATTACTAAAAGTTCAATATACTAATAAATGTACAGTTCCTGGTTTATCACTCGCGTGTCACCAGTCCTTTCGCGAACGATCCGAAACCACGGATGACGCACATATCGTTGTCGTTAGATGTTAATAAAAATTAAAACTAATAGGTATTAACATACGTTCATCATATGAAATTAGCGGCAAAACAACCTAATTTTCCTGTAACAGCGGAAAGGGTGGTCAGAATAGTATAAAGAAAATGTATTACGAAAATTTCATCTTATTGCCAATACAATTTGCTATAACAAAGAATACTGTTCAAAATTTAGTTGTTGTTGTATAAATGATTCCTTAACATTGCTATTGATGATTTTATCGAAACTAATTGAATTTGGATTAATGTTTTCTTATTTAAATTAAACTTATGCCAAAAATCACTGACAAATTTTGGAATTGTGCCGCGAGATCCAATGAATAAACCTATTACAGTACTTGAAAATTTTGAATTTGGTATTTTGATTAAAATTTTGTAGTAATTGATTGTAATTTTTTTTCTCTTTCAATGTCGACATCTTCTGGTTGTGTATTATTAATTTCGAATCTAATTGTAGGGTCCAAGATAATTCCAAAATGTCACATCTTCTTGTAGAGCCGTTGTCTGCAACTGTACTAATTTCTTCATGGATTTCAAAGTGTACGTTCTTCCTCAGTCCATTGGCAATGATTGTTCTGATTTAAATTTTAAATAGATTATTAACATTTTAAATTTAAATTCTGATTCAAACTTTTGATTGTTAATTCAGTACTTTTATATTAAAATTTTATTTATACATATATATTACAATCAGTGGTCGTTATGAATAATGGTCAGAATAGAGTTAAATCATTGACTTTAAATATACATTTAAAATAAATGGTTAAATTAAAAAAACGTTATTTTCTTGATATATATATCTAGAAACTTGCAGAAAAAAAGTACTATAAGCTGAGACCGAAGACCAAAGCGGGAATTCGAGCATAGCGGCCGGTACTCATTTCTCGGGCCCATTGGCGTCTGGGTTTTTAGAATATAATTAAATTTGATGCTAATGTCATGAGTAGTTCATTTTCCCCAGGAAAATTTGCTTACAGTTTAGTTTTCAACAATTTACCGATTTTGAAATAAACCAACGGGGATTTTAGATATTACGCGTTTATAGTACTTACCTAATAATAACGAGTAAAACATAAAACAACTCGTAAAAGGCTTAAATTATCTTTGTTGTTTCTGTAGAAAACAAATAAAGTGTGGAATAAATACAGCTGTTCTGAGACTTTGACAGACAGTCTGACAAATGACACTGTCAGATCAAAGAGTCAGCACCAGCTCAACTCGGGCAGAGAAGATAGTACAATACATATTCTATGAGATCGTATTTTGGAGTTTAAGAATGTTTTAATTTTAAATAGGTGTGTGGCTGTTACCTAAGTACATTACTATCAAAGTACAATAATTAAATGTTATGCCTACCTTACATTATTAATATATTTGCTTCGTCGTTTATGTGTACAAAGTTTTAAGTTATCTAGGCAACTAAAGGCCTAATGAGATAAGGTAATAAATCAGTGAACATTTGTTTAGGACCTAGTCATATTTAGCATTTATAGAAGGGTTTTTATTTTGAGTAATGAATTGAACTAGGGGATTGTACGGGTCAAAAATCCTACTAAAGCATGTTACAGGGAGTACAGTTACACAGGCTAGGTTAGCTATAAGAGCCAACATAAAAACTTATTATTTAAGAGGCCCCTGTACTTGATCCGAGGCCGGGCGCCGCAAGTGCCGCTTATAACATGGGACAAACTCTTAACACTGTGGTTTCACAAAGCCCTGGCACAAATTGAGAAAAGTGCCACTGTCGGATTAAATAACTAACTCCTCCACTGCAAACAAACCATTTTAAAAGTTTGTAGCTGTAAATTTCCATTTTTTAGAATGTATTTACGAAATCGATTTTCTCATAAGAAACTCGTTATGTAACTCGAGACTCTCACTCGGCCTGCCTCGTATTTTGGGGTATTTGCAACTGTTTTGCCGCTATGATGCAAAATAGTTAACTTTCTTATTGCAAAGCAAATAAAACTATAACAACTGTAACAGGCAAACTTTCAGACACCATCTTTTCTGGCCGCCAACTTGCCAAAGCATTAAAAAAGGATGTTTTCAGATTTTCCCGAAAGTTCTCAGCAAAGTTGTTGAGGGGGCTAGCATGCCGGAAAGTGCCTAAAAATTTACTCATTCAGTCACCCACCTGTACGACCGGCTGTATTGTATATTAATTATTTTACCTTCTTAAAATACATAATTATAAACAAAACTCTTAACCTAAGACACAACAAAATTTCAAACATCCAACATTTCAGATTTGTTTGCCTTCTTGAAGTTACATACATAATATAATAGTAAATTCAGGATTTATTCAGGAAATAGTTTTTGATGTGAAATAAAGTTATATTTAAATTTGAATCAAAATTATAGGTAATTGACGTTTAAATTTCTTTCTGGATGATTTCAATTTTCTTTGGGTAGTGTATTTACTTGTAATTTATCTCTTGTTCTAGATTACAAATGAGATCCTCAGTAAGTGTGATTTTGTCAAGCCCTACTCCAGACACTAATATGTCTCATCCAGACTACGACCAGAATGCTCATGATCATGCAACGTTTCTTATTTTGGTGAAGCAAATAGGTAAGTTCACGCTGGTTTTTCAAAAATTCAAAACTAAACTCTTGGTAAAATATAATGGAAAGAAAAAAAACTTATACCTCACATATTTCCAAATTTATGTTTAAGGCTGCCAACACATTAATATTAAAATGTTTAAGTTTCCTGAAATCCTTTAATAAGTTAACTGCAAAACAGATTACTAGAAACTTTTATGGTTACTTAATCCTAAAACTTTTCTGTCTCAAATTCTTCATTATTCTTGCTAGCTCCTCCCACTACAGATTGAGGGAATTACCCAATGCCATAGTTAACTGCTACTTAACTATGAAGAAGAAGCATTATAATATGGTTATGCACTTAAGTGCCACTATAGATTAGTATTCAGTAGTTTTTAGCCATGATTAATGTGTTAAGCATAGGCGGATTTAGGACAATACCGGGCAGTTTGGAGGGTATGGAATACCCCCAACTAAGAGGGGGTCCGAGGGCCCTCCCCCGAAACACCTTCAGGAATTTTAAATAAAAAATCTAGTTTTTAGGTTTTTTTAAGCATTGAGAACAATTTACCAGCACTTATAAATTGTGTATAATATTGTAGACTTATGTACCTTGGTACAAGTTATTATAGTGAAATTTGGCTCAAGTAAAAACTGAAACTAAAAGATGGTTTCTCCTGAGTAAATATCAAGGTTGGGGAAGTAAAAAAGTATTAATTAAAAAGATTCCTTTAAATATGACTAACCACTTAAGTCTGAAATTTAAAATTAAAAATTATTACTTTATTGTATATGATTAAGTAGGTCTGATCACTTTAAACAATCCTTAGTAGAAATACCCAATAATCATTGATCTGCAAGACAAGACGCTATTACATTCACAAAGCACTGTCAAGTGAGTGTGTTACTAAGAGTACTTGCAGTGGGGCACACTGTCTGACACTGCAGGTTGGAGGCGTCGTGCCACCACTTGCGTCAAAGCTTGCGCAGCGTGCCACACCTTACACTGGCACTCAGCTATGGCGTCGTCTTACTTATTATCACATGTTTGTTAATTGATTATGCTTATTATAATTTGTGTTGTAGAAAAGGTTTAGTTGTAACACTGAGTACTTAAAATGTACTAGTATTCAACCTGAAGAAAAAATGTTCAATTTTTTATTCCATCCAAAATTGTTGGGGGTGCAACCCTTGCCCTAGCACCCCCATAAATCCGCCCATGGTGATAAGTGGAAATAAAGATTATGAATTAGGCCAATAATTTTCAACTAAAATATCTTAAAAATCAATTTTAAAATTTATTCATGTTAAGCTAGGAAATGATGAGTTTAATTCACTTTTGTAAATGATTTCAGGGGAAGAAATTACAGCCAAAACATTTAACAAGTTATATGAAAAAATTTCAAAAGCCACTGACTTCTCCATAACTGACAGCAATGGTGTCAAAAGGGACGTGAGAGCGAAATATGTCAAAGAATATTTGGTCGGTAACAACGATTGGGGAGACTTTCAAACTCATAGGAGACTTTATGGACTCATCACAATAGGTAAGAACCTGTAAAGGCCTGTGAAAGCACACTATTGTGTGTCTAGTAAGATAAAAAAGTCAACTTAAAAATACATCATGATATATCTTTAAGGCTCACCTAGTCATCCTTAGCAAAAGTCCCCTTTTAGAAAAGCATATCGGATAGCAACTAACAAGCTATCCATGAACTAAGGTTCTAAAGGCAACTTTTGATGTTTTAGACTAATACAAAATGTATTTATTTTTATCATAAAAAATCGACAACTGTTTAGTTGTTACTTTATTCTGCAAACTCTGAGGTTAGTTTATATTTTTATTCCTTGACATATATTATTGGTGTTTATTTTTTAAATGTAGTTTTTACCATTAATTTTTGCAGGAAAGTGCAACAGTCAGGCTGAACTAAACGAGGTGTGCAGAGTACATGAGAGCTTTAAAGTGAAGTACATAAACTTTCTGTACGACTCGCGAAGTATCATCATCGGTGTCAACGATGGACCAGACACACCTTCTTTCCCCACTCCTTCCAACTTCAAGAGCAGGGCTCTATTCTATGCCTCTGAGAATGAAGTGGAGTCTTTAGAATCACAAATATCTGAATTTCTGTCATCATTATTTTGGGTGCTCGAGTCTAAACGGCATGAAAGGTGCAGAGAAAAGGTAAAGATCCTCCGGTTCTTTTGAAAACAAATGATTTGATTTATTAAACTATAATAGTTTTATTTTTTATGACATCATTGATTTCTCTGAAACCCGCAACCTCAAGCTCCGGAGGTCAGGACTTTGTTGTTATAAAATATTCACTTTATACCAAGCACTATTTATAACTGACCAAAGTATATGGAAGTTAATTTCATGTTTAGTGCTTAGTGCTATTTTTAAAGCATTTGTCAATAGGACTAATGTTGTATATTCTTGTGTACAGATTGACAAAGTCTCCCTACTATTAGCTCCATTTGAGAGGAGGGACTTTGTAGGTTTGGACATGGAGTCGCGCAGTAACCGCAAGCGTAGTCTAGGCCGTATGACTAAGCATCTTGGCGACCTTTGCCTACAGGCAGGTCTTCCAGCTGACGCTCTCACACACTACCAGACTGCTAGTGACATCCTGCGCAGCATCAATGACTGGCTGTGGCTTGCAGGTTTGGCTCTTGTTTAGTCTGATAGTTTTCTTTTTTAGACAATCTACAAATCAAGATTTTTTTACAACAGTTCTCTTGGCCTACTTTCTACATTTTATCAGACTTTTACTTTACCCTAAACTCAAGTCAGATGTGTGACATCATCATATACATTTTTAACATGCGTTAAAGAATTAAGAAGTGTTTATGCTCTCATGCCTGCCAAAACAAAGAAGCCAAAAAGTTGAACGTTTCACGAACACTAGTCTAGACGTTATTGCTGATGCTATATTGTTTATTAGATCTCTGGGAGCAACAATATTCAGGAAATTGTCGAGCCTAGAAAGTCTAGAATCAAGAAATTGTAAAAGCATAAAGAGAGCTGAAGAGTATTGTTGAAAGCAAGACAAAAACCAATAAAATGTCAAGGATGATAAGATAACAAGTTCTCTGATATTACCTAATTTTGTTAAGAACTTGATTCTTGAACCATTGCAGTTGATTTTTAAAACACTACCCTTTAATGGGATTTGATACTTAAATTTATGTGGTTTTGAAGAACTGACTTATGTACAACATATGAGTACACAGTTTGGTAAAAAATGTTTTGGCTACAAATTTAAACGTTTTAGTGTAATTTTTCACTCAATGTACACTTAGACCTCAATCAAACTAATGAGAAGTTAAAAAAAACTGGCTTAGTAATCATTAAAATGCATTTTGGACCTGTCCAACCCAAATATTTCCGGGTGATTTTCCCATACCCTTCCGGCACTCACCAAAAAGCCTAGCCTAGAGCCGCCTATGAAAAAAATTGCCAGTCTTTTCTGTAGAAATACTTGAATTGAGACAACGGCCACTCATGGAAGGTATTTTAAGGTGATTATGGCATGGATGGTGAGTTGTAGTCATGTTACAATCTAGGCTTGTTATTAATTACCAGCTTACTGACTAAGGAAAATGGACCAACAGCTTAATGTGACTTCCTAAGCACAGAGAGCGGCCAGGGTAAAAACTTGTTACTATAGCGCGGCGAATTGAACCTAGGCTGATTTGATGTGAAACACACGCTAAATGTGGGGGCACCTATATTGGTTCCCCTTAGAATATTCAGATATTGTTGGAGCTATACTTTCTTACTCCAGAAAACTTGTCTTCGTATTTAGTTTAACTTGCTAACATCTTAATAAATTCAATTTTCATTTCCATTTGCAAGTGATAGTAATATTCTTGTTGTAGGTGCACTGGAAGGGCAATGTTCTGCTTCTGCCTTGATACACTATCCAAACATGTGTCGCAGTTCCCCTGTCAAGAAAAACTCCTCTCTGCCAGAAACTTTGTCCAAGTAAAGTTGTAAACTATACACTTAATATTTTACAGATCAAAAATCAAATGTAAGACAGGATTTGGGAGTCCTGAAAGTACTGGTGACGAGTGTTGTTTAATAAATGGTTAATGAAATCTTTATATTTTGATGTTCCAAGTATTTTGGAGATTTACTGAGTCAGTGAAAAGTTACTAGTAGTTAATGCCAATGTCCAGTATTAATTAAAATTGTTTTTAACTGCCAAGTCAAAAATACTCTGGCTAGAAATGTTTCCCTGAAGACGTTTTAATTTTATTGACATGCATGCACTGTGCAGTTAAAATTATTCATCTTGAAATAAATTTCATTTGTCATAATATAGTTTATTGTTTCAGAACAAATCAAGAGAGTAAAGTTCCGAAGGAAGCAAGTGCCAAAGTAGTTGATCGCAAAACCATCACAAATTTACTTAGTCCAGATGATATCGTTAGATACTACAGAGAAGCTATTGTTCACTATAGTAAAGTACGTTAATCTATAGAAATTTATTTGTATTTCCTTTGTTATAAGATTCAAGCAATTAGATTAATCGTCACTGAAAATGCTGATTATTATTTTATTTGTACAGTTGCGCTTAACAAAGTAACTACGATCGGCAAGTGAAATAAGTTTGAGATTAATACATTTGGAGGAGTTTGACTCCTTTATTTACAAGTAGTTAGTTCTCAATATGATTGTTAGTTAGTGCAGTATTGAAAGGCCTTTATTTGTTACTAAAAGTAAAACAATTATTCTAGTACCAAAATGCCAATGTGATTGAGACCGAGGCGTGCTACAAAGCAGCAAGGTTGGCAATACAACAGAACTCATATCTTCATGCTGCCAACTTTCTACACAGTGTCATGCTTATCAACCTTTCTTTGAATGAGGAGGAAAAGGTACTATCTTTCACTAAATAAATACATGAGACAATCATATATATTATTAATATGAAATATTATTCGGTAAAACTGGACCTCTTATCTCTACTCTAAATATATGTTAAAAGTTTAAAATCTTTTTGAAGTTATAAAACAAAAGGAAACGTGGTTAAAGACCACGAAGAAATCTAGAATCTCATTCATGAAGAATCTAGTTACCTACTTTTTCATTGTAAAAAAAATGTAAAGTTAGCTCATTTTTGTTTTTTCCATTGGTACACTGAACTATTAATACATTTGTGGTATGTTGAATCAGCTATAATTTATACATGTGTCTATTGTTGCTTTATAATGGGAAGCTTTTGTTTCCAAAAAGTGATTTAAATAAACATAGTTATAAAATATTTAAAAAGAACTTTACATAAAAAACAATATTTACAATTTTATTAAGGATATCTGATGAAGCCTCAGCTTTACTGCCTAAATGCACCTTTTAGTAGAATTATAAATATTGGTTTTTAAATGTGTTTTTGATAATCATCCAATATTAGAGCTCACCTTTCAAGAGGTTTAAAAATTAAAATCATTAATATTTTCCAGATAGAACAGCTGATGAGTCTCTCTGAACTGTACATCAAGATAGGGTTCCATAGAAAGGCATCTTTTTACCGCAGACTTGCCGCAAAGAGGTTTGTGTCTGCTCGCAATCCTCAGACAAACTGGCAGCAGTGTTACAACTTGATGTTGCAAGCTCTGTCAGGCCACAAGCTGTCTTTGGACCCAGACAGTTATGCTCCAGGTTAGTCTTCTGAACATAACATTGTTATTACTACATAATCACTTTAGCCTCTGCCACTTTCACCTGACAGTGGCACAAGAAATGATCTTGAGAGGCATGCAACTTTTTAGGCCACGAAGCACTGCTTTTATTACCAAATATTTGAACAAATTAAACCACCCCTACTTTGACAAATTTGACCGCGTGCATGAGACTAGTTCTGGCTGCCTACTGAGAGTTGACCTCTTGAGTATGTTGGGCTACTGCATTAGTGGAATCTGAGAGCAGCTCTCTTTGAGTGGCTTATGGTGGAGAGGGATATTTATAACTTTGACAAAGTCAACATATCTTTATTACATTATCATCAAGATAAGTACAGTGTCAAAGTTATACAATTCATTAAGGAGGCTGATCTTGTAGCAGGTCTTCAGGTGTTGTTCAAATGGTCGCTTTTTATTTTTCTCCAGTTCCAGTTGTCTTCAATTTGGCTTCTTTTCAGAATTAAATTAAAAACTTTTGTTTTGTATTGGTTGGTGTTTTGGACCAGGATTGTTTAGTTTGAGTTTGTTCTATGTTGAGTATTGTTGCTTAAGGTCTGACAGATGGCTCTTTCTACAGCCAAATGTCTTTGTGCCATCTGGCAGAAAGACATGCCAGGTCTGGGGGTGTGGAAAATTAATGGTTTATGTGTCTAATGGGAAATCAGAAACCATAAATATTATTATGATGGTCAAAATATAGTGGTGAAATTATATGTGGAATTGCTTCTAAATAAAGAGTTCAGATATATAAGTTCAGATATGCCGAGTGTAGTTTGAAATAAACTACAAACCTCATATTAAAGACTTTCAAATGTGAGGTTCCAAAATATATTCCCATACATAAAAGTGTGAGACTAATAAACTGAAACTGATTTTAGACAAGCTGGAGGGCTGGCCAGCACTGCAGAAACAGCTACTGCAGGATTTGGTGATAGCAGCTACTAGAGTGGGTCAGTCAGCTGTAGCTACTCGGCATATGACGTTCTTGCTGCAAGTGATGTGGGATCAGCTGACTGTGACTGAGAGACATGAGTTTGCTCTGCAGTTGCAGTCCTTGTCAGCTCAGTGCGAGGGCTCGCCTGTGCCCTTGGTGCTGGACTCGGGACTGGTCATTCCACCCGTCAACCTGACCTCAGTCCCGACAACTCAGTGAGTAATGCTCTCCTCATAAAATTATACATGCCATATTTTAAATTCACTGTTAGGAGACAGATTGTTTTTTAGTTGTTTGAAAACAACTCTCTAATCCCATGTTTGGTGTCTTGCCCAAGTTTTGGTTTTTATGTTCGGTAAAACTGAGCATACACTAATAACACTATTTTAGTGTTGTATTTTTATTAACTTCACACTTCTATCTTTTTTATGTTTATTACAGGAGTTTCACTGTTCAAAATTTGAAACCTCACCTAAGACCATCTAAATTAGAAAAGAACAAAGAAAACTTTGGACCGTTTCTTTTTACACCCATAAATTTTGGGTCATTGGAAAGGAAGACAAGCTCAACAGACAACAAAGTAGGCAAGTAAACATTTCAGTAATTTTTATTCAAAAACAAATTATTATTTTTAGGTGTATTTTACAAGTTAAATAGAAAGCAAGTTAAGAATCAACTCAAGTTACGCTGAAACAAATTCCTCCCCTTCGGTAAGCTGACATTATCATAGTAAAATTGTATTGAATTGTTTTTTTTTCTTAATGTTTTAGCCAGGCCAGCTTGCAATGAGTAAACCTTTGTTTACATTAGTGTGAAACGTAAACAATGACAATAGTCAGTAACGCATGTGTCTAATAATATTTAGTACTATTGGCTATAAATAGTTGTGATTTCATAGCAACAGACATCACCCATCTTACGACCTCAGTGTTCCAATCTGTCCGTGGTCTCTACCTTTCTTTCTATTTACTTTTGTATCTTGCATGTTCCATGTAGGTGAATAATCATTGGTCTAACCTCTCCCGTCCTAGACTCAATATACACAGACCAGGTAATGTAATCTGCAGGTGACGAGGGGTACGAGGAGGTTAAGCTAGAATATTCAATCGTGAAAAAATGCAAGAGTCTCTTACGAGTTTGTAGCATTTTTGTTTCTCTTTTAGCACAAGGGAGGAATTAAATTATTCAGTTATATGACTAAAAAGGCATAAAAATAAAATGCTACATTTCCTTAGTTGGTTTGTTAATGGAGTAGTTTCATGTAGTCTTCTAAAAATCTCGTTAAGTTATGTTCTTATCAGCAAGTATGACATTTCCTTTTGAAGACTTAGATTTGTAATATCCTTATGAATAAAAACTATATTTTTTAATGGATTAGTGTCTGGCTTGAATGGTGTAAGTGTATAGTTTATAGTGAGTCGCATAGATGCTGATTTTTAGAGCCAAAACTTGAAGTTTTTTGTTTCTAGGTTATCTTTGGGTGGCTGACGAGATATGTGAGGTCAAACTGGAACTGAGCAACCTGTTTCCTTTTGAGCTGGAAGTTTCTAACATGGTGAGACGCTAGAATTGATATACTCACGGTTTGTAAGTTGTTAGTGATTTGATTGGACTTATTATTAGCTAAAAACTGGTGACATAGGCTTCTTTTTGAAACATCTTACACCTTTTCTAGGGTAACCAACTTGAATATGACAATATTGTTTTCAAAATATCCTTTCAAATAAATTCAAATATTGTCTATTGTTTAAAAGTTAATAGTATGTTTTCTACAACATATTCTAAGATTCAAAATGGTGTTTGAAATAAAGTTACAAATAACTGCCAGAAACAATTAGTTATTATCTACTTGATGTCAATGAATATTCCATTTCAATATGAAACTATGCAGAAAACTGGTTAGTATTTCAGTTTGCTCGTAGTATTTTAAATGTAATGTCACATGTCCCAGAAATGTTCTAATGTAAATCAATAGTGAACACTATATTGTTAAAATTTAAACACATTACTCAAATTAAAGATAACAGAATTCTTGGCCTATACACTTTTTAATTAGGCGTACTTATCTTTTACAAATAAACTTTTTCACAAATATGCCTAGTTAAGAAAATGTATAAAATTAGATAATCTCTACAATTCAAATACCTGACTAGGCTCGAGATTTACATGGCTATTCCTAAAATGCTTTGTTCTTGTTCAGATTTAAGGCATTAAAATGTATTCTGAAGACATATTTTCTTATTCTAGAGGCTACTGACAAGTGGGATTGTATTTGAGAGCTTACCTTTGACTGTAGTTCTGCCGCCGGATGCTTCAAATAAAAGTGTGATTCTCTCTGGGACCCCTAAGGAAGTTGGGCAACTGGAAATTACTGGTAATGATGTACAACTTTTAAACTTTTGTTGTGCTCTAGTTTGTTAATCTTTATCTTGGTTGAGTGGTTTTTTAACAACTGACAAACAATAAAGTCAACCATTTCCACACATAATTATTTTTTTATCTACCATAATATTACCCGGTAGTTTTGCTTAAATGTTTCAGGCTTCTCTACACATGCCATTGGGGTGAAGAGCAACTGTCGACTGAAAAGTGTTCCTCAGATCGGTAGACCAATGTTCACAGTTGAAGTGATACCTGCTCTCCCGATGCTGCAGGTTTGTTATCTGCATTGAAGAAACCGTAACTGTTTCTAATTTGTAGTATTAAAAGTATATATAACCAGTTTTCAATTTTAAGCAGGTGGTTATGTAATGAAATTGATTTTTGATTTTAAAAATAATGTTTTATTGATAAAATATAACAACAATGTTTTTTTATATTTTGATAGCAATATTGAATATTGAATCAAAACAAATTTATAACTCTATTGCATTTGAGATTTAAAAAAATAAGGTTATGAATTTTGCTTCTAAGAATGATTAAAAATAAAGATTCACTAAAATCTGCACTGTCAATTTTTCAAAATGTGAATACATTTTGTTCAAAATGTATTTGAGGAGTATTTTATGGTAAATTTTCAGCTTGATTTCACACAGTTTAAAGTTATCATTGAAATTTTACCTTGGAACACTTTGTTTAAATAAAACAGCTTTGGCTTATTTACAAAATTTTTAAGAACTGTGTGTTTACATCTTAAATGTAGCTTGAAACTACCACATCAGAGTTAGAAGTTTGTTTAAAAAATTAAAGTCTTAATGATAAAAAAGTCAAGGTTTTTAATTTTAAATTTATTGGAACTAAAAACTTAGGAATATATCAAAACTTTAAATCATCAGACCTAATTTTTAAAATGTTACCTTAACCTAGTATTTGATGTTGTTTTCAGATTACATCAACACTTCCAAATAAATCAAACAATGGAGCTAAGATTTCACTATTTGCTGGAGAAAGGTATACAAATGCTACATCAAAGAAGTCATGAACATTCAATACTTTATAGTTTATACAGATCAAACCGGTTTTAATTAAAACTTCTTGTCAGAAACTGATTAGGAAGGGGTTTCTTATCCTTTTTTGCTGACTTGCTTGTTTCAGACCTTTGATAAAATATTGTTTTTCATATTTTTTTAACAATGTGTTAATTTATTTGTTATACAACTTACAGCTTAGACTGTGTACTGAGCCTGGAGAACTGTGGTCAACTTCCGCTGGAGTGGCTGGAAGTGTCTCTGGAATGTCTCCAGGAGTGTGAGAGGGTTCTAACTTGGGACACTGAGAAGCTGCATTCACAGCTACCTCTTCCTCCAGGTTCTTCTATCGATCTTCCTGTCCATGTGCATGGTGCTGCTAGTTTCCTCTCTACACAAGGTAATAGAGCAATCAGAGAGGCCTTGAACATTATGAGTCAGATCAGCCAGATAAGCTAACAGCCGACTAAATCACCCAGGCTTGACCGTTGGGACTTCTCAATAATAATCTTGTGAACATGTTTTGTGATGATCTCAACATGTGTAAGAGTCTGTGACAATCTATAAATTTCAAGTTTTTGCACAGATATTGGTTTCCTTGAACTTTAATTATTCTCTGGGCTTTCATATACAAGTTTACAACCAAAAACTATTTCTAGTCGCCAATTAGCGTTGGTGATAATTATTTTTAGGTAACTTTCATTAAAGTGCCTAAATCAATCTTTTAGCTCTTTTTGACGCCCTAACATTAAAAGCTGTTTTAAAAATGTTTAGTAATTCATTGGTAAATTGGATCCATGCTTGTATTAAGATGCAAGCTTAGGAGGAGCTTTAGCATCACCGTATATATTTCATAATAATCACTTAAGCTATTATTGTTCAGATAAGTGTGACCTTGCTCCGAGGTAGCAAAAGTCCTAAACAAGCCTCTATGGTTATCATTTTATGAACCCTAGTTAATCTATTTTTTGGTTTAGAGGTTCTACTGTAAGTAAGGAATAGTACACAATTACTCTAGTTAATCGGAGATGTTGTATATGCACAGATGGAGCCAGTGTGAAGAGCAGTATATTCTCTTCCCCCACCTCCTACCTCTCGTCAGCCAGTCCTCGGCCCGGCGTGCCAGACCGCTTCCTCTCCAAGTCAACCACTTCTTCCTTTAAGTACGTCTACTCAAACTGTTCTATAGATATTCCAAAACATTTTCTCCTTAGTTTTTCTTTTAAAGTTTCCCAACTAATCTAGTAGTTATCAACTTAGGAAGTTTTTAAATTCAAACTTGTACGTTTCTTCAAGTTTAAAACTCAGTTGATTTTACCAGCTCTGGAATCAACCCCTAAAGCCAAAGAAAACTGTAATACATCAGCCCGCTCCCAGTTTGAGCCTTCCCCAACTGCACTCAATAAGTTTGTAGCACTGGGTGTACACAGCCCAAGATATACTGTATCTGTTCCCTATTTGTATCATATTAAAGTGGAACTGACCTTTAAAAGTCTTTAAATAAAGCAAAATATGTTTCAAACTTTCAACCAATAATTCCATACACAGTGATACGAAGACAACCTTTTTTAATCCTCTGAAAAACAGCTCGTAGAGGGGAAAACGGAAAGATACTTCTGATTTTGAAAAGGTTCAACTGCGGACCCACTATTTGGTAGTTGTGTGCGGTAAGTATGTATTTGTACCAAGGTAAAAAAAAAAGTGATCTGCCAGAATGCAGCAGGTAATGTGCCATTAGGCAGTAATGTAGTGGTGTGGTGATTTATGGTGTAGAGCCTGCACCAGATCCAGGGACTGATAGTGGTTCATGGCTTGTGGCTGAGATAGTTTGGACAATAAAATAGAAAGGTATTTCGTATGAACATAAGTAGGTACACCTATTAAAAATGCATTGTAGGTGTTGCAGAGGTAGAAAAAGTGTTCACAAATTCACGCTTGAAGCGCAAATCTTTGCTATTTAAAACATTGGCTATAAGAAAAAGAGTGGCCACACTATTTGTCTACAAATGTGTCCATCCTGTGTTTAGGATTGGCATAGTTGCGATTATGCGAAGGACTCGTAGTTCTCAAAGGTCTGCTTATGTACTTTCCAATGAAACTAATTTGTTTTGTCAAACAATCAAATTCTGTTCCTTTCAGATCTGGAGGAAGCAGCCTGAACTCTTTTTCATCACAGTTCAGCAAGCTTTGCATAGAAAACTCTCCCAAGGTTAGTTATTTATCAATGTATATTCTTATTTTAATTTTTGAGATTCGGTGTTATTAGAAATCAAGGATGTGATGTTTTAAAAAGTGGTGTACCAGTGATTCCATTACAAACAGAAATAAATATTATCACTTACGCCACACTTATTATTTAGGGCCTTTTCCAATTGCTAGTTGGCACTGGTTAACTAACCGCCCGGTTAAGTTGTTTACAGTCTACAATGTTTGTTATTTTGGCATAGCGTTAAAAGTATTTAAATAATTTATTGAAATCTGTCGTACAATAAAGGTATATTTTTGTAAATTTAACATGTTCACATTGGTCTTAATATAGCTAAATACAATTTCATAACACAAAATGCAAAATCAAAACAGACAAGTGAAACTTAACCTAAAAAATATCAGCTTTCTATTGGTTGGCTCCCTGTCCAATTTTAAACGCTGGTTAAGGATGAATGAAAAACGACCTTAGTTTATAAGTTGCTTGATATTGTAGTCACTTGCACTTCTTGTAGTCAGCTGCAACATCCGGACAGCGACAGTTTTAAATGTAAAAATTCACTTGTTGACAATATGGTGAGAGGATTACAGAAAATATATACTATCATGCATTAGCCTAAAAGACCTAAACTTTAAGTTAGGGGAGTTCATATCTTCCTGCTTATTTACTCCTGACTATTTACTTGGATGAAAATAATAATTTGTGTTTAGGCAGTTCAGTGTCATCTGAAAGTGCGATACTCCAGTGACCCGGGAATGTCAGCTGGCTACTGCAGAACAGCTGTATTTGTTTTCATAATCGAGATCAACCATTCAGTGTTCATCACCAACTGGGACGTAATCCCAGCTGAAACGTAAGTCCCCATCCATGGCATCTACAGATACAGCTAAAACTTGACAAATGAACATGTTAAAATTTAAGTTGTGGTAATGAATATTTATGATTACTTTATTCCTGGATCTATAATTCATATTCTGCATGAATATAAAATATAAATAATATAATTTTCAGGAGCAATGAGTTCTATTTGGTGCTTGATATTGCTAATATGTCAAATCAAGAGCTGGAACTGAAATATGGAGCCAACAAAAGCTTGTTGATGGAAGAAAATGAGTCTTGCAGAATCCCAATACCTGTTGAAAGATGTCCACTGGAAAAAATAGGAGATGTAAGTATATTATATCTTTAACAGATTTACAAAGAATGACTGAATTCTAATCATGTGTATATAAAAGTGAAAGTTGAGGAGATAATCTTTTTTGTTTGCTAGGGTCGTATTATTTTTGGAGCTGTGTGGGATCCCGGTATTCTGTTCAAATCGGCATTGTCTTTCAGTTCCTGATTCCCTAGTACCAAAATTTCTGGACGGGAAGTAAACACTGTTCATAAACCAAATGTTTCTTTCTATAATGCTCAAAACATTAATTATTCCACATAAATTCACATTTTGTTCTTCCAAGTATTATAGTCTGTGAGTGAGAAATCCTGATACCATATTGAGAGTGAGATAAGAAGATACCATATTGAACCCCTCTCCTACCAACATAATGTTATACTTCAGTTGAGTCTGTTATCTTATCAACAATGAGCCTTGCAACAAGAGGTAAGCAACCCTCTTTCCCTTGATAACGGTCTCAGAGACCTGACCCTGCTTTTTTGCCTCCTCTAGACCCTCTATGCCTGTGATATTGTATAATTTTTAACTCTATGTTGTTTCTGCAACGTTAACCAAGGTAGTTGTTATTTAACCCTCAGCTGTCGTTTAGTAATACAAAAAAACTTGATAATGTTTTTTAATTGTTACTGATGATATAGCACAAGAGTTACAAAGTGTGCATCTGATCTGAAAATAACTAGAGTATGATATAAAGGCCAAACCAGAAGGTAATAATTAATGTTTCAAATTAAATTTTAGTACTATTTCTTTGTAACCAAAAAAGTTGCTGTAGAAGTGTTTTTTTCCACCTTTTCCCTTTGATTTAATTTATTCTCACAACAACTTTTATTTCCTTATTTCTACCGGGTTTTATGCACATTCTCGTTGACAATTACAATATTATTATTTATTACTAAATAAATTTGAAGACAAAAATATTAATATTATTATTTATTAACGTTTGAAAATTAAGCCAGTTTCAACTTCCACTCTACACTATGTGTTTCAGCTGTTCAAGACCAGTGACAACCTGAACGACATGATGGAAGTGAACAAGACTTGTAGCAGCCACATTGCTTCCCTGGTAGATCTGCGTTGGGTTCTGGTGAACTCTGAGCGCAACGGCAAAGCTTCTCTCCACGGCATCACACTTTCTCTTGCCATGCTCGATATTGTACGCATGTCTCCAGTCAGTTGGATGCGTTTTGTTTTTTCCTCTTTTTTAGTAACATGGACCACTTAAGTTAAGGGATTAGGGTTAACTTAACTTATTTGCTCAAGATTTCTTCATTTCCTGGGGCTGAGCTTTTCTTTCTTCTGCTGAAATTACCCTTTCTAGTCTCTGTTTGTTAATTTTCATCGATAATGTAGTGTGTTTATCTTAAATATTCTGAGGATTTTAGTTTTGTTTTTACATTGTCTACTGTGTTTTCCAATTTTTTCATATATTTCTTACTTTATGTAATGACATGTTTTGAAACTATTTTTTCCAAATTTAAAAGATTGATACTGATTTTTAATTGACTGTAATAGCAAGAAGTGAACAAATTTTAGAATATCTTTTTTGTTCATATTTCTGATGAGAAGATTCTTCAATATAGCAGAGAAACAAGAAATGGGATTAGATAACCAGTTCTAAAATATAAAAATTCTTCTTCATACTGTCGTCTCACTAGCAATGATAATTTAACATATATCACTACAAAGCATATTATTCCAACAGCCTTCCTGCCACTTTCACTACTTTTTACCTAAAGACGTATTAAATAGAAACTTTTTTCTAAATTCCCACCTCAACATCCTTTTTCTTGGTTACCTTTTCAAGTTCTCACTATGCCAATGCTAATTGTGGCCAGCTTTAGTTGTTTATCACTCTGTATACTTGGTATTGAATTATTAACCAATGATTGGTTTGTGAACACACAGAAGTAGTGGTGAATGGAAACAAGATCGAACCTCACGGAGAGCTGAGCAGTCTCGTCGGACACTCTCTGCTTCTAGGCTTCACACTGTTCAACTGTCTGTCTTGGCCCCTACGTGACCTTGAACTCAACATTCAGTTCTTCCAAGACCACCAGAACGGCACTACAAACTACCAGCTGGACACTCGAATAGCATGTTCTGGTGCTACTTGTGTCAACCTTTGTCAGGTAAGTTTATCAACTTTTAATTAAGGTACCAAAGTAAACGTAACAAACTGTATCATGGGGATCTGGAGGGGCCTGAAACTATGTTGAACGAAAAGATTGATGTTGGGTCTGGCCTTAAGAGGATTGATAACCCAAAAAAACATGCTCGAAACATGCTCTTGTAGTTTCCTGTTTAGAACGCTATTTTTCGGTACAGAGATTAGTTGTTTTCCATGTTCTCAAAGGTTGTATCTAGGTTTGTACAACCTAGTTTTTAAAAAAGTCCTACACAAATTTAAAAAAATGTTGAAGTTGGCTAAAATAGGTAAAGTTTGTCTTGTTTAACGAGGCTAAGTTAGGACTACAAAGTCCTCCTACCACTCAACCTCGACCTTACCTAGGCCACGGTATAGTCACATTACAAATGGTAGGATGACTGGGATCGAACCCAGCCACCGAGTGGATTATTAGTTCGACGCTGATACCAACCGCCACGGATCCGCTAATAGGCTATTTTAAAAGTGTATTAAATTTTTACGCTTAGTAAGTTTTTTGTATAAAAGGAACATAGAACCACTCCTAATTGTATAATTTGGCAGAATGAAAGACAAACGCTATTAATTTTACGTAACTACCTACTTTTTAAGACTACTTTGTAATTAGATGTCACTCAAGGAAAACAGTCTATGAACCGTCAGAGAAAAATCTTAAATGAGAGCCTAGGTAACGAAGCATATCCACATAATTATAAAGTTATCAACAGAATTAATAGTGAAATATAGTAGTAAAGTACAATACCTCAAACCAAAACTCTATCGGTCGACTCCATTCAAAATGGGGGCCTTTTAAAGATCGGAAGCTTAAAACTAAGAAACAGTGTCATTTCTATTAGCGTAATCTTTCTGAGGTCGGGTTTGCGGCATTGCTCTGCTCTCTAATAGTTAGAACTTTTAATTTGATATCAAGCACAACTTAGCCCCGTTCAACATCGGGTTTTGAAAAACATTTTGTTGGATGTTAAGCTGTTCCTGAAACAACACAATGCACATTTCTTGGTTTCTTATAATATTTTGGTTCTAATTTAATGCAATACCTCTTATTGCCTTTGATAGTAATGATTATTTTCCTTTCAGGTTGCTGAGTTTGGAAATGCATACCATGAATGTGTCGTGGTATTTCTGACTCCGGGCCAATATAAAGTCAACCTTCAATGTACTTCTAAAGAAAAACATCTTTGGAAGTTAATACCGCCATTGGTCATACAAGTTTCTCAGCATTAATAATTTTCTAAGTCTAAGTTATATTTTATACAATATAAATATTTATGTTTTTTGTTAGAACATTTGCATTAGAAAACTTTATTATTTCCTCATTCTTTCTATCTTACAGTAAAAGCGGTTTGTAGTTTTGAAAAACTATGAGTGAATCATGGATGAATAAATGAATAAACGATGAATAAATTATTTAAATGAATAAATGATTTGAAACATTAGGTATTACAAAAAAACAGGGTACACATAAATAGCATGTTTCAATATACGTGCTATTGCAAGGAAGTACTAGATGACGATCTCGTAGGTGTCAAATATATGCTGTAAGCACTAGACATTGCGAATGCTAGATATTAGCCTTGAGTACTAGGTAGCACATGCGTTAACTACCTGCTGCGAGCACTAGGTATGAGTCTCGATGCGTCTATAATCTGTTGGGAGTATTCTCTTAGGTGTCAATAGCATACCCACAAGAGCTAAATTGATCACTATCACTATATCACTAATTGAGATGCCGACCACTCTCATGAGGGTATTTTAAGGCAAATATGTGGTGAATGATGAGTGTGATGAGTGGTAGTAATGAGTTATGAGGTGTAGTCTTGTTACAAACTAAGGCCGACTCTTCTTAGAATGGGTCATTAATTAATAGTCCAATGACTAATGGAAATACAAGGACCAACGGCTTAACGTGACTTCCGAACCACGCAGGCGATGGTCTGATATGTCTAAATGATGGTGGGAGTTGATGGTATCATCAGATGATCACTGAGACTATTTGAGCCGCTTTAGACCTATATCATCCTCAAAACCTGACCTCCATGAAGCTGGATTACAGGACCACGCCACGAGTCCCAGTCATGGATGTGTGAATTAAACGCAGGGAGCGATCAATGAAAATCATCAAATTGCGTTGGTGTTACTACGGTATAACTCCCTTAAGACAACCATTTTTGTAGTCTTAACTTGTTTAAAGTTATAAAATTTGGCAACAATTTTGGATTCTATCTTTTGAGATTCAACTCAGGATTCCAAAATATCCCCCATACCTCTAGTATTATACATTAAAATTCCTTGCAAAAATACCAATAGTTTAGAAAGCAACACCTCAACAGTATGATTGCCCAGGGAAAAATAGGCCATATTCATTACAAATTTTAATACTAAGTAGTAAGTACTAACATTAGTTATAATTTACAATTCTATTTTAAAGTGTGGAAATTCCACAGAATTTTCAATATATTGAGCTGTTGAGAGCAATGTTTGCTCACAAAAATTAGGTGCAATCAGCTGCAAACTTAAGGGCAGTTTGTTCTTGGATAGACAAATAGGGATAGACACTGCAGGACAACCTGAAATAATACAAGCAGAGATTAGTTATAGAAATAAAAAAAAATGTAGCCTCGTTGGTCACAAGTTGAGTAAGCTTATGACACAGCTTACACCAACGGCATTATTACTAGACAGACACATTTGCTTTTCTCGTTTCCCTTAGCCACCAAAACAACTAAGAACTGTCCCATATTTACTAGCACATTTGCTGCTAGTTAGAACATTGAATCAAATAAAGTTTTCCATGTTAAAACATGTTTGTAGCAGTGAATTTGATAAGTTCAATTGCATATGGTTCTAACAATATGAAAATTGTTTATTGGCAATGGAATGAATCTTTTGAAATGGTTAATGTGATTAACTTGAATTTATGTTCTATTTATTAAATCTATGAATATTGGCATTAATCAGCACGCAAAGGAGTGTTGCATAAAAACAGATTTTTAACGAGAAATTTTAATTTTGATAAATTTTTTGCCAAATTGTTGAGCTTGGTTTTGAGTTAAAACATTTAGCTTATGAATACTTGAAAAGTAGTCTATAGTTGTTATGGAGTATGGTCTTACTTGAACTGTTACACTTATAGTATTAGGAAAGATGGAAATCACCTGCTAGGTTGGCAGGCTGAGTGCAGTAGTCTTGAGTAGCACACTGCTCTCTGTTGTCTAACTTGACAAACTCTTCATACGTTGGAGCTTCCGTCAGAGTGGTTGGGGTTAGTAGAATGTCGACATTGTCATTCCACACGGACTTGAAATCTTGAGCTATCAATCTACGAACCTTCATTGCTTGTTCAAAGTATTTTTCATAGTTCCTGTAAATGCACATAGTAATTACTGTAATCATTATTTATTGTCATACCTGCAGCAAAACTGTTTTTTTCAAATGTACTGGGTGGCTTTAAAAAACGCATCAATTTGAGTTGAGTAGGGAGGGGAGCGAGTGGAGGGCGGAGCTGGTTGTTTTGTAGGTTAGGGCGCCCAGTTTTAGTAGCAATGGCGCAGTGGACCGTGGCGCATCACGCTGCTGTTGAACATTTCTTTAAAAGTAATGAATCTGTTATTACTGTTCAACGGCTTTTCCGCGCACAGAGTTCAATGTTCGGAGAAATGATTCGATACGATCAAACACAATACTTCGTGGGCCACTTTTCGCACAACTGATTAGTTATGAAGCAGCCCTCGCGACGGCTAACTCCACAAAATGTCGAATCGGTAAGGGCGTCTGTTCTTCAAAGTCCTCGCCGCCCACTAGGGCGGCGCTACCCAACTCTGAACTTGTTCTCGATGCTCGCTGCTAAGCATCTTGAGCAATGATTTAAAATTTCATCCATACAAAATTATGATTGTACAGAAGATTTATGAACGTTTATGGGTTTCTTGGGATCAGGTATCGTAATACCTCGAACATTGAACTCCAGCGGAAAGCTGTTGAACAGTAATAACAGATTCATTACTTTAAAGAAATGTTCAACAGCTTAAACGCTGGATGCGCCACGGTCCACTGCGCCATATTGTACTAAACTGGACTTCTAACCTACAAAACAACCAGCTCTCCACTCCTCTTTCTCCCCACCCACAAATATTCAACTCAAATTCGTATCTTTTATACCACCCAGTACATTAACAAAAACAGATTTGAAAATAATAGGAAAGTAAGCAAGGACAAAAAAAAGAAACAGCTGTTAAATTTTAAAAAATTTTTGTGTTTAACGAGGCAGAGATAAGGCTACAAAGTCCTCTTAACTCAACCTTGTCCTTTATTTTGCTGGCACAAAGTCACTTGAGTGAAATTGTCAGTGGTGACTGAGGATGTTTGTTAAGGCCATAGACCAAAGGCGATACCGGGATTTTAATTAGTAATATTATTAAACTTGCAGGATATAAATTTCACTTCTAGTGCATTTTATTATTAAGCCTATTTTTCTTCATGTTCCTCAAACAGAAATTTTTGCCGTAAAACTCTTTGAACAAGTTAACCAAACCATGCAGTTTAACAACTAAACGTTTTGTCTAAGGACCCCTAGCTTTTTCAAGAGAGAAGTTGACTAGTAGTATTTGTAAGTACTTACAAGTAAAAGTGGCCTTAAATTAAGTTTGTGTTTTTGTTTAGGAATCTTCACTAGTTACAAGTTAATCTTCTTCTATAGATATTGGCACTTGATGGAAAAGAATTTAAAACAGCAGACCAACATAAAACGTTTTTAAATTGGTCTAGTTACAAGTTGATTAGGCCGTTCAAGAACGTTGCAGACATTATATGCGTTAATGATAGAGCTGAAGCTGAGCATTTGAGGTCAGGTCGGATTGGCGCGCAAACACACGTGAGGCAATCAGCTGATCGGTCATGTTTCCACCGTTCCAACACATGAGAATGTTTTTCTTGTATACTTTAACCTTTTTTTTATTCCCGCCAACAGTCAGGTGATTTTGTTCATGCCCCTTTCAGCGACTTGGTGCAAATTTACTGCGGGAACTTCAGCCGTCAGTATTCATCTAACTAACTTACACTGTGCACTCTGTTTGCTTCTAAGCTATGTTATTTGTTTGTATAGACTATAGAGTTAAGTAGAAATCGATAGAAGTGACAATATAAGAGACTGATTTTATGATATTATTGAGGGTGACCAGCTAGCTGATGACAATAATAAAGTTTAGCATTCTCATGACGATGTGTTTAGACAGTGTTACCAAGACCAAACCAAAGAAAAGGGAAGATACCACATTTGAATGTCCATGTTGTAATGTTAGTCTTTGTATCCATAACTGCTTTGAAACATGTCACACACAAAATGTTCTAAAATATAAACAATTCAATATGTATCATGTTTTTAATGTGTATAATAATCATTTATCAATACAATCATTTCATTCTTATTTTTAACAGTTTTTGGTTCTTACTCCGTGATGTCATTTTTTACATTTTTCTGACTCCTGACAATTAGTGAGATTTGGACATTCTGGAACGGCCGCACTCCCCAACAGGTTAAAAAATGTATAAACTTTAAAATTTACTAACAATATTACACAAGATTTTTGAATTCTTTAGTCATTGGATATTTTACTATGATCTTCTTTTTACCAATCCATCTGTAAAACTGCTATGTTGGATCTGAGATTTTTTGTTGATAGGGCTTTTTACTGCCTAAGCTTTGTTTTCGGAATACGCTAATTGCTGTTCATTTGCTTCTCTCAGTTGCAAGTTATGTGATCTTTTTGGTTTAAGCACTTAATTTATCTGCTTCCTTTGATGTCAGGAAAAATGTGTCTTGAGATTTGATACATTTTTTCTCAAGCAAATTAGTTTCCGGACAGTTTTAGAATGCAAAATAGAACTAACTGTGTAGTGGATGATTTCAGTCAAAACTTATCAACTCACAGTTTAGAACCAGACCGAAACTTGCCTCTGCAGGAGAAAGTAGTTGCCGGTAAGGATGCGGCTGCGGATGGTTAATCCAAAGGCTTGACTGCGTGTCGTGGCGTAGAGTTGTTCCGTAGAACTGGCAGTGTCAGCTCGGTAGCCGTACTCCAGTCCATCATACCTGGCCATGTTGCTGGCTACTTCACACTGGTTCAGCACAGAATAGCAGACTATGCTGAGAGCTGTGTTGGGTAATGATACCTGTAACATACCGTATATCATGACTGGAGATGTACAGTAAAAAATAGAAATAACATTTTTTATTAGAGATTATACATGATACACATTTTTTTTTAAATATTGGAGGCCAGAAAATTGAAATTGCTGCGAGAGAAGGCTCTCAGAATTTACACCTAGCAGCTAAACCCAAGTTTGCCAAAATCTATTTTCTGTCAAAAGTATTAAAACACGTGAAAAGGAAAGACGGGCTTATTGTGGTAAATTTGTTACCATTGAGCAGATATCTCAAGAGTTTTCTTTGCAAACAACATTAAAACCTCGCTCAAGAGGCTCACCTGTCAAACAACAAATCATCTGTACCCAGATATAAAAAGAACCAATTATTGAAGGAGTTTTACTATAATTCGGTTTGTTTTAATAAACATCCTATAGTAATAGTGGTCAAAACTACTGTACACCAATTTTGTAAGTATCAAATCAAAAGCTCTATATTTAGGTTTTTCAATTGTTTTTATACCTGAAAAATTTTTGCAAAGGTTTAATAAATAATAATAATAAAAACATAACTATAGAACTTCAGTCAACTCCCGATTAACTGCAATAAAGTCAAGTTTAGGCTTAATAAGCAAAATCGCGGTTTATCCGCAACAACTCAAAAATAATGTACAATAAGGCATATAAAGACGAAAACAACTAAAAATGAGAATAACAGATTCCAGAAAGCTGTGTATGTGAACGCCGTCATTAGTTCTCATGTATTTTAGCACCCCGCGTCTTAAATCGGTACCTCGAGAATCGTACATCCTCGACCGTGTATAGTTAGCCTTAGTTCCACGGATTTAGTTAGCAACTGAGCGGTCAGGAGCGTTAGCGTCGAACTCTTGACAGGTCACGTGACTTGGTTACCACAGCAACCAGAAAATGGTGGCAAGATGGCGACGGAGTATTGTTAGTGTTTATGTTGTTATTGTAACCTTATTTTCGTATATCACCGTGACACCGATGTTATACTGGGTGCAGATTTCTTTACTGTTGAACCACGATCAATGTTTTGCACTATTTCAAGTTTTGCTGTATTGTCAATACGACCCGTTTGCACTTAGTAGACATCGTTTCGATCACCAATAACCAGTCCAATAACAAAAAACCACTTCTGCTACAGCACTTCAGAAAATAATATGCTCTCTCAAACAGCTTTCGAAAACTTTAAATAATTAGTCAGATTTATCGGTGAGGCGGATGGGTAATTCCGGTAGGAGGGGAGACTTGCTATTTTTGGTCGAGTATTGTTAGGTGAGTCAGAGAGGACGAGTCAAGGTCACACGGGACACTATTATAGTCTGTTTTGTGAAGGATGGCGTCATCATATTATTCCCCCATTCAGTGTTGCTAATCCGACACGGTTAATCGGGAGTTGACTGTTAGTGTACTATAACACAGTAACACACATATACATATAATAGGTTTTACCTATTTATAATTCTACTTTTGACTGTTGGGGCCAACTATCCATGAAGTTGAAATCAGTAGATTTGTCTTTCATCGCACAATATGCATAATTTATTTAATCCTACAGATTTTGACAGTAGCACCAGGATTTTCTAAAATGTCGGCCGTATCACCCACAGTTCAAGAACCTATTAGAGAGTCCTTACAATGACACTTCTAGGAATCCTCACCGTCATTCTGCATAAGGTTCATTGTAAAGCACAAGTTTCACATCTGAGTAAGTGTCTGCCACTGTGGTCTTGAAGTCTTTCTCATCATGTCCGATATTACATCTAGAACACATTACTTTTTCACTATATTATTATTACAGTATGCTCGACATCCCAGGACTGTGGATCAAGACCACTCCTCGATACCAAAGAACTGATAATACCTAAGGTTAAGTGCTGCCACCAGAAAAGGATAAAAGTAAAAAAAACATATTTTTAGCAAGTGTGAAAGCTGAAAAGTAAACGAACAATTTAAACACATTTTCATACTGTAATGAAAGTACCGTATCTAAAAGAGAACAACAGCTATTTTTTTTGTTTCCACAGACATTCCGTTAAGGCATAAAAAATAACGAGTAAAAACACTGAAATACAATACAAGTAGGTCAAAGCACATGTGTACCTGGGTATACAAACAAACTGCCAACACACAAACCTCATACTGTCAAAACCGAACAAAAAAGAGTTTTACACAAACTTATGAGTAATGTTGCTCGAATGTGAGCAATGGCCAGGTTATAGATAGAGAGACAATGCTCGCTAGATGCAGGTGACAAGTGCGCATAGTTTGAGTCGCAGGTATGTATGTAGTTTGATTTGGTCAATTTAGAAGCTGTCAGATATGGCATTGCAATCACTTGTTCAGGTACAGCAATAACAGGGATTCATATCAGATAACTCGTGAAATTAATATTAGGTGGCTACAGAGCGAAACTTGAGGTTCCACGATATTTCCGGGTTTTCCGCAATATCCAATATTTTCCCAAAGCTCACTTCCACTCCAGGATGCCAGTTTTATCCCACAGTCAGTACCAATCCTGATTAAAGTCCCACTCCCAGACAAGTATTTTAACCAAGTGTAATTTCTGGAGTCATTTAGACCCGGTTTGTCCCGGATCGGTTTAATTACTCATAATGCGCATTACGCCATTTACGCTCGCGATACATGTCGATCAGCTTTACACTACGTATCGCCCATCGCCTTTAAAACCCCTAATACTTGAGAGCCGCGACACTGCTATCTCCGGATCGCCTTTACCGCTGACATGCCCCGAGATGTTTTAGACCCGTGCACGCTATAACCAACATATTACTTAACATTACGCTTTACGGGTCAGTTTATTCCTGCCGTAGGCTCCGAAAGTACCACGCTCTAGACACCATTTACAAGGACCATGCCTCGGATACACCCAGAATTCTCAAAGATATTCAGGTTTTTCAGGTTCGTGTCACCCCGTAACAGCATTTTAGTTTCTGACCACTGAGTCTTTAATCATGTCCGGTTTACATCTAAAACTCGGATAATCTATATTCTACTATATATATTATTAATATTATTAAATTACATTAAAAAAAAATCTGATATCTCATCATATAGGACTGTGGACTGGGCATCTAAAACACAGTTCCTAGGTGACAGTAGTGAATCTGTCTACAGTAGACACTCCATAGTTTGACACTCTCTTTGACACCTTCCATGGTAACTTAATAATAACAATATGACAGACAAAGAAAGATGTAAAAATATGTTTTACTGTAGTAATGATATTTGCAAGCTAGCTGTACATTAATATTGGGTTTTCTTACTTTACTCGTCAAATAAACAGTATTTAAAGTTATTTCAAAAGTTTTAGTGTATTTTCAGGTATAATTCAACCCCTTTTCAGTCCACAAATAGTCAAACTATCAAGTTTCCAGTGTATCAACAAAGCTGAATAGAAAATAATTACACAGTAACAACAATTCCAACTTACTCAAAACATCAGCAGCGTCACTGACGGTCCTGGTTAAGATGCCTGGAACATCCATTGAGTTGACCAGGGGGATGAGGCCGTGGCGAGACACTCGACCGTACGTAGGTTTCAGTCCCACAACTCCGCAGTATGAGGCTGGGTTACGAGTCGACCCTCCAGTGTCTGAACCTAGAGCACTGTTACCACTTAAACATGACCATACAGTTCACTCTAATGTGTAATAAATTGCAAAAGAAAGGCCCTTTCCATGTAAAAAATAAAAAAGGTGAAAAAAGAAATCCATACAGTTGACCAGCCTAGTAATTTTTACAGCCTAGTAAAATGGGTATTACTATTTTAGAAAAATACTAAGATCTGAATTAATATTTCGAGGGCCTTTGGTCAGCGATTTAAATAGGTGGGATGTAATTTAGAAATAAAAGGCCTAGCTTTGAACTTCAGTAAGTGGATTAGTTTGCATAAGCATACAATCGGAGATTCCAGCCCTAACAACTACCTCAAATCTGTTGATGCGTTAAAAGCTATTCCTAGTAGGCCCTACCATTCCTGGCACTATTCCGACTGGAGTGTTCCAAGAGAATGTTCTACAAAAAAACAAATAAGAATGTTGTTAAACATAGAGAAGACAAAGCCAGTTAAGAACCTGTTTTCGAATGGAAAATTCTTTCAGTATATGGTAAATATATTCTATATAATCTAGTGTACTATTATTGTTAGTGTGTGTATCAGATCGGTCATATAAAATTAATTTTCAAGGTGACTGTCACTTTTATAATACAAGAAAATACAGTAGAGCGCCGATTATCCAAAGCCCGTCATCCCAAATGTTATTAACCGAAAGGCAGAAAGAAACCAAAAACATTAACGAATCATAAGCAAAAGTTCAGCAAGCAACCGGTCAGCATGCTTACGCCAACAAGCATTGCTGCTCAGTCTGCCTATGTCTGGGTCACGTACGCCATGGCACCTATGAGCCATGGCCACCTGTGAGCACCTACCAGTGACAGTTCATACGGTTTGTTGTTGTGCTGTTTGATTTTACTGACTATGTCGTTTAAACGTGAACCAGAGTGCTTAGTGTTTCTGATTTACTTAAGATATTGGAGCGGATAAATAATGGTGTTAGTGGATTGAGTTTAGCTTAAAAATATGGAGTTGGAAATGCAACAATATCGATTTGGCAGCAAAAAACGAAGTCTGACTAAAACAAAATCCATTTTGGACTTTTTTAAAGAGTTTTCCTTCCATATTCTGATTGTGTGGTGTTGTGTTGTTACTTATTGTATTGAAAAAATAAATTTGAACGTTATTTAATCCCATTTATATCATTGTACTTCATTTTTCCTGTCAATGACCGATTATCCGAAAAATCAGTTATCCAAATACCCCTAGACATTAATTTTTTCCGATAATCGACTCTCTACTGTAGAAATATAAATTTAATTCCTGAACACCATTTGACTTTACAGTTTTTACCCTAAAAAGCGTTTCACATGGATCAAAATTGTGTAACCTTTTGCCACAACCAATAATAAAATATATAAAACATGTTTAAAATTTGGTTGAAGAAAATTTTTACAATAAAAAAACTTTTAACAAAAAAAATTGAACCGACTTCAAAAAACAAACCTACAGTAAAATGCTATAAAAGATTGAAATAATTAGGTAATGCATTTGTATTGCTTTACATGCTACATTCATAAACAATGAGTTTCTTGAAGTTTTACGCTGCAGACAGACAATAATTTATCCATCACAGTGCAGTAAGATATTACAGCTGTACTCATTTCATGGTAACCAATATAATAAATATTAATTTGCTAATACATATTAGAATACCATTATAGGCGCACACTATTTGCAATATTGTGGACTAAAATTTAGGAGTTGTTACAATCTTTTTTTTTCACTTTAAAAAATATTGAGTTGGTGCTGCTGAAGCAAGAAAAGTTTCAAAAACATTCAAATATTAATTTATCTTTTTCCAATAAAAATAAGTTAAAATTTATATTTGCAACCCTAAAGACAAAATTTAAAATGAAGACAAATCAGAATATATGAAATACCGTAATAACTGCGACTGCAAATACATCGACAAACCAAAAGGAAAATTAAAGTTAGATTAAAAGAACACACATACAATTTTAAATATAATAAAGAAGATAACCGCCATTGCAAAACACTCTTAGAATCAGGACATCATTTTTCAAAAATTAATCTACTAAAAGAAGTTCAATCCAAAATTATTAGATGCATAGGAATGAAGAAGAATCAAAATTATTTAGTGAACAACGAGCCTGGAGCGCTTCAAAATTCACTGTTTCTCATATAGTATCAAGACCAACAACTAATATTATTATTCTTTATTTAATTTGAATCATTTTATAGTTTTTAACATGTGTTAATTAGTTTAAAATCATTGTTTCCTTCAGTTGCTGAGTCTCTGATGATGAATGCCCATGCATTTGAAAGGCCTCAGGATTAAACATTTTATTCTTTTATTAGACAGTTTGTTTTTAAATTTCTGTCTTTAAAATTTAAAAAAATGCAAAAAATTATCTATAAATAGATAAATAACTCTCAGTTGCAAATGAACTAATTTGGTAATATTTCGGCTTCACCATTTAAAACTGAGCTTTAATAGTAGGCCTACCATTTTTACCTTTTCAAGAGCATCACTCTTCATATTTGTTATATATATATATTGATATAACAATACTAATATATATATTGTTTAAATTACTTTGAATTTTGAAGAAATGTTATATGCGTGGGTGGTTTTAAAATTACAATAACCCTGCCTGTGAGGAAATAATATTTTAAATAGTTTAAGTCTAGGGCACTCAATTCTGTAATTTTCTACAGATCACGTTCAATGACTGTGATTATCATTGCCTCGTAACAGTCAGCATTTTGTTTAAAGAAACGGACTAAGATAGTTTTATAAATGTAAACTGATGGAAGAGATTTGTCTTTTGAATGAATTTGGCATGAATCTCTTAGCTGTCTTCACCCATAAACACATATGGAAGATATCATATTGAAACACAAAATATGCCATAGCACTGTAAGTAAAATAACCATTTATATATTAACACCGCTATTTTTTCAGCATTTAATTTGATTTTAAAAATTGTACAACCAAAAAGTAACACCCTTTACAATTTACAAAATTGCTAGATATTCATGAAATACACAAAACAATGTTTTGGACAAAGATCGATACTATTTAATCAAAATTAGTCAGATTGTATTTGACTGTAGCTGACGGTGGTATTGAGGCGGGATGCGGGAAATTTTAGCTTTTCTTCTTTGTTTTGATTAAGCATTGAGTAATTACTCAATTGAAATACAAATTATAAAATGCAATAACTTTATACTTATTTGATTTTTGCAAGTTCCTTCATTGACAACATTATTTAATGCAACATAACTGTGAAACATTGAATCCTATATATACCAATGCTATCAACCCCCCACCTACAAATAGAACAAATATGTAAGACTCAATAAATAATAATAATTAAGTACAAAACTATTACACACTGAGACGAACACCTGGCGGTGTAGGTGTTGCCACCTTATAGACAGAGCAACTAGCTATACATTTCTATGAGAGGTTTTATGAAAAATATAAGAAAGTAGTGAACAACAATTTATATTCAGAATTAAATATCAAAATTGCATAGAAATAAAAGTTTAAAAAAAGAATGCAAGTTTGAACAGATATTAGATTAATTATCAATGTAAAAAGACAAATACTCTGACACTATGTTCTATTCTATAACAAAATACCACAAATACAAGTTGAGAGATATATTGAGATGGGCAGTCACTATGATAAACTCAATAGGATAAAAAAAATAAATTGAATAGGAATTGTATAAAACCCATGCAATATATGCTTGGATAAAATATAAAACAAGATAGAAGGTAGAAAAGAAGATAGAAGAAAAGTGCCCAAGGCATTCTAAAGTCACTGAAAACAGTCCTCATCACCAAGCGTTTTATAGCACTCATATGAAGGTGGAATAGGATTCCAGATCCCAAATTATTGTATTCTTATTGTTTACTAAAAAAACAAACGCCTGCAATAATATTTCAACATCAAAATTACCAATGTCAACAACAAACTTCAAACATGTTTCTAATGTTGTTTGTTATACTTCCCAATAGTAATGTATTATTTGCCTTGACCCTGTTGTTGTATGTATTGTACAATATGACATAAAGAGATTTGATTGTGAGTACTCACTAGCAGGCCCCAGAAGCAACAGCCACAGCACTTCCCCCTGAGCTACCACCGGCAATCCTCAGAGCACTTGTGGGCTTGTCCTGTGGGTGAGCTGTTTCCAGTTGCAACGAAGATCCCCAAACATTGTATGTTGGCCCATGTATGGAATCTACAGTTCCAGACCTGATCCACAAGGAAAGTCTAGCTTAAAGATCTTGGGTACAAAATAGCATAGTTACCATAAGTCAAACAGCAATGTTAACAGGGTTCAAGCTCAAGAGGTTTGTAAAAAAAGAAATAAATTAAAACTCATTTTTAATTTAGTTAGAAAGCACCTCCCCCATAGAATACTCATTAAAAACCATTATTAAGACAATTGTCACTTTTCCACCCAGGTTGCACAATCTAGGTTTATCAGCCACATCTTCCCACATGTTGTCAACGTTCTTAGTCGCAGAAGTTGTCTTTTCACAACAGTCCTTCCTATTACTCAGACTTGAAATGGCCATCATAAACTGTGCAGGTGGTAGGGAAGAAGGTATGGCAGATTCTGTTATTTAAAGTTGTCATTGCCACCTTCACAAATGTTCTCAGCTTTTGAACATGAATGCCCTTATTATACCAATTGTAGAATTTCCTTTATTCAGATTTGTCGCCTAACCGGAGTGCTGTATCCATTGCTATGATAATTAATGTGCCATCATTGTTTAAATGTAACATACTATGCACTACATTATGATAAGTTTACTATAATTATTAAAATATTACTTAGTTTTAACTATAACAAATTGAGAAAAAAATTGTTGGACTGGTATATGTGGATTGTTTAAGATCTGAAAGTTAGAAGCAGTTGTGGAATGGGCTAATTGAAAATTTTGCACGGATCCATACAAGGTAATGTATAAAGATCTGGGTACAAAATAGCAAATTTACAGTTAATCAACAATGTTAACACACCAAACGAAAACACCTGAGTGGTACATATCTAACTTTTGTTAGAAAAAGAAATGTTCTCACTCTCATTTTAATTTAGTTAAGAAATTACTCTCACCCCATAGCAAACTCATCCAAGTTGGTTTTCATGATCGACAGCTCCTGACTGCTCCAGCTTTTCCACCACGGTTGCACTGTATGGAGGTTTAAAATCAGCCAACATCTTAGACCCACATGTTGTCAACATCGTCTTTCGTGCAGAAGTTGTCTTTACAGCAACAGTAATTCCTTCCAAATTACTCAGACTTGAACCTGGCCAACAATGTCCCTGACAAAGAAGATTGCAGGGCAAATTGATGTCTCTACAACTCATCAGTACAAAATAGTGGCTAAACTCAAACTCAAGATCTGATTGGTTGTCAATTAACAATGTGCATGATCAACGCAAATATTACAAACATGTTTTATAATTATGGGCACAAATACGTTATTTGTTTGTAAAAACAAATAAACCATATCTTAATAAGTTAATTTAATTAATCAAATTTAAAATTAAAAAAAGTCATCAACACGATAAAATTCTGTTCAATGAGAAACATTTTAGTTGTCTTTAAATTTTAAGATATTTAATTCATTTTTAAGTTTAAAGGCAGTTTATTGTAAATTTTATTGAACAATAGAATGTCTGGTGCTCATAAAAAGTGTTCTGTGACGAGGAAGGGCCAAGACATTGGACCAAGATTGTACCCCGAAGGACACAATTTGGAATGAGCTAAGGTTGTTTTTCAAAAGCTCAAACAATCCAAAAATGTAAATAGATAGAAATGTTAACATTTTATTCTCGAAATTTACCGCAGGAAGGTTTGATTTAAGTCCTAAAAACTAACTGCTCTCTTTGAATTTTAAGATTGCCCTCACTAAAACTATCAAATCCCCAGATAGAAAACACCATAGTTCAAAGCGGGAAAAAAGATCCATAATATGTCAGAAAAAAGTATCTGTCTATTCGAGAAAAAAAGACAATCTTCTTAAAAAAAGAAAGACAACGCTAATTGAGTTTCTTCTGGACAAGGTCAATATGTTCATGAAAAATTAAGATTTGAGTCTACGCGGATGCCTAAAAAATTTGTACTAGAGGATGCCTAAATATCAAAATCACCCAACGAAATTTGACCACTTTCTGTATTCTGATAACCTCTCAAAGAAAAAATTTACCAACTTTTTTTTATCAAAATTAATATACAGACGATTCTCAGATAGCCATTGTAATGGATGAATTTCCCCACAAAGACGTCCACCTCCAACTGTCTAAGAGATTTATTGAAAGGTTGAGAGATGTATCATCAGCAAACAGACAGATTAGCTTTAGACACACTTCTGATATATCATTAATAAATAAAGAAAATAAACAGGGCCCAAGACAGATCCCTGAGGAACTCCTGAAAGCACTGGTAACTTTTCAGATTCTTGTACTTCAGATATCCTCTGTCATCAACGAGGTCACTGGACACAACCTGCGTTCTTTTAAGTAAGTATGAAGAAATCCAGTCATGGGATTTTCCCTGAAGCCTAAACTGCCCAATTTTTGAAGAAGAAGAGAGTGATCCACACATCGAACGCTTACTGAGATCAAGAAACACCCTAAGGTATGCTTTCGTTGATCAAGAGATAGAGATACACTTGAAATGAAGTCAAAGCTTTAGTGGTAGACGAAGTTTTTCTAAACCCATACTGACAACCAAAAGTAACCATTCAAGTCAATCTGAATGATTATAATAAATGAAGACAATCTGTTTAAAAAATACTTTTCAATTACTTTGAAAAGTTGACAAAATTGATATAGGCTAAACTCTTCTGAGCTACTGCATTTTTAATTTTGGGCAATGGTTTACAAAGCATTTTTGAGCAATGAAGGAATTTACCACATTCGAAAGATTCATTTATGATACAAGTGAGAGGCATAGATAAGGTTTCAGCACAGGCCTTTAGGACCCTTGACGACATTCACATTGCCAGAAGAACTACTAGATTTCAAAGATTTAATTACCGATCTTACCTCAGCTTCAATCGTTAAACATATAAAATCAACCATCAACTGATTGAAAACTAATTGATACATCAGAAGCAGCACAACTATTGCCCAATATCTGACCAACACTAGTGAAATAGTTATTTAGGCTATCAGAAACAAGTTTTGGGTCACTAAGAACTTTTCCTTGATTTGTTTTGATCTCTAACGTTGTTAATGGTTTTGATGACTTTCCTGGTATTTGTTCATTAATTACCTCCCATGCTGTTTTTTGGATGTTGCAAGATTTAGAGATCCTACTTAGAACCAATTCAGCTTTAGAAGAGTGAACCTGATCCCTAAACTGCCTCTTGACTTCGAGATAACTTCGCTGCTTAGTAGGGTGGCTGAATGCAGCCCTTAGACAAACTATACAAATTGAGCATCTCCTCACACATTACTTGCAACTTAGATCAAGGTGGATTTTTTTTGGATGAGCTAATACCTTTTATTTTAGTTTTTTCTCAGGGAAAGCTTGTTAAGGATCAAGGTGGATTTTTTTGATGAGCTATACCTTTTATTTTAGTTTTTTCAGGAAAGCTTGTTCAAAGTAAAAACGAAAGGTAGACATGAACACTTCAAACTTACTATCAACTCTACAGCCATTGATAAGTCATTCAAGACTCTTGTAGAAGAAAATTAAATAAACTAATGTTATTTTCTGAGAAGGATCGACTTAGCTTAAATATAGGGACGGCTGCTTGGGGGAATCCACACTAATGTCTCCCACCTAAGCATGATGATCTGATATCCCTGTGATGACTACAGAAGATTTAAATCTGTCAGAGGATACATTAGTGAATATATTGTCAATCAGCTTAAGATGAACCTCCGTACTCAACGAAAGTAAATGAGAGAATTGTAGGCCCTTAGACCTGAAAGATGACATGAGATCAGTAAGCATTTTGAAAACGGCTACTAACTGACAAATCAATGTTAAAGTCTCCAGAGACAACAAATTGAACATTTCTTTCAAGGAATGCACTCAAACATTTATCTAGGGAATCAAAAAATAGCTTCAGATGAGGAGATTCATTTTTTGAAGGTCTATACAAACCTAAAAAGAAATACCATTGCCCTTTGATATTGATTTTTACATAGAAGTGCCTAGTCATAGAAGTGCTTTAACTTTGTTAGCCTTTTCATCCTACTGATATAACCAAAATTAGTTGAAAATCTCACTATCCTTTCAAAGTTTAGTAATTTAACAAAATTTGATTACGTCAGTTATAACACACAATATTAATACTTTACCTTTTTTCAATCTTAGGTTTGACTTTTCAGCTTGTTTTATAGCTCTTTCTTTAGTTATTGAAACAAAAGCATTGAGTGGCTCAATTAGTTGAACATGTTTTAGACAATTATTGCACAGCTCAGTAGCAGAAATCAAACCTTCGTGGAGTGCGTGACGAGCCTGTAAAAATGACATTGTTTTTGAATACAGTTTTGTAAATTGTAAAAGTATATTATTAATTAATCTCATGGAGACATAATGAGGCTGTTTTAAATTGGTACCGCTTTGAATTTCGCCACTGCAACACTACGGTCGACGTCCTGCGCACGTTCGTTGTGTACCTGCATCTCTTGGTCATGCCCAGAAACGGTCATTTTAGCTCATGCTGCGACGTTTGCTGTGACCGCTAAAATTTCTCTGTCTATCAAAAGTCCCGCCGACTGTGCAGTTCGAGCTGTGATTATTTTCTCAGTGCCAAAGGCCTGAAAGCAGTCGATGTTTATCGTGAGATCAGCATGCTGCAGTGTTACTGTCTGTAGTTGTGCTTTAAAAATATTTTGGGAGAATGGAGTAGGAAGGTAGTGATGGGTTGGGAGTGTGAAAAATGGTGTAAAAGGAGGGTGTGAAAATTCCCAGTTTGTTTCTGTTTGGATTAAACTATCTTGAGGTATTCAATTTTATTTTGGTATTGAATTTAAAATTTGGTAACTGTTTCCTTCTACAAGCCACTTTAAAAGCTTTCTCTTAAATACAGAAAGACCGCGGTGTTTTCTATTTCCGTTGGTAAAGTGTTGTACAGGGTCGAACTCGTGACTCTGAATTTTTTTCAAACAGAGTGTTTATGGTGGGACCATATATTTAAAAATTGTTCTTGGTTGACATATTTTTCGTTTTACCTTAGAAGCGAATTTTCTTTGTACCTTGTAATTTTCTTCAGGGCATATAATCCGGTTGGTGTTAAGATGTTTAGATCTTAAAAGAATATGTAACATTGTTTAAGTCGTGTCCTTGGTTTTATAAGTCCTAGTGCCCTTTAGACATTTAAATTGGCTTTTACCTTGTCAATGTTTGTTTTAGCTGCTGCCCCCATACCTTATCCCGCATCAGTAGTACTGATTCTACCAGTTTCAAAGGTGTCATTTTGCTTCACGACAATGCCCCCATATGTCACAAAAGAGAACTCAAGATTGTATAAAATTTGGTTAAACAATTTGAACACCTCCTACAATCCAGATCTTGCACCGTTAATTCCACATATTCCTTCACTTGAAGAAGCACCATAAGCTAAAAATACCACCCATCGACGCATTAAAGTCAAAACGCCAAAGAATTTTTTGTCAAGTCAGCGGCAAAAGTTCTATGACATTGGAATTCAAAAGCTAGCTGGACGATATGATAAGGCCCCAATCTTAATGGCAATTATGTCAAAATTTGTTTAAAGTTCAGGTTTTCATGTAAAATAAAGAGTATTATGAAATCTCTGCTTGTTATTGTTTTATTTAAAAACAGTACTTACTTAAAAACCATGCATTATGTCAATCGGCTTTTCATTTTTCAAAATACGGGAAATAACAAATGCAAGTCTTTATTTGAATATTATACATATATGTAACCACTGTACAGATGTTATCCAATTTGCATAACATTTGGAAATATATTTGCTACTGTGAAATGAAAAAGTCTTTATTTACGTGGGCCAGTAACATTGACATGAATGTTTTCTTCAAGTTGTATAAAAATCAGATTATAAATGCAGTTTTAAAGCATAAAAACCACTTATTGGGTAAATTATCCCGCCCCACCTTTTAAAGGTGCCTGGATAGAGCTTAAGCCAGGAGATTAACCATGGGAAAATTGCAAACAACGGTTGTAATATGGGTAAGGTAATGTACATGTGCAAAAAACTTTAGGAAGTATAGAGCCATTAGTGCTGGTACAAAAACAATAATTCATAATTAAATTTCAAATTTAAAGTACTATGTTTGTGTGGAAAATTGAGTTTTATATTTTGAAACAGAACATTCATTTGGCGTCCAAAGTGTTTAAATGTTCATATGCAGCAACATCAGTATATCTATGCTTCCACAGACAAAATTTTCACATTTGAGTAATTAACTTGCTAGAAAAGTCATTTGCAGTTTTTACTCCCTTATAAGATCATCTGAACAGTTCCAGTAGCAGTTCCAATAACAGTTCCAGAATAACGGACGCGAAGCAACGTAGCCATTCATTCTTTACAAAAATCTCATTGCTGATTGGCTAAGGAGACTTAGCGAACTTGACCTGCTATATGCTTGTATGATGGAAGAAGATAACGTTCGAGAACAGGAAGAATTTTGAGAATAAGATAGCCATAAATAATATCAACTGAGATATAACAGTGCAGGACAAAAAAGAGTACATCAAGATCCAGTCAATTAAAAAAGGAAATAGCGATAGGTGAGAAATAAGGACAATAATGTCTAAGGAAAATGTGCGTTTACTCTACTATTTTACCAAACAGATACTATGTTAGAGTAGTTCCACAAATAATTTTGGTTTAAACAAAATAATAAAGACCTTCCCGGCTTAAGAGTTATGACTGGCCCAGCCTAGCTCTCAACATGCCAAGAGATAATTCAACCAAAGCAAAAGTTATAGGTAAAAATGACTTACTTCTCTTAAGTGCATCATCTTTTTCATAAAATAGTCTTGGCCTACGGGATAAAATAGATAAACAGTAGGCTACAGTCCTAAACATTAAATTCTATTATTGAAATAATGTTAACTTTGTTGATACCAAGAAGGTTATAAAAGATTGATCCACAGAGGTGGGGTATTAAATGATCGAAGTTCAACAGATCGAACGTGTTTTTTTCGTCTGTTTTGCTGGTTCAAATGTTCGAAAACAGGCTGCGCTCAAGTGGTCGAAGATTTTGGTGTCCCGCTCATCTGATCGAATAGGAATTTGTCCCCGTATTATCCCTGCATTACCCTGTGAACTAATTTTACTCTACCCAACCCTTAACATACCCGTTCAAGCTCAAAGTAGGTTAGAAACTTGGATATTGGAGAATTAGTAGGTATAGGTTACAGTCTTACAGATCAATCATTTACCTTGTATTTAAATATTTGAAAGTTATTGACCAGGCCAATAAACAAACCTAACCTGAAATAGTCAAACCTAAAGCTATGGTTTCTAGAAAAGGTTTACCCATATTACGGCCGTAATGTAACGGTGAACGTAACCGTGACGGCCGGTGGACGCAACACAATATTTAAACAGATGTAGACAAAACAACTTTGACATGTTGTTTATTTTAGTTGTCAAATCTGGTTTACGTATATATTAATGGATAAGCTAGACTTTGTTTACAAAACAATATGTGTCACCTGGCGAGAAAAAAAACCCTGAGTAGTTTTCGCCGCTACTTTACGTCCATCGTTTTCTAGGAAACCACTCTCATCTGATAACATTGAAAACGAAACTCACCGTCATATTACGGCCGTAGCGGTCACCGCTTAGAAACCATAGTAACCAGATTGATCAAAATATCATGTCATTGTGCACCTGATAACAGTCCATACACCTTGACTTTGTTGGCAAGATCACTACTGGTGCGCATCAGTAAAATTGATTTTATTACAAGTTACCTTTTGGTGCCTGTAGATCCTACTGTATATTCTTCTACACATGTACATTTGGACTGAGTGTCCCATCATCATTGTACCTTCTCTATTCTAACACACTATTGTTCATTATATTAAAAATATATACACACACAACGGTCAACGAAATGTACATCCATAAGAAGAATCTACTGTAGACCCACAGGCACCGAAAGGTAATAATTGTAATAACACAAGGTCCTACAACTGGGAAAATTAAATATTTTAATACAAAAAATTGATTTATTATTGGGATAAACTAGGCCTTTAGCGGCTCTCACTTTTCCTTTCATAAACATGAACCTAACCATTTTAGGTCCAATCTAAATTGACAATACATCATTACATATCTAAATTGACAACACATATTTATTATTCATTATCTATTTATTGGATGGTTTAGTATTTATTCATTATTATCTTCTTTAGAACAGTGTATTACCATATTATTAGCTCAGAAGTTAAAGTTTCGTGATAGTATTTAGTTTGACCACCATATTGCTTACATTACCATTTACAATCTAAGTAACGTATGAACATCGTTATAATACATGAAGTTTGTTTCTTTGTTTTAACATCTGTTTTACGTTAATAATAGTGTTCTTCTGTGACCCATACTTTGATCATTAAATGATACGTGACATTATTAGATTTAGCCAATTGAATTTATAAGTATTTGCATTAGTTACCACTAATTAGTCATTATTCCATCGATTTTTCTTGGCCACCCAATGTATGCTCATTGCAATTGTATTGAATAATTTATGTATAGTTACATATTTTATTAAGACAATGTACGAGATAACTACCAATTACAACAATATTTCATAATACAATGTAATTAATAATACTTTGTTTTGTGAATATATTACTGTGTAATTAAAATTTAAATTTTGCATATGGCGTATATATTATTTATATTTATTATTCATTATCTATTTATTGATGGTTTGTATTTATTCATTACTATCTTCATTGTTTTGTGTAATATTTATTATTTGTAACTTGGCTAATTTACCAATATTTGCATTATATGTACATATTATTATATTTATTATTCATTATCTATTTATTACGGTTATAGTATTTATTCATTGTTTTGTAATATTTATTATTGGGTAATTTACAATTTACCAATATTTGCATTATATATGTATATATTATTTATATTTATTATTCATTATCTATTTATTGGATGGTTTAGTATTTATTCATTATTATCTTCATTGTTTTGTGTAATATGACAAAAAATTTCTACAATTTACAAGCTATTATATATGTACAAATGTAACCATTGCTGCTGGAAATAAATAAAAATTTGTATTCATCATTATACATAGCTTTTATACCTTTACTACCGAGGTGTAAAAGCTAGGCTTAATAGGTTAGTCCTACTAGTTCATTACCATTGACTTTCCATCCTACCTTCGTACTACCGTGTAGGATGGAAAGTCAATGCTACTACTCGATAAGATATGCACGTACTAGGCTAGTAAACAGTGCAATGTCAGACGTTTTACTGTGGTATTTTGTCTTACCCAGATAAGAAAGCTTTATGAAACGCACTTTTTTACAGTGGCACGATACTGTAGTAAACGATTACCGGTGTAACATCCTACCGAGGTAAAATCCCTGAAATTACTGGGGTAAAACATGATTTTTTGAAACGCAATTTTACCTGTACAAAATACTGTAGTAAGATGCCTACCGAGGTATCAAACTACCACGGTAAAATCTCTGAAATTTAAGGTTTTACCCGGGTAAAAGATGACTTTAATGAAACACAATTTTACCTATACAAAATACTGTGGTAAGATACCTAGGTAAATACCGGAGTATTTACTGCTCTTTTATGAAACAGGGCCAAGGTAGTAGACGAGGGTCACAGATTTAATATAATATAATACCAGGTCTATAGAGAATACACTATGTTTTATCTCTATGTACTCTATGGTTGAAAGCAGACAGTGACGTCACGATGTTCTCTCGTCATTGGCTAATGACGAAAGAAAGCCTCCATCCACACGCCACGGAATAAATCCCAGGGTAGGAACACACAAAAATACAGCGTTTTGAGCGGAGCGTATAGCGGAGTAGGGCTTTGGAACGACCAGATCAAATCCATAGCAACATAGTAATTTCAAAATAAAGTTAGCCACTCAAACTACAATATCTAAATTAAAATAAGAAAGACAAAATTATAGAACGTATCTAGACCTCATTTCACCGTATTTACCAGTGGCTTAAGCCCATTCTGGCATTTTAAATTTTAATTCACCTCTCATTTTACCAATTCCATTCCTAAGTCAACACAAACAACATTTGTACATTGACTTAATAAATTATTATATTTCAATATGAGTTTGTCCAACTTTTGCAAAACAAAATAGGTTTTGAAACTGAGGATAATTTGTCCAAAACTACAGTTTTACTCTTATTTTCAGGTTTACTTCTGGGGAGTCCGCTGTTGCAGAGTAACTCGATGTTGGAAGAGAACTGCATGTCCTTAAAATGATTGAGAAAAGCCTTCACCAGTCTAAATTATACATTTGGAGAATAATATTACAGTTTGTTTCAAGTTTTAACATATTTGCAAAGTATATTGATGGTTTTGTAGAAATAAAAATGTATTTTTGAAATCTGAGAGTTTTTTTCTCCATGACAGTAGGTACTAACTTTTAAAGTATAAAATGTTTACCAAAGCATTTAATTTCATAGCAAGTCAAAGTAATTGATTATATATTTAAAAACAAAATGTTTTAATAGAAGTTGTTTTAAAAACTATTAATGATAAGGACTGAAGGTTTCGGATTGACATTTCACAAGTTGGATCCGATTTTATTATGATTTCAATGAAAACAGTGTACTTACCAAAATTTTTAGATTTTAAAAGTATTTGTTATATAAATATTCGAAAGATTGGCAGATTGCCAATGCAAGCAGTTATCAAATTATTGAACAAACTCCCAAAAGGAATAAAATACCTTGGAATTGTACACATTGTATATTTTAATTGGGGTTTTGTATTAACCCTTTACAGCCTGAATTATGAAATACAGTACTTAGACAAAAATTATTTCTTGCTAAATTCTTAATACTTGGGTATAATAGGCACTTGTATAATACATTTTTTCCCTCATAGGTTAAAAAATTTAAAGTTGTATCCATATGGATCCTATGGTCAGAAAAAGTTCCCATTTACTAACTTTGTTTCTGAATTTTAGTAGTCATTAGCAACCTATGCCCGTAGAATCCAATTGCAACAAGTTTCAAATATGTATTATGAAGTAAAAAAAGGCTAAAAATCATGGACCACATAATATTTAGAAAATTTTATTTGAAATGGACTATGATAAATCTGTGAATAGAACCAGGACTTGAACATGAACCTTATACTTTTTAGGCAATCCACAAATTTATTAAAGTATTAATTAGTCTTTGGCCATACATTTCAAATGAATCTCTGCAGATAAAATATTTAGACATTATAACTTGATGGCACTATGGCCGTGAGTGACATCGCCGATCTTGTTCTGGCCTCAAGATTCACGCCAAAGCCTCCCTTGCCGGAGGCAGTTGACGGGATGAAGTGAGACTCAAAACTGTCGGAACTATGCAGCCAGACGGGCAGTGAGGACGGAGGCAGTGGTGACGACTACACCAGAATCCCCGAGAACTGTACGGCCTCAGGAAGTCTTTCACGTGAGACAAACTGTAGACAAGTATGTGAAGGTTACTGGGGTATTTCGGGACCCGAGGGATTGTGATTTTCCCAACAAAACTGAAATCATGTGCGATTTCATAATACAAAAATTTTATTAAAAGTAAAAAAAGTTGTATTTTATAATTTTACATAAAGATACAAACTCATCTTTTCAAATTTTACATTAATATTTTCATTTTTTACGTCCTTATACAACTGGTACATTTACCAGTTATAGGCAAACTGGTAAATGTACCAGTTATATAAGAGAAGTATGCATATTTCAAACAATATACATTTGACAGCAGTTATAGCTTACTTTTAACCGACTTCCTACGCAAGGAGAAGGTTAGGTTATTGTAAAGCCAAGACATGGCCATGATTGCACACAAACATATCAAAACCTTGGCCATAAAAAATATTTTATAAAACTATTCATTATACAATTAGACTATATAATCACAATGACAAGTCAACGATCACTAATCAAACAATTCAGTACAACAGAACAATTTACCAAATCTTCTAACAATAATGCTACAAAATGTGACATGAACATCTTTCTACATGATACTGTACCTTTGATCCTTAAGGAATCTCACACTATTGAGAACAGGTAAGCACAGGAATAAGGTTCCTTATCTGCGTGTATTGTCCTAGGAAATTGTCTTAAAATGTCTGTCTGAGAACAAGTCTAAGTTATCTCTTCAGAGTGAGCTCTCACGTGTCTTTTGAGGGCATCACTTCAGACAGAGATGTACTTGGAGATTTGTCAGTGGAACTCTTCCTTTATGTGTTTCCTAAGCTCGGGTAAACGCTTTATCACATTGAGTACACTTATACAGCCTCTCTCCTATGTGAATAACTCTGGGTTGAGAGAGTACTTGCTCTAGTAAATGTCTTCTCACACACTTCCTACTCTGTGAACCATTCTGTGTCTGAAGAGGCAGCCCTCTCCCTTTTGTGAATAAGTCTGTGTCTAATGAGTTGGCTACTGCTAGTAAATGTCTTCTCACACACTTCACACTTGTAAGCTCTTAACCCTTTGTGAATACGTCTGTGTAGAGTGAGGTTGCTAGCATGAGTAAATGACTTCTCACACACTTCACACTTGAAAGGTCTTTCATTTGTGTGAATACGTCTGTGTGCAGTGAGGCTACTTCCTTTAGTAAATGTCTTCTCACATACTTCACACTTGAAAGGTCTTTCCTTTGTGTGAATACGTCTGTGTTCAATGAGGCTACTTCCATTAGTAAACGACTTCTCACACACTTCACACTTGTAAGCTCGTAACCCTGTATGAATACCTCTGTGTCTAGTGAGGTGGCTTGCTTGAGTAAATGTCTTCTCACATACTTCACACTTGAAAGCTCGTAACCCTGAGTGAATACGTCTGTGTGTAGTGAGGTTGATTCCTTGAGTAAATGTCTTCTCACATACTTCACACTTGTAAGCTCGTAACCCTGTGTGAATACGTCTGTGTCTAGTGAGGTGGCTTGCTTGAGTAAATGTCTTCTCACACACTTCACACTTGTAAGCTCGTAACCCTGTGTGAATACGTCTGTGTCTAGTGAGGTGGCTTGCTTGAGTAAATGTCTTCTCACACACTTCACACTTGAAAGCTCTTCCCCCTGAACTGTCTTCTTGCCTCTGAAAACAAACCCACATTTGTTATTCAATGAACTCTTGGAATCAGCACACTTGAGATGTAAACAGTTAGAGTGTAGCACTTTGATATATATATTACTAAGAAAGAGAAGATTCACTAAAAAGAGGTTTACTGTATATTTGAGTGAGTAGAAAAGAACAACTAAGTACCCTTGGATTTAACATCTTTTATTTCACACGACCGGTTTTGAAGGTAACTTCATCTTCGGATGTGAGCTTCTAGTACAAAATTATGTTAACCTTAAAAATGTAAACAAAGCTAATTCAAATTATAAGTAAATTATTATATCGTATGTTCTAGTGGAAGACCTATGTTTAAGACTGGGTGATACTATACAACTAGATTTTCTTAATTTTGGCAATATAATCAAAAATTGGATTTCTATTGTTGAAATGTGCTGTGTTTAAAAGTCCATCAGAATCTTTCTTCTTATTCAAATACAGTACGAGGGTCGTACAGAAAGTAGTACCCGTTTTAATCTCTGTGTCTATGTGCTGTCAGATGATTGAATCAAAGTCAGCTGGTTTTAGCATCTAATTGGTCAGCTGTTTACTGAACTTCATTTCAATACAACGCTTTTTACCGTGTTTGTAAACAAACAAAATGGAGAAGAAAATCAATAACGCCGCCAGTTGTGACTTGTAATCAGTTATTCGATTTCTGAATGCAAAAAACATGCTCCCAAGTGAAATATACCGCAAAATTAAACTGCGGTATAGTGAAGTGATGGACGAGACAACTGTGACACGCTACTAAATTTTAATGAAGCGTTTTAATGAGGATTTAAGCGCCTGAGTGTCTTCATCAGGTTACGCTTGTTGAAACTGTTGATGCGTTTGTGCAAAAGAATCGGAGAGAGACTTTAGATGAAATTAGTGAACATTTTCCAAATGTTTCACACACTATCATTTACAAAGTCCTCACAGAACACCTCAAGCATCGTAAAATTTATTAGGTGGTTCAGCTTACTACCGAGAATCACAAATTGAAACGAATGGTTGCAGCTGAAAGACAAGCAGTTACTCAACCATTCCGATTGATGTCCTCGACCAGACAGCCAGACCTAGCCCCTAGTGACTAACATTTGTTCAAACTTAAAGAGTTTTGGTGGAAACGTTTTGAGGATAACGACGGTTAAAGAAACGGTACTGGCTTATTTCAATAGATTGGCGGCAGAATACTACGACATAGGTATTTAAAAGCTTCTAAAAAGGTACAATGAATGCTTGGATTTGCATGGAAATTATGTAGAAAAGTAGGTTAAAATATAAAATGTAAATACAAAGTTCAAGTACAAAATTTTGTTTTTTCTTTGTTTTATTAGAAAACGGGTATTACTTTCCAAACAACCCTCGTAAATGTGAAGATCTTCCTTGCAGTCCATTGTTTCTCCTTTTCTTGCTAAATCTACAATTTTCATATTATTTTCCATGTTAGTGTAGGAATGGTTTGATGATAGGAGATGTTCTGCAAAGGAAGATTTCATATTAGTCGTGTTGTTGGACTTGAGGGCCTGAATATGCTCTTGGAATCTACACTTAAAAGATCTCCCTGTTTGCCCGATGTAATACTTATTGCAATCGTCACATTCCAGTTTATAGATACCAGATCTTTTGTAGATATCACTGTCTCTAGTTTGTTTGTCTTTCTGAGAATATCCATTTATCAAAGAAAATACGTTGTTTTTAGTCTTGTAAGGTTGGTTGAAGTTGGTAGTTTTGAAGGTTTTCTAAAGTAATGTTAAAGGAGCACATTTATATTCTTTCTCGACACTTTCTTGACTTTGCCTGGTGACATTTCTTTTAGCACGTTTTTTCTTTATCATATTATCGACCATCTTCTGTTTATATCCATTCTTCAAAGCTAGTTGTTTAATAATCTTTTCTTCTTTTTTGAAGTCCTCCTTTGATAATGGGATGTTCTACTCACTCATATATTACTAAATAAAATGGAAGACAAAAATATTTGGACCGAACCGGGACTTGAACCCGGGGCTCCCGCTGGCTGAGCGGTTATGCTCACCACTACACCATCTGGCCCAACTATTTCTGCCTTCATATATATATATAGATCTAAATTTGTATAAATGCTAAATAGCTAATTTATTACTGAAAAAATTTGAAGAAAAAAGGTTTGAACCAAACCGGGACTTGAACCCGGGTCTCCGGCTTGCCGAGCAGTTATATTAAGTTTGTATAATATGTATATAATATGTATCATCTCTACAGGTCACATTTTTGTCAGATTTTCACCAAATGTTCATTTTGAAAATATTGTGGTCATGTTTGCTAACCAGCAAAATCGGACTAGCGGAACCCATAAAAGAGGTTTTAATTATCTAAAAACCGTAAAATTTGCCCAATTTCGATGAAATATAAAATAAACATGTATTTTGTTGTTATACATTAATATACCTAAAACTATAACAATCTGTCAACTTGTTTCAAAATGGCGACCAATAAAGTGATTTTTCACTGTAACAGCAGAATGGGTATTCCGATTTTATTAACATTTAAAATGTGATTTCCTTCATGATATGCAGTATAACTTCCAATAAAAAACCTGAAAACTTGATGCTGCAAACCGAATTGAGGCTTTGAGTAGCTAACAGCCTCGTAACAGAACCGTTTTGTATTTCATATAATCATGTAAATGTAATTGTAATGTTATTATTTGCATGTATTCTTTGACACTATTTATTGTATCCAATGATACTGTTTTCATGAATAAAGATATTTTGAATTGAATTGACATCTGAGGCTGAAGGCCAAAGCGAGGCTGTGAGCGTAGCAAACAGCCTTGTAAAGTCTGTGACCATACAAGAGGCCAAGGTGAGGCCACAGGCTGAAGCGAGGCTGTGAGCTTACTGAATAAGAGTAGGACATTCGATTTACTCATGCCAGTGGCTTTAGCACTTAGGTGCGTGTAGGCATGGTTTTTACTTTTTACGTCTTGTGTCAAAATGTTACTTCCTTCAGGCTATATACGAGGGTCATCCAGAAAGTAAGGAACGATTGTGCACGCACCGCTAAGACCACTCGACTATGAGTGCGCACTGCAGCTGCTAGCTCCATCCTTCCTCTACAGTTTGAGTGTAGGCTTGTTGCTGTATGATCACGCGTCTCGTTTCCACAGTGATTAATAATGGCATCGACAACTGAAAACCCCGCTAAATGTCAAGTGTTGTTCGTTTTCTAAACGCTCAAAACGTTAAACCTATTGAAATTTATAGACAAATAAAGAGTGTTTCAGAAAGGGAAACGAGTAACTTAGAAGCCTGCTGTGAAACCCTCCGACGACTTTAACAAGAGACGGGGAAAGCTCACAGAAAAATTGTTGCTGATCCATGACAATGCATCTGCAAAAACACGTCACGAACTTCAACGTCTAGTTCGGAAAATGTTTAGTCATCCACCTTACAGCCCTGATTTGACGCCAAGTGATTATCACTTATTCCCAAAGCTTAAGGATTTTTTTTGGGTAGAAAACAGTTTGCTAACAATGAGGAACTCCAAAAAGATGTGAAATCCTGGCTCAAGTATTTGACGGCAAATGAGTACAACATGGGTATGGAAAAACTGGTCCCACGTTACAACAATTGTCTTGAAATCCAAGGCAACTATGAGGAAAGACGAGGAAAGTTCTATGCATTATTTTGTAAATAAAGTTTTGTGTTGATATCTTTTTTTTTTACCATGCCAAAACGTTCTTTACTTTCTAGATGACACTTGTATAACTTTCCTAACTTACAAATCTTTCAACACACACATTTCTAAATTTTTGAAATACCTAGATCATAGCTGAGGGTTGGTCCCCCCTTGTCAAAACTAACCAAACTGTTTGGAACAAATAATTGAATTTGTTACACAGTGATATGCTTTTCTTGTGGCCATTTAATTCTGAGGGTTATCCAGTAAGTTACTTTCAGGTTACCCTTAGCTTAAGCTAATGCCATCTTGATATGTGGTTGTTCCCCAGTTCAGTCTGCATCCAGCCGATCAACTCTCAGGTCTGTGTCGGTTTTTTTACGTTACAGTGTCGCTTGGAAAAGTCTTTGTCAATTGAAAATCCCACGAGCTGTAAAGTGCGTGCAGTATTAAGGTTTTGGCTGCAAAACTATAAACCGATTGAAATCTATCGGCAGCTTTGTGAAGTGTATAGGGACAACACCAACACTGAAGGTGGAGTGCGTCAATGGAGCATTCGCTTTAAAAATGGCCGATGAAATGTGCACGACGCGGAGTGGAAGACCCAGCTTGGCGAATGCCCAACTTGCGAAAAAAGTTAATGAAATCACAAAAATCAGCGAATAGGTGCAGCGTAAACGTTTTTGGACCATTACCACAAATATGGCGATTCACTACTTAATCGAATTGTTACTGGTGATGAAACATGGGTGAAACATGTTAACTGTGAGACGAAATTGCAGTAAATGCAGTAAGGACACACAAATCTCTCCCAAAAACAATAAAATGCATGCAAACAATGTCGATAAGGAAGATTATGGTGACCGTATTTTGGGACGGTTTCCTCCACCATCGTACAGTCCAGATCTTGCACCAAGCGACTACCACTTGTTCCCAACGACGAAGAAGTGGCTGGAAACGCACAGCGTTTTGACGATGATGAACGGCTGTAGGAAGTGGTTTAAGAACAAGCGGCAGAATTGTATGACCAAGAAATTTTAAAGCTCGTCCATCGGTATGATAATTGCCTAAATTTGTATGGCGATTATGTAGAAAAGTAGTATTTTAGTGTGGCTTTCAAATGTATATAATAAAAATCTTTTCCTATTCTTCGTTGAATTTTTATTCCAAAACGTAATTTACTTTCTGGATAGCCCTCGGATCTTATGGCCAATCATGTACAATCATAGAATCCCAAGAGTGTTTGGAGCTTTTGGAAAAATTTAATTGGAATTATAATTTTGATCTTTCTTAATATTACTTAATGGAGTTATTTTGTTCACTCTACGCTGTAAGGGTGTCTTTACTTGCAAAACCGCAGTAAAGGTCTCTAGATATACAAAGCACAACACAGATATCAAAAGTCACTTTTCTAGAAAAGGTTATTGTCTAATTTCCGTCAGCTAATTGCTGAGAGATGTCAAGTAACTCACAGTTGAATGTAACACTGAAGAAGAGGATTTAACATAAGTAAAGACAGTAGACATGTATATTATAAATAGGAAGGACAACTATGAATGTTTGAAGTAAATGTAATTACCGGCTCTTCTATTGCTTCTGTTCCATCAAGAGCAAGTGGATCATCTGCCTCCTCCTGAAATGTAAACAAAGCTTTGTTGAGACAAAATCAAATTGAAATTGTACAGCAAATGGATATTTTTATCGAATTTCCTTTGGAAAAATGAGATATTCATGCCGTCAGCATGCTGAGATCCAGACCCCTGACCATGTAATGAGCACCAGTCCTGACCCCCAAAACACGTTTTGAGTATTTCCACAAAATTTAATATACAAATGCAGTTTTTGTTTTATATTTTGTTTAATTAATGTATATATATGTGTATCATCTCTACAAGTCGCATTTGTGTCCGATTTTCACCAAATTTGGTCCAAATGTTCGTTTTGTAAATATCTTGGTCCGTTAACCAGCAAAATCACACTACCAGAACCCTCTTTTGGAGGGACTTTTCACCAAAAGGTGGTTTATTTTATTGATATAAAACCGTAAATATTGTCTGATTTGTATGAATTGTATATGTCTCTTGTAAATACCGCAACTAGAATAAGTGAAATATCCTCAACTTGTGTAGATCACATCTATGTTAAATTTAGAAACTATCATATATTCAAAAGTGCTGTATTTGATGTAAATATTACTGATCATTATGTTTTAGGACTAACTTTAAATATTTTAGATCATACTAACGGAAATGTAATTGCAAAACCAAGAGTGAGCTATAACTTTGATTTAATTAATGAAAGATTGCAAAGTTTTAACTGGAATTTAGTTTTTAGTAAAACCAATGTCGATGAATGCTATGAACTATTTATATATGTTTTGAATAGTATAATAATTAATGCAAACTAGAATCTAATTCTGATACAAAGTTAAGTAGAGCTAAGGCTTTAAGCCCCTGGATGAATATTAATATACTAAATAGAATAAAGAAAAGACAAAAGCTATACCAAACACTTAAAAAGACCATATGACACAGCTTATAAAAGTTCTATGAACAATTTGCCAGCAAACTTAAAAATGATATTCATTCTGTAAAACATAGTTATTATGCTAAGCTTATTGAAACTGTAATGGAGACTCAGGGCAGCAGTGGAAGGTCATTAATAACCTTGTTGGGAGATCAGTAGATAAAAATGTAAACAAAATAGTGTTAACGGTGAATGCTTAACTGAGCCACAAGTTGTAGCTGATACTTTGAATAGTTTCTTATCAATGTTCACACTGATAACACGCTACCCCAGCTGGAAATCCACCCGCCTCACCTTCACCCATCATTACGCGAAACTCCTTTTACCTGACCCCAACTAATAGCAATGAAATCTTAGATATTATTAAGTCTTTAAAAATAAAAAATCAACTGGCTATGATGTTTTTTCGAACTCTTTGTTAAGCCGTATAGCTCATAACATCGCACCTGTAATTTCTTTCATTGTTAACCTTAGTTTTGTCCGGGATTTTCCCTAAGACATTAAAGGAAAGCATTGTCATACCCTCTTTAAGAAGCCAACCTCTTGTTCCATTGATAATATAATGCCTATAAGTCTTCTGTCAATATTTTCAAAGATACTTGAGAAATGCATGAAAGTTAGGTTGTTAAATTATCTTAAACAAATAAATTTTCAAAACAAAAACAATTTGGTTTTACTAAAGGAAAATCTACTGAAGACGCCCTTTAGGGTTTGTATCTCTTGTTTATAAAAGCATGAATAATAAACAGAAAACAACTGGATTGTTTGTAGACTTTAAAAAGGCTTTTGATTTAGTTAACCATCCCATACTTCTATTTAAGTTAGAATCAATTGGAATAAGAGGGAATGCGCTAACTGGTTTAGGAGTTTTTAACCCAATCGCTCAAAAAGTTAAAGTAAATAATCATTACAGCGTGTTCTCTAACCGCCAAGGCAGGCTTGCCTCAAGGCTCGGTTTATCAGCTAATTTATTCGTCATTTTATAAACGACCTTTTAAATAACCAGTTTCACAGGAGAAATATTTATGCTTGCAGATCATACGCTTTTCTGTACTCAGAACCATGCAAAGAAACTGTATTTGAAAACTCACGTGATTTACAAAGTTTGAAATCCTGGTGTGATACTAATAAAATGATCCTGAACACAACCAAAACAAATTTTATAAACTTTGATAACAAATCATTTAGTTTTAATTTACCTGTAAAGTATCATGAACACAATTGTAATTTCAATGTTTTATGTCAATGTCCTGTTTTAGATAAAGTAAATAGCTTTAAGTACTTAGGAATTCATTTAGATCTAATGTTTGTCGTGGAAAAAGCATGTATCAGTCCTGCACAATCAGTTGAAGCTAAACACCGAAAATTTTACTACCTCAGAAACTTCTACACACTCTCTCCTGAGGACCTTGTACTTTGGCCTCATCCACTCCAGAATTCAATGCATTGAGTGCTGGGGTGGTACGCTTAAAACATTTATAGACGAACTAAGAGTAAGTCAAAACTTCTTCATCCGAATCATAACAAGTAAGCTGAGACGGACTCTTCATTTCCGCTTTACCAAGAGCTTAAAGTATTTCCAATTCAACATCTATTTATTTTCAAAACGTTATGTGTATTTTATATCAAAACGGTAATAGAGGTAACACAAGAATAAATTACAATACGCTAGTAATGAAAGCAGAGTGTTTATCAAGCTTCCAAAGTAAATCTGTCCAAATTCAAACACTCATTTCTTTATCTGGGTCCATGCTTTTCAATAACCTTCCCTAGAAATTAAGGAATGTAGTACTTTAGTCAAATTTAGCAGGTTACTAAAGGAATGGCTTTTGCATGTAGTAACTTCCAGTTTCTGTGTTCTTAATAACATTAGACCTAGTGAGTAACTGACATGTCATTGTATCCACAAAACTACTGTTCAACTACAGCTGTATGACTAGCTTAAGCGAGTTTCATTGCACCGCGGTGGGTCACTGTAATATCTGTGTACAATGACGTATATCAAAGCTGGACTCTGATTTACCTGTTTCTATACTTGTAGTTCAGCTATTCCCACCACTACTACTGGATTCAGTGGATAGGTTAATTTCCTAGTATTAAGCTATGTTTATATTATGTAAATAATTGTGGAAATAAATCATTATTTCATATCATTTTCATACATCAATCTATACCAAAAATTATGAAAACGCATCAAGTAGTTTCAAAATGGTGGCCAAATAGTGATTTTTCACAGTAAAAGTGGAATGAGTAGTTCTATTTTATTGAAATTTAAAATGTGATTATATGTAGTATAACTTCCAGTGAAAACTTCGTAAATCCGGGGCCAAAGGGCAGAGGGAGGCTATGAGCATAGCAAACAGCCTCTAACACTTGTCAAAATATAACATAAAACTGAGGCCAAAGACCGAAGTTAGTCTGTGTTAAACTCAGTAACTACAAAATTCGACTGACCAGTTAGAAGTTACAATCAGACAAATTATATCGTTATATCACTATTTGAGATGCCGACCACTCTCATGAGGGTATTTTAAGGCAAATATGTGGTGAAGGATGAGTGTGATGAGTGGTAGTTATGAGTTATAAGGTGTAGTCTTGTTACAAACTAAGGCAGACTCTTCCTTAGAATGGGTCATTAATTAATAGCACAATGACCAATGGAACCAAGGACTAACGGCTTAAACGACTTCCGAACCATGCAGGTGATGGTCTGATATGTCTAAACGATGGTGGGAGTTGATGCGGGTATTATCAGATCACTGAGACTCTAAACCGCTTTAGACCTATATCATCCTCAAAACAAAGATTAGAAATATACATTAGAATAATATTCTAATATTAAATAATATAAGAAATTACAAAGCACAAATAAAGTATTTATTGAGTTTAAAAATGTAGATTTTCAGTTTTAAGTAGATTATTATTATGTATATATATCAATGTACAACGCATATTACATTAAAAGTTAGTTATTCGCAAAAAAATACTCAAAAAATACAACAACCTAAAGGAAAATTAAAAGGGATCTCTTGTCACTTATGCAGAAATGCACCGAGAAGAGGAAGTGTTCTTTTAGATCTGAACAGGTCACTAAAACAGCTGTTTCTGCACTCTAGCGAACACATTGGACATAAAGTGCAACTTTTCCCGTTCCATTATTGCTTGTTTCAACATATCAGCACTTCTGGTTTCTTGGCTACTAGGCTTCAAGGCAATTAGGCCGAAATTAAAGTTTTACTGGACAATTTTTGTTAGGACTGTTTTAGTATTGATACAGGATTCTAAGATTGTAACTCACTTCTTTAAAGGTATATTCTATTTCCTCCTCATTCCGAAGCTGGGACAATTCTTCTTTCGCCTCAGAAAAAAAATAGATACTTAAGGAAAAACTTATATAAAGAAACCACGATTGGAAACTGCTCTACAGTATTGGAGTACAGCTTGGACATTTCAACTCACTCATTCTCATACCCCTTACATAAATTACGGGGATTTATGTTGGTACAAAACAAACAGTTCAAAAATAAAATTACCGGTTCTTTTACTTCAGCCATTAGTCCTTCAGGAGCAAGAGGGTCATCTGCGCCTGTCTCCTCCTGAAATGTAAACAAAGGTCAGTTTACTCAAAACCAAATTAAAATAGTCTTCTGTAATAAATTATGGGCTCTGTAAAAGTGTAATTCATTTGTACTCAAAATGTGTATTTCTTTCAAAAACCTGCAGTTGTTAGAATTGCAAAAAAGTAAGGTTTTTAGTAATGTAATTATTTTATTGCAGTCTACAAATAAGTACAGTACAATCTCAATAATCCGGCCTTATATCGGGATCGGAAGCGCCGGATTAGCAGAAATGCCGGATTAGTGGGAATCACTAAAAAAGACTCAATTTGCCAAGAATACTGGTATATTCTATTTTGTTGGAAGGATGATTCACTTTCATGATCAAACTTTCTTTCGTTGGAGGATGATTCACTACTCTTAAAGAATGATTCAATTTCACTCTTATTCTTCCTTATGTCTGTGAATTTTTATCTGCCGAGTTAACTTATCACCACCATCTAATCTTTTAAAATCTTTTAAATTTGACATACTTTTAATCTATGTCAATGTAACATGATTACGTCTTTGCGACATCTCACAGCCTGTACTGAACGGAAGCACCAATTAGCAATAAACAACGCATGCTTTACAAACAAGTAGAGACTTGAAAACAGGAGCTAAATGACACGGTCACAACGCCGGATTACTGGACGTGTCGGAGTGGCGAACGGCCGGATTATAGAGACTGTACTGTACAAGTGAAACGATTAGTTTTCAGCACTGAATAGTTAAAAAAGAAAATACTATTTTAATAACACAAATTTATTTTAGTAAGTAATTGTTAGTAAAATTTGAATATAGTTTTTTGACACTTTCCAATGTAAAACTAAAAAGAGCACACAAGTCCGTGTTAAGCCTGAGGATAGAAACATGGTGTCTGAAAGCGTCATTACAAAATATGTTTTATTGAACAATTTATTCCGCAACCTTCTCCAGTACTGATGAACTGTTCTAAGATTGCAACTCACCTCTTTGATGATATATCCATTTTCTTCTACATCCCAAATGTGTAGCGGCTCTTCTTTAATCTCAGTTTTGAAAATCTGTAAACATTTTAAACAAACTGAAAACTACAGAGATGAAATAACAATGCATTAAATCAAAGATATTTTTATTCGGACAGAATGATCAGTATACCGACGTCACTGTGCCCTCTTAATTAAATACCAAAGACAAAAAGTTAATAAAGGTCAAGCAAAAAAAAACTTTTGTGAAAAAGTGTATACAGCACATTCCCTGCAAATCCACATTGTATAAAATACCATATGTACAACTCTGTTATTTTCAAACCAAAATAAAATCAGAAAAATAAAAATGTTGTTCGTTTGAAAACTATTTAGACATCGTTAAAAACAAATGTAAATCAACACATTCAAATGTTGAAACTACATTTAAACTTACCCTCTCCATAACATGTTTGTTTTCTTGTTGCTCAAACTGCTCTGGAGGTTCAAGTTTGATTTTGGTTTTGATTTCCTGGGAACAAATGTTACACATGTGTTAGTTATCACACAATTTACCCCCAAGGAATAAAGGATCTGAAACAGTGTTTTACCATACCTATTGATACAATAAATGTAAAGCGTAAAACTGCTAGAAAGAGGTAAAGTTTGGTCAAATCTCAGGTTATAAAGAAATCACTAGATACAGAAGAAACTAATTAAACCCTTTTAAAAGGCGGAGGGAAAGAGCGTCGCGGAACTCCGCTTTGGACACCTTTATAACATGCAAACAATGTTATGAATAAGGTTAATGCATTACCAGCAATAGAACCCCTCTAAGCGCTGGGATTTAGCACCTCCCAAGCTCAAGTGACACTGGTCACCACTGGATTTGATGAGCCCTTTCTTCAGTGATCCTCAGCGGTCATTGTGGCCCCTGGGTCCGGTGATTCAATGACTACCATTGCACCATACCAGAGCGCCTGTCAGGAATCAAACCTACACTGTGACAGATAAGGGCTCACTGTCCGTCTTATAACCACTAGACCACGGGCTGTTTGTCGTGGGCTATCAAACTCATGAGAGTTTGCGTTGTAAAGGGAGGGTAGAAGTTTTGCTGCTCTCTGCTAGGTACCGTTAGTGTAGTGTAGTCCTTACCCATCAGAGACTGTTTCAACCGTAACCTATACTGGAATTCCAAGCATAAAAGGACATAGTGTTTGTTGATCTATTCTCGACATGCATCCTCAAAGGGTTAATGTACTTAAAATAGGAAATATTTTCACTAGAAGCATAGAGATATTGAGACTGTTGCATTTAACTTCTACAACATGTCCTTTCCTCAAACTATGAATTATTTATTAGGTAATTTAAAACTTGATTTTCCCATAAAAACATTTTATTTAGCAAGAATATTTTACGTTTTAGCCTTTATGCCCTGTAGCATCAATGGCTTTATGCTTCTTGTGAAGTACTTTTTACATTATCGTATATAACTTACTTAAAACATAAAGTGCAAATTTGCAGAATTAGGGAAGTTAACCAAAAAACTGTTTTAAACTAATTAAAGTTAAAAGTATTTTTTTCAAAAAAGTAATTGATTGAAGTTAAACCAAACCAAAAGTAACTGACTAAAAGTTAAAAAATTTCGGTAACTTTTATCGAATTGAGGTATTCTTTTAGTAACCCTTACAAATACTGATTTGATTAACAACTTACTTTGTTTTCACTGCTTACAAATGTTTAAATACTATAAATAAATGGGAATATAATATAGCAATGGATCTTCAATGTCATGAAAGATTATCCCTAGATCTTAATGTATACTAAAATTGTTCAAAAGTGAAACTTTTGAGTTAACCATTGAAAGGTATTTTAATTAAAGTACAAAACGTTAGTTTATGCCATTGACTTTAACATTTAAAGTCAATGGTCTATGCTGTGATAAACATCATCAGTTGAAGTAGAAAAAAGGAGACGCTATAATAATTTAAATATTTACAGTAAAGTTATAGGCTTAGCTAAGGTTAATTTGTTATCAACCTGATATGTTTAAATTATTTTTTCATAGCTTTAAATAACTCTATATTTAGATGGTCCATAAATTTAACAAAACTTTTCTTAGTAGTTGTTATTAAATGTAACATTAAGTTATATTAAACTCTCAACACCATTTTAGTGAGTCAAAGTCAAACCGTCTGAGCATGTATCATCGGTCAAGAAAGTCACACTAAAATAATGTGTATAAATATTTCACCTGACACTTCACAATACCCAAAAGGCATATTACGAGTGATCATAGGGAAACATAGGGAAAACAAAAATAAAGTGGTACTATTGTAAATATAGGCCTAATTTTTGACATGCCGCGAACATAATAAATACTGTGCGACAGCCCTAACGTATCTTTCAGACCTTCTTATGTATCTTTCATTTGAGCCAATGTGGTGGACGCCTTTCGGTATTATTCTCCGGCATACGATCAAGACACTGGGAGTAATTTAAGAGCAATCGTAAGCTTGTATGAACATATGACTTACATATGACTAACATAATCTCAAAATTTTGATTAAAAAAAAGGAATGAGCTAGGAAAAGGTATAGAAAGTATAATATGCCTATGTTATTGGAACTTTATAGAAATTTAAGAGCAGAAGTTAAATTAAAGTTAAATTCAGATTATAGAGAGTATTTAAGGAAAGTCGAATTTGAGTTGAATATTTATTTTATTTTTTAATTAATTTATTTACTCTAATATATAACCCTAATATAAACCCTAAAGCATTTTGGTCAGTTATAAAAACCCTTAGAGGTACTGATGTAAAGCCAGCAACTATGGTAATTGATGGTAGAGAGGTAGAAGGGGATCAGCTATTACCAGCTTTTGCTAGTTATTTTAATTCTGTTTATCTTCCATGTTCTTTAAACTCACATGAATTATGTAGAGAGGCTCTTGCCTCGCCTGTAATGAACAATGTGGATGTGCTACATTTTACAGACATCACAGAACTTGAAGTTTTTAACAGTTTAAAAAACTTAAACCCAAAAAACAATAGGTCCAGATGGCATTCCACCTTATATTTTTAAGGCATGTGCTGAAATTTTAGTTTTACCCTTAAGGTTCTTGTTTAATTTATCACTTAAGCAAAGTCGCTCCTCGAATCATTGAAGTTAGCCAAAATAGCCCGTGCCAAAAAAGGTGTAAGTAATGATATAAAACCACAGACCAATAGCTATTTTGTCTTCACCTGCAAGGTTTTGAATCCATAATTTATGATGGACTGTTTTTCATATTAAAAAATATATTAGTAATTACCAGCATGGGTTCTTTCCCCAATAGATCTATTAATACAAATTTACTTTGTTTTTCTGAATTCTGTACTTCCCAAATTGATAACAATCAACAAGTAGATTTTATTTATACTGACTTTGAGAAAGTATCGATAGAGTGAACCATCTAATGCTTTCTGCTAAACTTCTATGGCTTGAACGAGCCACTTTTACGCATTTTTTGTTCTTATTTGTATAAAAGGAAGCGATATGTAAACTATGAGGGATATTGTTCAGAAAAAGCTCAAGTTGGTTTTAATGCCTCAAGGTTCTAACCTAGGTCCTCTCTTATTCATAATTTTCATTAATATTATTCAAAATTGTCTAAAATATAGCAATATGCTTCTACGTGCTGATGATTTAAAACTATTCAAAACTACTGTATACACAGTATTGATGTCTGTTACAAATTACAAGAAGACATTGAATCTCTCATGTTATGGAGCCAAGAAAACTTAAAGTTTAATATTAGCAAGTGTTCAGCAATATCTTATACTAGAAAAACTCCTCAATTTCAGATAGTGTACAATTATAAAATGAATGACATTATATTAAGCAGAAAAACATCAATTAAAGATTTAGGAATAACTTTTGACAGTAAGTTCACTTTTAATGATCATGTTTTATCAGTATGTAAATCAACATATTATTCTTCAATAGATTTTATTAAAAGGTCCAATGTATATTTAGTAAACATTGATACTATTAGGCCATTATTTTTTTCACTAGTTGGATCAAGAATCGAATTTGGCTCCATAATATGGTACCCAAATAGTAGATATCTAATTGAAATGATTGAAAGAGTTCAAAAGAAGTTTTAAAATTTGTTTATTATAAATCATTTGGTTTTACACAAATTTAATTCCATATTCAGAACTCTTAACTATATTTAATGTCTCCAGCTTGTATAAGAGATATAAAATTAATTTATTGTTGTTTCTCTTCAAATTAATACGCTGGCACAATTGATGCTGAACAGCTTTTGGCTCGACACGGTATGCTGTTCCACTTCTGGCTCCTGCTGGCTATTTATTTGCAAATACTCTTTTCCAGAACCAACTTAGGGTACTTTTCTTCCATCAATAGCATGGAGAGGCTATTTAACTCACATTGTAATGAATTGGACTTGTTTAATTGTTCTAATGCTGTTTTAAAAACAAATTGTTAGTTATTATCGATAATTTCTAGCTTAGTTGTTGGTATTTGACTCTTGTTTGTATTTAACTTTGTCTATTTATTTGCATGGTACTTGTAGTATTTATTTTTGTCTATTTATCTGCATGTATTAACGGAATCATATCTTTTATATTTACTGCTATGCTTGTCTGCTATTACTTTAGTTATTGCCTGTAACATAATCTTATTACTGATGTTGTGGAATTTGCTTAGATGTTAACAAAAATTGTATGTTATTATGTTATGGTACTTTAATGTTTTTTGTAATTGGAATATTTCTGTTAAAAAGCATTCAATAAATAATAATAATTATTATTATGACTTGTCCAGGGCTATTGCAACTCCATTGTTGAGAACAACAAGGACAATACTATCCATCACCACACAGTACGCACACGTCACCACATCTTATTTACTAACACTATACTTACTACAACAAATCATAAAAACTAAATGTATTCATAATCTAACCGAACAGTTATCAGGTTATTGACTAATCACTACCTCTTGCAACCAACAGCCAATACACGGCCTCTTCTGCTCATTGTAGTGCAAGAGATGTGCAAAATACAAACAAAACAACTTTGTATGCTGGTGCATTTACTGGAAATCCCCATTGGTGGGAAGTTTTGTGTTCTACGGTTAGTCAACCTGTTTCACCCCTAACAACACCATTTTGTAGCGGACACTATTACAATCCACTATTACAATTATGGCACTTGGGCATAAAGGAAAGAGTGAGACGTAAATATCTGGTTTCAATATTCCTGGAAAGGACTTGGCCTGGACAGGAAACTAAACTAGACATGATTATAGTAGGTTCTGGTATGGTTGACAAAAAGTAACCACTTTTTAATCATGACAATTTTAATGATAAACAGTTAAATGTTTTAAGAAATTACGGATTAAAGTTAACGATTAAAATTAATTGTACATTTTTTATCGTTATTCCCAACTCTTCAAGTTTGTCCATATTAAATTCCCTATCTCCGACATAGGCTGCTAAGGCTCTATTAGACCCCCTACTAAAGACTTTACTTCTTGAGGACTGGTTTATTAGCAAACAAAGGTTTAAAACACACAAGTCAGTTGCGGTGAATCCCGGGAAACATAATCCTCTACTTATCCACAGTTTTCCAAATCTATACTCAGGTACTGGTTATCTAACACAATCCATGTTTAACCTAACCTTCAATACTTTTAAGGAAGTATACAAACGTAAACAATTCTGTAACAATTGTCATGATCTGTGGAACATGACGCCACTGCACGGTCTCACTGATATGAGGTATCGCGGCCAGCAACGCACCAATCACAGACCGAATACAAAGCAAAGTTCACATCAACTGTCCTCTCCCACGACGCCGTAAGGGAACCAGTGTGTGTTGTAGTGCGCAGTAATGGATACTTCTTCAACCCCGCAGGATAAGTACTGCTATGCATTGTTAATTTTAAGTAAGGGCCTTAAGCCCCTAGCTAACATGTCACATCTCAAATTACGTTAACACCGATATTTGCCAAGGTCTCTGTTAATTATAGTAAAATTATCCGCTACTTTACACGCCCAGCTATTATGCACGCTTAGTTAAATATTAGGGTACCAGCATTTCAATACTGTTTCTTACTAAATTGTAAATTAAAAGTTGTGCACACATAATTAGATACTCATTTAATATATTAATTTTATAATGCTCATAAAGCTGGCTAGTCGATGTTTAGTGTTAAGGTCCAGGGGTTCAGCAATGCTTCCACTATTTTAAATGTCCATGTGTTTAATTGTTATCTGTATCATATTTAATAATTCTGGCCCTAGGTCATGATTCGGTACACAATGTCTCTTTTATTGCTGACACCTCGGATAGCACTAATGTATATACAGATTCTTTCACTTGAACAGCCTGTTACAAGTTTCCAGTAAAGTACACATAAACATTTCCAGTAAGTGTGACATAAACACAATGAGGAACCACAACTGCTATATTGAGGAATTGCTTAGAAGAAACAGAGACAAACTACTTACGGGGAGTGACTGTGTGTGTAAATCCATTGTCAGCTAACTGGCTTCCGATATCTCAGTTGTCTCCATCTTCAACACAAACGCACTTTAGTACATCAGCCAAACCAAAATTCATTTCCACAGAATTACTTTAAAGTTGGGACTATTTTACAGCGCGGACCTTGACTTGGCGTACTCTATAACAGGCGACAGTATCTGTCACCCACTTCAAATTAACCTAAAGGCTGAATAAGGTGTTATCGTGGCGTTAGGTTAGCAAAAGTTAAGTTAGTTTATTTCTAGTAGTAAAACATCGTTTTAATGGTTTCTATTCGAAGTTAAAACATTGTTATCTGGCCTTTTGGAAGGTTTGAACTTAGAAAAGTGCTAAAAATCCATAAGTCACTCTTCTAGATTTATACCTAGATTTGTCTAGAAATGGATATGGAATTGAAATAATAATAGCTTTCTGTTGTTTTAAAACCTTACGTTATCTATCAAATTCTTCTTATGGCGGTAAACTCAAGTAGGCTTGGGTCAGAGTTGACCCTGTGAACAAGAGATAGTTTTACAAGTTTGATGTGGACAACTGTCTATGAATAAAGTTCACGACACTAGGCTAAAAGCTGGGCTAGACTGCCGATTTAAAGGCACTAAGGTATTTCTGAGAACAAGCTACTTGTAACAATCTAACAGACATACCGAAACTAGTAACTACTTTAGGTGAAATGATATGAAATATGAATTCATTTGGAAGTTGGCTTAATGCACTTACCGTTATAGTTAGTTAAACTATAAAATTCTTTGATTAAATACTTAATGAACGACAAGGTAACTAATTGTTAATGAATCTAAAACACAAACATAACCTAACAGCTGAGCTAACTTCATAGTAGTAAAACATACGAGCGTGAAGTATGCCCCACTTTTTGCCTCATTTTAGATAACTAAAATCGACTAAAATAAAGAAAATATCATCTTTAAAAAATCACCATATCTTTGTGTTTTACATAAATATACATACCCAGCCAGTATATAAATATGAATGTATACGATTTTAGGTGATTTGTATCATCAATATATGGGTGAGGAGGCGAGTTCTCAAGTTAGAGTATACAGTACCTGTAAACGACGCGAAAATAGCACGTTTTCGCAAGTCTAACAACTAATTAGGCAATTTTAATCAGCTTTTTGGATATTAAACAGTAGGATTTTACTCTATCTACTTTGACTAGATTTATCATTTACGTAAGGGTGCTATAGCGCTCTATGTAGTGTGACGTCACGGTGCAGAGTACCGTACTCCAAACTTTCACGCGTGAGTACTCGCTGCTCGCGGGAGGTACAACAAGTTCGAGTAGTACAATGCCTGTGGATAAGGTAGATATTTACCTGTAAGAGTTCATTAAAATGATATCGACAGTGAGTATTGGATGGCCGCTATAGCGCTCTATGTAGTGTGATGTCACGGTGCGGAGTACCGTACTCCAAACTTTAACGCGTGGTACTCGCTGCTCGCGAGGTACAACAAGTTTGAGTAATACAATGGATAAGATAGATATTTATCTTTAAGAATTCATTAAAGTTATATCTACAGTGAGTATTGGATGGCTCTTATAGTTTATAGTGCTCGAAGTATAAAGGCCGGTTGGGTTTAAAACCAGTTTATTTCAAATTTGGCGCACAAGAAGTAACCTGAACATCAACGAAATCAAGAGTGGCCGTGGCATGTCAGCCCGTCTACGCAGGAAACCCAGTTTTACAAGATAAAATCCGGCATTTTATGTTTATGAATCAGTAATGAATATCGATGACATTATCGACATTATTAATCTGGCTATAACACAAATTGTAATAATTTATAACAGTTCTCCACTTCTTGTGTGTTAAAATTAAATCTATTCTTATTTCTTGGTTTAGTCGATCATTTGACTTTGATTCTGCTCACTACTGAGATTGCTGCAATGTTGTCATTTTAAAACTATATTTTCTTCTATTTTTTGTCTGCATTATACATCTTAGAAACTGTATTATTTTTCAGATCAAAATATTCTCTTGGTGATTGTTCCAATGATACTGTATATAACCTTAGAAAATAAATTTAATCAAGCCAGCTCTTACATAGGCTTCAAATGTATGACAAACTTACATTTTAAGCTGGAAGGATAATATTTAACTACTTACAACACATTAAGAGTTATGAATTTAAAATTATAAAAAACACATTTAAAAACATTTTTTTCAAAATTTGTTTTATACTTTGAGAGAGTTCATGAGTACTTCATAAAATTGTAATGTTCATTTGTTTGTCAGTTTTTAATGTGTAGATTAATTTTATTACCAGTGGTATATTATTTAAATTATTGTACTGTATGTCCAATAAAACAAAACCAATTGGAATTAATTTGACAATAAATTCTTTTCGGTTCTATGATTTGATTCTAGTGTATCACGGCACTACGCGGTGCGGCGTTGTAGTTGCGTCTCTGTCGCTTTCTGCAAATGACAGCACCGACCCCACTATTGGGTTGACAAGCATTGGTGTTGCAATGCTTCATTGACGATTTAACGTGTTAACTAGGCCTATCTGTATTGTTTTTGTATTCAAACTGTTTAATTAAAATGTGTTATAAAAGTGTGAAGTACTGTAATTTGTTTCGTTTCTTCCTTGTGACAACAAAAAGTGTCCTTAAAAATTTCTAAAAAAAAAATCAATTTTTTCTCCAATTGCTAGTTTTGATTAACCGGAAATTCGGATTACCGGGGTTTGGATTAACGGGAATGTGATATATGCATACGATTAATATGTTCGACACTGATAGAAAACTGTAGATGTTAACATGGTAAGTCACATACTGCACTACGCACCGTGCGCACCTAGTCCCACCCACAGGGTGCCAGCCGCGCCGCGACCACAAGGGAATGTGCTTATGTATCATATCATCATCATCATATCATATCCTGGCGCTGCGTAGGACCCACTCTTGAGTTTGCAGCCTGTCAATGAAGTTCTTGAAGAAAGGTTAGGTTATAGCAGGTAAAGGTTGGTTTAGGTCGGAAGGCCATATAAAGATAAATTTATGAGATACAATTTTAAGTCTAATTTAAATTTGTTAATATTGTTAGTTACTTTTAATTGTGCTGGTAACAGGTGGTAATATTTTTGACCCATGTACTCGGGCTTCTTTTCGAAGAGTCTTAAATTGTGCTGTTGTGAAGAATTATTACCCTGATTTCTGGTGTTGTACCCATGGTGGTGTCTTCTGATGAGGTCTTGTGTTTTGACAAACATGATTGTCTCAAATACATATAGTGAAGGCACCGTCATGATATTGAAAGCCCTGAACAGTTGGCGGCAAGAGGCCCGCGGGTGAATCCCGGCTATGCACCTGATTGCTCGCTTTTGAATTATGAAAATTGTGTTAAGGTTGCGTTTAGACGAGGCACCCCAAAGTACTATTGAATATCTTATGTGGGATTCTATTAGACTAAAGTATACCCAGGTGGCCGACTCCTCTCAACACATACAAACCCCCGCATGTCTTAGTTGTTAGGCTGTCGATATGGTCATCCCACTTCAAATGAGGGTCAACTGTTACGCCTAGGAAATTTGCATGGTTAGATTCAGAGATTTGGGACTCACCTAAAACAACATCAACAGTGTTATTAGAATTTTTTAGTTTATTTTGCATAGTCTGAAAATGGACATAATTAGTTTTATTATTATTGATTGCTAATTTATTTTCAAAAGTATTGTGACAGTTCATTTAACCCTGTAAAGTATCAATTTCAAGTTGTTCGATGGATTTGTTCCTGGTGAAAAGAGGTGTCGTCGGCGAACATTATGATGTTATCTTCTTCTAGTGATTGAGAGAGATGTCGTTGATATATAACAGAAAGAAAATGGGGCCCAAAATTGAGCCTTGTGGGACACCGCTTATCATGACTTGTTGCTTGGATAGAACATTTATGCATTTATCTTGGTGTTTATGTGTTATAGATGTAATTTGTCTTCGGTTGTTTAAGTATGAGATTATCCACTTTAAGGCATTCCTGGATACCAATCGCTGCTATTTTCTCAATTAGGATATTGTTGTCGACACAGTCGAAGGCTTTGGATGGGTCAGCGAAACACCCGATGACCGTTTCACCTTTTCTAGCGCATCAATACTCTTTTTGGATAAAGTTTATCAAGGCAAGCTTTGTAGACTTATCCTTTCTGAAACCATATTGATTTTGAAGAAGAGTTCGTTGTGTTCGAGAAAGTGTATAATATATTCACATGCAATTTTTCCATTATTTTTGATACCGCTGGAAGTAGAGATATGGGTCTATAATTTTCCATTAGATTAGTATCACCCTTCTTGAACAGAGGTTTGACTATGGCAATTTTCCTTCATCTGGGAAAATACCTTCATTTAATGATGCATTTATTACTTCTGTTAAAGGAATGATAATTTCTTGTGCACAGTATTTCAGTACTTTCATTGATATTCCGTCAGTCCCTGTAGATTTTTGACTGTAACATCTTAATAGTCTTCATTACTTTACTTGAGGTGACTGCAGGAAAAAATTCTAAGTTATTACTACTGTTGGCAGAGCTAGGAGGAAAACCTGAAAATTGTTTAGTAACAAAGTTCACATCAACCGTTTTATGTACATTGACAAAATCATTGAAGAGATTACTTATTTGTGTTGGATACAACATCATTATTTTGAGTGAAAAGTTAGAATGGTCATCTTTCTACTACCCTGTTTTGGTTTATTATGTCCCAAGAAGTTTTAGAAGGGTTTTTGACTCTGATATTTTGTTATAAAGATAATTTGCCTTTGTATCGTTTACCAGTTTCCTATGTCTCTTCTTTAGCACATTATATCTGCTCTTATTTCCCTCGGATCATAGCCTTCCATGCTTTGAAAGCTTCCATTAATTTATTTTTTGATGCAGATATTTCAGGTGCTGTAAATCTTACCTTATTCTTACCTGTTACCATTTTTTTACTCTTTAAAGGACATGATACCTCTAGATTAAACTTTACTGTGTTGACAAACTCATTATATTTGCCATCAACTGTATCTCCATTTATAACACTATTCCAAGTTTCTTTACTTAGCCTATATTTAAGTTCTTTTAAGTTATTTTCTGAAAGATTTCTGAAAGACACAACATCACCTTGATGGTGATTATAATAATCCAAAATTATTTCTAGGCTAATGGCAAGATGATCTGAAATGAAAGGATTAATAGTCACATTATTAGTAAATTGTTGGTTTGTGAAAAAGTTATCAATACATGACTCGGGTGTTTCCATATCTTGTTGGTGTATTTATGACTGTATCGAGCCAAAACTGGAGAGGTACCGACCAGACCAGCAGCGCCCGCGACTCCCGAGGAGATCAAAGTTTACATCCCCGAGAACCACGGGCCGCCCCAGGCAGAGAGCATCAACCAGTCGTTGAGCAGATTTAGAAAGTCATCTTCTTTGTCGACCATAGGACTCCTGCAATAGCTGCAAGATCATCTCCCTTGATTGCAGACAATCTTTATTGATGCCATTTCAAAAACCTGATCCTGGCAGAAGCGTTCATTAGTGGAAAATGGTTTGACCTCGAGGTTGCATAAATTGTTTTATATAGTGCAACCCACCCCATTTAATTGATTCCTGCAATAGAAACTTGCAATGTATAACCTGAAATAACAACGTTTGTAATTCCCACTTCATCAAGACCGTGTTCTGAAACTAGGAAAAAGTCTGGATTTACTTCGTCGAGAAAGGGTTCTATTAATGGCTTTTGGTAAGAATACTTCTTCCTACATTTAAATGGACTATTTTAATGTATTTTTGGTGGTATTGTAAATTGCTGATTTGTCCTTTTAGGTCTTACCACCCATTTACCTTTCCTTTCTTGCCCTGTTCTCCGTTAAAAAGACGGTTATAGGCTGCGGACTGTGCTTTATGGTTGACATTATGGTGCTAGAACTTCTTTGCCCTGTAATTGAGATGGACCCATGCTTAGTAAAATGTTTGTGGAGGTAATCATTAATCTGATGTAAGGACAACCCAGCTTATCGCTAATTTCCTTAAGTTTAACGTTTTGTTTTGTATCCTATAGTTAGTCTTTTGTCACTAAGATTATATCACAAGGGAGTTTCGACTATATGGCTACACTCTAAGATGCGTCAAATCCACAAACGTCACTTGAGAATTACATAAGGGCTTTTTCAATCTCTTTACAGCTCTACAGGCACCCAACAGGTATTTAATATATTAAATGGTAATTTGTTTATTTCAACCCTGCCGATTTAAATTAACTTCAAGATTATGTTTTTTATTATGTTACGCGTCATTGCGTATTTGATATATTAACATTATAAGTGACACACTATATTTCCCTGTACACAACTATCAAATCTAACAAGAACAACGATGGCCAGCCCTCCAGCCACACCACTTACCATGACCTCCATTTCATCGACTTCAGTCGCGCCCTCTCGCCCGCAAATTGCGCTTCCGTCCGACGCGTCACCCGCGAACCACGAGTTGCACAAGTTCCGTGGAATGTGTAAATAGTTTTAATTAAGTTACTTAGTTTTAATCGTGTTTTAGCTTTAATATCAGTGTAAATAGTGACTTGTGTGTCTGCTGATGATGCCTACTAATTGTTCCAAGTTAGTTAGTAACCGTTGTAACTATTGGCCTTTTTCTCCGTTGAATTGTCACTGGTTCAGTTTGTAGATATTCTAAAAGCAAAATTTTAGATTTGTTTGTAGGGAGTCAAGGCTCTACAACAGAGAACTTAAACAAACCATAAATTATTAGAACTACCACCATGTCATTATTTTTAATATTTTGAATCGTGGAAAGATACAATTATTTATTTGTGAATGTCGAGAGTGGGAGGCTTCTTGTCACCGTCAACTAACAAATAGTTAATATCGCAGCAGTAGTCAGTTTATTTTGCCGAACTCGTACAGCGACGTTCAAGCAGATCACCGTGGCATTGATTTTAAATTTAAAGTCATACTATAAACAAATCTGTTTTAATACAGCCGGACATCGTATTTGCGGTATTACGAAGAACCACTAAAGTATCAAGAAAAGTTTTCTTAAGCTTGAGATAAATTGTCCAGAATTCTACTTTTATTCATGGAATTTTTTATCGAGAAAAAAATGTCGAAGTCTGACTTTTAACTCAGATGTTTCGCCTCCGAGAAAAATGTCAGAATTCTGAGTTAAACCTCAGAACTCCGACATTTAAGTCAGAAACCAAAATTAAGGTTAGTTCTGACTTAAAAACTCAAATTGACTAGTGTGAGCCATTTTCATTCTCCGAACCACTTTCATAAATAACCTAACCTGTTTAATTTCTATTATATAATAATATTTATTGAAACAAAACTTTTATATCTATATTTTGTACTGTACAAAATGTACATAGAAACTCGTGCAGCATGGCCAATGGTCATGCAAACTGTTTAATACATTATTGTAACTTGAAAATTAGTCTTATTTAGGCCCACTTTAGAAGTTTGGGGACCTTCAAGGACTGGGCTTAGAATAGGAATCACTATTCAAGTCAGCAGAATCACATCGGAGGTTTCCGATTTTATAAAATCTTAAAATTCAGGCTAAGTAAGCTTCCTGGTGTAGGTGGATGCCTGAAATGCCTTCAAATGTCTTTTCTGTTAAAGCAGGAGACTTTAGAGAACTTTTAAAACAGTTCGACCCAGAAGGTGTTGAATGCAAATATGCGTAAGGCTATAGCAGCAAGGATTACCTTACTTTTGGCATATGGACTTTATGACAGACTTAAACCATACAGCCATAGGAATCACGGAATGCATTGACGGATTTTCCGTTATAATGGGTTTGGCCAGTGGAGAAAGTACAAATGATCCCAGGGTTATAAGCAAGTACTACATTGAAGTTGTCAAAGCTAGTGGTCGCCCATCTCGGATTAGAATGGATATAAACAAATAAACTAGACATACAGAGCAATTACAGGTGTTTATTTATTTATTAACGGCAATCGCTTTCTAGTATTAGACTAACAACCTACACTAATCAATCAACACCTCATTATTAGACAACAACCTACTATCTAGTTTGAGGATCATTGACATCAAATACAATACACAGAAAAACTATACTTTTATTACATGGGAATGTCTCCGTTAAAATACAATAAGGTTCATTTTAGGTTACTTCCTTGGTTTTAATTTCGACTTAAAAGTCAGAATGTCGACTTTTTTCAAGACTATTTTGTTTTAAATTTCTCTGACTTTAATCTTTAAAATTCTGACATTTTTTTTCTCGAAGGAAATATCTGAAAATCAAAATGTCAGGAGATTCAGTTTGACCTTCTCGGCTATAGATAAAGTTTTTCTTCAGGTTAAACTTCAGGGACATGTATCGTAGAATCAACAACAGATTAGGTGCGCATGCGCGTTGTGGGAGGTGTAACACGCTCCTATTTATACAGAACTATGGGTGGGGAGAGCAGTTCATCGATTGGGCGCGCATGCTGTTGGAGTGTAACGTGCTCTCTATTTAATTTAAACACTAGACCGTGGGGAGAGCATCTTTACTAATTGAGCACGCAAAGTTCAGACAGTTCGTGTTAATTGCTTACAACCCTATTTAAGAATTAAAATTTCCCATTAAAATGAAATTATTGACTCACAATATGCTAACTTCCAAATGTATCAAAGGCGTTAACGTGGGCTATCCTCTCGAAATCGCAGTAAGTATTGTGTTTCGGCCTATCTAGCCTATAAGTAGTTTTCCAAACATCGTATTGGTAAAATTCAGTAGGCCTATAGTGATTGGTGCCTATTTTGCACTTTCTAAGAAGAAAGCTTTCAAAAAAGCCTAAAACGATGTTTTAATTTCGAGAACATTGGGGAAATTATTAAAAACAATGTTTTCACAAAAAAAACTAACCTAACCTAACTTCACGATAATACCTTATTCACCTTTAAGTTAATTTGAGGTGGGTGACAGAACCTGTCGTGCAGAGTGCCAGCGTTACCGCGTCCGCGCATCTTTCGATTGTAAAAATATAGTCCCAACTTTAAAGCCACTTTTAAATCAGTTCTGCGCCTCAAAACAATTCTTTATATGTTTAGGGGTCTACTCCACATTGTGCTAAATAAGTTTTAGCTCATGAGATGACAAGTCACTATACTGGAATAATACCTTTTAATCCGCTGTTTTCATAATAAAGGCTCAAAAGCCCACATATACTATCAACAATAGGCTACCTTAGGTGTTTCCATCAGTTTTCTATCTGAACAAAGCTAATCGGCTATGATGTCAATACTACTAAAATGTCATTTTATCAATTAAGAGGAAGTCGGAGAGAGCCCAAGTGTTTAAGTGGGATAAAGAAATTAACATGGGAAAGTACTTTAGCCAACGATGTTAAAGGTAAGTTTCTCTGGAAGCATAGCCATTTTAGTGCTGCTGTATCTAAAAACAAAGACGTTGAGTTTCATTATAAAATATAGTTGTAATTTCAAATAACTTACCATGTTCTTACAAAAAATTCAGTTTTAAATTTTATTTGATGTTAAAATTGAAAGTTTTAAAATTTATATGCAGCAGCATCAATAGATCTGAAATTTCAATATATTTCAAATATGCTTCCAGAGAAAAAAGGTCTACATTTAACCTTCAGAATTGCATCACGGAGGTCACCTGCAGGTGTGAATCTCTGTTTGTTAAACAAATTGTCACACAAGCCAAAAACCTATGATTCTGTGAGCCCTTCTTTCTTAGAAAACGATCAAATACAATTTAGCCATTTACAGCTTCCATGTACAGTGGAACCCCTCAAATCCGAAATCGGCAAATCCAAACAGGCTTTGAGTGAAAAATTTTGTTAAAAAATACAATTTCAGTAGCATTTCAACATTTTTATTTACAGTTTGTAAAAAATACAGTACACACTTGAAACGCAGTACATACTTTAAATTAGATGAAATCTTCTTTTTTTTGTGAAGGGCGGATGTCAGGTGAGTGAGTGTGGTCTGTTTATAGCATCGGCACAGAGTTTCAGTGCAAGGTCACTCACCCCTCACTGCGGCGCCTCACTCTCACCCTCATACTGCACTGTGCTAATCGCAGTGTTACTACAGTACTGTACTGTGTTGTGGATACATGCTACAAATATTTTGATCCGACATTTAATTGCAATAATATGGACTGCATTAGGTATGCGGTATTAATTCCGTGTTTTTTTTGTAATTATAGATTTAATTGAGCAAATCTGAACAAATTGAAATCGAACAGGCCACAATTAGTTGGGATGTGAGGGGTTCCACTGTAGTTAATTTTTAACTATTTATATTTGAGCTCGGAGGTAACTTCCAGGATGCGCCTCCTCGCGTTGCGGGGCAACCTGGAGTTAACCTCGACCAGGCAAACTGCCAGCGGCAGGTGAACTCATTATCACTTTTTGTAGTTTAATAGGTTTTTGTGTTTCATTTCACTTATTGCACTTTATTCTGTTAAAATGTTGTTAAAATGTCATACTAAAAAAAACTATGTTTCGCCATTTTCACCAAGGTTTTAACCCACCTGGTAGTAATCTCGGTGCGCCCTCTCACGTTTTGAAAACCCATGCACCCTTTGGAAGGTTAAGTAAATAAACTAATGTATAATGTCGGTTGCAATTTTTACTCCATGTTATAAGCGGTAACTTACTCAGAGTTGGGCCTGTTGCCATTCTATCTGGCCTCCTCTTAACACTATCACTATGTCGGGTGTGGGGGGCTTTGCATGGAAACAAATACAACCTCAGAAAAACTGGGAAAAACTACCTCAGAACTTCTTCATTTTGACATTCAGAGCACTGGGAATTTCTTCACTTCGACATTCAGAGCACTGGGCAGATTTCCTCATGACTTCAAGGCACTAATTTCAATAAGGCTGGTAATTTAAAATAAAGGCTTAACATGCAACATTTCCAAGATACAAACCAGCAACAAATTGTTTTCCGTACACTTTTTAAGCCACTGTGAAAGTTTAAAATACATTTGCTGGACACAAAGATTAAGTTATCTGTATTTTGTTTGTTCTGTATTGTAAAGTAATCCATGTGATTCATTGTAATGTGTATATTGTAATCATAAAGTTTTTTCCAGGCCAAAGATGTTAAAGTCTCAGAGTTAGATTTCAACCAGGAGTTTGTCTCCAGGATAATTCCCAAAATTGATTGGAATGCTCTGTATAATGCAGCTGAAGGTGTAAGTAGCTTATACTTAATCATTAAATTCTTAAAAAACATTCCTCTAACTAGTATTTGATTTGGTAGGGGCCATAACTTTGTTCTATCACAAAATCTTGAAAGAAGTACGAAAAATATACTTACCATCCAAGTCGGGGTGGATTAGGAGAAATGGACCACCCTACACAGCTTTTTCTGTTTGTAATGTACCATGTTTTTCTTTTCAACTCAACGCTTTATTATTATTTTGTACTCAATGGTAAAGGAATATATGCCGTTAATAAATAGATACACTGTTTAGACCAGTTGTGACGTTACAATATCTGCCGATTACAACATAGGCTAATTTTGCCTGGTTATCACTAAATGTAATCACACCTGACTTAGCTATTTACTTTCTTGTTATGTTTATTTTTGATACATATGTTTCTATTATAAAACACTTATCAAGTTACACTCACATATTGAAATTTAAAATAATCATAACGTGCTTGATTCATAGCAGACATATAACCCTAAACCAGTTTGTTTACAAAGGCAACCATCTTGTTAGATAAATTGTTTTGTATTTCACGTCATAAATTAAAGAGCAGAACCTTCACATCTGATCTTAATACAATCTGCTTACGACATTAATTATTTACTTAAAAAGTTTGGTTCAAGACTTTACTTAAAATTTGGGTTCGAGACTAGGGCCTGACATAAAGGCCAATCCCGGCAATCAAAAGAGCCAGAGTTTTCTGGGTTTAACTTTTAGCCAATCTGGAAAACTCTCCCCAGTGAAGGAATATACTTAAATCCTTTGTCTACTGAAGATTCAGTACTTCTTGACACTGATTTGTTCAGTATTTGCGGAAACTCCTTTAAGATTTATCATAAGAATATTTAAGTGTTAAGTTAGCCCATAGCCATAAATATTAACACAGAGTTAAACTTCAACTGTTTGTTATTAAATTAACCCAATATTTAAAATAAATTAAATACCTAATTATAACACACAAAAGTAAATACCCTGTAATCATTATTCTAATACAACATTTTCTAAGTTGATAATTGTTCATAACTGTTACTTTAATTTATAAGAATATTTGAAAGTAACTTCATCATAAAATTGTTAATTTAGTCGGTTTGAGATAAATAAATGGTTATTTGTACAGTGGTACCAGCTTTTTTATTGTTTTGCCTACTTGTTAAAATTTCAACACAGCTGCAAATTATTGCTGTACTTTACAAAATGAAATAGAATAGAATTATAATTTTAGACAATGTTTTAACCAGTTGGCCACCTGTAAGTGGTTGGGGGTTTAGAAGTCTTTGAGTTTTCCTTCTCGTCATGGCCCTCTGCTTCTAAAATCCCGGCCCAAGCCTACGAGCGTGCTCTAACTCAGATCTCACACTGTTCATGATCTGATCTTTGTTGCATACAAACTCCGTCCTGGATTTATACCCAAGTTCATTCAATATCAAAATTTCAATGTTTTAAATCTAGTTAATCTCCTATCCGCGCAGCGTACTCTGGAATAAAGTTGTTAATTCTACTAGTGTCCATGTGATGGTTGAGAACCAGTTTATCACCGACGTTGTACAATTTGAGTATAGACCACATTTTAAATTATATTTCAAATCCAGAAATATCGAAGAATATGGCTATAAACCTCAAACCTCCTTGCCTGCGATAAATATTCTAGGCTTTGCAGATGACACCGTATTAATGGAAAAATAAAAGACGCTCTTATAAAACTGTACAGACTGATAAAAGAGAAATTTGATGAAGTTGGACTTACTCTGAATGTGAAAAAAACTAAGATAATCAATATCGAAAAGGTAAATTATCACAGACAGATTTCCAACTTCGATAATAATGAAGTAAAGTCATTGGAATCTGGAGACACAATTAAATATTTGGGTGTAAGTTTTGAAAACAAGTTGTGTTGGATTATCACAAAATTATAAATTCACTTACAGAAAAATTGCAAAACTTGCCCAGTCACCCTACTTAAACAGATCAAAAGATATATGTGTTGAATAAATGTATCTGGCGATTTAATATACCCCTTTCAAACAGCTCCCTTAAACAAAATCAATAGTTATTTTCTGAATGATATTGATGTGATTATCGTTCAGCTTTAAAGGAAATATTGAGCTACCATCAGACATTCCTAACTCTATGATTTATACATCAAAAAATATAAAGGTATGGGACTGTTCAAGGATTGGGAGGCCTACATACAGCACATACACATTTGTAACCTTTTAATAAAATTGAAAACCCCTACATTAACCTTCTCAGAAACTTTCCAAAGGAAATAGAGAACTGTTTAAAGAAGCTAAACTTAGATCACATTCTTCCTGAACTTCAAGTTTCCTCCAGATGTATGAGGGATAAACTTCAAGATGTGCAATTCCAGAAATGGTGTAGTTGCCTTACAAAGGAAGAGGTGTGTGTCTATTCGAAGAATGTCCAAAAATAAATCTTAATATATGCAACAGGAAATATTTCTCAACATCGAGCTCAAAGATATGCTAAAATTAATTGGAGATGTTGCACCAACAAGGTCTAACCACGGCAGATCCAGAATGGGAACCAGTGTCGCCATTGTGCGAACACTGAGACTTACAATTTTGAATCTTTACCCCATATTCTTGGAAAATGTCCATTCGGCGACCTTTTAAGAAACCAAAGACATCATACAATCAGAAGTTTAATGGCAAATGCCTTAAAGAGAAAAGGTTATGAAGTCTCGAAGAAATTGAAGGTTTAGCTGATCATGGATCTATTGCCGAGCTGACATCTTGGCAATCAACAGAAAACCCAATTAGGCTACATTACCCAGTGATCCGTTTTGAAAAGAACAAATTCCAACCTTTAGAAGTACACAAGAAAAAGAAAATTTATGATCAAACCAAACAATTCTTTCAAGAAAAATATAAAATTAAAAACATTGAAACATTCGGACTACTAATTGGCTCAAGAGGGACTATACCTAAATTCTTAAGTGACATTTGGACAACCTTCAAATTAGAAAGAAAGTGTTATTTGAAATTTCAACTATTGCAATTAGATCCAGCATCCAAATTTTAAGAAACCATCTGTATAATAATTTAGAAAACTCATAATCTCATATTTAAATTTTTTGTGTTAAAAGCATCCTTTGCACTTGTGCAACTTATTTATATAATAAGAAGGTGTACATTTATTGAATAAATGTTCTTTATATATATAATAGTTTCTTATCAAATCTGTTTGACAAACATGCACCTCTAGTCCAAAAGACGTGTAGCGAAAGGACCTGCTTTGGCTGACTGATGACAACATACACATGCTTCAACGACAAAGGGATTCAGCTTTCGTCGCCAAACAAACTAAATCTGAGCAAGACTGGACAAGCTACATGAGACTCAGAAACTTAACTCAACAACTAATAAGAAATTCAACAATTATTTTTTACTACACTTCATTTTCTTGTAAACTTCCCACAAAATATTATGGTCCAAACTGAAAGAGCTTCGTAGTAGGCAAATCTAAATCTGATTCTCCTATTTCCTTTGAACTCAATTCCATGTGATTTCTTAGTAAATATCCTGTCGACTTCTCTGGTGCACACAACTATGTTGCGAGCTCGAACATACTCCTTTTTGTTCCACCTCATCAGTTCAATTTTTCTCCAGTGATGGAGTTTCAAGTCCTAAAAGCTATCATGCGTATGTCCAGTAATGCTGTTGGATCCGACAATATCCCTATCCGTTTCATCAAGGACACCTTGCCTGTCACTCTTCCAATAATTACTTTTATTTTCAACTCATCTCTAAGGTCTGGTGTCTTTCCTCTTCTTTGGAAGCAAGCTGTAGTTAGTCCTTTACAAACAGTGCCAGATTTACCACTAGGCCAACTAGGCGCCCAGGCAAGGGCACGCAGCTGGGCGAAAAACTGGTATCACAATCTTTGTATTACTGTACTATTACTATATGTCGATATTATCCACATGTCTGGCTCTAGACCTTAATGCTTACTATAAACATGTCATATGTTTGAAGGTGGGAGGGGTCATGAGAAGGTAACAGAAAAAGTACAAAAGGGGCGTTTGAAAATTTTGGCCTAGGACGAAATCTAAATTCGGCACTGTTTACAAAACACTTCACCTCAATCACCCTCTGACTTTAGGCCTATTAGCTTGCTTTCTGCCCTTTCAAGTGTCTTGAGCGTGTCGTTCATCAGCAAATCGTTTCTTATTTGGACAGCAACAAAGTTTTATCAACATTTCAGTCTGGATTTTGTTCCAACCACAGCACGACTACTGCTCTTCTTAAAATTACTGATGATATTAGATCAGCCATGAATAAGAACATCTTACCATCCTAACTTTATTTGATTTTTGAAGGCATTCGACTGTGTACCATCCCCTTCTCCTTTTCAAATTAAAAATGGCTGGTTTCTCCTGTGGTTGTGTAATTTGGGTCGAGTCGTATCTCACTGGACGACAGCAGTGTGTGATGTGAGCTGGGGAGCCTTAGAGGCTCGACTGGAGACCTGTCACAAGAGGGGTTCCCCAAGGTTGGTCCTTTGTCCACTGTTATTTTCATTATACATCAATGACTTTACTGAAAACATCACGTTACTCCAAGATCCACTTGTGCGCCGATGACTTACAAATTTACTACCACTTTTCCGTAAAAGACTCACAAAATGCAGTTTCTTTAATAAATTCGACATTACATCAATCACTTTCGATGGGCCCAAAGGAAGGACTAAAACTTAACGAAACCAAGGCCCAAACCATACTGATAGGTACTACCGTTTTACGTTTACAAATCGACCTGCTCACGTTCAAGACTTAAACTCAACAGCGTCGAACTAAACTACTCAGACAAAGTCAAAACCTTGGTTTGATAATTAACGAACCACTGACTTGGAGAACGAAACCGTTACTGCTACCTGCAACAGAGTCTTTGCCTGCATTCACAGCTTGAAGCGCTGCTTTATTTCTTCCATTCAGCGTGAAAGTGATGCTGGTAAAGACTTTTGCTACCACCACACTACTGTGGCTGTCGCCACAAGCGACATGACAATTGAACTGTTCAACAGACATGGCGTGTTCAAAATTACTGCATCCGTTTCATTTTAACTACGACAGAGTTGACCACATTACTCCTTACTTTGAACAGCTGTCCATATTGTAAATAAAACCTCTCGAGAGTTCCACATTTTAACTCTACTGTACACTATCATCAGACTAAAAATCCTGCTTATCTTTCTGACCAATTCACATTTATATCACAAATAAGTTCCGTAACACCGCGAAGAGGAGCTCTTCTGTTGTCGATTCCTCTGCATAGATCATCAGTTTTTGGAAAATCGTTCATTGTCTCATCATGTCACCTTTGGAGCAGCTCTTCCTGATAATGTTAATCATATTAAATTGTAAGAGCTAAAACTATTTGTACCAAGGAATCGATACAAAATTGGGGTTACTCTGCGAAGATGCTAAGCAAACAGTTAGATAATAAGAGGTTTACTGGGCCAAAATTGAATAATTCTCAAGATCTAAGTTCATTACCAAGTTCTATCCTGGATTACACCAACTAAACAATATAATGAAATCAGCTTTTCCTATACTCAAATTCTCATACGATACAGAAAAGGTGTTTACAGCTCTCCTCAAGTAATTTTCAAAAGGCCCAATAATTTAAAATATTTTAAGTAGACCTAAGCTTCCGCCGACTGACCAGGATAAACTAAAGCCTGTTACTGGCTGTGCCTTGCTCCACTCGAGATGTGGCATATGCTGTTTGATGTCAACAGAAACACATTTTGAAAGTAGTGTAACTGGCGTAAGTTCCCAATAAAAGGTACAATGGACTGTAACTCTAAAATGTGGTTTACAATCTAGAATGTAACAGCTGTATAAAACAATATATCGGAAACTGAAACCACCTCAGGATTAGAATGACTGGACACCGTTCAGCGTGACTCATAAAGAAAAGGATAAGCCAGTAGCAAACCATTTAATGCAACATAGGGAAGAGAAGTTAGAAGACTGCTACAAGCTGATTGGCCTGAAAAAGGTTCCAGAATATAAAGATGACAAGCTAAACAAATTATTATTAAAAAAGAGTGAACTGGCACATATACTGGTGATGAAAAGCAAGTCTCCTTTAGGTTTAAATTTAAAATAGTTCAATTTCCTCACCTGATTAGTTCAACCATGTGCAAAATTATTTATATAACTTCACTTTGTTTACAGTTTACATTTTTGTACTATTGTGCACATTTATACAATGTTTATTTCAATTTATTCTATTTTAAGTTTTTTTTGTTCAAATGTGTGTTTCTGTTTGAAAAAGTTGTTAAATATCAACGAAATATAACAGGTTAAACCAAACAAGTCTGTGTGATAAATAACTAAAGTCATTTGGCTAATCAACTTAAAGATATATCTGAGGGGTACCAAAAGTATCAGGAATCGGTCGATGGCGAGGTGGGAAGCGTATAATTCAGATTTTGGCGATAGGGCTCAAAGCCCAACTCTTCCTGAGTTCAGTGCACTTTCGGTGTGGCCAGTCTGAGAGGCTGTGAAGAGGAGCTGTGTGCGTTTTTTCTAAAGTAGTTTTGTTCTGCCTCGTTTTGTTTTGATGGTTTAATTAAATGGACAAAGCTCAACAGTGAGGTTTTGCTTTCTTATGGTAAGAGCAGCGTCAGAAAGCGGTTGCAATTATCAAAAAAGCTAACAAAGAGCGATGTTTTGAGCAAAACCAGAATAAAACTATTATTTTTCCCAAATTCAAGATGGCCATGTCGATTGAAGACAAGTCTAGTCCTGGACGACCTTCAAATTCGGACTGGTGAAATTGTTCAGAAAAAAACTTCAATATTACAAGAAGACCGTCGGACTATTGGGAATGCTTCTTTGCTGTATGGGTGTGTTAAAATTCAATTTAGCTAATTTCAACACACTCCAGACCCTAATTTTGGCGATATGGAGACTGGTTCTTTCATGGTGATAATGTGCCTGCCCAGTAGCCATCTCAGTCGCCTAGCTTTTGGCCAATACCAGCATGGCCACCCTTCCCCGACACATACTCGCCAAATCTTGTTCCGCTACTTTTTTATGTTCCCCTTAGTGAAAAATTACATAAAGATCACCGTTATGAAAATGAAGGAGTGAAAAGGCAAGCGAGGATGGAGTGTGCAGGCATTCAGACTAAGGGGTATGAAGGGTGCTTAAAACCATGGGAGCATCGAATGAACAAATGCATTACACTAAATGGGGAGTATACTGAAGGTATACATGTAAATTAACAACAAAAAAAAATAAAACATGGTTTTATAGTGAGATTCCGTTATTTTTGGCTACCCCTCGTATATACTTATAATAAATAAATGTCATATCTCTAAAAAAAAAAGTATATATCATGTAGTTATGCTTAAGTTTCTACTTACTGTTGCAATGCAATGGTAATCAGTGAACATTTTAAATAATTCAACTTGACTTATTTAATTAGGATAACAATATTTAAACTTAATCAAAATATTATATTCTAGTTGTATGATTTGAAACCAGAACAAACAAATAAAAATTGATAAATCTCAGAAGACTTTAACTTTTATTTTATATAATCAGTGGCGGAGGTTGTTGGAAGTATTAGTCTAAATGGTTCTACTGGCATAGACTTGCTCCTTCACAACTTGCAAACAATATTATGTGAGAAATCTGTGTTTTCTTGGGCAGAAGTTGAGCCAGACCAACTGTGAGACTGGTAAGAAGTTTCAAAGACTCAAATAGTCAGGATCATTATGGAATGACTACTAAAGTGTTAAAAAGTGTCATAGCTGAAATGGCTGATCCACTTGCCAAATTGATAGCATGTTTCAGTCTGGGGACTTTTTCCTGATAGTCTGAAAGTAGCCAAAATTACCCCCATTTATAAAAAAGGGGACAAATCTGAAGTCAGTAGCTATCGCCCCATATCGGTCCTACCAGTGATCTCTAAAATATTTGAGACGGTTATGCAAAACAATTGTCATACTTTTTTGAGTCAAAGGACATGCTGTGAATTCCCAACATAGATTTAGGAAAGGTTTTTCAACAAATGTAGAAGTTTGCTCTCTTATTGATCTCATTCATGGCTCTTTTGAGAATAGAAAAATAGTCTTAGCTATACCGTGCGATATATATAAGCGATATATCCAAGTTATATATTAGTGCGATATATCCAAGGCGTTGACAGTGTCTCACAATCTTCTGCTTCTTGAAAAGTTAAAATTCTTCGGTGTTGATGACCAGTCTCTAAAAATGTTTACATCTTACTTTAAAGACAGAAAGCAAACAGTATCTGTAAATGGACAGTTTTCAGCCTTCAAGGATGTTATCTATGGAGTACCCCAGGGCTCAGTCCTTGGGCCTTTCCTGTTCATCATTCTAATAAATGACTTAAATCAACACATGACATGCCAGACTGTCCTATTTGCAGAGCTGACACAACCTTAGCGGTGAAACATCGTAGTTTTGAAAGTTTATTGGCCCTGGGAGATGAGGCATGAAGAGAAGCAGACCTTTGGTTCGCCTCTAATCAATTATCTCTTAATGACGCTAAAACTAAAAAGATTTACTTCAACCAGAGATGCAGATACTGAAAATGAGGTTGTCAAGCTGCTTGGCTTCAACCTAGACCATAAGAGTACCAACACGAGAACACAAAATCATTCAGCTGCTACAGGGCCAGAACTATAACCTAACCTCAATCAGGTTTTGTTATCTATGAGATAGCAACTCAGCATGAATGTCCAATAAGGTTGTGAATTGAGTAACAACCTTACCTATTGGATTTGGGAAAAATATTGAATTAGTTGAAACAGTTGTTAAGCCAGCTGTCACTGTACACAGCTCACTACACAACTTAGCTGTGTGTATAGCATACAATAGGTTAATGGAGCTCCGAGGCGAAGCATGGGTACTCTCAGTTAGTATTGTAAATATGTCAACAACAAATCAAACTTGATTCAGGATTCACCTTCGATTATTACATAACTGTTTGTGTAGTATTGGTGTACTTTTATTTATTTAGAAAAGAGATGAGTATTTTTGATGCCGTTAGGGTTTGCTATAAACCAATCAATAATTTTATATATATTAACCATTTATTTTGGGATACTGTAATATATAAAAGTACATGCAGTGAAAGTATTAGTGCAGAAAGTTCTGGTCATCAGAAAGTAAAGGTTTTGGCATGGTCAAATAAAAATAAAGATATCAACACAAAACTTTATTTACAAATGCATAGAACCTTCCTCTACTTTTCTACTCAGTCGCCATGGTTCAAGACACTGGTTTAGCACATGGGTCCTAGTTTTTCCATACCAAGTTTCTACTCATTTGCCGCCAAAAACATGAGCCAGGATTTCTTAGCTTCTTTGAGTTCCTTATCGTTAGCAAACTGTTTTTACCCAAAATTCTTAAGCAGGAATAAGTGATAATTACCGGCGCCAAGTCAGGGCTGTGATGTTTCTTTTCTTGGCATAAATCCGACATGGATTAAGCCTTCGATCAAAAAAGTTGCCATGACTTTTAGTGTTTAAATTTCACACTTTTACATTTGCGGGGTTTTCAATTATCGATGCCATTATTAATCACTGTGGACATGAGTGTAATCACAGAGCAACGAACCTATACTCAAACTGAAGAGGAAGAATGTAGCTAGCAGCTCTTAGTGGTGAGAGGTGTCTTGTAGCGGATCTTGTCGTTCTTTACTTTCTGGATGACTCTCGTAATATGTCTTTTGCTTTTATGAATTATCTCATTGCTCATATTTTCAGCTGGGTCATGCCAATGATTTACCTAAATCACTGATTCAAGATTATGAAAACAATGAAGAATTTCTGAAGAAGGTTCACCATGTTTTGCTTGAAGTAAGTCTCATTATTAGGCTATCACTTTTAATACTTAATAGTAATAAATTGTTTGCAAATCTGCATTTGCAGTGTTAGGTTCTATCTTTGGATTAAGTAATTTATTAAAAAATACTTAAGTAATTAATAAGCTTCTATATTGTTCCGTGATAAGATCTAGACTAGAGTTTGGTTCAGTCATCTGGATTCAGTATACCAATTATTCAGTAATAACTTATAAATATTACTATAAAGTATGTATCTTTTTTTAGAATTTATTTGTTAAAATTTACCTTTCCAACTTAGTCAAGAACGAACAAATAAGATTTTTGAGATTTTAGATTACTTGCAGGCATGTCATTCATCACCAGATCACTCACTCCCTGGAAAAAAGGTAAAATTATTGCTTTTAGGATTTTGATTGGTCCAGAAACTCAGCAATATCATAAAATGCACATGATATTAAATATTTCTTTAATCAAGCCTTGAAAAAATTTTGATTACTTTCCAATTTTATATCTTTTGGCAATAAATTCAAAAGTTTTGCACCAATTTGAGAAGGTAATTTACTAAACAATTTTGTTCTGTTTTGCTGAACACAAAAATCCTTTCTGATTCTTGTCTCATACTCGTGTATGGAGCTTCCTTGCAAAGGCAAACTCTTAAAGCAGCAACACAGGACAGTCTCAGATATGTAAAGGCTTGGAAGAGTCATTAGACCTAGACTTTTAAAAGTTTCACGGCAGTGGTCTCTAAAATTTAAATATCCCAAAATCTAACTGCATTTTTTTGTAATCCAAAAACACACTCAAAATGTGTGCAAGCACTACTTCCCCAAAACATAATTCCATAATTTAGGTGAGATAATATAAGGCTGTAATATGCCACGAGAAGGACTTTGGGAGAGCAGAAGCCGGATAGTTTTCGTAAACCGAATATACCAGACGCAACTTTGCTGCAAACATTGTTTATTTGATTTTCCCAGGTCAACCCTTAATCTATGTAAATTCCAAGAATTTGATAGCCTGAGCTTTTCAACTTCATCATCATCCACCATGGTTATTGCTGGTTATATGCAGGTTGAGTTGTGGTAAAATTGAACTAGTTGTGTTTTAGCGTTATTAGTTTTAAATTATCTGCTAAAGTCTTGAACACAAGGCGTATTTAAGACTGATGAAAGTTTGAATTTCTAAGGTATTTTGTGTTTCTGCAGTAAAACAAAGGGTGGTATCATGCAAATTGGATCATTTTCCATAGTGTATTGAATTGTTGGCATTATTTACATATATTAAAAAATAAAACTGGTCCCAGCATGATCCTGGGGACACCATAGAATAGATAGAATAGAATAGAATAAGAATAGAAGATAGAATATGTTTATTTTGGAAATATTACAATGTAATATACAATGGTATACATAATTCATGAATTCACATTAAGCAAACTTAAACTAACAATAGCATACACAATGTAAGAATACAATAAACATACTTAAATTAATACTTCCAAAAATAACTAGAGCCTCTTAAGGCAGTGCCTGGTTCCTTTTCAGACTAAAAAATTCAGCTCAAGAAGTGTTAAATAAAAACTTTGATTTTTTAAGCTCCAAACAAAAATTTGAATTAAGGTGTGCTGCTGCAACTTATAAGAAATAACATGTATTTAATATTACATTCAAATAAAAATTTCCGTTACTATCTTTAATAATTACCTAAGCATCTACATACAGAAGAAAATCTAAAATATCAAAACCTAATAACCATTTTTTTAATGTTTTGAAAATAGCTTTACATTCTTACAACTTATATACTGAGAAATATACTCAAATTTTGGGCCCTAAACAATATTTAGAAAAATGTTAAATTTGGCTTTGGAACTGGTATTGGTTCTTGCCTTCTTAATTTGTTTTGTAATTATTTGGCGTTTTAGGTAAATTACATATCATTTTTTACTTTTGGACAAACCTATTTTGGGGAAGAATATTCAAATCCACAAAATTTCTCCATTTTCCCTTTTTTTCTTAATAGGTCTTATAAATTTCTTTGTTGAGTTAGATGGTTTTAGATTTGTTACATACACCTTAAAATATTCCATAGTCAAGTCTACTATTGACCAAAGATGTACAGCATTTTAACACCCTTTCCGTGCAGATACATTGTAAAAATAAAAAGTCTTAAAATATTGTTTAGTTTTCGCGTTTTAAAATTTCAATGTGTTTTCAGCTGACCTCTCTAACAGCATGATTCCTAAATACTTTGGTTCAGATTGGGATACAATAGCACGAGTTCTGTTGGCACTGAATGTTACTACACAAACAACTAACACATGAATACAAGATTGAATTACTAAAATTTGTGTTCTGTTTTTAAACAGAAATTTATGTACTTAGTTTTCTGGGCTTAATAACATGTTATTTTTAAAACCACCATTGCAGTGCTTTAAGGTTTGATTTCCACCATAGCTAGTTTTGATTTCCTTCGGGCGTGAACTGTCTATAAATGTCTAGTAGAGGACAGCTAGGTGTGTTGTGTCTGTGGCAGTGCATAACTCATTGCTCTTGTCAATGCCCCTCGCTTCGCTACTTTCGTACCAGCTTGGCTGCTAAACGTTAAGTTGGATAATAATCTACAACTAAATATTTATATCTTCAGTACTTCCTTCCATAAATATGTTCAAGGGGTTTTTCATGATTTAACCCTAGACTACTACCGGTCGTAAATTTTACGTGTATCCAACATAATTTTTTCCGAATTAGTAAATGCATTTGTAATTTTTGACCAAAGTTTAGTGAAAATCAGTTTACAATTATTTTTATTTTAATAATTATTTTAGTAAAAAAATATGTCCACACAGACAGATGGACAACGAAGCGCTGGAGACCTCTGTTTATATGGTAAAATATTATTGTTTTGACCCAAGGAACATGTCTACAAAGTTATGTCCAGAGAGTTCACCAACACTCTGTATATAACAACCTTTATGAAGTATTATCTAAATTACAACACTCAAAACTATATGAATGGGGTAAAAAAATCAAGTGTCTGTGTACGTAAAATTTAGTATCGGTAGTAATAGAGGCATATCAAACCACGGTAGTATTCTAGGGTTAAATAATTAAAAATCAAGAATTGTAAATTTATAAATTGTTTCATGGAGTCCTGGTCAATATTAATGGTATTTAAATATAGTTGTATGCATTTTACATGTTAGAGCCGTTTTTTTCAATTCAGCCTTAATGGGTGGTTATAATTAGGACCAGCAGCCAACCAATAGCAAAGCTGGATATTTTTAAGGCTAACTGTTTTGATTTTGCATTTTGGTGTTACAGTTTGTATTTAACTATATTAACATAATGTATACATGTTAAATTCAATAAAAAATAGTAACATAAATTATAAAACCTTTATTCCATGAATGATGTACAATAATTTATTTAAGTGTTTTGAACCATACTTTTGAAAATGTAAAGTACAGACTGTAAAAAACAACTTAACCGTTAGTTAACCAGCAGTCAATTGAAAAACAGCCCTTAGTTTTTCAATTGTTAATGGTTAACTAGAAAGTTGTTTGCAATTACAATATTACATTTTCAATCATTTTATTAAATGAATTATTTGAATCTTTCATGCAATAAGTATAGTTTACTATTTTTTATTGAATTTATCATGTACTATATATAATATAACTAAATACAAACTGAAACATCAATGAAAATAAACTAAATAAACTTAACCTATATCAGCTTTTCTGTTGGTTATATCCTATTAACCACCAATTAAACTAGTGAAAAACAACTTAGTGTATATATTTGTTTGTTATTTATTTCCTGATATTTGTTTACACTTTGTGCTCGCTTGGTTACTCTTTGGCAGCGTCTGTGTCGGCGTCCAGCCGAGGAACACTTGTCCGGGGGAGTGAGCTCAACGGTTTTTATTGTTATTAATTATTATAATAGATTGCATTGTAATCCTCTCTCTCACTCGTTCCCCTCCTTTAACTATAAAATAAGAAATTAAATTACGTAGTGTGAGGAAGAGAGAGTCCATCGATTTCTACGTTTATATAATACCACCGGCATAATGGATTTTCAACAAGTTGTTTTAGTTCTGACTTCTGGCGAACTACTTTGTTAAACTGAGTTTACCCGTCAGTTGGTTTTTAAAAGGCTGTAATAGAACCAGACAAACCTAGACTAACAACATATTCACGGAATTTAATAAAGTTTTCTATTTAACCCTCTACCAGTGACATTGCGTCCGACACTGCGGACACACCCATCGCACATACTCGTTTAATATCTTAGTTTGCCTTCAACTTTCTCAAATTTATTTCATCAGCAAATGGTATTTACTTTAATATTTTTATTGTAGTCATCATAAAAACATTTGGTGTTTTCTGTTTTGAATTTTGTTCCTACTGGGTCCAAATTAGCTTGTTTATGGATTATTGCGATCGGTCTGCTCTAGTGGGAATTTACTGTACTTTACTGGGAATTACGATTACAAAACTGTTCAGTATTACGGCTGTGGGTGCTACTTCAGTGTTGCTTTATCTAAATGAGAATGTTGACGTTGTGTCAGGTGGAGGTTATCAACGGGGAGTTGATCTGTCCGGAGACTGGGAGGAAGTTCCCCATCACGTCCGGTATCCCCAACATGCTACTCAACGAAGACGAAGTCTGACCTCCGGCCTCGCTGTCCTTCACTCAGTGAGCAGACAACAATTCCACAGATCACTGCACAGATCAACTGTAAATTCAAACATTTAAGTTACCATTTATGTGGGTTGTAAGTTTTATACATTTATAACTTTCTGTTTGTCTAATACTGTTATACATTAATAAAAAAAATAATTTTAAAAGTCAAAACCAATATTTAAAACTTTTATTTTGGACGAGGCCTTTTAAAGGCAAAAGAAAAGTTTTAAATATTGGTTTTGACGTTTAAAATTATTTTTTATTCCTCTTTCCAATATTGAGCACCTTCTTCCTTTGTTATACATTACTATAATAAAAAATCTTGTTAACCATTTCTTAAAATAATATGTAAAATCACTAAGGTGTACTGATAAGTTTTAGTTATACAGTCAACTCCCAATTAACCGTAATCGGTTTAACCGCGTTGCGGATCAACCGCGACACCAAATGGAGAAAAAATACAAAGCCGCCATCCCTCACAAAACAGACTATAATAGTGTCCTGCGTGATCTTGACTCGTCCTCTCCGAATCACCTTACAATAATAGTCCAAAAATAGCAACTATCCCTACCTACCAGAATTACCCATCTGCCCCACCGATAAATCTGACTAATTATTCAAGGTTTTGACAGTGGTATGAGAAAGCATATAATTTTCTGAAGTACTGTTGCAAGAGTTGTTATTGGAGTGGTTATTGGTGATTGCAAAACGATGTCTACTAAACGAAAACAGGTCGGATTGACAATACAGCAAAACTCAACATGGTGCAAAACATTGATCGTGGTTCAACAGTAAATAAATGTATTACCATTATAACATTGAGCATTGGTGATACAACGGTGATATACGAAAGTAAGATAACAATAACAGCATAAACACTAACAATACTCTGTCGCCATCTTGTCGCAATTTTCTGGTTGTTGTGGTAACCAAGTCACGTGACCTGTCAAGAGTTCGACGCTAGCGGTCCTTGAGACGCGCGTCCACCAGCGTGGTGTTAAAATACATGATAACTAATGACAGCGTTCACGTGCACTGCTCACTGGAATCTGTTATCCTCATTTAATTTTGAGTTTTCGGATTTACCCTGATTTTGCTTATCCGGGAAGCCTCAACCTGACTTTATCGGGGTTAATCGGGAGTTGACTATGAAATGGTTAAATAGACTGACTGCTCTCTGCTCTGTCCTTAACCTTGTGTGGCTGCTTCATCAACTTCTATTAACTCTAAATCTTTTCCCTTGTCATCCGTGTTCTCAATTTGCCTCTAGTTGGAAGAGTTAATGGAATCCCTGTCATCGGCTCATAAAGTTTTCTGTTAGGTTCTTTCACAAACAATTTAAAGTCTTTCTGATGGCATCGCTACAGAAAGTGGCTATATCTGACAGGGTTAACTACCTAATTATTTTTGATTTAAAATAATTTGTCTAGAATGATCTTTGCTCTTTCTTAACCTTAAAAAAGGTTGGTAAGGATTACCACATGTAATTCCAGCATTTACCTAATTGATAACACTATTTTCAATAACCACACATGTAGAATAATCACACACTTTTAATTGATACATTGTACATTTGAATTTTGAACATTGTATTTGCTTTTAGTTTTGATCTAAATAAAGTTGTGTGTGGCTACTTGATACTGAGTACTGTGTTATTAATAAGACAAATAAGATCTTTATTACCCTTCAGCAAATACAACATTGTAATATACATTGTCATGATCAATTTAATAAATATAATATTCTATACTATTTAAACTACAATATCACATTCAAAGTATTCATCTATGCTATAAAATGGATTTTTGACAGCCAATGAAACAAAGTGTCAGCAAATTTCTTAACAGTCAAGTACTACCATACTGAAGGTAGCCTATTGTATAATTTGATTCCTAGAAAACTATGGTAACTCATTGTTTTACTTAACCTACGAGGGGGTACCCAAAAGTATCGGGAGTTGGTCGATGGCGAGGTGGGGAGCTCATAGTTTGTATTTTGGCCGCTAGGGGATGAAAGCGCAACTCTTCCTGAGTTTAGAGCACTCACTGTGGTCAGTCCGCGAGGTTGTGAAGTGGAGTTGCATGCATTTTTCTAAAAGTAGTTTTTGTTCTGGCTCGTTTTGTTTTGATGGTGTAATTAAATTAACAAAGTTTAGCAGTGAAGTTTTGCTTTTTCCTCGCTAAGAACGTGTCAGAAACGGTTGCAGAAGACTTGTCCTTTCATCATGACAATGCGCCTACCCACGTACCCATTTCAGTGCGCTAGTTTTTGGCAAATACCAGCATGACCACCCTTCCCCACGACCCATACTCACCAAATCTTGCTCCACGCGACTTGTTATGTTCCCAAAATAAAAAATTACATACATGATCACCGTTATGACAAAAATGAAGGAGTGAAAAGACCAACGAGGATGGAGTGTGCAGCCATTCTGACTAAGGGGTATGAAGGGTGCTTTAAACCATAGGAGCATCAAATGTAAAAATGCATTACACTAAATGGAGAGTATACTGAAGTTATACATGTAAATTTGTAAAAAAATAATACAATATGGTTTTATAATGCAATTCCCGTTATTTTTGGGTACCCCCTCGTACATCTTGGTAAATCAATATTTGTACTGTGTCTAGTGAGATAATCATGAATCATTATTCTTTGTTGAAGACAAAACATTTTTCTTAACATAAATTAAAACATCTAATATATACAAATTTATGATGGTTAAATGCCTGTTTTAATAAAAAGAGGTTACAGTGACTGTGTCTTTTCTACATTTAAAAATAAACCATTGGTCTCAAACCAAGAAACAGCATCCTTTAAATTAGAATCAGACAACATCATTAACTCTTCAAGGTCATTATGAGATGATACTAAAGAGGTGTCATCAGCATACATGGTGGTAAAACAATTGGTTAGGTTAAATCCTAAATCATTAATTAAAATCAAAAATAAAATAGGCCCTTACACAGATCCTTGTGGAACTCCTAAGCTAACATTTAGAACATTGGAGCTAGTACTATTTACATAAACAATTTGTCAATTGACTCATATGTAAATAGTACTGTCAACATATGTGTTGACAGATGATTGAATCAAAGTCAGCTGGTTTTAGCATCTCATTGGTCAGCTGTTACTGAATTTTGTTTCAATAAACTCTTATTACCGTGTTTGTAAACATACAAAATGGAGAAGAAAATCAATAATGCCACCAGTTGTGAATTGAGATCAGTTATTCGATTTCTGAATGCAAAAAACATGCGCCCAAGTGAAATATACCGCAAAATTAAATCCGTGTATAGTGAAGTGATGGACGAGTCAACTGTGCGACGTTGGTGCCAAAATTTCAATGAAGGGAGAGAAAATGTTCACGATGAGGAGTGAAGCGGCCGCCTGAGTGTCATCACGGTTACGCTTGTTGAAACTGTTGATGCGTTTGTGCAAAAAAATCGGAGAGTGATTTTAGATGAAATTAGTGTAAATTTCCCAAATGTTTCACGCACTATCATTTACAAAGTGCTCACAGAACACCTCAAGTACCGTAAAATTTGTGCTAGGGTTCCAGGTATGCTTACTGATAATCACAAATTGAAACGAATGGCTGCAGCGCTAAGCTTTTTGGAACGCTATTCAAATGATGGAGATGAGTTTCTCAGTACATATTGTCACTGGGGGCGAAGCATGGGTGTTGTATGCTACTCCTGAAACTAAACGCCAGTCAATGGAATGGCATCATGCCAATTCTCGTAGTACTCGTAAGCCAAAAAAGTTCAAAACAACAATCTCGTCTCGTAAGCTCATGGCTTCAGTTTTTTGGGATCGCTGTGGTGTATTACTTGTTGAGTTCATGCCAAGAGGAACAAGTATAAATTCGGATGCTTACTGTGAGACCCTTAAGAAACTAAGATGTGGAATGTTATCCGCTGGTGTTGTCTTTTTGCATGACAATGCACGACCTCATGCAGCTGAAAGGCAGCAGTTACTCAACCACTTCCGATGGGATGTTCTCGACCATCCTCTGTACAGCAGACCTAGCCCTAGTAACTATCATTTGTTAACAAAACTTTAAGAGTTTTTAGGTGGGAAACGTTTTGAGGATGACGACGAAGTCAAACAAGCGGTACCGGCTTATTTGAATGGATTGGCGGCAGAAGACTACGACATAGGTATTCAAAAGCTTGTAACAAGGTACAATAAATGCTTGGATTTGCGAGGAAATTATGTAGAAAAGTAGGTTAAAATATAAAAATGTAAAATACAAAGTTTTGTTAAAAGATTTTGGTTTTTCTTTGTTTGATTGGAAAACGTGTATTACTTTCCGAACGACCCTCGTATGGTCACTGTATTGAAACTAACTCAATTCCTGCAACTTCAAAGTGTAACTTCTGAGAATATTTTGAAATATCCAAGGATCAAATTCAAAATATCTTTATTCATTTTTATACAATAAATGTTCAGTGAATAGTGTCATAGTAATTTTACACTTTATAGTCAATTTATACTCTCAATTATAATTACATAATTATTATATTATAAGTACATCTAATTATAATCTATAGCCTTAGCTTCAGTTGACATGAGAGTAAAATTCTTCTAGTGAATAAAAAGCATGTTTAATAAGAAAATCTTTCACCTTTGATCCAAACTTTTTTATATCATTTATACTATTGATTGTATTTGGGATGTATTTAGAAAAAGTCATGCCTGCATAAGAAGTTCTTTTTTAAAATATTATAAATTATGAGCTGGAGTAACATTATTTGTTTTATTTAGTATTATAGTTATGATAATCACTATTTTTGTAAAACTGAAAGCATTGGTTTTACATACATCACACATTCTAATATATATAAACTATACACTGTTAAGATTCTAAACTCTGTGAAATGATGTTTAACTGATTGTTCATATGTCATTGTTACTAAGAGGATTTTCATTACACCTGGCACTAAAAAGTGGTTGGACACTAATAAAATATTGGTTAATGTGATAATCCAGCACTTAACAAGCTTTATTGTCTTCAAATTCAAGCATTACACAACACCTACAACAGTTGACTTAAAAAACAGCAAATACATTGCAAACCAGTGTAAATAAAACTTGTTGAGTTTTCTTTCTAATGGTACCAATTAAAATTGTCTAAGAGCAATTTTACCCAGTAAAATTTATAATCAAAATCAGGAACATCATTTGTAATAACCCTGTATTTCATTATTCTATTTTTATTACAAATTATCTTATAGCAAAAAGATTTTATAAATATAAGCAATACATAATTCCTATTTTCTGTTACCATCTATTAGCTATATACTCTACTTATTACCCTAACCGCTATTCGTCATGTTCCCTAAAATCCTTCCTCTGAGTTTGTCCACCCCAATTCGCGTAATGTTCAACACGTCGAAGGTTAAATGACCGAAGTTTAAATGATCGAAATTCGAACTGTTGAACTTCGATCTGTTGAGCCCTCACCGGAGCTTCCCACAGCCTCTTCCGATACAGATTCTATACAAGTCAATAGAGAAGACTCTTTGTAGATATTGCTTCGGAAAGGAAAAACAAGCCTTTAGTAACTGTTGTAGAATGAAATCTCTTACAATCTCACTTTGAATGGAACCAACCAACAAGCATTGATACATTTCTCCAGCTGTACGACTGCGCACTAATGACTGACACACGTCACTTGTGTGAAGTTAGCTTGTCAGTCAGTCAGCGCTCATTACATGCACTTTCTATAGTACAGCGTCATAGAATACATTTCAATACCAGAGAAGACTGATTAGCTATCATTGGATCAGACTGTTTCCTTTGCACCAAGTTAAAGAAAGCCGGAAGGTCCGCTCTGCTCGATTTCCTTGTCCGGTGCCGGCTCGGAAGAGTCACTTGACTCATGACCTTCCACAACTGTAGAAATCTACCGTAAAGGTTGGGCAGTCAGTACACGCGTCAATTTACGCTGATATATCAGGTCCGCATCGGTGTCACTGACTATGCTCAGTTTCAGTGATATGATACTCTCAGCCACTTGTTGTCGAGAGCAGTTATAATTACAGTAATAGTAAAAGAAGCAGATAAAGGGATTGAAACCAAAATAATGGGAATAAAATTCGAGACCTTTGATTAAGTAGTAGAGCTCTCTGTACCGTTGTTACGTGACACGGACGACACTTCCTGCTGCTAATGTGTAGACCTACAGTCGGTAGGAGGAAAGTGTGGATAATGTGTCACTCATTCCATCATCATCACCTCCTTCACCTCAGCAATAGGATCACTCTGGCAACTCTAAATTTCAGACTTTAGTTTTATAAAATAAAAAGAAAGATTTGTTGCAATAAAAACTGCGTAGGACGAGCGTAGAAATTAACAAAAAGAATTGAAATAATTCATTCGTTATACGTTTTACCTTTCTTCTTACGTGAACGAGGTTTTTTATTTACGGACCATAAAAACATAGAAGAGCAAATGTTGTGAGGCTATTAATATATAAACAGAGGCAAATAAAGAGCCCAAAATGTAATGACGGAAGAACATTTGGAGGTCATTTATTTGTTGAGTTTAAAAACTGGCTACTCTTAAAGAAAAGCCAGGCTTCACAGTTTTGTGCTCCACAAGCCCTGACGCATCGAACATAACAGTCAATCCTTTCACTACCTTGGCAATTGAACTTTCTGAGATGAATAAAAGTAAACTGAATATGCAAATTTCCTAATAGGCACCTTTACGTCGCAGCGTGTACTTTGAGTATTTTACCGCCATACAAAAATTAAAAAGTATAACTCTAAACCAGGGAGTCTTTGAGTTATAACTTTAACATTGAAACACTAACATTTTGATGTAAAGTAAATGTCCTGTCGTCTATTTAGAACTGTTAACTCTTTGTAATGTTAATTTATTTTTATATACGCTTTTAATCATACATAACTTAGTGTGCATGTCAATTTTAAGTCTGATAAAGTGAAAGTGCATGATACTTACTTTGATACTTTGATCTCAGACACCGACCACTCCTAGAGGGTATTTTAAGGTGAATATGGGATGAAGGGTGAGTGTAATGAGTGTTTTTGATGGATGATGAGGTGTAGTCTTGTTACAAACTAGGGCCGACTGTTCCCTAGATTGGGTCATTAATTAATAGCCCAATAACCAATGGCATGGACCAACGGATTAACGTGACTTCCGAATCACGGGGAATGGCCATCGTGAAAAGTTATCACTGCGCCCGGGAATCGAACCCGGGCTGATTTGGTGCGAAGCACGCACTGTACCACTGAGCTATGACCACCCCCTGAAGAAAGACTACTTGTTTGCTGGTTTTAAACATATTTGTATAATAACGCTACAATGTAATTGGATTATTAATCTGTATTGTATGCATGTGAAATAAAAATAAATAAAAACATCTCACAAGGGGCTTTAATGAGTTGTGCGACAACTTCAAAAGACACCTTTTTTTAATTTACATATTGTGACAGTTACAACCACAGAGTATGTTCTTACATACTATTTGCTCTTCACGAATTCCCTTCAGCTGATTTTTATACAACACACCCATTTTTGCCTCTCACAAATTCTACGATTTCCTTAAAACTCCGTCATGTAAAGGTGCGGCGGTTCATCAACTGCACCTTATCTCCGAGAAGCGAGAGTCACACAGCTACTCTAGAGTAGTCGTTCATCAACTGCACCTTATCTTTACTCAAGACGCGATCATTACGCCTTAATTCGATTATTAAGCCTTAATAGGTTAAACGAAACAAGGTCTTGTTTCACGTCGCTTAGTAATTTGCAATTTCCTGTCGAGATGATTGGCGAGCAGTAGGGTTTTTATGGTTCTATGAATAACTTAGAACTACATATTTAAATTTACCGCATGCAGAATGAAGGTCCTTTCGATCTACTAACTTTGTGTGGTGATTTCCTATTTGTTTTATTTATGACAAAAACTGAGCAGGGACAAGATTCACTCTAGTTTGGTACTGTATGTTGAGCGAGGACAACAAAGTTACAAACATTGAACTAAGTTAGTTAGAGTTCATTATGAAGAACAATTGGGTAGGAGTAACATTTTAAATTTCAAATGAAATTTATTGAGTTTGTATATTTGTATCAAAATGGGTTGCTCAACGTTAAAATTTTACTATACGAAATTATTTATTTAAATAAATAAATTATTTATTTATGCTACAATACAGATTACATCCAATTACATCGTAGCATTGCGTATATAAATAGTATTAAATATTAACAAAAACTGACAAAACTCGTACATCATTTAAATTTTAAATAGTTTTCAATATAATTACTATATGACATTAAGGAACAGTATATAAATAATCTAATTATACCGTTAATCAATCTTTATATCTACAAACCTTCGGACAAGAATTATGTTACCAATGATTTCATCCATCAGCGCACAGACACAGCCGTTTCTTCAAGTAAACGTTACAACTTAGATACAAAGATTATTGAACCATCTAAAAATAGACACATTTATTAATGTTATACCTGCATCATGACAAAGGGTATGACAAACATTACTCGGTCTGAAATTGTCCTTTTGGTCCTCGGTTGTGTCTCGGACATTAAAACTTATCTCGTATCGAACAGTTTCATTTTACGATCTTATGATAGTATAGTAAAAACCCAGACTTGAGAAGTTGCCACTGACATCCATCCACTCTCGATATGAGACTCTGCGAGTTAACTTAACCTTACTTTCTTGCTTGCATATTCATCGGCAAGGCAAGGTAACTACTAGTAACTAGTTGGTTTCCCACAGCAGAGGTCAGTGCAAGTACAAGTGGGGGTCAAGTGCACAGATGTGACCCCAGACATTGACTAATGCAGAGAAACCAGCAGAACGTGCTTGTCAACTGCTGACGAGGAAAACTGTTACCAAGGCAAGAACTATAAAATAGGTGTTACCTCCGGGAATATCCAAACATTGTTTGTATTCAGGGTTGTTACATTTCCGGGATATTTCTATTTGAATACATCATCGTCAGACGTGCAGGTAATGTACAAATCCACCTGTTGGCTTCGTCATTTAATCTGAAAAGTAAACCCGATACTGCCGAAACACCGACATAAATAACTTAATAACGTTTTACAAGTAAGCCTTTTTTAGTTATTTTCGTAATGTGTATTGTGTTTTACCTTTCAACTTTAATAATGAAGCCAACAGGTGGATTTCCACAATACGACGTACCTGCACGTCTGACGGTCATTCTTTCACCCCGGGGCTGTAACAACCCTTAACGACAAATTAGAATATTGGCAGAGATAATTAAACATTTAATTTATAGTAGAATTGCTGTCCAAGAGACAAACAATAAATGTTTATGAGGCAGGCAGATTAAAACTGTGTGTGATAAGTGTTTTGTCGAATGATGGGGTTCATTCTTGTTTCAACCGAGGGCCGACGGTTCCCCAGATTTTATCATCAGGGTCGTTGGAGATTTCAATAGCCCAACGACTGATGGAACTAACCAACGGTTTAACGGGACTTCCGAAACACGGGTTACTTAGGTACGAGCAGTCTGTATAGCTATTTACTCTACAAGGAAATATGGTGAAATGTTGGATTGTATTTACACTAAACATCAGGTTGATAAAATAGCACTAGTGCAAAAGTCAACTACATTATTAATTAATTAGGTATCGATACGGTACAAAATGGACGGTAATTGCAGTCTCAGGTTGTTTTGAGGACATAACTTATAACCATTTAATTTATATTATATTTTAGTTATCATTAGACTTCTCTGGTTCAATATTGATTTCTGTAGATGCCACTTGATCATCTCTTCCTGGGCTGGTTGCCGACACACATACGCGTCTGCTCTGCACCCCTACAGTACGAGTGCACATTGTTCATCAATTGCCAAACATATTTAACACACCAACGTATCACGATTAATCCTAATTTCTTTTACACGAAAACCTCAGGCTTGAATGTTGATTTCTCTATCATAAGAGTATGACTAATCACTGGTTTGAAAACAATTGCATGTAAATACACGTTCCTCAGTGCGAAACTGTAACTGTCACCTCACCCTCTCTTGATCCTTGTGGTACCATTGTCCTGTTCGTACTCTGTAATTCCATTGAACACAACCCATGACATCGCCCGAGCCCGAGCACAAGGAGTACGACACTCTCTCTGACCTCTCTCCTTTCTCAGGAGCTGCTAATCAAATCAGGAGAACATGTACTTGAACCCAAACAAAATGTACGCTGTAAAACTGTTTTTTATTATTCCTGATATTGAAAAAATGTAAATTTAAACAGTCTTTGAGAATTCTTATACACCTTCAGGAAAGATGCTGCCGATCCATGACATAATCAAGATGTAAAATGAAATTTGAATTGGGCTCAACCATCAAAGACTGGTTGGTGCAGCCACTATGTTAAGTAGTGCAATGGACAAATAAAAAACTTAAAACTGGGTGTGATAACACAAACATTAATGGTTTATGAGATAGGGTGTTTAATAAATCAATTGATATCAATAGATATGAACAGCATTGTATTGATTGCAGTGCCTTCATTATTGATTGTTTGAACTTGAAAAACAATTTTAGGCACACTTCCAACCATTTAAAATGGTAAACAGCTAGAATTTCTATAACCTTTTAACTCCATGTAAAAATATAAACATTAAATAATTCCTTATTACACCCTTCTTTCTTTGTATCTCGATTGGTGTAACCACATCTGAGAATGACATGTCTGTTATTTCTACTCAATAAGTAGAAGTTACGTACAACAAGTTACGTACAACCAGTTCATATAACCTCTTCTTGGTTAGTGTTAAGCCTTATTTTGTGGCCTTTAACCAGTAGAAAAACAACACCTAAATCGCATTTGAGGAATACTTGCCTTGATTTGTAAAGCGAACTCCAAGCGTAACTTATTTATACGGAAATGATGGATTTCAGCACGTGTAAAAGTACCTTGAGAGTCCACACTATTTGTCGGCCATTTTGTTTATTGTTATTTAAGAACAATGTAAAAACAAGCATTTTCTTGAGACACCTCACACCTACAACTTTCGTCAGCTTTGTTAGAAATACATTGATATTTGATGTACTGCAGTGACTTTGCTGATCACTTTTCCGAAAATTCTACTAGTTTCATAGTAAAAATAAAATTCAAATACAAAATGTCTTCAACTTTTGGGTTTATGCATCGAAATTCAATTTTAGCATTTTTGAATGAAAAGGTGGAAATTTGGCTTAGCGTAGCCACTAGAACATTCATAAAACACTTTAAATCGAAGTTCATTTCATAATAATACTGAGAAAACCGGAGGCGTGAAGTTTTCCAAGAAAATGCATGTTTTTACATTGATCTTATGGGACGGAATTCAAAGTCACAGCCACTACTGAAAACTTAAAGTGAGCTTAAGGCTTTTCACAAACCACTGCGGCAAGGACGAGTCGATGCATTGGATGTAAATGCCGCAGGACCTCTAACCTGGAAAGTAAAGCATGACTGGAAAGTTATTTATATTCAATTGTTCGCCTTTGCCGGGGAGAAGAAGTGTAAGTAGGACATGGAGATGGAGAGGATGTGCCATTGATACGCATGTGCAGTAACTTCACCCACTCGGCTCACCACTTCAGCTTCACTCTAATATGTATCACAGGGTTTTCCCAGATCCAAACTGGAACCGTGATTATGTATGATAAGAGGTCGACGTTATATGTACAAAGTTTTGCAAACGATGATTTGAGTAGGTTCGTGTGCCTACTGAAAATGGGAAAAGTTTTTTTTTGTTTAAGAAGAATAGTTATAAGTCATGAAGTATATAGAAGCAAACATCTAAAACTTCCTGGCAAAATCAAATGTAATTACGAAATTCCCAGCTCTATGTTCTTATAAAAAAATTAAGATTTAAATTTCAAAATAAAAATTTATTGTTTCATAGTAAGACAAGTTTTGGAGTTTATATGAAGCAGTGCCAATAGATCTATGCTTCCAGGGAACAGGATTCTATGTTTAAATACATTAACTAGTTTAAAACATCGTTTGAAGTGTTTACTCCTTGTTATAAGCGGAACCTAGGGTGGGCCGAGACCGCTCTTAACATAACTTCAATAATATTTTGAAAACAAAAATAGACAGCTTGATGATACGGCAGTTTGGTTATTGTTGTGTTACCTACAAAGACTATGTAATAAGAGATACTATAAAATCAGTAGTACTAATGGTTCAATATGGAATGGTTTCGTCCACTGTAGACAGAATATGAAGTATATATAAACCAACCGTATCAGTCTATAATTTCTATTAGGCTTGGATAGAAGTTTTCTAAAGGTATCAAAATGGAGATGTTTTTATAATTATGTTACTTGATTCTTAAGACTACTTATTAGTATAGATGATAAACTTTCAGAGCGAAATTATTTACGGTTAATATTAAAAATTGGAGCACCGGAGCAATCGACGTCCACACAGATAAGTTCCAGTAAAGCTTAAGCCGGTCCTATATCCAGCAGTTGAAAGCGTGTTTAATTCTGAGAGCCAATCCGAGATAAATCTGTGAAAATATTGGCAGGTGAGAGGAGAGGTGGGCTCAGATGAGTTTCCGGTGTCAGGGGTCACGTGGACCGGTCAGCTGGGAGATGAGGGTTACAAGGTCACCTCCCTTAGCACACATTCCTGGACACCATCATAGCTTCATCAGCCAACTCGTGACAACAAGTGGCACGTGCAACCACACGAAGGACAATCAACAGCAAGTTGTAGGTACATAAAAACAATGTAAATAACTAAACATTTATTATGAAATTAAATTTAAACCCCTATTTTATGACATAGTTCCCAAGACGATTCAGACATTTGTCGTATCTTGACACAAGTTGGTTTCTCGTCCAACTACAGCCAGCCATTTGCTCACTACATTTTCACCTAATCTTTCCTTGGCAAGGGCTTCTTTCATCTGACCAAACAGAATGGGATAAGTCTGAACTGTATGGTGGATGTCTACGAGTATGAGGGACGACTGGTGAGTGGTGACGACTATAACTGACTATTTACACTGTGCAAATAAACAGTGTATATAATCAGTTATAGTGTAGTAGTTTAGTGTAGTGATCGTGCACTGAAGATGGTCTTTTTAGACCGAAACGATCGTCAGCACCACATCTAGTTTCTAAGTTAATTCAGGCTACAAAGAAGGTAATTTACTTTAAATAAATGTGATAAGATGTCAGGAGCTGACATTCACGGTAACCATACAAGGCAAAATTATCAGTTTAGAAATGAAAATCACAGACTCCAAATTTTTGAAAATCTTGCTCGGTAGATGGTAATAAAGTTGTTTTAACAATCTTCCAAAAAGTTCAAAGCTGGAAAAATTTTATTGAAATTTTAAAACATTTTAAAAGAATTTCTAGTTAAACAGGCGTACTATACCATAAATGACTTCCTTAATTATTATGGTTCTTTTAACTTATATTTTACACATTAACAATTAGACCCTTATTCGTTAACAGTGACTTTACTTAACAAGAGTAAAGACTGATTTCATTTCAACACATTTTACTTCTTTCCCCTTCTCACCAATTGATGAATGGGGATTTCCCCAGCGAAACCAATATTCAACAAAGCGATTTCCAAGCCCTAAGTTGGTGAAAGTATTTCAGCAGGAGTTTCCAACATGTAAACAATCATAATCAAATTTTGGAGTAGACATTTACTTTCTCGATTATACATTGTAGCCTAGATTCTAGAACATAAATGTAATTTGCTTTGATTTCTCCAGCCACCTTTGACTTATCTGATACCAGTTTGGTTTGGCAGTGGCAGTCAGTGGTTGTGTGGTCCTAAGTGAAAGTCAACTTGCGATTCAAAGTACGTAGTACTGTCAGCCATTTTGTTTTTTATTTATGTCACGGTTATATAAATGAGGAACTGGAAGTTAAGTTATAGGAGTCACTACAACATTAATTCACTTTAAAACCATGGTGAGCCTGCTCTCCTTTCTATTGCTTTGTGTTCCTTTGTGATTCCTGGCATAGTGCTATACTTATTAAATCTAACTTTAAACAAAGTTTTATATTACAACATCTGACTAAAGCTGTAGGCGTGATGAGAACCAAGAAAATGTGTGTTTTTAATTGTTCTGACGGTTTGAAACTCAGGTATCGGCCACTACTGCGTGTTTTGGAATGGATTGAAATGAGAGAAATTCGAAGGACCAGAGAGAGGGATATGAGAAATGTAAAAAGAAAGATATTGAGAGGATAAAGTAAATGAGTATGATGAGGTATGTAAATAAAGATTGAGGTAGAGAGGGAAGGAATAAAACACACTTTAAACAAGGGTTGGAAGAACAATGTTTATTATTATTAGGTAACATCTGGTGTAAACAAAGAGTTAGTATTTACACATATAACACGATAACAAAAATAGAAACAGGTATATTATTTTAAATTAATTAAATTATAGTTTACGTAACACTGCGCACTCTTAAGAGTTCAAGTCCTGAAACAACATGATATCACACATTTTTTATCTTTGAATTTCTTTTAACCCCTATACATTTTATACTTTTACATTTATACATTTAATTTTTAACTTTGCGTTTTCAATACAACTGAAGATGTATACGATAGAGTAGACAAAACGTTTTGTTTTTGTATTTTAAATAGTTCAATTAATTTTAGTGGTTTCGTCTTAAAAAGATTTGTTTAACATGACAGCGTTTGAATGGTATACTCGTACTTAAGAGATTCTACATTTCTATATTACACATATGTATATGCGTTAACTACTTTTAAGGCAGTGGCCGGAAGTGAATGAGGTCACGTTGCCACGTGAAGTGAACTCAGGGAGTCTAGGAGTTGACTCCGAAACATTAAGAGCTTGAAACTTAGAACCGTCGTCAACGTTTTAGGTACTGTGATCTCTTTTAGCTATGATTTTTAATTTGATACCAAACTCTACCTAGCCGCATTCAACTAACATAATATTCTTCGTCTTGCTGCTGAAGTATGAAAGAAAGGCTTGAGCCCGGACTAGGTTGCGCTTTATCATATATGTAGAGGACAATGCCGCATAAAGTCGCTCAGTCAGCTAATAGAAGTAAGGTTTAAGGTGCTGTTCTTACTATTTTTCTTTTTGATATGCTAAATGGCTTCAAGGTTAAGGATTTAATGTTTATTCTTTTTATTAAACTTAATGTCTGTAAATTATGCAGTTAAATAACTAAGGCTGCATCACTTTGTCAATTAAACAGTGTTACAAATGACTTGCTACGTATTGAAATGATTAGTGGTAATACAGAGTACTAGGATATTGCTGCGGCCCCATCTCGTACACCAATTTGTCAATTGTTGAAAAACTTGGCCGACGCGTAGCCACAAGCGCTAATGTGAGTCTCACATGTCTCCCTAATAATGGAGTTGTACTACAAAACTGTATTTATAATCTGATTTCGATTAAACTCGTGAACACGTTTGTGACTCGACCGTTCTTAACATGTGTAGGCCCTACGTACGTAGCGGGTCCGGTTTAGCGGTTTTACATACAGTATAAGTTTTGATATTTGGCTAAGGAGGTGTTGGAAAGCTCTTTACGACGTGTCGATTGTTTCCTATGTTACACATAAGCTGTGAGTGTGAGGTGCTTCCGTAGACAGACCGGTCCTCATGCACTCCTCCACTCCGCCACCAGTCCACAACTCTATACTTCACGTAATTGATTTGGAAAGTGACTGACAACTGAGCTCAGATGCAATTATCTGTGAAAACATCGCTCTCTTCTCTGACCATCACAATGTCAAACACTACACTTAACCCGCTGAAACGTTAGAATTTGTTGATGTCTAGTTTATAACGGGAATTTGGGCAGGACTAGTTTGATCGAGACTATTTTTGGTCGAGTAGAGTAGTTTCGGACATAGTGACAGGTGGGTTTGATTTTGTTAAAAAGTGGATCTACACGACGACGACAGTTTTGACTGTGCCGTACCAAAAATTATGTTATAGTAGGAAGAATGGGCATAGATGCCACATGGCTGAGGAAAGAAAATTAATATAGTTGCGGCAGCCCAAGCACAGATGCGTCTTTCTCCCCCTCGTCTCGACATGTTCGAGTTTATCCGATGTCAATGACTTAAACGTGACAAAATCGTGCGATTTTTGAGAACGAACAAATTTGCGTCTGCGTCAGTGGCTCTACTTGAGACTCTTAAAAGAATTTACCAGCAGCGTCATTTGTGCTTGGGCTGCCGAGCTATGTTACATGTGGCATCTACGCGCAATCTAGCCTATCTACCATGACATAATCTTTGGATGCACTTATAATGTAACCTTCAGCAAACTGCACAAAACTTGCAGTCATTTGAAGTTTGATGTAAATTTGGTTTAGGAAATAGTTGACAGTCTGTAGCTCATTGTCTCAAGCGTACGGGAAATGCGAAGTAGCGCACGTCCCGCACTGCTAGCGCTAGTTCAAGGATTGTATCTACATTTACATCATTGCAACGAATAAACAAATTATGTTTATCATTACTTTACTTAAATGATAAGACTCTCTCTATAAGATAATATAAAAGTAACCCAAATGTATAGTTAATATCAACTTTAAACGGATCCGTGGCGGATTGGTATCGCACCCGACTCCGGAGCTCATCACTCCGGTGGCGCGGGTTCGATCCCCGCAGTCACCAATAACAATTTGTAATGTGACTAATACGGTGACGCTAGGTAAATGTCGAGGTTGAGTGGTAGAGAGGACTTTGTAGTCCTAACTTCGCCTCGTTAAACAAGACAAACTTTACCTTTACCTTTTTAGTTTACGTTTATATTTGCATTTTTCAGGAATTAAATTACAGCACAATCTTGTGTTCAACCTCTGCTTCTCGTGTTCTGGGAGTTACGAGGCTGTTTGCTACGCCTCAGCTTTGTCACGGCCAATACGAACAAAAGATTTTATAACTGTTGATAAATTGATGGGTAATATCAGGTGCATATTAATTTCAAATGCATTCAAAATCGTATGTAATTACCCACTATTGTTGGGGAAAGCTCCACCCATTGTCTCGACAGGGGACTTCCCGTAGTACGATTTTGATGGCTAACGAACTTGACCGAGGTATTTACAGAGGAAAGGTTTGTACACACCTTTATGCAATTCGGACACTACTGTGACTCGTCGAAATAATACACACACATATACGCCTTATATACTTAAACATAATTAAATAACTTACATACGTGTATTCAGTTTGTAAACAAATGCTCAACACGTATTTGACGTGCGGGGCGTGAATCAGTGCTCATTTCGTGGTCCCAGGTCCAGGTCTTACCATGCTGACAGCATGAGTATCGCATTTTATCAATTGAAATTCGCTAAAAAGTCACTAGGACATTTAATTGGTTATAAAGTAAAGTTTGTATTATAAAGTCACGATGTACATTTCGCGACGTTCGTCCTATCTTCTGTGAAGGGGGATTACTGTCTACATGATGGGCACTTTACACTATTATATATACACTTAAACTGGTCACTTTGTGGTCGCGGCGCGGTTGGCACCCCCGGTGGGTGAGACTTGGGGTGCACCGTGCGGACAGTAAACCCCCCAGAAGATGCGACAAACGTCGCGAAATATACATCAGGACTTCACATGGTCTACAGGTATTTCATCTACACTGGGTGGTTGTGTGAGATACCGCCACTATCAGCTGAGTGAGTGGTGGGAGAGTACTCTGTCTGTGCTGGATGCTGGACCGAGGAGTCTCAGTAGTGCACTAGTGCTGCGTCAGTCAGGTGGTGCGCGTGCGTACATTGCTCAGTGCCGGCTTTACAACACACGTGCGTACGTTATCATCACATCAGGTATGTCAGTAATGGTATATCCAAGGATACACATCTGGATTGGAATGAATATTTAGAATTTATATGCAAACAATTAAATATTATGCGAAACATAAATACAAAATATGGATACTTTAAGTATGTATGATTCTATAAAAAACATAGTACCCTTTATGTCATCGGGTTTAAGTATCTTTAGGAATACTTTATTAAGAAATCCCTCTAGCCACTGCAAACATAATGTACTCTTGATGTCGTATTATGACATAATTCTCCCCTATTTATCTTATGGGATAGGTGTATAGGAATCTTGCGCCGAGTACATGTTTTCAACAGTTTTCATTTTACAAAAGACCGCATTAAAAATTTTATCTAAAGCAAGGGTGCGCGATTTGTGCCGTGAAATATTTCAGAATCTAGAGATTTTAACCCTGCCGAGCCTCTACATCTATGAAACAGTTGTGTTTAGTCTAACAAAACCAACTAATAAGTTAAGACGATATACATGGATACGACACGAGGCATACAAATTTATTTCGGCATACTAGTCATATACATTAAAACCGGTTAAAAAACTACCATCCCAAGCAGGTGGTAATAAACTACATGAAGACATTAAATTCATTATGTTTATTAGGCTGCTTAAGTCACTAACTTGACGAAGCGTGCTTATGAAACTGTTGGTGAGTTTATGGATCAATAAATACTAGTAGAGTCTCATGAGAACCACCATTAGATTAATAAGTTTAAATGTATATAAGTGGTTTCTTATCGACCTAACATTGTTACCAGTGGCTTGCTAAACCTTTCTGTTAAACTTTGTTTTATAGTTTGTATTTTGTACTCTACACAATTTAACAATTGAACTTGGACAAAATAAATAAATGGTAAATGAATACGTTTCATGTTATAATGATGGGTAATTGTATACTAATAACAATTGTACAAATTTGTACAGAAAACATAAAGTGATTGTTGTAAGTGCTGGCACGGAAACTGCACAGGTTGTTTTAATCAATAAACTATTTCAGCACATTGAATGTTTATCACTAAAGTACGCAGTCAATTCAATAAAACCGTGAAATTTAACATAATTGTTAATAATATATTCTTTATTAAAGTGGACGGTATACAGTTATCATACTATAACTGTGTAGGTGGAATATACGAGAAAATATATGGTTGAAACTATGCATGAATTTATTGATTAATACTTCTCCGGAATCAATTAATTACGGTCTATAGTACCTCCAGGATTTGAGTATTCAACTAAGATTGTAGCAACTATTTGATACCAATTTGATACAATAATATGATAAAATTTAATAATTTTACCAGCACAGCGTTCACTTTATTTTTACTATCATTTTCAGGTTAAACTGTTTTTCCAATAACAATTATATGTTTTTACAAAAAGGAATAAGAAAGTATGTAAATCAAATCGTGTATGTCAAATAGTCATCCCTGGCTAAGATGAATTTGCCAACCTTCGCTGTTGGTTAAACTTTCTGTTACCGTAGTAAAGTATAAAACTTGTACATTCGTTCTTCAGTTACGTGACAATTTTCAAGAACTATGACACTAAAGTTTATGGTACTGTAATTCAAAAACCAATCCTGCATTACTTAAACAAAATTTTTACTTTCAACGTGTTAGCGAGAAAACTTAATGAAGGTAAAAGCAAATGTTAAATGGTATACTTTTTAGAATGGGTTGAACACACCATCGTAATGAGACTGTGAAATGTTTCTACATACTTTGATTATTGTTAGTGAACACAGATTAGATTAGTTACATTAGGGATTATTTGTTTAATAAAAAGGCCAAACCCTCAAGGTGCTTACATTTTTCATTTGTATAGTTAAAGTTGTACAGTTAGTACTGGGTGGTGTTCATGATTTCATAAAATATAGCTTGATTTGTTGTAAAAATAAATAAAACTAATAATAAATTTAGCAAGACACAACGACTCGATAGCACACGAACAAAAATAACTTTAATTCTTGGTAACGTTAAAAATGTTAAACAGTTTTCTTGTCACAACGGACATCTCAGTAGATTACAGTTAGACCAGAGTACACTGTATTACTGCGGCGACTTTATGTCGGTGCTTGACCTCTCTCTCTCACTGTATACATAAATACACAAGCCAACATATGTTGTAACTGAACACTCCTTTAAACGGAATCCTGTATAATCCGACCATTCGCGCCTTCGGTAGCACAAAAACTCAGCGTATAGCAGAGCAGGTTCCTTACCAGTCAGTGCGCACTCCACGCTAAGTACTGTGCTCGTCGCTTAGACAACGCCCGTCCACTTGAGGGTTGTGGTGAAGCGCTAACTTAACCCTGTGAGAGGTACAAAAAGTAGAGTATAGGCTAAAATGTAGTTTCTGGAGCCTCGGTGGACTAGTGGCTAAACAACGGAGCTTGAGGCTACAGGTTCAACTCCCTCTCTAGGCGTTAGGACTTTGCACCTCGCAGTGCACTCAGCTGCGTGAGGCAAGTGAGCAGAGTCTAGATGTCTAGTAGCGCATCCTGGTAACAAATAATGGAATGAAAAAGGTGTCGGGTTTAACCCTTAGTCATGACTCAAACACCCAATCGCGTGACCGGGCCCACCGCAGATTATCATTATTAAGAGTTTCACACCTTACTGAAGAAGGTTTGTATTAAATAGAATATCCGACTACTTGTTTGAAATGAACTACTTAACATGTCAGGCAAACCCATGTCTTTACAACTCCCCCAGGATATCATTCCCATAAAAACTAAAACTTACTTTATAATGTTTACTTGATATTTACGTTCCACAAAAATCTTATCTGTCAAGTACTAAATGTAAGATCTTTAATGTCCAATAGTTATACTGATAAAACTGTACCATCGCTCATTTTTAATTTTAGAAGTGTACAATTTAAGAATTGTTACTGTGGAAGTTTGTGTGGTTTGCGAGCCGTGAGCGCACTTTGCGTAACAACAAGTAACAAGGCTGTAAAGGTGAGCCCGCATTGCAAGTGAAAGGAGGGAAAATATGCACTTTGTTACCGCGTGCTTTACACTGCACCAACGCACCCGTCAATCAACCAATCAGCACACGCACACTTGTCGGCGTCAACTCGGAGCATTTTAATTTGGTAGAAGAAAATCAATTCAACAGACTCAATCGCTTTTATAATATTAAAAGCCGGTTGCACGTCAATCACGCGTGGAACTTGAGCAACAATTTAAACCAGTTCGATTATTATTCAGTTTAACAAGACATTGCTTTCAATTTTAAACTTCAGGTCCCGTGAGTTGTCTATAAAAATGAATATAACTTATTTGGCGAGTTGTAAACGTCGATACCATTGTCGGTGCAGGTGTTCTCTCCTCTCCTCGGCAATGTAGGGTCTAGAGTGTGTACATGTTTAGTAGATGAGAATCTAGTCTTAAAATATTATTTAGTTCAGTTAGAGATAGGTTTTGTTTCGTACATGGAAAGCTAGTTATTAAGGCGTTATTATTGGATTATACATTTATTGGAGAAGTACCATTATAAGATTGCTCAATCAAGCGACTAGTTTATTCCCATTTGAACTACGTCCTCGTAGTACGGCCAGACTGATAGGACAGTTTTGGTCATACTACATCAGCAATGTTAACTTCACTGTGCTGTAGAACCAGTACAGTACAGTAGTTCAAGTTCTTATCGATTATCACGTTGTTTATTGGTCGAGATGAGCTGCTGCGGTCGGTCACATGACATGTCGGGGTTTATCATTATCTACAGAATCATTCGCTAAGGATTTAATGTGTTATTTTTATATATTATTCATGACGACCACTGATTGCACAAGTATATATGTATATAATTTGTAAATAAAACAACTGAATTGGCAATCAAAATTGTGTAATCCACAACATGTTTCGGCTATTTGAAAGCCATTTTCTAGTGGTACAAGTAGAGAAACAAAAATAATAACACTATGAGTTTTGAGTTTACAAAATAAAACAAATTAGTTTACCATACACACTAACATGAAGATTTTGAAACACACTAAAAACATATCAAGATTAAATGTTTTAGAAGATTTTGAAATTTATAGTGCATCTAAAGAAAACCACACCGTATTAAAATGAAAAAATATATCAAGGAAATAATGAATTATATAATACAGTCAGGAGTAAAGCTAGTCTTAATCTTTGTTATTTTTTATATTTGTATATTTTCATGTGTTTTTTTATTTTGTAAACTCAAAACTCATAGTGTTATTATTTTTGTTTCTCTACTTGTATCACTAGAAAATGGCTTTCAAATAGCCGAAACATGTTGTGGATACACAATTTTGATTTCCAATTCAGTTGTTTTATTTAAAAATTATATACATGTTATTTTTATGTTTGTGTATATCATGGTGTATAGGAAATACGTTTTAAGTTTGGTTTTAATGCTCTTATATTTAATCGTTTTCAGCTCAAAGTATACTTTAGTATGGATGTAGCTTTTGTTTTAATGGTTCGATGTAAGATAACCCTTGCGCTGAAGTATTTGTCTGTTATACCAGGCCCGACCACAAACTATTATTATTATTGAAATCAAATATTTAAACTTGAAATCTGCAATTAGGTAGACTTGTTTATGCATAGCTGTTATCTTCATACAGTGTTATCACCGGATTAGCAAGTACGATTACATTGCACTCCTTCTCAGCCGTTTCTGTCTCGTGTACCGAGATCGTGAACTTTCCCCCCGAGTCACACCGTCAACTTCAAGTCTTAACGTTTATTAAAAACGTGAGTTTTACATATTCGCAATTGTTTCAAATTAAGAACTTAGGTAAATGAGAGTCAGATTAAATGTTGTTTGTAGTTGAATATAAATATTACTTAACATACGGCTGCGTTGTGGTCATTTATGCGTTGACTTTGAATTTTGGGTTACAAATATCAAATCACCTAAAATAACGGCTGTTGATTTTTGTATATTTCCACCAATTAAATTGGTGAAATTATTTTAGCCAACGAGCATACAACTGTACTTACAATTTCAAAATAACCCGGCCTATTACGATTAAGGTTCAGTAAGTAGATTTTTAGACTCATAATCAATATGAAAGTACTGTGTACTGACCGTCTTCAAATTTAATCATCAGATCGACCATTAGATTTGTCCTTCAGTTTTACCATTTAACACACACACGCTCTATTAAACGTAATTTCACATTTAAGATAACTCTCGACATTTTTATTTTAATTAAGCAACTAGTACATAAATTGCTTGTCGTCTCAAAGAAGTGCTGCAGGAATCAACTCTTCAGTTGACCGCCACTCCTCCAGTTTGCAGCAATGTCATTAACTGCATTCACTCGTGTAACTCAACTAATGACGAGACAAATAACTTGCAGATGGAAGGGGAACGTAAATCGGTATGGATCAGAGGTAAGATGAGTTAAGTAGTACTGTTGTAATTGTTGCGCGTGTGGCGGTGCGCGGTCAGTGACTCTGGATACCGACAACACATGCACAACAACACACTTCACTTTGATGTAGTGAAGGTTACCGTTGGAACAACTACTGCAATTCTGCAATTCTCTCTCCTCATTGTGATTCTGCACGATATACTTCCTTCCAGTCGCTTACATTCTGTGGTTGCTTATCTTTTGAAGTAATTAGGTTATTTGAAGTATGCATTTGTAATTTTGTTGTTCATGTTTTCCTTATTGTTAATTTCAATTAAACTCAAATTGAGTCCAGTACTTTACTTAATATGGTTAAAATACCAATAAAATATGATAATTTTAATAACTCTTTATCTACGTGACAGTACATCCAGTAACTCCTGTGGTGATAGCTGTGTCCTTAGTTTACGTGTTAGATTTATTATTTAGTTAAAATAAGTACTAAACCTGAAAGCATGATGCGCTACTGAACAATTTAGGACGAAATCGACGAGGTACGATGGTCTCAAATTAAGTTCACACAAAGCACTGTATGCCTACAGTTTATAGATGTGATAAACGACTTGAGTACTACAACATTTATTGTTAACTTACTAGTTTTGCACAAGCTCTTCACAATCGTAAAGGTTTGTTTTAAACATAACTAAAATAAAGGAAAAATAACTCCATAAAACTGCATATACTGTACAGTAGAAATGAGAGCAAGTCTAGACAGCGCACTTCACTCAAACCGCGCGTTGGAGTCTCTCTGGCACTTGCATTGTTCGTAGTGAGTTTATTTGCATGACAAGTTGAAAACATATTTAACGTAACTAATAAGTAATAGATTATTTAGAACTAAATAATAATCAAGACAAAATGTGACGACCGAACTTGTACTCGAACCCGGGTGATTATGCAAACCACTACGCTATCCCATTAATGCAAATTTAGAGAATTACGTCGATCTGATTGTATATCCGAAACACGTGACTGTCAATAGCGACTTTAAAACAAGCTGGAAATATTACAATAAATACTATGTGAAATGACTTATTATAGATATTAAACTTGTATAAACGTTAAATAGCTAATTAATCACTAAAGAAATTCGAATACAAATTGTGTGAGCCGAAACGGGACTCATACCAATACTCATACCATAGTGTTAGTCTACTTTGATCCAAGTTAGATTGTATTTGTAGTATTCGATTTGAGATATTATATACTAAAACGTAATTTTATCGACTATTACAGATTTTAAAATCTTATTATATTTATGTCCTAGCCAAGACGCTGATGAGACATAGCCTTGTTCCAGGCATGTGTAGAGTGTACAGAGTATTAGCTAGGCCTATGATGATTCCCTGAGTGCATGTCTAACACAGTCACTTTCTATATGTTCAGACAGGTATTGCATCATGCCTTGTACATTGTGAGCAATATATCGAGAAGAAAGTGCCTCTCCGTCTCACTCTATTCACATACTCTTGCTGTGTGTTTGAAAACTCACTGGAACGGATTCATTTATGTTTAACATTATATGCGAAGGGCTAACGAAAAAGAGACTAAGTCAATTTTGAACTTTTATGTTGGTACTCATCTAGAAGCACATGTAGGGAGTGTTATATTGGCAAAATACAAGCCCAGTTATGAGGGAAAAATTAAGTAAAAACCCAGAGGGAAAGGACAAGCTCAGTCCATCTGGTATTGGTAATTACAACTTCAAAATACGCATTTTGGGAAAAATACTTAATTAACATTTGTTTTGTAGAACAAAGTTTATATGCTATGGAGTGTATGTATGCTATATTATATTGTATATTATATTTTCACTGCTCACATCCAAGGTTGTATTAAAGATTGAGAAATGCGCTCTCTTGTAAAATTGGTCAAAATTGGCTTAGCTGCTTTTTTGTTAGCCTTTCATTTTTTAATTGTATTACATTTACAGTTAAAAGTGCTGTAACTATACAGGGTGTCACAAAATAAGTAGTTCACTATGCAGAACCAGATTTTACATACAGCAGTAAGTCGAAAATAACGAGTAACACTTTTGATTTCGGCTTAGTTTAGCAGATAATTCAAAATCTCTTTGATATATTTTTGTGAAACTTGGTATAAGCCTTAACTATTTTTCTAAAAACGGTTTAAAAAATATTGTTTATCTAACTTATCAAATTTCAAAATGGCGGTCATTTAAAAATTTCAGAGTAAATAAAATCAAATAGGAGTTTGACTTTGAAATTTTTAAATGGCCGCCATGTTTAAATTTAATAAGTTAGATAAACAATATTTTTGGAAAATGTTATTAGAAAAACAATTAAGGTTTACGAGTATACCAAGTTTCACAAAATATCTCAAAGGGTTTTGAATTATTAGCTATTTAAAAAAATTGCAAATGTCGGATTACGGCTAAGCTAAGCCGAAATCAAACAAATGTTACTTGTTATTTTCGACTTACTTTTGTACGTAAAATCTGGTTCTGCGTAGTGCGCTACTTATTTTTGTGACACCCTGTATAAGTAAGCTACATTGAGATAGATCTTAGCTAGAAGTCACTCGTAGGAACGGTTCACAAAAAGTCAGCATTGAGGTTTTACTGAGAGCATAGCCTACTAGGTAGCTCATAGAAATTCAGCAAACTTTGTATTTTGCATAAACTGGATTTCTTATCAAAATTTTAGTCGAGAATCCATGAAGACCTTGGTAAAAAGTTTGAAGACAAAAGCAATATCGAAGTTCGTAGCTTTAACCAATGGACTCTAAAAAGTGTTTCTAGTTAGAAGGGTTTGTTAAGAAACGGAACACTCAACGCATCTTGATCACCAATCAAAAACGTCCTTATATAGACATACGACAATTAAACTAATGATTGATAGGGATGTCATCTACTTTCCTCGTATTGTATGATAATCAAAACGTGCTTTCTCAAGGTATGCCAACGTCTGGCATTTCCAGCGGGTCGGACATATTGGAAGAAAGTCCGTATAGTGTTTAGCTGTTGCGATAAATCTGAAGCCGGCACGACTAGCGTGTGCTCTTCCCACAATGTCAATGTCAATCTATGAGTCGCTCTCACTAGCCACCTTGTCGTGGTAGCAAGTACCTTCGCCATGGGTCGCGGTGTCGCATATACGCTGACCTCCATATTAGCAGTGATCGTGCCGGCCGCGACCCCTGCCTGGAGAAAGGTGTGCCCATCTTCATTAACCATCTGATCGAGAAAGTTTAAAGCAGATGAGCGGGTGTTGGCGCTGAGTTATGGACCTGTGCTGCACTCGCTACACCACCTCGCCTTTTCCAGAGATACTTTCCCTTCTAGAAATAGTAATATAGGCGAACACTACTAGAGTTTAATCTGAGAAAGTCTTTTGGAAAAAGATAGTAGAAAAAGATAGGCAAAAACAAATTAACATATTTTTTATTTATATTTTATAGTATGAACAAAAAATGTTCCTCTTTTTTATTTGTTCCAGGTTAAAGTAATAGAAATTCTGGTACGCTGCAATATGTTAGTGTATAAGATGAGATGAGTGTTAACTATATAATACATCTCAAACCGGTGGAATGAGGTGTTTTTATTTGTTCCAGGTTAAAGTAATACAAGCAGGTACTAACCAGACAGAGTTGTTGGGGTAGTCGGGAAGGAAATTCTGGTTAGAACATGGTACGCTGCAATATGTTAGTGTATAAGATGAGATGAGTGTTAACTATATAATACATCTCAAACCGGTGGAATGAGGTGTTTTAGTGGTTAGGCCACAGGGACATTCCCACGTATATTTAGTGTGGTCAGTTGAGCGTGAAGTGCATATTTTCCACATATACGCAAAGAGAAATCCTCAGACAAGGCCGATTTAAACAATAGAATTAAATATTGGGATGAAACCTTGTTGACATCGGATGTCTTGAATATGGCCAGCTATGAAACCAACAATTTCATTCAAGAAGGTTTGATCAACCAATGATGTTCTAAGAATTTATCTTTGAAGAAACTATATATTTCAAACAACGGATGAAATTCGTATGAAGACAGGACAGAGATCGCAGAGATCACAGACACCACAGACAGCACAGATGACAGACAGCACTGAGCACAGACAGCAGGTACCTGAGCATGAATAGATGAAGCGTGCGATGTGAGTGAGCTTCTTGAGCCTGACCCAAGGTCAACCCATCAGCTGCCAGTCACGCAGTCAGCTGCTCATCATTGTTGCATTCATTGCCACCTAGTGGAGTTGATGAGTTCAATCCGTGCACGACTCACAAGTGAGGGAATTAAATTCTCTAAGGGTAAAATATTATTACGGACGTTTTCCATCGCTTTTGAGTGAAACAAGGTACACGAGGATTTTAGATCTGAAATCTGAGCCCAATTCCAGGTAAAATTAACCTAACACAAAACATTAGTAAAATAGCCTAAAAGTTATCAGCGCAAGCTGACAAGTCATTCATTACCCACCAAAACACTACTCGTACATAAAATAGTTGAGATTCCTGAATATTTTGAAATGTATATAATGATGAAATGAGACGTTCTGAATTGATACTTTGAGACACTGCGAATGATTTAAAAAAAACTTAAATGATTAGTTGAGATGAAATGATAAAGTCCTTTTTAACTGAGCGAGTTAGGACTGTTTGGGTAAGTCTAACCTCACGAGATTTGTTGTTATTAGTTGAGACTCAAAGAATGATATGTTGAGATCTGGGGATGTTAGCTCAGACACTGTAAATAATCAGATGAAATATTGTGAATGATGGTGAGTTGAAACACTGTGCACTGGGAGCACATAGAGCTGAGACATGGCTCGGTGTAGCAGCGGGGAAAGCACGAAGCAGCATCATTCAGCACAAATGGAGCGCAACCTGTTACTTTCTGTATCGTTACTAACGAGCTAATAATTACTTTGGATAAGAAACTCATAATCCTTGTCATCATCATTTTGAAATTTTTGACGTAATTCTAACGAAACACGAAAGAAAACCGTTTGTCCCCGGAGGTGTTTTGGTGCAAAATGTAAAAAAGAAAATGTTCCGCTTTGTGTTTAAGCGACATTTAATGAAAAGAAAAACACAATGTAACATAGTTTGAAAGAAGTGTAAACGTATAAATGTTTATTGGTTTTAGTAGTCCAAGATATTTTGAAAACTGCATAGCAGGTGTACACTGAGTTAACATATTCAAAGAACATATTGGCTATTTAATAAGACCTTATAAGTCTTGAACAATAAAAATAATTATAAAACAGTAATTATACAGAGCTCCAGGAAATTAACGAGGCGTCAGTAGAAAACACTCTGAATAAGTCATGTTAAAATATTACCTAACAAAAACTACTCCACCCCAAAATTTACCGCTTTAAAGAGGTTCCAATTCATATAGAACAACGCTCAAAGAAAACAATAACTCTGTTTAATTTTCTAAATTAAATATTGGCTGTTATAAAAACACTACTTTGAGTAACTGGATTTTACTGATTTTATTGTTTACTTCACCAAGTTTTCCAAAACAACAGGTGCATTTAAGAGAAATTTAACTTAAAAAAAGGCCAATACGGGTTGATTTTTATCGCACAAGCGCTTTGGACATGCTACACGTCATCGTCAAAAGTCCTGCACGTCGAACGTACCTGTGCAATAAAACAGTTCAACCTATAATGACATTGGTGTAAAAGTAAAATTGTCCTTTGATACCATGTTTGTTTTGGAAGGAGTAAACAATACAATAAATAAAAGCAATTTGTCAAGCTGTTACTCTCTTAGCAGGGAATAAATCAAATTGAACGCTGAAACGGTAGGAACAGTTAGTTTCCGTTCTCATGGGTCGTACAGATCTCGTTACCCGTGGTAATGGCTGCGAAGAACAATAACAGCTGAGTGGTGATGTGCAATATTACCACAGGTGCCTGGTCCTGACAGTGACCTGTAGCTGTGATCATCACCACATCACCACTTACACCCACACAGGCGTGGGAATGTAACGAGATACCATGTGTACTGGTTACTCACCTTTGTAGACTGCTCGTACATGTGTAGGAAGTGGTGTGGTTTCGCTTTCCGGGTTTAAATTGGAATTATTAGGTTGAGTTTTTTAAGAAAAATACTCGTTTTATGTAAGACAAATGGCCACTTGTATGCTGATTTTCAAACAAACAGGAACGCAGAAGGTTGGGGTTGATTTGGTAGTTAAAATAACTTAGACTGTTAATGTGTCGTGAAATTTAAATTAACTGAGTCCAACGCGGGACAACCTTCTACGTTCCTGTTTGCTTGAAACGAGCATAAATGTGACTCGAGACTTACGTTCCACAATCTACTGTAAGTCCCTTCGGAGTGAAATCAAGGTCGTTAAACCATTTGTGATGACAAAGTGTGACTGGAGGTTTTTACGTGAAAATACACATTTTAGAACACTTCTGATCGATGCCTTTAAGTAGTGTTCTAATATTTTTTAAACTATTGTATTTAAGTATTTAAAAGATTTTCAACATAGTACCAAAAACCCGCCTAGGTTTCGTTTGGTTAAAGTTTTTCCATGGGTAAACTATATATTTTATTAATGACAGCACTAAAAACCAAGGCACTTAAAATATTTTTATAAGACTACTTACATGGATTAGACGCATCGACACGTAAACTCTGCGAAACATAAGAGTAAACTATAGACATATGTTTTGGTGAACCATCGAACTGTATTGCTAACAATTGCATAAATCAAGACTTATTTCATTTATTTGATTGGTTCTTCGTTAGGATTGTATACAAAACCTCAGCATTGAGGGAGCACCTGTCCAGCTGAAGGAGAGATGACGGGTGACGGATGTGACCGCTGATGGTATCGCACAGTCCCCCTTCTCAGCACTCATACACACTCATTTAGGTTTTCAAAACGGGTTTCATATGATTATATTTTCAAAATTTACATAACCAGGCTATACGAGTATAGCATATAAGATAAGTCGTTAGAAAGGAGCAATTAACTAATAATGTTTTTAAATATGCAACTAATTGGACTTAGAGAAATGTAATTTTGACGTTCATTCCGGTAGTTGAGGTTTAACGGTATTTCCATGAGATTATATTTAAGTCGTATTCAAAGAAACAACCATTGCACTATTAGACTCTCGATCAACTTATCATGTCGCAAAGAGACAAATAAATAACACGAGGAAGCTGTTAAGAAGGTAAGGACTGTTAAAAGAAGAAACATCTAATAAAGACTAAGGAGAAGAATGGGACAACCGCAAATACCTATTAGCTATATTTATCTCACTTGCTTCCTATTAATTTTCCTTACTTCTTTAAACTATTCATTATACTAAATTTCAAGATAAAGTGGTTTCTGAAAATAAGTGCGGGTACGAGTTCAATATTAAAGCGTGTTTTATATTCATGCGCAGTTATACCAAACTAAATAGCACGCCTGATAACAGTTCGTTCAGTCGAGTTTTCTATCGGCAAAATCCAACTTTCAAATCTGCATGAGCAGCAAAAACTGGTCAACTGGCAGATGGGCTAAACCGCTAAGTCTCACATACCAAGTGCCATTTAAACGGTAGAAAAGTCTTCGGGTAGCATCAGAGCGAACTCGTAGTACTGGTGGCGTAATTCATGGTTGGAGGAGCGCTAGGTGGTCATAAGGACATTAATGATGTGACAGTAGAGAGTATGTAGAGTAATGATAGGCTAGATAACATCGCCAGCCCTTCCTTATACAGAGTAGCCCATACATGAAATCAACGTTACGGGAAACCACTGTGGAAAATATCCCAGATTAATTGAGTCATCCATTTGGAGCTAACCTGTGGTTAAGGAGCTCCGGCGTCAGCTTTAAGTATAAAAACGCTGATATAATGTTCAAAACTACGTCGATTTGTATGCAACGGTCTGAAGCTTTCTTAGGAAAATAACTATTTGTAACTACTATAAATAGTGTTTCAGGCCTCAAAGTATTCAAAATCTGAAGCAAAACATAACATCAGTTCTAATGGATATAACTCCTCGAGAATGTTCAGGAATGTTTGCAAACATGTTGACGTGTGAAATATGCCATACTCAATGGCAGACAATTTGTCTAGCATTTAGTTTAAGATAAAGTCAGTTTTGCATAGCAAACAAATTAATACTTACCACAAAAGTACCTTTTTTGGACTACCTTGTATGATGTTATGTTGCAGGACCTAGATCTTCATCTCCGCCTTTTTAAAGTAACTAAACTGTTTTCCTATTGATAAGATACGGTTGATTTGAATAGTTTTAATAAGTAAATAACTGCACGGTGCACTGAAACTTGATTAGGATAAAACAGTACGATTTAATAGTGATAACCAGCAAGATCGTGTATAGAAGTGACTCTTCTTGCTTAACATGTCTAGCTACATGAGGTCTGCACATTGTGTGACCAGTGACTCCACGACACGTAACAACACACACAGATGAACTGGATCATCCAGAATGCTAAACTCTCATGCAACGTTGAGTAACGGCGGCAGTCGTCTCCAAGATTACGATTTAATTTTTGATTTCACCGGGTGAAACTTGGCAGAACGGAACTCTCTGATTCAGAGTCCGGTCTCGGTCCGCGGCTTTCTCCCATATTGCATTGATTACTGTGGATATCGGATTGCGTCCGCACCTAGGGACAGTGACCCGTGACCTTGCCTAGTCAGCAGTCAGCAGTAACGAGCTGGCCTGTGTCTAGGAAGAGTAAGCCATCTTAGATGAAATCTCTTCGGTAAATTATACACATTTCCTGCCATGTTTAGATTAAAAATAATCCTAGAGAAAGAAATTGGAAATTTTATTATTTAGATTTATCGCCGATTTAGAGTTTATGGGGATAACGATTCAAAATTACTCAAAATACTTTTGTATTATCATTCATCTAAATTTAAATTTCGTAAACTATTTCATTGGACTATTGACAGTTTGTCATATTCTCTTTAGATACGTTCAAAACAGCTTTTAGATGCAAATTGTGCATTATACGAGTATATACTGCAATCTAAGTTGGGAGAGTAGGTTACCATGGCATGACTTAGGTGGTCCTATCGAAGTCGTGTCTTCGCTCCTCCTCCATGACTGTGTAATTTGCAGTCTAAAGAAGTTGTGGGTTCAGGTCAACGTAACTCCTGTTGCCCGCATCAGGCAAACTAATTGTTGCAGTTGCTTTAATCACAGGCTTTCCAAGGTGAAATTGATAACCAACAGCTGTTAACTCATTTTAGAATGGCCCTACTTTGTAGGAGGGCAGAACAAGGGTAATGGTTCGTGTGAGTCGGTGAAAAAAACGTGCGGTAAAAAGTAAAATTTGTTTTGTATAACGAGGCAAAGTCCTGTGACTCTTTGTATGAAGTTTGTTGTTGAAGATGGTAGAATTCCTGAGGTTTAAATATTACTACGGACATTGTTTATTGTTTTATAGTGAACAACACACTTAGATGCGCCCGATCCAGTACCGCTGCTACAACTTTGCCATTTTATGTTTTTCAAGCAGAGGGTTTCGATATTATTCATGAGTCACCTAAAGGTTCAAATCTTTCTTCGGACGTTTTCGTTCTTTTTTTTAAAGAAGAACATCACGACGTTTCGGGATCTGCAATTTAATCTCGTCTTCTCGTGGTGTAACAAAACATGGAAACGAGTTAGCCTGGGGATTTCTCTTATTTATCCTAGAATATACTAAACTTCAGACCTACTACCCTCCCACCCTCACCTCCTACCACAAACTAGCCTAGAAAACAAAAATTGCGCAAGTGTTAATAAATTAAAACACAATCAGTTAAACCGAATACGTCATGGGCCAGTAGCATCTGCCCACCCACTCTGAAGACCGAATCAGATTCCAGATCCCAAGACGTCCTGTTATTATTTTTCACTAAAAAACGACGGAAAACGTCCATAGTTATATTTCAACCTTGTGAAAAAATATCGAAAGTCGCAGCTTGATGGCAAAGTTAGCACTTTCACACATCTGAGTTGACCTGTCAACCCGGTGCTGGGTCAGTGGCGGCAGTGGCAGCGGCAGTGGCAGGTGTAACGGTACAAGGTCACCCGGGAGGATATCAATGGCAGGTTCGGCATCTGTGGGCCAGGGCCAGGGTCAACCCGTAAACTCGTCCGGCCCAGGAACGGAACACTCGCGCTTTGCTATAGCGAGATTTCTTTATAGCTGTCATCCAACAGTTGTAAAGCTCACAATTAGCAGTTAACACTTTTGTGGTTCCATTTAAAATAAAGTCCTGTAATATCCGAAAGAAGCCACGTCATTTGGGATGAGGAATGTTACAAATAAATATGGCCTTCATACCACATTTGGGCAGATCATTGGATTGGAAATTATTAAAAAAGTGTTTTCCTTTCTTATTGCGGTTTACCTGGTTAGTTGAAAGTATATACAACACCATGAAAACTATGAAAGGTGCATCAGTAATTAGTTAGCTTTATAATTTACGGATTTCAGGACTTAAGTTTTCGATTTTAAGCTTAAGCACACGTACAACGCTCTAGACAGAAACTTTATGTGGCTCGACATTGTTCGTTTAGAACTTAAATTTGGTTTTTCCACATTTAATATACACTGAGTTTGCTGAACTTATAAAGTGGTCGTTTTACGTTTTAAATAATCTTTCAGTGGATAAAAGTTTGAAGCTAAAAGCACCAGGGCATTTTGAATGATTCTGTTCATCCCAGGCGTTGAAAATGTCAAAGGTGAGCTACTTTGCGAGAAGATACGCCTAAGTAGGTTCCCTTCACTTGGATTTGGGGTGGACCCCGGTGGTTTAGTTTAGTCACTCAATCTATGATCTTTACACCTGTGTAGAGATGGCGGACACGGCGCCGGAGATGGTGCCGGATAGTGCCGGGATAGTGTGAACGCTCCCTGCACCTGCAGGTCACGAGGTGTAGGTGTAGGTGGGTCCAACGTGATTCCGCCATTTTATCGCTCATCATCGTGCCCAATATTCAAACACAATAACCGGAGAACCATTTAGTTGTAAAGTTGTACCAATTCATCCGCCGCATCGTACATAAAATACTTTATAGGGGTTGGCCATCATAGCTCAGTGGTATAGTGCGTGCTTCGCACCAAATCGGCCCGGGTTCGATTCCCGGCTGCAGTGATAACCTTTCACAATGTAATTCCCGCTAAGCCATTGGTCCATTCCATTGGTCGTTGGGCTGTTAATTAAGATCTAACCTGGGGAAAAGCCAGCCTTAGTTTGTTACAAGACTACGTACACCTCATACACCAAAAACATAATCACACTCACCATTCATCCCATTTTGTAAATACCCTCCATAAGAAGTCGGTGTCTCAAAGCAAAGTATCAAAGTAACATGTACAATAATAACCAACGCTCCATAGGTGATCTCAAATCAAAACAACAAAACCAAAGCAAGTGAAAGAAACAACCAATAGGAAGCGAACAGACACTATCTTAAAAAGTGTCTCTGTACACCGGTTTGTTTTGTCGTTTTTTAGAATTTGGAAGGTCATTATAATTTAATTATGTGCTGGTTGGGTTACCCCATTTACATGATTGGACAGTTTATAGATCGACTCGAGTTTACTCATCGTACGTTGTACAGTACGATGCAGACGATGTCTAAGTTGGTAGAACTGGTTGTGTCAGTCTGTCATTACCAGCTGTTTGTTACGTGAGCAGGGCAAGCACGACATCACTTCTCTCCACTCTGTCATCTGGACCACCACCGACCAACCGCATCGACCAAGGCAAGAGACTGCTGCTTGCAATTCCTAGTTTATCATCCTTTGACCTATTAGATTTTAAGGCGAAATCATTAACGTTTTTTCATCGGAAACCGTAAGACGTACAATATTTGGTGTACACTAAGTCGGAATGATATATCTTTCAAATTTCCTGCTAGTAGGAAGAGGTCGGTCAAGCATTATGACTCTTCTCTGCGTTGACTCTTCCTCCTCGATTGATCTGGAGAAAGGTACTGAGCGTATTGTTTGGGAATCTCATTCCGTGAGAATCGTTAACCTCAGCAACCCGCTGACTTGCCAAACTTTCCCGGACCAAACCTCTCAGTGAAGTGATCGTATTGCAGATCGTGATCGGTGGAGCGTGTTTTCGGTGACACGATTAGCCTAGAAGAGGATGTGCACTGTGGCGACCCACTTGGTCCATGTAAGGGAGGCTGTGCTGTGCGTCCCACACTCTCCTCGCCGTGTACAGCGTGTTCCTTTAAGCTTTCTTTATGAGCCTGCTATGCAACCGGTTCACAAGCCTGTGACCCTGCTCATCTGTATGCGACCTACAGCCTCACAAGGTCTCGACCACTCAGCGGACCATGTGCAATGTAGATAACACTCAAGTGCACCTTCGTCTAAATCAGCTTGTTCGTGTAATTAATGACATGGCTTTATGTTACATTATGTTATGTTTAGTACATGCTCATTAAAGTGGACATCTGCGTAAAATGTCTACAGCCTATAAAACTATAAGTGTGGGTATAAGCTTACCACTTACTTAGGGCCATTTTAGTTGCGTTACGATACATCGTACACTTGGCAATATAGTAGTGGTTTTTAAAATCAAAAGCTTTAAGATGAAATAATTGCTAGTGTAAACAGTATTGGTTTAATATGACATGCGTGGTCAACCAATACCGTTATTTGAGCCGAAACGTTCTTATGTGCAAAGATAGATTAAATTGTCTTTGATGAGCTACCTTATCTGTTCTAGGCTGTGTCTTAAGTCTTCACACCCATAGAATTAATCTGTTAGGATCATTTAGTTTTGAAGATGGTTTCTCAGACCTGGCTTCTAAGTCTACTTTATGCTGCCAAAGAGAGTAAAGTAGTTTTTTGTTTCGTTAAATTACAATCCTCAGCTCAGCTACTCGCCGTTGTCCTGCTGAGACGTTGAGACTGGTGTCTGCACGCGCTCGCAGGTTTATACATCTCCTGGCAGACAGTAACGACTCAACCTGCTGCGTTGTAACTTTATTCACTTGCGTTTTCATCATACCTTCTCCTGTAAGTAACAGCAAAACAACAACTGAATTCAAGATTGTTGATTAAGAATAAGGGTTACGGTAATGCGTTGAGTGACGTCATTATTTTCAAAGTGCCTTAAAAATAAATTTCATTTTGGAGCAAAATATAAACGAGCGAAAGATTAGCAAATAATGATTTGAGCGCCAGATGGTAAATAACTAAATCTTTTATTGCGTAAAACATGTACATGTCATGCAACCGTCATAAGTATTAAGTATGGATTTCTCGTTTCGGAATCCTCCGAATTTGTTAAATGATAGTATTCTGTGTCTTTCCAAAAGTTTGCAATTCTTGTAAAAAATACCTTCTCAAAAATTTTGCTGAAGGTAGGTAGAATTGAAATTGGGTGGTAATTTTGAAACGATAAGGGGTCGCCCTTTTTGAAGATTGGGGTGACCCTTGCTGTTTTCCGAGAAGAGGGAACTGTTCCCGAGCAAAAAGAAATATTAATCAAATGTTTGAGTGGTCGCAGCAAGTGCCTTGAGCATTGCTTTAGGAGCCACGTTGACACTAAATTTGAGTCATTTGATTTTTTTGATTGAAGATCACTTATTACTCACTTATTGGTATGGATGGTGGAGAGGGCTGACCCTGTAGACTGAGTCCTTGGTCAGCTCCAACCGATGCAAAAAAACTGTTGAACTCGTGTGCAACTCTGAGAGGGTCGCACACGCGTTCACTGGCAATTTGGAGTTCGATTTGTTTGGTGGTGGGTGACCTTTTATTGTTGATAATGGCCCATGCGGGTTTTGAAATATTTTTTGACGTGAGCATTGGTTTTGTGACATAATAGGCTTTTGCAGCTCTAATCACTTTCCTATAAATTCTTTTGTTATTTTGAAAAAATATGAAATTCTACGTTTAACGTGTGCTTCTTAACTTCGGAGAAAAATAAAAAACTTTCTCTCGAAACTAGGATACCTTTTGTAATCCATTTGCGCTTTTGGTATTTGGATTTTTGTTGTGTTTTTTTTTAAAGACAGCTCACGTTCAAGTAGAAAATAAAAGTTTCCTCGAATTTTTGGAATTGGAAATCAACGGGATCTTTAACATTTAGAAAATACCAACTCTCCTGCGAAAGCAAAGAGTTTAGGAGTGCAATATTTGAGGGCCTCGTGTCTCAGAGATCTGACAATCGTCCGATTGATAAAACCACAAAGTCAAGCCAACATTCACCGACTAAAGTAGATCAAAAGTCGGGTACACGTCCACCTTAAACTGGAACGGGACCCAACCCCCACATTTGATAGAAACCACAAGCGCACCTCCAAAACGGCAGAAGAAACCAATCGCACGTCTCAGCAGATCCGTTATTTGAATCGGATCTGTGCCGATTGAAAATTTGAACACCGGTAATCCAAAAGCCACGGCATACTTTCAGCTTGCACCCCGCCTCTGAAATGCAGACCCGCCTCTCATGGTGATATGGGGGTCATAGTTCTAGTTGATTGGGTGTCAGTTTTACTTTTTGCCACTACGCTCAATGTTGCAGTTATGATTTCTTTGATGGACAAACTTACAAATATAAGTAAAATCAAAGAAAATATCACAATATTGCATCAATAAAGTCTTTGACCAAGATGTACTTTCCTTGATTCACAGCGGACGTTGAACGGGGTGACGGACTGGCCGAGTGTTGAGTGATTGGGTGACGCGAGTGTCGCGAGCTCTGTGATAGGCCTACATCACTTGTAATTGGCTGCTGCATAACTAATCAAGTCACTCCTGCAACCTCTCTCCGTGCTCTGCAGTCTGCATGTCAGGCTGCAGTATGAGACTAGATCCTTGACAGTTGACTAGTTAGAATAAATTAATATGGTTCTTTTGAAATCAAAACATAGTTTTTGGGAATTAAAAGATTTGGTTCATTATTAGTTTTAAGGTATATTGACATTCAAACCGGTATTAGGACAGACATTTAGAAGCAATTGTCTTGAAATTATTTATGTAAAACTTGAAAAAGATTATAGAAGTTACTCTAAAATCATGATACAGTATTTAATACCTATTCGCAGTCAACTATCACTTGTTGCTTAGTTTGGTATTTTTGCCTGTAGGTGCGCTATTTTTATTTTTGAGCTAGTCATCATAATATACTATTTTATTCTATTAGGTCCAAAACCTTCATCAACCGGGGTTAAGGCCGACAGAGTGTAAGCTAACTTTGAGTTGGAATTCTATAACAAGTAAATCCAATGGTTCATTAGTCCATATACAAACAGGTTAGGTTAAAAAAAATACCTCACTACATAGATACAGTATTATATATATGTATATGTAAAACCAGAAATATAATATCTGGTTTTAGAGGCAGTTCACTTTTAAGTAGGAAAAACTCTAGACTGTAGGTCAATCAGTAAAATGAAGAGCACAGCATAGCAGTAAACTCCCGGAGTCGGAATGAGTGATTCAGTAACATTCGTGACATTCGGATCTCACGACAAACAAATCAAGCTTTCTTTCTTCATTTTAGTCTTTACATGATTAGTCCATTAGGCTGTTAAATATTCAAATCAAATGTTCCTATCGAATTCTGCAAGCCAAAATATCAAATTAAGAAACACTTGGATTGATGCGGTTGTGGTCAGCCAATGAGGTTGGAATGCAGCAGTCTGAGCCTGTCTTGGGACAGATACTTCTGCTAGAATCGGTTTATAAAGAGACCTTACTTACACTAGTTGACTTAACATCCTGTATAATGTACAAATGTTTCAGAAAGTTACAAATACACCAAACCACATCGTTGGAAAAAGCTTAAGTTATTCCACGATTCAAAACTGACTCAGTTTAAAGACTTAAATGTTAGATTTATACACATTTCGCTACACGTGTTTTTAATCGAAGGTGTTACTCATAGATAGTATATTTATAAACATTTCCATGGGGGTTTACGACCTTTTGGTATAATTGAACGTAGAAAATGTCATTTATAAAGTTTCGATTGAACCTATATGTGATTTTGTCTGTGCAGTAGCCTGTGAGGTTTTTACAATAGCTGCCATAATTGTCTTTAAATGGTCTCGAAGGCTCAACTGTAAGAAAGACAGGTACCGCACGTAATTATAACGTAATTCCGAATTATTAGAAGAAAAGAATGCCACCGACTCTATAACAATGCCGTTTGCCGCTTTGTGCGGTTTTCCCGTCGTCGTGAATTTGATAAGTGGACTTTACATTAGAAACGTTAGTGAAACAAAAACACTTCTTTTAAACCCTTTCTATCCCCAAAATAAACCAGGCCGACACGCAGCTAAGCGCTAAAGCGCCGCTGTCATGAGTAAATGGAATTTCCTTTGCAATTTGTTACTCTTATTCGCTCCGTTCACAGCCTCGTTTCGGCCTTCGGCCTCCTTTGTGACCATGGGCGCACTGCACTGCCTTGTAGTCTCCTGACATTTCAAGCATTTAACGTTCATTTTTCAAACAGTACAACTATTCATGGGTCAAACGCTTTAGGTCAAGATAATCAAAAGGGTAAACAAAGCAAAGTTTGTACCGAAATAGAACTCGCATCGATTACCGTTCTATCGGTCGTATTGGTTTAACAACAATGAACTGTTTAGCTAAACCTGGTCGACTCGACAGTGTATAAGGTGCGACGAGCAGTGGACAGTGGACACAGCAGCGCAGCTGGGAAAGTGAAAGAACGGTAAGTGGAGACCGGAAGTGAGGGATGTCCAGGGAAATGTCCCGCCAAATTGACCATAATGGCGCGAACAATCCGAGCTGTAATTATACACAAGCAGCTGAAAGTGTGACAGATCCTCAGACAGGACGTCGATCCTCCAATACCGTACATATGGAGTTGTTTGCCTACATTACGTAATTCTATATCCTCAGTTTTCACTCCACTATCGGGTTCTTTGAAGAGTCCATAGTTTAGTTCAACTTGAGTAGTATTGAGTGGACTGTATAGTCCTAGCTTCACCTCGTTAAACAATACAAACTTTACCTTTAAACCTTTTAGTTCAATACCTTTTCAAAGGCAATGTAATTTTGTAGGAGGTATGGATATAAACCTTTTGAAACTAGCTGGGAAGGCCGAGCTGAGAGAACGATAATTCAGGAACTTTGGCTTCCTAGACAGGAATTAAATTCATCATCCGGTCCCTAAATGTTATTAAAAGGTTCCGATGTACAAGGAAATTAAAACTCGTCTCAAATATCGCATTTAACAGCACCAAGTTTATTGCACTCTCGGGTACATGCTAACTCGACTGAAGGGATGCGTAGAACACGACTAATGAACCATAGGACTTAAGTGACCGGCGTGAGAATGAATGAGCTGTGTGAATGTATATATTCTATAAATGTATGATAGATATCTTAATGCGAATGAGTGGAAAATTTAAGCATATTTGCTATTGACAACTAACATACAGGTAAAATGTATCAATGCAATGAAACCTATACTTATTTTCAATGTTTTACACATAATTAAGTTCATATGCTGATGGTTATAGACGAGATCACGTTTTACATACAAACCCATAAATGTTGATGAGTTGATTGTTTGTCTTGTTTCAGGAGGTTGAGAAGAATGTGGTGCACAAAAGCGTTAACCCCTGAACTCTAATACTCATGGCCACCATTTCACTCTTCGTGTTCTGCATTCTAGCAACAGCACAGCTATGTCAAGGTATGTCGTTCGTCAACTTTTCCTACCATACTTTTAAGGCCTCTTTGTTTTTACTGTACGGCAATATTATAGTAAAAAAACAACGCGTAGTTTTTTATGTACCGCGGTAGAGCGAAGAATAATAATCCGGTTGGTTCGTAACTGGAGTAACGGTTTATCTTAGTGTGGTGACATTGAGCAACAGATAACACTTGTCCCAAGCTGTGCTGTATACATCTCACTGAGCCATGGGAGGGACGTTGAGCAGAGATGGAGGTCTTGAATCAAACATCGGAAGACACCGTATGTTTTCTTGTCCCACGAGGACAATGTAAAGCATTTTCTTGAGATACCGCACGGCTACAATTTTCATCAAATCTGTTTGAAATAGGCTTTGTTTCAAATATAACAATATACTGCAGTGACTCCGATGAGTAACTTTTGAAAACTCTTATAGTTTAATAATAGTTTAAGATCATTGAAATGTAAAATGTCTTTATATTTTGGACGTAAGGCACTGACTTATAAAGGACCGTAGAGAAATTCAACTCAGCGAAGTCACTAAAACATTTAATACATTTCAAAACAAAGTTGGTTTCATAAACACATTGATTACTAAAAAATGGCGAGATGTGATCAAAGAAAATGAATTTTTAAAATAGGACAAACTCAAGGTCACAGCCATTACTGCGCACTCTCAAGGCTAGGCTGTAGGGTTTTATTTTATTTCATAGCGGTTTCGATGAATGCAACTCTGACTGCTAAGATCATCTCCATGGGGTTCACCGGTCTGCTGACGGTGAACTGTTTAGGAGGATGACGGAACCGATGATCACAAGTGCAGCGACCGTGGTAACGTTCCAGCCCAGCCACTCAGACCCCTGGCTTCCATCAGGAAGTAGAACACAAACCATGTCCGGTCCAAGTCACGTGGTGATGGATACTTGATTTTGATGTATGCACATGGGTTGTTTGAGTCTAGTTTGGATTTACTATGATAATAAATATCTTTTGGTCTGAATCTCTTACCTATACGCAGAAAGCTACTACCCGTCTACGTATCAATACCATCTATTGAGTGTTTTGTAATCGTTCAGTTGGTTTTTAATATTTACTTACGCTTTGCTAAAGAAAAATCCAACTTAAAACGAAAAAGGGGCAATGAAATGAAAGAAAATCATTTGGTTCCATAATTTTGTCCATGAGTGTATTTACAACTTTCATGTAGTTTTCGAGCTAAATTATTTCATGCAAGAACAAATCGACTTTTAAAGCTAACCTATTTGATTTCTTGTCGGTTTATAATTTGATTTCATAAAGCATCGTAGAGTAAAACTATCAGGGAAACACGCACAGGACGCGTTGTTTTCTCCCGAAATAGGAGTTCGCTTCGCTCTGATAGAAGCCGGTACAGATCGGCAAGTATAGTCGATGGACACGTCGATTCACCAGCGTGGGTGAGAGTGCGACCCACAGTTGAGCATCTCGAGGAAAGTAGAAGTATTTCTTGAATTGGTCATGGAAGCTCCTACAATGGAAGTTTTACACTTGCAGTTTCTTTTAGTCTTGTTGTTTTCATTCAGGAGAACGCGCGTTGCTCTTGTAGAGGTTCTGCAGCTCCGCTACGAATCAATCATAATGAAATCAATACTTAGAATCGAAATGTTATTTTTCAGTTGTCATAGGTTGAAGCAATGATATAAACTGTTTCTTTGCGTTAAATTAAAAAACGAAAGAACATTGCTTGAATTTCAATTAACGAAAAAGGAATAATCATAAACAACAATTTGGTTACATTAACGGTGTTCAACGTTGCGTACCCATACGCACGTGTACGCGCGAGCCCAGCCAGCAGGTCAGTGAGACACGCTACGCACCACGCAACATGCACCAAGCACCGTGAGTGCGGGCCCGGCCAGCTTCCACCTTGCTTGTAGATATGGAAGGTATGGGATATGGCTTTCGCTCGCAATATATAATTTTTACTAAGAGAGAGATCCGTTTATAAGCTGTTGTATTGGCTTCACATCACCTAATTCTCTAAGTACTTATATTGGCAACGAAAATTGAAGTTTAATTGACACGTTATACAGGGCGTTGGCCAATGAGTCTTCATAAAATCTAGTTTTCCAAACTGGGAGAGGAAACATGTTTATACGATGCTAAATCTTTTGTTGGTTTCGAATGTAGAAAGCTGATTGGCTGAGCATGATCAAAGTATGAGAAAACAAATTAAACATGAATTGAGTTACACAAGTTTGTGATGTTTTGGACGAAACTTACCAATCTGGCGGCGTAGGTGATGATAACATGGGTGACGAGCGCTATGGCAAAACAATCGTTGTGACATCATTGAACATTTGATTACAAAATTTATTTGGATAGACATAAGTACCTACTATTTCATATGTTTGTCTTAATAATACATGTTTGCACATTTTGTACTAAAAATGATTAAACGAATCCCTTAATGTAAATCTTCGAATGGAAAAGCTCTTTCATAAGCCCTGAGCATACACTAATAAGCTATTCAAAGATAACTTAAAACCCTGATGCAATGCTGGCAGACCTCAAGTATTGCACAGGTCAAGTGTCCTCCTAAACCTGTCTCTGAAGTTTCGAACGCATTATTCCATTGTTCTTCATATTTAACCAGTCTACTACTGTCAGTAACTTAATCGCCAAAAGTTGTTATTCTCAACCCTAAATTTCCCAGTGTGAGTCGCTGTTTTACCAGAAGTAACATTGCTTTTAAATTTTATTCTTAAGATAGAAGAGGCTGGTTGGTTTCGCGCGCGACTAGGAGCTTGACACTGCAGTGGCGGGGGTTCGATTCCTACAGTCACCACCAACAATTTGTTAAGGCTGTACGGTAACGCTAGGTAAAGGTCGAGGATGAGTGGTACATTTTAGCACTAACTTCACCTCGTTAAACAAGACATACTTTTACTTTTATGACGTTTAAATTCTATTTGATTTTCCGTGCTCCTTTTTGATCCCTACTTGTACGAATGCAGCTTTGGCGGGCTCGGAAGCAGCACTGTTATGTGTGGAATCGGCCTAGTTGGTGGAGGAAAGCGCAGAGCGCGCAGTAGCGCGTGCCCGTCACGCTGATCCTCTTCAGCCAGCAGTCAGCAGCCAACAGCCAGCAGTCAGCAGCCGGTACTCAGTAGCCTACAAGCCTAATTGCTTACGTAAACTACCGACACCACTTCATCACAGCAATCTGTGTCCTGAACAAGTCACGTGACTAACGATGTGAGATCAACATTGTCATGGAGAACCTTACAGTGCCACTTCAAATTGATGGGACATTTTCTCTGAAGTTATTGAATCAATGATGCCTCCTTGAGTTGTAAGTAGGTTAAAAATGGATATGTCTGTGGACTACAAAGGTTGCTGCTCAATTTTGCATGCAGAATATTTATTTGGAATAATAATAGAATAGATTTGTAAGAAACAATAAGCCCCTATATAAGATTCCTTGAATGTGGGTAGACCACAAAACCGTAAAACGTTTGTAGGAATCGGTGCGTATAGAGACTATTGGGGCAGTTTTATAAAACAAGAGCTCACGGATTCAGACCGAAATATTAATTATTTTGTCAAACAAGATATCAGTGTGTTATTTTAACTTGTCTATTTCAAAAACAACTTTCATTCGAAAACCGACATTTCCTATGACGACCTACTTGGTACGCTAGGATCTGGCAGGATGCCCCAAATGAACTTTTCTGCGATGGAAGGTTAATGAAGAGGATGGTCGAAATTTACAGCTTTCTTGGAAAGACGAGTGGAAAGTGTATGTTGGATTCCAGAAGTCAGACCAGGGTCAAAGTCGTGATCATTATCACATGCGTTGTACATTAAACAACGGTGTCAGTGGAGTCATTGCTCACTGCACTCGTGGTGAGTGCTTTCATGGCAAGTTCCTTACAGGCAAAACAGCAAAGTTGTTTCCGTGGGTTTAAAAAGCCGTGCAATAAAAAACGCTCCAAATAAAAAATCACATACATAATTTATCCAACGACTTCGAGCAACATTTACTTCAAAACTGTGTCAATAACAAACTATTGAGGTTTCGTTATGGGAGAAAAGTAAGTTAGAACAAACAACATTGTTAAGGGTGCCTTGCCAGCGTTAAAAACGACGATATGATCTGACCAATCAATGAAGCCCATGGCCGTTAAAAAACACTTGCCGTCGAACGTCAAGAAACTATGAAACCTCTCGTCCCACTGTCTTGTAGAAGAAAGTCTCAGCCCCTTAAAATTGAAATGTAACACTTCACAACGACGATGATTCGTGAACTGTAAACCTCTGTACCATCAATTGTTCTGCACAGCCTTCAGACCTTCTTGCACGTTCAAATCCAACACCAAGACAACAGTAAGAGCAACTCTCGCATCTATGCGTACCTACAGATAAAGAGATCAGTAGCGGTGTCACGTAGCGCCACGTCACGTGCGGTGACGTGCTCAATGTCACGTAGCGCCACGTCACGTGCAAAGGGTTTCACGCCGATTGACCCGGCTCTGGGTGCCACAAGCCACAACGTTGACCAGGACCTCACACAACCATGTAGCGAGAATATCTTGGCATCTATTGCATCTGCAGTCTGCTTACCAGGTTGCATCTACGGCGGAATGTTACCGATCTTGCGGTCAGAGACCATCTTCAGACCTCTGCTCGGCTAGCTACCTTATACAGACGTCATTTAAATCTTAAACATACCTTTTGTGGAAAAGTGCCATCCTAGATAGACTAACCGATATGGGCACAATAAATAATTAAGCTACATTATAAATTATTGTCATCTCGTTAATAGACCATCTGTTGAAGGTCTGTGGATAACTGTTATTGTCAGCGTTTCATATAATTTGAGCAAAGCGTTCAGTGGGATTTAATGTAGTTTGAAAGACTGCATTATTTTTAAATAGTTTCGACCTTATAGCCTCTTTGTTACCAAATTTTAAATTATGTATCGATAGTAGAATTCAGAAATAAGTGTCGAGTTAACGTGTTACAGCCGTACAGGAGAATCCTCAAAGTATTCATCGCAATGATCTCATGCAGAGTAGAGGGCTGATTCACCTGCAAAACTGCTCAAAGAACAACTTGTATGCGTGCAAAGGTTGTAATGCTTTTGTGCTTTGCGTTGCTATACAGTATAAATACAAATTTTGGGAGTCATCGATATCAGAAAAAGAAAAAAATATACAGTGATTGGATAAAATTACAAAAAAAGACAGTCAACATGAAAATTATTACAAACAAAGTTACGATTGCTTCCTCTTCTTGTTACAGGAGAAGGAGAACATTGTATTCTTGACGGCCAGTCAATAAAGATGAAGATTTATGTTTCCTTTCACGCCAATCACTCGGTTATGCATTCTGTTATCAGAATAGCAAAGTAGCTGCGAGTAGCGCAATCTGTTGGCGCTCAGATGCGTTAACTCTCCCTAACCTAACCAGTGAAAGGAATGGCTCGTAATCCTTTCATGATTGTTGCAATAAATGTCAGTTCTGATTTAGCTTTCGAGGAGCTGTTTGTTTTGATTCAACGACCGTCGTGACTGATTTTACTATTGCTAATTTGACGAATACTAATGTTTACGAGATGGCAAACACATAAACCTTTGATTTGAGACGCCGACCAACACCCGCTCCTACTCGTAGAGAGTGAATATGGGAGTGAATGGTGAGTGTGATTTGTGTTTTGACGTCCTGTTGGATCCCAATGACCAATTGAATGGACCGACGGCGTAACGTGACTTCTGAACCCCGGTCTGTTCTGCTCACTTACTTGTAGATTGATATGTTCATTAAATATCAGAGCAAGAGCGGCAACGTAAGTCTATGTAAAACATCGTAATTGGTAGCGATGGAACCACTGATCACATATTATCTCTACATTTCCCTCAATCCATTATACTTTTCTTACATAACTCCTGAACTTGTCATTGAAGGTTTTAAACTATGTAAGACTCCTCTTACTTAAACCTTGTCATATTCACATTGGAATGGCTAGTCTTAAACAAGGTGTTAACGTCATTGGGCTAATGTAATGTTAACAGCTGTAAATGATAAAAAATAACAGATATGATACATTTCCCATAGCATATTAATTATTGCAAATAAAACAACATGTTTCAAAAATAGTTTTGAATAAGTGAAAGGTCTTCCACAAAACCTCAAGTAGCTTAATTATTAATAATGATGTACGAAATATACTTTGGGTTACCTTAAAACATGTTCCACCGATCAAGCTAAAGTAGCGAGAGTATTTTTGATCCTTTTCATTTGTTTTTAACACGAAATAAAATGGGGGAGTAAAATTTATACTTAGCATTTCAGTATACATAAGTATTTCTAATAATTTATCTTATTTTACGCATTTCATATTATCTGCGTTAAGACTATCGAAATATATACATTATAAAAGACTGACTGATATGCGATGATACATGGTACGGAAGCCGTGGTGAATGAAGCAGTTGATTCGTCTCCACGGAAGTGATTACACAGAGCATTTACAAAGCATAACATCACGACGTAGCGTGGCTTATCCTCCCAGTGGCACTTTCCATTGCTTTGTGTGTGCGATGATGACTGCTATTGGTCGATAATTACTCGGCCACTCTTCGCTTTCCTATCACAACACTCACGTAACCGATAACCCAAGATGTATCTGCAGGATCCTTTCTTCGTCCTGCATCATTAGCGAGTTTCCTTTGAAAAATGAGATTTTCATGCCATTAGCATAGTAAGATCCGGGATCATGAAATGAGCCGATCCTGACCCCTTAACAAGTTTTGAGCAGTTTTTCAATATTTTACAAACATATGTATATAATTATGTAAGTTATCTCTGCAGGTCGCATTTGTTGTTTAACTTTCACAAAATTTGGTACAAATGTTCCTTTTGTTGATATCTCTGTTGAGTTCGTTAACCAGTGAAGTCGAACCCCCTTTTCAAAAAAAGGATTAAATTATCAATAACAGTAACTTTTGTCTGATTTAAAAAAATTCGAAATACATGTGTATTTTAACATTATACATCAATATACCAAAAGTTCTATAAATCCATCAAGTTTTTTTCAAAATTATGACCAGCAAGTGATATTTCCCTACAACAGCGGAATGAATAGTCCAATGTTGTTGAAATTTAAAATGTTTTTTCTTTGCCTGATGTGTAGTATAACCTGCAGTGGAACCCCCGTAGGTCTAAGGCTGAAGGCTGAAGCGAGGGTTTGAGCGTAACGAATTAGAGTAACAACTCGCAAAGGAAATAGATTCACTCATTATAGTTGCGCTTTAGCGCTTAGCTGCTTGTCGCCCTAGTTTTGATCATTGCTTATATATAACTACTGTCTTAATATTGAACATTCTATTGTTACACTACCCTTATAGAATTAAATATGAGTACAATACATGAAACCAGTCGGCTGGAAAAGTTAGAGCCACTTCCATTTTAATTCTTTTAGATTTCACTCTAGAAATTTCCAATTGAGAATGTACATACTCGTATTCTGCAACAAAACTGCGCCCATCGCAAGCTGCTATCTACAGCAAGTTGCTGACCCCTGGCTCTAACAGGATCTCTCCGCCATTCCACTATTTCCAGCACTAATGTAGTTCTGTAGTTCGCCCGGCGATTAGCGACATCTCATATAGTATGATCCGACCACGAGTGTTTTAATTAGTCGCAGTTGGCATTGCTGGAGAGAGTTGCTCGAGTTATGACTCTGTGGTGCAATAGACTTGAGACACCGCCCTCTGGACTGCTGGAGTGCTGGCCATCAGGTCCCGTACTAACCACCCGAGCTCTCTCTACATCTTGCACTTTATGACGCACGTTACACTGAGTGTAGCTTATTGCGTATACAGGAGGTGGTGGAGAGACTTGTTATTCAGGATCTTGTTCAGCTCACGTTTGTGCGGCTGGTGAATTGCAAAATGAAATGAAAAACTTTACCACAAATTTGCAAGCATAAATAAATAAACATAAATACAATTCAGAAATTTTCCTGTTACAATTCAAATGTAAACTGTCTTGATGTAAACATATACTATATGTATATACATATATGTTTAAAAAGTCTTGTAAAATGCTCAAAACGTATTCTGGGGGTCAGGATCGGGGCTCATATCATGGTCCCGGGTCTGGGTCTCACCTTGCTGACGGCCTGAATATCTCATTTTTCTAAAGGAAATTCTATAATGAAGGGAAATTGAGACAACGTCTAATGTACTACCTTGCACACCTAAAGGGAAGCGACACTGTTACACTGCATTACATACACACTGACCAGGGAGGTGTGAGTGTGCAGAGTTTACACATTACTGTCAAGGAACTGCAAGCTTGGATAACGTAGTTTTGTTTCTCCATGGCAACACAAACACTGAGCAATCAACCTGTCAACGTATCTCACTTGCTTCACGTAACCGATCTTTGCTTCTACTAGTAGTGCCTACTGCACACTTCCGAGTCATAGACGTATGTAGAGTAGTATAATCTAGCTCTTCCGGTTCACACCCCGTCAAAGTTTCATAATTCGCTTAAGATATTTTGGTCTTGATGTGGAGTACCATTTTTAGTCACTAATTGGCTGAAACTGACTATTGTACAATTTCTATCTATATCTTACGACTTCAGCCAATCAGTGACAGAAGATGGTACTCCACAGTGAGACCGAAATATCTCTAGCTAATTATGATGTGTTCATGGTGATTTGAACTAAAAGAACTAGATTATAGTTGTGACACCGGCAGCGAAAGCCTAATAGTTAAATAGTTAAGGATGTAGGAACAGTTTATATTTCAGGGTCTCTTATCGGATGTCGAACAAAACACAATTATAATTATAAACATATGTTTTTATATTACGACCTGCAGGTGTTCTTGTTAAGCTGAGGCTGGAGGTAAATGATATTTTTACAGCAAGTGGCGGCTTAAAATAAACTTTACATTTCTGTAAATTAACCTATCGACTTCTAAAAATATAATTTCTTCAGGTAGATTTATTTTATCTATATGATTTAATCAGGTTCAAACAGCAAAGAGCTCTATGTTTAACAACTACTGGTGTTAACAGAAAACAAATACATTGCAAATTAATGTCTTGAATCCAGGACATCTTGTGACATAATAAAACTCACAACATTCCTATGCCAAACAACTCACAGTACTCTATGACAACCAGTTTAACACTTTAAAGTGTTTACTTGTCTTCTGACAAGTTAGTGGATCGACAATCTTGTGTGTTATAAAGTTAGCCGGTCTTCGCCAAGCCTTTTTGCGCAACCTTAGTGCAAGTTCTTCTTCACTTATATTTCGGTCGAGATTTTATCAAGCAAAGCACTTAGACGATGAAGTTGACCTTCTGTTTATGTTGCGAGAGGAGTTTCTAAACCACATTTCAGCTGGAGTTATATTAAATTAAATACCACGAGTTTCATGACACATCAAGTACAGGTGTGGTGACATAACAAGAACCCTGCGAGAGACGACATTTCACGATTATACTTGAAATGTGCTAATATTAGTTTTTACGTCCAGACTAAAAAAGAAAAATACACATGATATAGGACGGGAAAACAACAATAAAGATTATTATAATAGTTTGCTGTGATATAACTTTAGTGCTAAATAGTTTGCCGAAAATGTTGCTCTATACCCAAGCCATCGCTTCAACAGTTCAGTCAAAATATGTTGTTACAAGTTAAGTACGAATACAAGAAAGCATAAAGTCGTAGAAGCATCTTATTAGTTTAGAGTCTGTTTGAAATTCTGTTTACTATAACTCTCTTTTTTCTCTTTTTAACGACTGATTTTTGGAATAAACCAATTAAACGTGAAGAGTCACAATGCTTTTAAAGGAGAAACCCCAACCCACAATCTTGGAACCCAACATTTTGACATTTTAGAGGAAATTGTTGATGAAGAAAGTTACGTAGCGTTTCATACTTGTATTTGCTGTACATTTCTTTAGTACTCGTAATCCGATCAACTGCTGGTTGATATTAATTTATTATCGAATTTCCGTTGGAAAGGTTAGATATTCATGCCATCAGCATAGTCTGCAGGCCCGGATCACGAAATGAGCACCGATCCTGACCCTCCAGAACACGTTTTGAGCATTTTCCCCACACTGTGAATACATATGTGTTCTCTACAGATAGCACTTTTGTCTGATGTCCATAAAACTTGTTACACACGTTTCTTCTGTAGTTTGGGTTTTCTCAAAAAAGGTGTGTTAATGCAGTAAGAACTGTAAATTTCATCTGATTTCAACATTTTGAACAATAGGAAAGAATACTTAATGTAAGTACCTGCACTAAAGTACAGTTTTAAGATATTACAAACTACAACGACATTGTTTCTACTTGCACCTGTGTTCCTCGACCTTGGCTCGTCACAGCACGCTCAGCACGCTATGTAGGGCACTAGGAAGCGGAGTTGTACACAGGAAACAACCTGTAAACACTGATAACCCTTTAGCCAGAGAAATCGTCGCCTCTGGGAGAGCATTTCTCTAACTACTAGGTATGTTTGCTGACGACACTTACATTCTATTGAACTCTTAGCCAGCTCGTAGCTGTGTTGTAGAACTGGCCTGCGTGGAAAAAAGGTCGTATTATGGTTCGTCTTCGCATTGTTGCAGGTTCAGCTTCCCACAGCCGAGATTTCTGACATTTAAACACTGAACAAATATTTTTACACATAACTATGTAAAAAGCGGTTAGAATATATTTATGTTAGAGATGAAGTATTAAATTTATGGATTAAAAATAATCTATAAACAGTTTGGAATATTTTGTTTGTTATCCACTATAAACTTTCCAATTATATCTTAAAGTTGTTTTCTATAAATTCATTTATCATTTATGAATAATGGTCTTTTTAGCCTTTGCTTTGTATTTGAGTGAAAGTATTATTTTGTATCTTCAGGTCAAATCAATCTATTAGCTAAAGACGCTACTACATACTGTACAACAAGAGTTTACCTTAAACACTATTGGAAGTTTGTTGAATCAACAAAGTTCAATGTCAATTTTAGTTTCTGATTTCTGATAAATTAACTGATGTTAAAGCCACGTTTACTGTTAAAGCAAGGGCACAACACTTTCACCGCTGGATTTGTAAACACCTCCGCCCAACTAATCATTATGTAACTAATCAAAGTGGTCGTGAAATCATAAACTAGGACCTTGCATTGTTCTGTAGATGCATTCTCTACAATGACGGCAAAACCTTTTTATGCTCGACTTTCCGTGACGAATTTGAAACACTAAAACAAATTAAATGAAGTCCCATGTTAGAGTACTCATCGATGTGGAATCAAAATACGAATAAAGCATACTAAATACATAGCTGTACCGATGTAATGCTCTATAATGAAGGCTTTCGATCACACCTTTCGAATTTCAACATTTGAGATATCTTTTACTTTTAAAATAGCAACTAAAAGAAATTGGAAAGACCTAGTTTTCATTTATTTAAAATCTTTTCCTTGCCAGTAATACACAAAGAAGCATAATTTAAATAATGACGGTTTAAACACGTTTGAAAAAATTATGAGTAGAATTTATGCATCCAAGTTTAGGACATCTTTAAGTACTGTACGTATTTATAAGTCATGAGTATTTTATCAAGAAAAAACACACACTATATTTAGAGCCAAATGTGTTATATCAAATTCAAACCTTATGGATCTTTAGATTGCAAATTTAGTTAATGAGCCATTTCAGAGTTAAGCAGTTAAGCTATAACTTTGGATGAGGTTTAATTTTGCGAACAGCCGTGAGGTTATAACAGTTTTCCAAATGTTGATCATCTTGAGTAGTTTTACTAAAAGGATTTGGCGTTGTCTTTGCACACCTTATCAAAACAGTGACTAGTCATGCTGATTTTTAACGAGTTGGAATATAAACTTTCTGCCAGAGGTAGTAAAATATTATTTGATTCCTTTAATCAATTTTGAAAAAAAAATCGGTCAGACTCAAAAATCGTGTGAGTATTTTCCTAGATTGCCATTTGAAACTCTTGAGAAGTAAATCTTTGAAAACTGTCAAAATGTGTATTTTCTATGTAAACTAGATAAGGAAAATAAATTTTGAATGTCTCCAGATTTCTGAAAAATAAACATCGCCTTAAAATTTATGTTACAGTTTTTTGCCTTTGTTGGTTAGGAAAGTTCCAGCGTGTTTTACAGTGCAAGTCTTCATTGAATGATCATTAACTAATAGCCCGACGACCAATGAAGTAGGCTTAACGTGACTTTAGAACCACGAGCCAGCAGTTATATTTTCGTTTGATTACTCTATGAACCGCAAGGATGTTCTGCCTCACCCTGTACAAGTACACACAAGCCAATCGTAATTCAAACTGACCAATGAATTCCTCAGAGCCTTCGTATGAAATTTTTATATTCATCGGTTGTACAAGAGCAGACTTATTCCCCGAATCCAGACCCTGCCAGGGTCACGCTTGCGGTACGTTTGGCAACTGCGGCGGACTGACCACTGTGTGGACTGGCGACTGCGGCAGTGCGACCACTGTGTGGACTGGCGACTGCGGCAGTGCGACCGCCTGGAAACTGATAATCTGTATGATTACACGAACCAGAAGAAAGTGAACCTACAGCTTGCTCAGAGGTGATCATCGTTATTAACATCTGCCGAGGATAATGTCTACTTGTTCACAACGTAATCCTGGAACAGAGGCTGACCATCTGACCGTATACAGCGTCGAAAGCAAAGTTTCGGCTTAAAATCAATATTTAACTTCCTCGTATGTTGTACTGGTTTCTCAACGAACTGAATTTCAGATTACCATAAGTGTTTGAAATATGAAAGTAAAAATAATCAACTAACTACAATTTTAATATTTGGGGTAAAAAATACCCCGACGACTTTCGAAGCGCCTCCTTTTTTCGACAATCCTATTTATAAGCCATCGACAGTTGGTATTCCTGCTCCACTGGACGGGCTGTTCTGTAACCCCTATGGAGTCAGTAAGTATCTCAGTTTCAGCCATTCAGTGACTGAAGATGACACTCCTCAGTGAAACCGAAATAGTTCAAGCAAACTATAATAATGCTTTGATGCGGTGTGAACGGGAAGAACTAGATTATAGTGGCCATCCTTAGTTTGGTCTACGAGTGCTAATGTTTAAGAGACGTTGTCATAGTTAAATCAAAATCGTTTATTTGCAAAAGACAATTTTACAATTGTATTACAAACGTCAAATACACTTTTTTACATACTGAAAAAGAATACACAGTTTCCAATAATATACAAAACAATAATATACAATTCAATCGGTTTTTACATTACTTAAATTAATTCAATACATTACTATTGTCAAAATTTAAATACTCACCAACAGAGTAAAAAGCTCCATTCATGAGAAATCGTTTTAAAAGGGATTTAAATTTGTAGGAATTTTCCTCGCATTTTATTTTATTAGGGAGTTTATTGAATAGCTTTGGTCCCAAATTTTGGGGAAGGGAGGCCGCGATTTCTAATCTATGTTGGGTTTGTCGGTGCTCATTTCTGTGTCTCGTCTCGTACGAGTGCACTCCTAAACCCGTTTGAAAAGTTGCGAATTTAAATTTGTAAAAGATCAAAATTTCGTATATGTACAGCGATGCCAAAGGTAAAATTTGTAGTTTTTAAATACTCTCTACATGAAGCTCGTCTACGTACACCAGCCATAATACGAACTGCTCTTTTTTGTAGTCGGAAAACTCGTAAGAGAGAAGTTTGAGACGCAGACCCCCAGAGCACTATTCCGTACAATAGTCTAGACTCTATAAGTGACGTGTATATTAGTCGCATTAGAAAAATATTTTGAAACTTTGCAAAACGAGTCAACAAAAATAGTTGTGAGGATAGTCTTGAACACATGTCATTTAAGTGCGGTGTCCAGGAAAAATTTTGATCAAACGTTAACCCAAGATATTTTGTTTCATACTCGAATGTAATATGTTATGTTGTGATGTGTTGCAGGATGCCAGTTCTACCCTCTGGGCGAGTACCTGAGGTTTGTGCGAGTGCCGGAGAACCTGCCAGTGGGTGGTGAAGTGTTGCAAGTAGAGGTGCATCCACGCAGAAACCTCACCATCCAACCCGTCGACAAGGTAAGCCCGACCTCAAGCATAACACACTTCAATTACAGGATCTATCTCTAAGAGGTTACACAATTTAAAACAAAACTATTGCTTTGGCAGCAAAACGAGTATAATTTATAAAAACTATTCTTGATGTTTTCTCCATTAACTTTGTGGTAGTCGAAAGTATACAATGAAAGCGTTGTTGTACTTTACCACATAAATTCTTTTTTATGTCTTAAAAAATTAAATATGTATGTGGTAAAGTACAAAAATGCTTTCATTGTATATAAAACTATTTTCAAAGTTTGACATTAAACTTGAAAAATTATATGATTGGTATGGTGACCCTAAGGAGCTCAGCAGACCTCGGCTATTTTGATGAAGTTGTCCCCAATTCTTCTGGCCGGCCATCTCTGGAGGTATTTCATTTATAACTCGTCGCAACACAAGCACTTACTGCAGCAATATTTTTAGCCGATCTGCCATCACTAGGACGAAGAGGTGTTTTCATATCTAACACTGATCCGATAGTTTTGAACTTTTGACTAAGTTTGTGAATGCAGCTCGTAATGTGTGATTTTGAGTTCCAACCGAACTGTGATGGTCAAAATCTCACCACTTCTAAAAAGTGTTTTAACTAATAAAATTCGCTGTTAAGTTGAAAACCGTTATATAACAACAAAATTAATGTCAAAGGTATAGAAGGCGTTATAAAAATATCAACGGATTATCTCCATAAATAAAGCAGGGATGCCGACTTCAAAATGTAACCTCTTACTGAATCACCCTTTAGCTTTCTGGCTTTTTTAATCGATACAAATCAGTTACTGAACTTTGTTAAATGCCGGATATGTTGATGGTTGTTATGAAACTTACTGAAATATTGCTCTCAATGAGGAGTAGATTCACCTTAGGGAGCAATTCTTTAACCGTTCAAGTGACTGTTTTAAATGATCTTATATGTTCAAAGTGATGTTGCCACAAGATGATTTATATTCAAAGAATATTAACAAAACGCACAATCTCAAAATCAACAAAATCTTCAAACCATCCACTTTAATTCCCAGTGGATTATTAATAGTTGCCTTGGTATTATTAATAGTTTCGGGCAGAACAGTTAAGCGGTTCTCGCCTCAGCCAATTAATGTTACTAACAGCTTCTCATGGCGATGAACTCCCGCTACACCGTCACTGGGTGAATTAGCTCTCTACTGAACTCAACAGCTCTTCTTCTGTTGTCTACTTCATGAGCTTGAGCAAAACATACTTTTGCTTTGCTTTGAGACACCGTCCACACTTGGAGGGTATTTTAAGGAAAATTTAACGTTACAATAAATAATTTCAACTAATCTGGATATTTAGGCTAATTATGTACACACAGAATTCAAAGTAAGCCTACAGTTTAAAGATGTGGTAAATGGTGTGAGTACTGCAAAACGTATTGTTAGCTTACTAGTTTGGAACCAGTACTTCACAGTCTTAAAGTTTTGTTTCTACACTAAAGTAAACAAGAAATAACTCATAAAACTGGATATACAGTAGAAATGAGAGCAATCGTTTAGACAGTGCACTTCACTCAAACCGCTCGCAGGAGTCTCTCGCGTACTGCTTCTCTGGCGGCATCACTGGCATCGCTAGTCTTGAATGTTTTGTGTGACAAGTTAAACATTTACAAACACTTGTTCAACTTTTCATTAGAACAAAATATATGACTAATAAGTGCAATAGACAAATACTTTTAGCCTATCCAAGTTAGGTTACATTTCTGTCGTTATTATTTTACTTTGCTTTGAGACACCGACCACTCTTAGAGGGTATTTTAAAATGAATATGGAATGATGGTAAGTGTGATGAGTGTTTTGATGGATGATGAGTTGTTACGAACGAGGGCCGACTGTTCCCAGATTGATCATTAACTAATAGCTTAACGACCAATGGAATGGACCAACGGCTTAACGTGACTTCTGAACCACGGGAAAGGTCATCACTTTAGCCGGGGATCGAGCTCGGGTCGAGTTGGCGCGAAGAACACACTCTATCACTGAGCTATGGCCACCACCAACTAATAAATTGGCTATAGATATCATATGGCTTAGGCAGGAAAATCATCAGACGGCAGCTCAAGCACAGATAGCGCTGCGAGCACTGCCATCTCTTGCCGTCTTTCTCCCTCATCGGCTCCACATGCACGAGTTTGTCCGACGTCGATAACAGAAATGTGACCAAATTGTGCGATTTTCCAGAACGAACAAACTTGCGCGTTCGTCAGTGGCTCTACTTGAAACTCTTGAAATAACTCCATCGAAACCTAACCTAATTTGCCTGCCTCAACCATGTTGCATCTATGCGCAATCTATCTACAATAACATAAAGATTTGGTAACACGTTAGTCATAAGTAGGACGAGGATGAAGGTGTTGATATACGTGTGTGTGTGTGTGGGCAGGTGGAAGACGTAGAGTTCTTCAGGTACCGCGCCATCAACAGGACGACAGTGTCAGTGAGACTGGCTCAGTCGCTGGAGGATCTCGTGGACTCGCCCAACCCGCGCAACGTGCTCAAGCTGCGACTCGTCTGTGACTACGACGATGGCGACGATACGGTAACATATACAGTATAATATACTTCACTGTTTTTATATTTAGTAAATTATCTTTGATTTAGGCTACATATGTTTAAAAGTAGCCTTAGCTAATAACGTTATTCTCGTCATGTCTCGGTTTCTATTGCCTCTAGCGATGTAGATTATAACGTGTGTAACGTCTACTGTGAGATTCACACTCATATGTGATGTATATGTTGTAGATCATGTCGTACCTGTCAGTTACGGTGTACGTGGAGGATGTCAACGACCATGACCCCGAGTTCCTCAACACCCCCTACAGAGTCAGTGTGGACGAACTCACCCCTACCGGTCAGTATCCACACACATCTCAATGTACAAGTCAACTGTAATAACATAGGTACTATTTATTTGATGGTATTTATTTCAATGATTTCACCCTCACCAAGACCATCATATTGCCAAATTGTAATAATAAGTTTACTGACAAGAATGTGTATTTATTTATTTACTAACGCACGAGAACAGGTTACGTAAATTCTCTATGACTTCCCTCATTTCATGTAAGTATGTGTGCTCAAAATGTACCTTAGTTGAAACGTCATCAGGGCCTTGTTTCATAAAAGCGCTTTATAAGAAAGCGTAACCGTAAACTTTTAAAAGTAATCCAAAATATGTAGTTTTCTGATTTTATTACTTATTGTATTGCTTTTAATACCGGCACAAATAATTTTGTATATTGGTAATAATAAATAAAAAATTCCTGTTTGATATTAGTGATTGGGAGCGTAAAGCTTATTTTAGAAGTATTTGAAGACTTAAATTTTTGTTTTGAATCATATACAACAGCTGACTGCTTATTTATACTCCCATTTAGGAGTAAAAGTTTAGGAGTCTACCTGTATTTCTAAATCCAAATTGGGTGTGTGAACCTACCTCTCTTTTACCAACTTTAAAATGAATTAATTGTTTACATTTTTCAACTCTTAAAACTATGCTACCAATAGAATTTTTTAGGTGTATTTTATATAAACTTATAGTGAAGACTTTAGACAACAATGTAATGTAACAAAAACATTAAAAACATTATCTAGGCCAAGCTGATATCAAACTATGCTTAGGACTAAAATGGTCTACATAGCCAACTTGTACAGTTCGTCAGGTTTAGCATGGCCGGTGAGATGGGCTATAGGGCCATAAGCGGCCAGCAGGAAATCTCAAGGCCACCGGCCATGCTATACCTAACGAACTGTAACTGTCTAGTTATTTATTGTTTTTTAATACATGGCCATCGCAATCAGTAATGTTCATACTTGACTAGTGAAAATATCAGCTGGGACTCCTAATAATAGTGTAGAACTAAGAGATTAATAAGTTTTTCTTTATGAAACAGACATATCCTGATCCAACTAAATTAGCTTTAAAATATTGTTTTAAATTCTTAAAATGGGAGGGAGAGCTTTTATCTGTATGACTTTATATTGAACAACGTTTTAAAGACTCCCAAGTAATATTTTCTACGCCATGATTTAGAAGTTTCTACTGGTAGTAATTTATATGAAACAGTGCCCTGGTGTTACCTCTCATACCTTGCCCTGGGGCAAGAGTAAACATCAGCTTGTGTGTCGGGTGAGTGATGATCTGTGGTGTATCAGGTGATGGTGAGAAAGTGTCTGACATCACCGACTGTGCAGATTATACCTAGAGCACTTTCCCTACACAGCGCACAGCCTCCATACCTCCTGCACAGCCGACTGTGCACTGTGTAGGTAGGTGACACTTTGCGGTTGTGTGTATTGCGTAACTCTGGTCGTCATTCCTTTGAAGTGAAAATAGCAAAGCATGAAACTGATAAATGTGGCACTCACACACGCGCAGGGAAAGCCGTCATCAGCTGCTTCACTCATTACAGTGTCGGGTGTTATGGGAACACGCAGCTAATCAATCTCACTTGCAGTGCAACTGCAACTGGTTCAACCACTTTACACGTGTTACACTCGTACGTACTCACTTGAACAACTGAATATTGAACGGAAACTGACATTGAACAATGATTACACTAGGCAAACTATCATGTGTCTCTGTACAGGCAAAGTGCGTTTTATTAATAGTATACGTTGTGTGGTTTCATTTCTAAGAACCAAATGATTCTACACAATTTATATTGGGTCTATAAACCCCTTGTTTCACATCTACACTTAGAACTAACAAAATACGAGATGCAAAACCCCGACAAACATACAACAAATCCAAGTGTTGGCTCCTGATTTCTGAACACAATTTTGACTAAAAGCAGCACCTTTACTGCTAAGAGAATATAGCCTCGATTACGAGTTTAATTAATGTAACGGTTCACTATTGGTTTACCTATTTGGCAGCTATTGGCTGGGTAACTCACGGCTGGAACTGCCAGCTGGCATTTGCCCTATCCGACCCAACCGAGCAAAAGTAACACTAATTCAGTTAACTCGTTGGAAGTGATTGAAATTGTTAGCAAATATATTGTAAGTAGATAGCGCATAGATGTGATATGGTTGAGGCAGCAAAATCAACATAGTTGCGGCAACCCAAGCACCGATAGCGCTGCGAGCGCTGCCGTCTTTCGATCACGGTGCAGGGATGACCAGTGTGCCTCAGTAAGCTAGCGTCGGTTTTGAATAGAACTTCCTTTTATTCGTGGGAGTTCTCCTTCGAGTTGACTTGCTCACTATACTTTTACTCGCTTCACAGGCTGCACACTACGGTGGAGCATAATAGGACTCTCAGATTTTACTACCCGTACTGCACACACCGACACACTAAAGAATACAGGGCTTTCCATCCTCCCCGGTACAACGACAAAGTTGCAGAAATGTCTACCCCTAATCCAACCTCATACAACATCTCCTAGAGTTGATTGAGTGAGGAAATCCACAAACATAACAGTGGATTGTATGTTCAAATGTATTTCAGAGTTTAAGGGTTAGAGAATGAAACACATCAGAATAGGTTATATTCAAATATTGATTTTTGTTTTACGTTGTGTTTGCAGGAATCACGATATTCCGCGGCATCCACGCCGTGGACGGGGACAAGCCAAACACCCCCAACTCGGAGTTGCAGTACGCCATCGTGGCAGGCAACGAGAAGGGCAAGTTCACTCTGGAGAACTCCCCCCGGGCTGCTCTTGTACTGCGCAAGCCTCTGGACTTCGACACCGGCGACACCTCCTTCAACCTCACCATCATGGCTGCTGTAAGTCATCTCAGATAAAGCCTGAATTCGTTCGTCCAAGGGACATACGACATCGCACTGGCTAAACAACGGGCCTTCTTTCAACTGATGTGGCCTAACTGTCAAACCAAGCTTCCCGAGGTCTACTGCTGCCCGTTTTTCACCTTTGAAAAAACACTCTACTTGCGTGTCGAAAAACTCATCTAGTTTCCAAATATATAATTTTTGTTAGTGTAAAAATCATTTTAAAAGTTGAAAAACGGGCCGCCGTAAACCCTTGCGTTCAAGCGTCGCCTCGCAGCTGAGGTTGAACCTTTTCATACGTAATCGAGATAGTCCCAAAAGGAAAACTTGTACCAAACTTTCTGAAAACTGAACAAAAATGGGACTTGTAGATGTGTCGACAAGGGTTAACTATAGAAACATCTAAATAACTTTTTAAATCGTTCTTTTTTTTGTTCAAACTGTTGAAAAGCCTAGTTTGAAAAACTAGAAGTTATCCTGTTATCATCCATTGGAACGACATGTTTCTAATGGCTCAACAATCTAAAATACGCGGTCGACTACGTACGTGATCGAATCTCCCATCAGTCAGATTTCCTCATCATTCGCATTCCCTGATGGCCGGGAAGATGGAATGTTCGGCAATGATCAGTTTTGGGGCCCACTACAGTTAGTCGCCTCACCTCTGACCGCACGGTGCGCGGAGCCCGGTAGCCCTGTGTTTTGGGCCCGGCTTCTGAGCCCGGGGCCCGCTGAAACGCATCGCTTGATCACAGCCTGCTGACATTGATTACCCACCTTCAACCCGAAATTACTCATTTTCACGTTGGGTTAATCAGATCAGGTGTAAATCTACCGGAAATTAACTGTTAAATAATTGCCGTAAGAACTCAGCAATATTACAAGAGTTAAAGTCGTAAAGCGAGATAGAGTTTTATCTGCCATCTCCCGCAGTGTGATTTGGTATAAAGGGTTTAATGGTGTGCGGTAGCTGTTGTGAACTTGACCCGTGTCCCATAAGAGCAAAATAAACATAAACTTTCTTAGAATACCGATCAGCCACATTTTTATCATTTTTTAAACACACTTCGTTAAAGAATGTATTACATATTTAGTGACTACAAATTAGACTAGATTAGATTAATGGGGGAAAAAGTGGCTCAAGACCACGCGCACGTCAACCCTTTGGTTTATTTTGCTGGCTCCCTGTTCTCCTAATAAGGCAGCCCCACCCCCGTTTGCTTACAAAGCTCGAGGATCACGCTACCCAATTCAGATGGGACTACATGTTAAAGATTTAAAAATATCAATATGTAATAACGTAAATATATTCGTATAAAACGAGAAAGGGACTTTCATCTGTAAAAGTTCATCAAAAGAGAGTGGGTCATCCGCTCCAGGCCTCGCCTGATGTGATATTACTGGCCGTACATTGCAGCTGGCGAGATTAACCAAGCCCAGAGGTCAAGCATCAGCTGACCCGCGGTCACTCCCACAGAGGAAGAAGTCTCATACATAATAAACATCCGCACTTTCCACAGAGTATAAAATTGGTCAGTAGGTCCCTGGGCTAGGCGAGCACGGGACTAGTTCCTTGACATCAGCTAACCTTAAACGAGATAAATAAGTTATAGTATATTCTTCTTTTGCACACAGGGCGCTTGATTTATCTACTGTTGAAACGGGAAACATAACATATAGGCCTACTACTAATTCAGAAAGAAGCTTGAAAGTTAGCTATGAGTAGCGATCATTACATTAAGCCAATTAGGGTGCGTGTCTGTTTCCCAGCGGGCGTCCACTCACACAGTGGTTCAGTAATTGAGCGAGATTTACCGTCGAATGCAATCCGGAGCACTCAACTCTGTTTAGAACAAAGCTCTCGGCATAAAGTGCGCGAGCAAACGATGTTTTTCAAACAAGATCTTTTACAAGTGGAAATATGAACAGGCTCGTTAGAGGAATGCGGACTTGGTAGTCTGGGACGTACATTTTCTTTCTAGTTCCACATTTTGAAAACCTCGCAGTGACCTAGAAACGCGTTTAAAAGTCCTGTAAAGGGGAATGTGGCCCTCACGTTTTTCAATGTAGTTATTATTACTTTATTTGAATCTGTAAAGTGTCTTTGATAGAAACCGTTTTTCAATTTCGGGCAACGATATATCTTTCCTCGAGTAAATGCAAGGTTAGGTTGGTTAGTGGAACTTGGTTAGAAGGCTTGGTATTGCGCTCGACGCCGGAGCTCATCACTCCGGTGGCGCGGGTTCGGTCCCAGCAGTCACCACTTACAATTTGTAAGGTGACTATACGGTGACGCTAAGTAAAGGTAGAGGTTGAGTGGTAGAGATGACTTTTTAGTCCTAACTTCACCTCGTTAAACAAGACAAACTTTACTTTTTCAACATTTTACGGAGCAAATACGGCACACTGTTCATTATTGGCAAAATATGGACATTTAACATACTTTTGGCCGTTTTCATCAGGCTTTGGCATTCTTTTAATAACAATAGTCGTTTGCAGAACTACTAGTTGATTGGCAAGAAGACCTCTATTTTTGCAGCTGATTATACCACAGAGCACGCACAGTGCTTACTCTGTGGCCAAGGCCGGGACTCAGTCAGCTGTTTGCGGCGTGAGACACTTTACACAAGCACCGTCATTACATAAACATAGCGAAATTAAACATTCAACAACAACTCTAATTGTTTTTTCAACACGGTGTTGCCACGCTCTGAGGGGAGCGTCATAATAAAATGTCAGCTGGGCGCTTCATTTCAGAAAGTAGGTTTACGTCATGTTACATACTTTTTCTTGCATTATACTGGACTAGTGCAACATTTGACAGCGTTTTGTATAAACGGGTAATGTTTTACTGGGTCTTCGTGGTCCCGGGTCTGGGGTTTACCGTGCGGACGGCGTAAATATCACATTTTTCCAATGAAATTCGCTAATAAATAATTACAACAAACAGGCTACTTTAGTTCAGTTGCCTGACAGCACTGAATGGATCACCTCAGTAGCAGAGCACGGGAGAGCTGATACTCGTAGCCAGTCTCATCCTCTTGGAGTTGTTAAATTCGGCGATAAGCTTTCTCGTGATCAGTTAACGGACGCGTTCTCACCATTAGGCCGAGTATCTGCATGCGGGGATACCTACAGGGTCAAGCGCACTGACCCCTGGCCTGGACACCTCTGTGTCGATGAGTCACACTCACACCAAGTGGGTTTATAGGTTGCTTTGCCTTGACCGGTCTTTACAGTTTATGCCGTTTTTGTTGATGACGATATTTTAAGTTGTCTCGAAGCTTGAAAAATATACTTTGATAGTGATTACTCACTGAGTTTTGCCCGCCCTATGTCGACATCAAACTTAAAAGCCTTTGAAGATATTGAAAATACAGATAGAGCGAAAGCCTAAGAGTTAAATTTCATGTTGGTTTATTCGAGACAACTATAACTCGACCTTTTGAAATGTTATGATTGATTTATTTATTTGTTCAGGACCAGGGGAAGCCCGCGCGCGCCGCCACGGCTAACCTGCAAGTGGATGTGACGGACAGTGATGACCTCAACCCCAAGTTCACCAGGGACGTGTACCGCACTCAGATCACAGAGTTCTACCCCATCACGGTGAGTACGCATAGTTCAAACACGTCAACTGAACAGTTTAAACTTTACTCTTAGGCTTTCGTGACCGGAGTCTCAACGATAATCTAGTTCTTTCGGTTCACAACACGTCAAATCATCATAATTAGCTTGAAATATTTCGGCCTCGCTGTGCAGTACAATCTTCAGGAAGATGTATTGTTTTATTGCATTTAGGTTGGAGGAGATTGGTTTCGGGTAAGGCACTCACTTTGGAATGGATTTCTCAGAGCGCATTGATCCTTATTAACACAAGCAAGGTTAGGTGTTGTCTTCGTTATACTAAAGTTGAAATGCAGATCTTCATTAGCTAAAAAGCAGATAAATTGTTGAAGTGGATATTATTTGGAGTACTACTTTACAATACTTTAATTTTTGGTCATTTTAATTTCAATGTAACAAGTTTGCCTGATGGTGTCAGCATTGCATTTGAAAGCACTTGTGGATTAAAAATATCACTCTTTATTGTCCTTTTTGTATTTTAAATATTTTGTAAAAAGCCTATTTTATAAAAAACTAAACTCACTTTTTAGAAACGTAGGGAGTGCGCTGCTGCGCTGGGTGTAATGAAGTGTAGTCCAAGTCGTTAATGTTATCATCAAATGTCGTTAAAGAGCTTCTTAAGAAAACTTAATAATCAAAAACTATGGATATTTAAAAACCTTAGCCTATACGCAGATAGTTCGAAACATGGAGTAGTTATGGATTATTTTGAAGATGGTGTGCAAAGTTGCAAAAATAGCGGAAATTGAAGCTGTTTGAAGAAGAGAGGCTGTGTGAATACTTCAGTATTGGCGATGGCTTGCTTTCTGCCAACATCCTACACGTGTGGTGGAAACCATTCCTAGCAAAACCTCTTTACTTTCAAAACATTCATTTTCCACTCAGACTTTCTATCTGATTAGAAATTTTTAGAGTTGACCATTTATAAGCAAGTGGTTAAGCTTAGGCTGCGAGTTTCTCATCTAGTATGCAATGCATCAGGCTGGTGATGACTAGACTAACTGGGGATCAGGTTCTATTTGCTATCTGAGAAGTTGGCACCCATGCTTGACCCTGCCACTGCCGCTCTGATAACGGTCTTCTCCCGACCTTTGGCCGCTCATGAGGAATGCTGAACCCGGGACTGGACAACTTGTTGGATTTACACATATATTCGCATCCTGCATGGATCTGTCGGTGTGAAATCGCCTAATGAGTTCTCGGAGCGTACGTATGTGTCAGGTAGCTTTCCTCCTGAAGCATTGGCAATATTCAACCTTGATGAATAATTTAATATTCATGGCCATGTAGCTGATTCAATTGAGCGGTGTGAAATTACAATCGGATTCATTCGGTGATATTCGTTAGTCAGAACAGCTTCGACACTAAATATCGTCTGATTTGTTTATAGTCAGGGATTGAAAATTGTATCTATCCTTCTCTCAATTTCTACCTTCTCATTAGGTTCAATTATATTAAGTTAGCCATCAAACAAAAAGAAGTTAGTTTTTGAACAAAAGTGTTCATTTCGATAATTTCATTTGAACTTTCCGACCCGAACCTACTTTTCAGCATAAAAATTGAACATAGCAGCGAGAAACTGGCGAGTTGATTGACCTTGGCCGGGAAGAGGTGTTCTGAATCCGAATTCTGGACCTCTCTAATTATTAAGTGAGTCCTATAATTTCCGCGGTTTGAGGAAATTAGGAACGGTGATGGTGTCCATTACCAGTGAGTCTGGCAGGCACACATTAGAGCTAGGCACGCTATCTTGTAGTGGAGTGTACAATCACTGCTGTCACTGTCACGGTGGCAATCAACACTTTAGGTATTAATTAAATTCGGTGGTGAGAAACCAGCTATCTGTTTGCGCGGAACTATTTTCGTAAAAAAACTGCAAGCAAATTAACTTTTCTCAAAAGTTATTTTGAAACTCAAATAACTGTCTAAGGTGGAGTTTACCAAAAATAATTGTATTATACTTGGGTGATAAACCTGAATGCGTTATTAATCATTTCATTTTCACGTACACATTAACTTTACGTAAGCAAATTTAACAACGAATGTTGGAGAACTTCATTATATTGGAGGATATTAATGTGGTGCAATTAAATATTCTCAATACAACTGCATCGATAGCGCTGGAACGATAACTTGATAGGTGATAGTTCCACACAATTTACTTTAAAAATAGCGATCGTAATTTATTTAAATCTTCAAATTTCGTATGAAGTGAACTAACCCTGTACAGCTTCCAACTTTCGTACAGTTTTCTTCAGATTCTTATTGGACGTTTGAGAACAACTAGCAGCAAAATATGTAATGAAATGTGCAATGTTCAAGATACTCTGCACTGAAGATTGCTCGCAAAGTTTACTGTGTACTTACGTGTGTTATATTATACAGTTGCCCGCTCACCTGCTCTGCCACGGAGACCTGCTCTGTTCGTTGTCAGTGTCGAAGGTCAACTGACTTTCAGCTAAACCCGGAGATTATGAAAAAAAACAACAGTTTAATTTTAGACTTTCTCACACTTTCAAATCAGCTGTTGGCTTCAAAACACGGCACACACGGTTTTAATAGGATAACTTTTTTGTTTATTTAAGCGTATGGAATTAAACTCTTAGGTTTTCGCAGACAGTGTCACCATTATAATCTTCCGGTTCACGTCACGTCAAAACATCATTATAATTTGGTTGAAATATTTCGGTATCGCTGTGGAGTACTATCTTCAGTAACTGAAAGGCTGAAACTTGGATATTTGCAGGGCTGCCAACCAACGTTGGAACAGGGATCGACAGTTGGCACCATCTTTATGACTTTGAGATACCAAACTAGACCAAGGCCTTTTCAAAATCTGCTCTGGGAGTAGTTCCAAACATTAACTTCCTTCAAGATAGTTTACAGGAGATAATGTTGAAAGAAGCTACGTTGAGTTAGCTGAGCCTCACCCTCGATAGGTTCATTCCACCTGGAGTCATGGTGGTTCAACTCTCAAACTTCAAGCTGCCATTATTTTGTTTAGTGTAAATCATGTGTACTGAAAGTAGCAAAGATTTAGACTGCTAACCTAGTCCAGATTTACCAAAGATTTGCAACTAAGCGAACCTACTAATTTAATGTAAAAGCAATACTAACTTGAGATTGTAGGTGTTATTTTATTGCATACTAGCTGAGAGTACCCGCGCTTCGCCTCGGGGCTTTATTAACATAGCTGTGTGTATATTTTAGGAAAATTGCAAATTTAAAATAAACAAAAAAGTTGTCTAGATATCCTTAGAAACCATTTAGTTTGCCTGTTCACCATTTTCTCGTTATGAGTGTTGCCATTTATTTTGTGGATATTTATTTTGTATGGGTATGAAATATAGCTAAAGATACACTGCGTGATGGGCTTAACCCTTAAACATAGTTTTACCGCCATACGTTTAGCCAATTTTGACTTATAAGTGGTCCGAAACGCCTAAAAAACGTGTTCAGTGCCCACATAAACCCTCGCCATTTATTTTCTGGATGATGTATGGGTATAAAATACAGCTAAAGACACACTGAGTAATGAGCTTAACCCTTAAAGGAAGTTTCACCGCCATAGGTTCGTCCGATTTTGAGTTATTAGCAGCCCATTTAGCCTTAAAACGTTACAGACAGACAGACAGGATTTTTTAGACACCAGTTTCGGTCTATCTAAAGTATATAAACACCAAATAACCACAACCGATGGATTCTTTGCAATGTACAGACAAAAGCCTTATTTTATTTTTATAGATAAGTATTAGCTACCTTGTGAGAGTCATAATTACCCCCGCCGTTCCATTCCTTTTTGAGGATGTTACATGGACATAAAATGTAGCTAAAAACACACTGAGTGATTAGCTTAACCCTCAAACAAAGTTTCATTGCTATAGCTGTTGCAGCCGATTTTGACTTAAAAACGGTCCAAAATGCCTACAAATTTCACTTTGGTCCCTTGCTATTTATTTTGTGGGTGTTGTATGGATATGAAATATAACTAAAAACACACTGCGTGAAGGGCTTAACCCTTGAATGAAGTTTCACCGCCATAGTTTCAGCGGATTTCGAGTTATAAGCGGTCTAAAATGCCTTAAAAACGTGCTAAGTGCCCACTTTGGTTCCTCGCCATTTGTTTTGTGGATGTTGTATGGGTATAAAATATAGCTAAAGACACACTGCGCAATAGGCTTAACCCTTAAATGAAGTTTCACCGCCATAGCTTCAGTCAATTCTGAGTTATAAGCGGTCCAAGATGCCTTAAAAACGTTACAGACAGACAGACCGACAGATCGACAGACAGACATGAATTTTTTGACACCAGTTTCGGTCTATGCAACGTATATGAACACCAAATAACCAAAAACTGATGGATTCTTTGCAATGTACAGACAAAAGTCTTATTTTATTTATATAGATGTAAGCTCAACATGAAATAGAACAACAGCTGGAATATTCATATATGAAATACGGAACTATTCTTACTAGAAAGCCATATTAAGCATACAAGCAAGAAACTAAGGGGAATAATGTGAACGCATAACTGTACACAGGTCCACGTGAACGTTTATGTAATTTTGCCAAGAATTATCCAATTATAATTTTCCACTTGGTAATAGAAAATTGCGTACAGTAAAATCTACAGAACGGTAAACCACACATTCACGACGCTACTTTATAATTAACGTTTAGCATCGGGCAGCTAGAGACTGCTAGGGACCTGGAAACCGCTGCTGAGAGAGAAGTGTGTGTCATGTGCACAAGGAGCTGACCACGTTCCTTCTCTCAGCTGTCCTATGCCCAAAGCCTAAGAGTTAAATAGGCGCATTTGTTGCAGCAGCAGGGCAAACGGATCCACCAACCTCTCAAGTTCACTCCCCCTATCCACGCCTTCGACCAGGACCGTCTGATCAACGCCAGTGTGAGGTACGAGCTGATCGCAGGCAACGAGAGACACTTGTTCAGTGTGGACCCTCTCAACGGCACACTGTTCCTGGACCGAGAACTGGACGTAGATACCTTACCCAGTAACACCTTCACACTACAGGTGAGCGACACAGGGGAAACAAGCAATTTTGTAGTATTTTGTAGCTTAAGCTCTTAAGTTCACATGCTAACGTTAAAGGTACTTCGTTACTTTCATGCTTTGCTTTAAGACACCGACCACTCTTAGAGTGAATATAGAATGATGGTGAGTGTGATGAGTGTTTTGATGGATGATGAGGCGTAGTCTTGTTACAAACTAGGACCGACTGTTAATTGTAACTGAGTGTTTGCTCAACGACCGATGACATCCGACGGCTCAACATGACTACATTTTGCAAACGTCCAGTGTGCAACATGGAAGCGTGTTCTACTAATATTATCTTATAGGAGTACGCCATTGGTTAGATTTATGGTTATTTAGCTTTCATTTTCTATAAATTAAGAGTAAAACCGTACATATTTTGGACGAAAGGCTACGGGAAGACCAGGTCAATAGCCGAACTGTGGCCGACAGCACGACCTCGAGGCTGATGTATGGATACGCAGCGCAGGCGATGATCTGTGGTTCCTACCTCAGGCTCCGTCTCTCCGCAGCCCACAGATTATAGCTCATATATCTTCACCCAATCAGCCGACCAGCTATAAACGTTTATGTCTAAATCATGTCAATGTATGTATATTAGGTGTGTTTTAGTGTATTCCTTATTGGCTTCTGCGTGGCCCACCAACATTACCACTGCATAATTGTTTCTTACAATAAGTTCTATTCATTCAACAGGCCTGAATAACATTATGTTTGAAGTTAGTTATATAAAATAACTATATAAAAAACGCTCTGAGAGTAAAACTGCTGTTAATAGTCTAGAAACTTGGCAATAAAACTGTTTACACAAAGTTTGTTGTTAACGATGGTATAATTTCTGAGGTTGAAATATTATAACGGAATCCTATCGTGTTTGGTGAACAAAGAAGAACACGTCGTTTCGGGATCTAAATTCTGGTCCCGTCTTTATATGAAAAGGAACATCCGTTGTTTTGGTCGCTTTTCACCTGGAGATGGACGTTTATTTTCACCTGGACATTTTCCATAGTATTTTACGTATGTTATGTTTTATGTAACTTTTCACCTGAAGACGGAAAACGGCGAGACACGTTCGTAATAATATTTCAATATCAGGCCTTCACGAAGTTATTTGCCGCAAATGAGCGAAATCATCTATGTATAACTTAGGGGCAACATTAGTGATTAGGCTACTGAAATGTCCAGTAGTTTGAACGGTACATGCAATGTGTACAGTTAGACGAATGAGTGAGGCCGGCGCACTTCCTGATACACTACTGTGTTTAACTAACTACAATTACACTCGCGCAATTGCCACGCCATATTTCTCTTATTATCGATGATGAGGCAAATGACCGGATACACTGGAACTGGTCAGACTACTTCGATATTATGAAGTTGTCATTTATCGGTATCTAGAAATTGTGACAGAACTGCTGCTAATTTAATGCAGATTTCAATAGTTAGGTTTCTAGTTGGTTAGGTGCACTTTCTGCTTGACTAACCAATTTACATAATTATACTCTCAAACTCAAGACCTTTATTGTCAATTAACAAACTATGCATGACAACTTCAAATATTACAAACCTTTTTTTATAATTAAGGCACAAATGAATTATTTACACTAGTCAAATTCAAACTTAAAAGTCACCAACACGATAAAATTCCTGTTCAATAAGAAACAATTTAAGTAGTCTATTAAATTGTAAGATATTTAATTCGTATTTAAGTTAAAAGGCAGTTTATTGTCTATTTCTATTGAACAATAGAATGTCGGGTGCTCATGAAAAGAAGTTCTGTGACGAGGTAGGGCCAAGACATTGGAGGAGTACTCGTATATGTACACACATTCAAATTTCAAATGTTTTAAAATGTTACAATATAGATTTAAATACTGTATGGATGTACTATACTTTGGAACTCACAACTAAGAAACTTGGGGAAATTTGGAGAAAACAAAATCACTCGCTGTGACATTGTGGAAACGATATCCAGGGTTAACTCGGCCGGTGTCGCAACTATAATCTAGTTCTTTCGGTTCACATCGCGTCAACACTTCATGCTAATCGCTTCTGGAAAGTTTGATGCTGTCTCTTTTGTTGAAGGGATCAATGTGTTACTTTAAACACCGACTATGATATCTGTGCTATGTAGATCCAGGCGAGCCAGACAGACAACCCTCTGAAGACAGCCGTGGCACGGGTAGAGGTGGAGCTACAAGACATCAATGATAACAAGCCTCAGTTCGAGGTGGATCTGTACAACATCAGCATTGTGGAGAACCTCCCCAACGGGTTCAGTGTCCTACAGGTCCTGGCCACCGACCAAGACCAGGTACTTCGTACACTCATCACTACACTAACTTCAATTCAAGGATTTCAATCCGATAACTCAGAACTTTACTGAGACACATTCATAATTTTACTAAACCATTCTTCTTCAGGGCAGAGGAAATACCATTAATCAATTCCGCACATTTTGAAATCAATGATATTTGTAACCATCAAATCTGCATCAAGAATAGTTTGTCCTCGGGACCCTAGCCAGCATTCTCAACACATTACTAAGAATAAATAAACTAGACACGCAGCAAATTTATATGATTACAAATAAATAAAATAAACAAATACCGGGTCTTGAAAAATTTTTATCTGGTAACGTTAAACACTTTTCAATCTTAGTTCATCTTTGCGTTTGATGTTTGATGTATAAGATATCAATCAGCGCTCTGAACCATTGATCCCTGGTTTCACTAAGAGACCCAGTAGACACGGCGTGTAAGGGGGAGGTTGGCTACTGACCACTTTTTCTAATATATGTTATGTTTGATTTAATTTCCTTCAGTAACTGTGCTATAAACGAAATTCCTTGATGTGCTCTAACGGCAAGAGAGTTGCTAGGAATTTGCTTAAAAATATGTACATGTAAAAATATGTGCTAGTATATACTATATAGATATAGTAAGTCTATGAACCCAGAGGTCCAATAATAACTACTTTTCAAAATTTAAGACGATCGATAACCGTACGCCATTATCAGTAAGCCTACGTTGAACCATAAGTTGAAAATATCTGTTGAAAAATATAAAGACAAATACAATTTATGAATATTTAGGCTTGAGCTCTTATGACAAATTCCACATATTGAAAACGTGATTTTGTTTTCTTGTGATAACGTTGGCAACTCTGCATCCAGGGAGACAATGGAGAGTTCGTGTACCACTTGGTAGACCCCAGTCAGGCCTTCAGCATAGACAGTCGCACAGGCTGGCTGACAGTGCGCAACCAAGGAAAGCTGGACCGCGAGGTGCGCCCTTCTCTGAGCATGCGCGTCCTGGCCAGGGAGAAGATGCCCAGTGTCGTCACACCGCCCAGGTACACGATACCACAACTTACATAGTGTTTTAGTGAACATGCAGAATACGATGTTTCGGGATTTGGAATCTGATATTTTGGATATTACCTGAAGACGAGATAGGATTCCAGATCCTGAAACGTCGTATTCTTGTTCACTATGGACAACTATGGAATAATATTTCAACGTCAGATGACCAAAGAAATAAGTTTTATTTATAACGTTTAGCCCCACTGTGATGTCCAGAATCTAAGAATTTTTCTAGCTAACTAACTTAAGCTCAACAAGAGCTAAATAATTATGTTTGATAATTCATTAACCTAATGGTAACAACTCTCGAGGAAACCGTAAGGAGAAATGCCAGGCTTATTAGGTTAAATAGTACTGTAAGTACGTCATCATGAAATATAAAGAAATATGCAGGAATGAAAACATGACACATTTAGATGAAAAACGCCAAATAAGTGCGAATAGAATTTGATGAGCTAACCATTTTCAAACCATTAAGTTGGCTGTTACCGTTTGGTCAGAGCGTTTAAAAAATACTAGAGTTATGTTTTGGACACTGATTTTAAAATTCAAATAACATTACACAATCATCAACCATATGTCCAGGACAACACGTAACACCACAATGCAGCCAGAAACTGCAAATTTAAGAAGTTATTCATGACGACATTTGACCATAGATTCAACAGTTTGTTTGTTTGTTTTGCAGTGAATCGTTTGTAACGGTAGAAGTGACTCTGTTGGATGCAAACGACAACAACCCTGTGTTCACGCCAAGCAATCTGTACGAGTTTTCCACCACACCCAACGTCGCGGTTGGTTTTAAAGTTGGCAAAGTAAGTACAAACCTGGCAAATTAGTTTTGTTTGTTAAATTTTAATTTGTACTTAAATTTAGGTACGCAGTGTTTAAATTTAGTTGATAAGAATATTACGCCTGGGATACAAAGAACAAAAATTGGAACACAACTTTTATCTAGCACATATTATCACATATTTTATCTCACATATAGCATTAGTATGTCCGAAAGGTTTCTCAATGTGAATGAATGGAAAATTTTAGCTTTAAAGATAACTTGACGATTGCTATACATTTTTTATAATGTTCTCGCAATAAACTATTTATTTATTTATTAGAGACTTTTAGTGTTTAATTGTCCTAGTATTTCACTTGTACAGTATGCGCCAAAATAAATCGTACTGAAACTAAACCCGCTGTAGTTACCTTCTCATCCACTTTTTATTGTAGCCATATTTTTGTGTTTGCTACCATTATTATATCTAAGGTGAAACTTGTTGAAATGATGTTAACAACTGCAGAAGTTCTTTATTCGTAGAAAATTATTTTCGCTGCTGTATTCTAGTTATTCCGGTTCTCACTGCGTCAAATTATTATTACAATTACTTTGCCATAGTATAGTACTCGATGAGGAGTACCATCACAGGTGAATACAGTTGATAGGGAAAATAATTTCACCGAGTATTTTGGCGCACACTCACGTGGAATGCCCTGTAGGTAGAGGCGAAGGACCCGGACCTGGGGAGGAACGGGATGGTGCTGTACCAGGTTCAGCGCAGTAACAACTCTGCAGCTATCAGCTCCCAACTGACAGTGGAGGCGCAGACTGGCAACATCCTTGTGAGTGACGTGCCTCTGGTCCTGGGCAAGCACACGTTGTTCATAGAAGCAGCAGACCAGCCTGCCAACCCTAGCGAGCGTAGGTTCTCTCTGGCAGTCGTCACTGTGCTCGTAGAAGTAGGTCAGTGTCCGCAGTACAGTAACTTATGAGTCATCTAATAATTTCGTAATACTCGTAACTCTTCATTTATGTACAAGTATTCAGACTTTACTGCACAGTATTCATGTCCGCTTACTGTTGCTCAGAGTTTGGGTATTAAAAGTTGACTTTTGTTTCGATTATCGACTGGGTTTTATCTATGCATAATAAGTTCAATCGAGTTCACAGCTGTATACTATCCTCGGTGGTAGCTGCATTTTTCAACAAACAGCTTATAACTAACATTGTATCAATATTGATTACAGCCAAGAAAGACTTCCTGCCGGACTTCGTAGGAGCTCCTTACGAGTTCTGGGTTGGGAGTGATGTGCCAGTCGGCACCAGTGTGGGTCAGATCAGAGTCACTGAGGCAGTCAACAAGCGCAAAGTCATGTACGACCTGCTGCACAGCTACCACGAAGGAGGTACTTACTTTGTAGTTTAAACAATTGTATATTTGACAAACATATATTACATAAACAAGCCAACTTTATAATGTGATTTCTCTTTGTGCTCAGTGCCGTTTGCCGTGGAGGAGAGGTCTGGCACCATCACGGTCGTAGACGAGATGAACAACTACGACAGACTTCTGTACGACTTCGAGGCCGTCGTCACAGATGATAAGGACATCACCCTTATCACCAATGTCACCGTGCACGTGGTGCACTCCGACTCTGCTTTCTCTGCCAAGTACGTTGCACTCATCATCCATACACTCTAGAGTGATGTCCTGACACCTTACTCCCGCGATACCTATATTTGACGTATGTTCGCAGCAGCAACAACGAGCCGATAGTGATGAAGTTCCACGTGAAGGAGAACCTCTCAGGAGCCCTGGTGGGTCAGCTGGTTCCCCCCAGAGGCAACTCGACCCTAGAAGCCAGTCAGTGGAAGGGGGTGAAGTTCATGATAGTGAGTGAGCCAGAGGTTACTGAGCAGTTCGCCATATCTCAGGACGGTACCATCTACACACAGCGAGGTCTGGACCGGGAGCACAAGGACTCTTATCAACTGAGTGTGATAGCGGAGAGTGGCAGAGGAGTGATTGCTCATAGAGGGTTCTATCAGGTTGGTAGCAGATTTTCTTTTTAAAGCTGGTTTCTGTTAGAGTTTTATACCTCTATGTATGTTCGTTGTGTGGTATATTAATCATCTCAGGTGCTAGAATTTCAAAAGGTGCTAGGAAAAAAAACTAATCCCAGTCTAGAAATCGTGATTGAGCTAGACTGATAAGGGATACCCAAAAGGGACAGTGGTGGCAATCTTGAGGTAGGATAGAGGTTGAGAAATATGAATAGGGAAGCAGTGGTGAACAACGGAAATGTTGAAGACAGAAACTATAACATACAGATATAGAAACTATCTGAACATTTTGATAACTAGTTTAAAGTCAAGCACTTAAACTATAATCATCAGTCTTCAGGTAGTCCTATTAGCAATCAAGTGTTGATAGTTGTCCAATTTAGAAAGGTTCTTTCAACCTCCTGAAAGTTCCTAAAATTCCAAAAGTAACTTTTGAGGTTGGTTAACTAATAAAATTTGATCTGCATTTAATGCAATTTGGTCGTTGATTTATGAGTTTTTATGCACCTCAGAGTATCGTCAAATTAAAACCATATTTTGCGTCAATCATATCCTGATATCAAAGAAACGTGACCGTAAACACCAGCTTTAAAACACAAAGTGTTACTGAAATCTCGCATCTATCTTTTTAATCCTAAGTTTCATATTTCTATCTTTACTTTTTATAAAATAAAATGTTCACGGTATTTTGACAAAACCTAATTCACTCCTATTTCACAGGTTCACGTGACTGTGGACGACGATAACGACAACGCCCCGACATTCTCCAAGCCGTGGTACTCCGGCCACGTGAGGGAGGACTGCCACGTCGGCTGCACCGTGGCCATGGAGGAACCCATCCTGGTCACTGACTCGGACTCCGGGAGCAACGCTGCATTCATGGTCACACTCCTGGGGGAGACCAGTCGCCTGTTCGTGCTGGAGCCCTCAGGGTATCTCACCCTGACTGGCAAACTTGACAGGGAGCTCAAGGACAAACATGTGCTCAGGGTGTTGGCCACTGATAAAGGTGAGTCAACATTTCACCAAGGATTATGCTATAGAAGGTAGATTGGGCATAGATGCCGCATAGCTGAGACAGGAAACATATAGCGCAGATAGCGCTGCCATCTTTTGCCGTCTTTCTCTCCCCTCGGCTCCACATGCTCGAGTTTACCCGATGTCGATGACTTGAATGTGACCAAATTGTGCGATTTTCGAGAACGAACAAACTCACACGCGAGTCAGTAGCTCTACTTGAGACTCTTAAAAGAATTCCCTCGCAGCGCTTTCTGTGCTTGGGCTACCGAACAATGTTGCCTCAGCCATGTGACATCTATGCGCAATCTACCGACCATAACATAATCTTTGATTTCACTGTTACTTTTCACGCCTTATAAATGTTTCACTGACCAAGCACGTTAATGTCTTATTGTAATGATTACACTGATTCTCGTAGTATGTATTTGCGAATAAAATCCTTAATGCTGTTGGAAGCTGACAAAGCAAATAAGTGTTCCGAGTATTCTGTGCGAGCATGGCTTGAAAGTATCCATATTCTTAAGGTGTATATTGTGAATGGCCACAAGCGCTACCGTGAATCTAGTAAGTGTCCTTTTGTGGGAGCGCTTCCTCCAAAATGTATATGAATGTGCAGTTATCTATTTGAAATTGTCGGCACTTATTTCTACCGTCTGGTCAAAAATATTAAAAAGAAGAATAAAAAGATTGGTAAAATATAAACTTTAGCTTAAACGCAAAACTGTTTTATTCTTGATAATAGAATATTAGTACAATCTTAGTAGATTGTAGTGTCATCAAACTTAGGGAATTGCTGGGTATGAAATAAATTCATTGTGTAATTTGTAGAAATCCACTTTTTATTTTAATTTAATTTGGAATAAAACCGTTTTCTTCGTTTGGAATAGACTGGTAACAGTACAGCAAGTACACGCTAGAATGCAGCCACTGTATCAACAGGGGAAATAGTGGAAATAAGTCGGTAACGCAGTTTTTGAGCGTGAAAATTCAATTCAATTCAATTTTTATTTCTGAATTTCTACATCATAATGGCCTCACCAAGTTAAACTTGTCGGTGAGGTCCACTTTTAACATAATTATACCTGCAATTGTTACATTTTATTATTATCACATACATATATATTTTTGCATTTTTTACAAGATTAGCGTTAATTTATCTTTTGTTTAAATTTGGCGGTTTAGGGCGGCATTACTTAGTATAATCAAATAAGATTAGCAACTCTAAGATAATAATAATACAATAATACAATATAATAATACAACAATAATACAATATAAATTGTTTCTATGACAAGAAAAAAAAGAAAGTTAAACGAAACAACAAAGACAAAAACAATGTAAATAAATACAAACTGTAACAATTACTAGGGTTTGTACTATTAACAAGTTACTATACACATTACTTCCTGCTAAAAATTAAAACCTTGATTATAGGATGTGGAGATGTGCATTTGGTTGAATAAAAAATAACCAAATGCATCATTAGAAACGTAGTTATAAACTGGTGTTTATTAAGTATTCAAACAATTCAATAAAACCTAAAAGGGCCTTCACTCCAATAATATTAAGTGAACATATTGTGCACAGTAGGAAGTCTACCCGCACAACGTAGTACAATAGCTTAAATATTAGAAATTATTATTTGTCCAAAAATTGGTTGTCATTTTAAACATTTACGTTACCTTGTATTGACCGTAGTTATATTTAAGGAAACGAGATAAGGTGTATACTGGTATATCTTTGAACAAAGTAATAATATACATTAATAAGTATATTGCAGCGTTTTTGACAGTGTCTAATATGAACTGAAACTGTTAAAACTATAATCTAGTTTTTCCGGTTCACACCACATCAAAACTTCATGATTAGCTTGAGATATTTCGGTCTCAATATGGAGTACCATCCTCAGTCACTGATTGGCTGAAACTGAGCTACTTGCTGACAGGTACTTGATGACAGGTGGCAGAGCTGTTGTGCAGTCAGTGATGTTCTCATTGGCTGTGAAATGATGTTTTATTTGTTGAAGTTACAGTACTATCATGTTTAATTATTTCAGTGGTTTCTTCGAAAATCTCGAGCAATAGTGTTAAATATTTGCCAATACTTTGGCTTTGTCAAGTTCTACTGCTGGTTTTGACCCGGTGTGAACCGGAAGAACTAGATTATAGTTGTGACACCGGCCGCCGAAAGCCTAAAAGTTATGAAACTGTTATATTGCTCTTATATCATCGTTATATCTCACGATTCGTCTAATATGATTCTCTGATTACAGGAAACCTAACGTCAGAAGCGCTCTTAACTCTCCACGTGGACGACGTGAATGACAACCCTCCCCAGTTCGTGCAGATGTGGGTACATCCAAGTGAACTTGTGGAGTTGACAGAACCTGTCAGTTCCTCTATCCTGATCACTGTCGGCAACAAAACTGTAGTAGAAGGAAGCCGCAGTCACAAGGACAAAGATGTTCTTCCTTTGGTGTCTATCCCAGAAACACTGGCAGTGGGTTTCCCCGTGCTTCGTCTCCTTGCAATTGACAAGGACTACGGGGAGAACTCTACACTCACGTACAAGCTGGTCAGTGAAACCTACATTCCTGAGATGACGATGGCTGCTCCCTTTACAACTCATCTGTTCACAGTGCATCCAACAACGTGTGAGGTCACTGTATCCGGCATCCTTCCTCCTCAGACAGAGTTCAGGCTCAACATCTCCGCGACTGACGGAGGGCAGTTGGAGAAACACATTGTTGCCAGGATATTTGTCAAGGACGTCAATAACAACCCTCCAGTTTTTGAAAAGTCTCGCTACTATTTTGAAATTGTTGAAGGAGAATTTTCCCACAAACTCCTAGGTCACGTTACAGCCACAGACCCTGATTTCGGGAGAATGGAAATGTGTCCTACTCTCTTCTGCAGAAGAGAGACAGTTCATTGTTGGTGCCGTTTTTGGTTTCATCAGACGGGGTGATTACCGTTGATGGAAAGCTTGACCAGGAGACTCAATCCATGTATCTGTTCAGAATCATGGCTCAAGACCACGGACCGGTGAACAGGAGACTGCGTAGCACTGTGGATGTAGAAGTGAAAGTGTTAGATGTGAACGATAACGCACCGATGTTCTACAGCTTCAGCAAAATCATAAGGGTTAATCCGGAGAGTCTCAGAGACCCGGCGAAGAGGTACTTCACGACAACAAACACAATTCCAGTCCCCATCTACACAGCAACAGTTATGGAGAACAGTCCTCCTGCAACGAGAGTCACGAGGGTGTTTGCCAATGATTCAGACTCCACGACTAATGGCAACGGCATGATTCTGTTCCACATCGAGCACGTGGGTAACAAGCCCCAGCTGTTTGCTATAGACTCTAAAGATGGCATCGTGACAACCACAACGTCTCTGGACTTTGAGAAACAAAGCAAGCACAATGTCACAATCGTGGCTTCAGATCTTGGCCATCCCTCTCTCAGTTCCACTGCCCTGCTGATGGTGTCAGTGCTGGATATCCCTGAAGAAGTCGATGAAGAGATTCCTAGCCCTATCTTCACCCACCGTTATTATGAGCTAGAGGTATGGTGTTATTTTCTATCTATAGACAATAGCACTAAAAAATAGGCTGTAGACTGAAAACTAACATGTTTCGACTTTACAGAATATGTGATATCAGTTAAAACTAAGCAAGTAGGAACAAGAGGAAAAGTTTTTTATTTGTTGTGATTTATTAAAACTCTAAAGTGTATTTTCTTATCTTTATAGTTCGAACAAAACAATAAGTTTCAATTTTAACTAAACTTAAAACTAAATCGAGCCAAGTGTTAAATTAGTTATTTTGTACTGAATTTACACTCTATTTAAGTATTACTACTAAGTACAAACCCATATTTTTTATCTACGGTGAAATTATATTTTATGTAAACTTGTTAAAAAATTATCTATCAAATCTATTATTTAATTAACTTCCATATGATATACTAGAGGAAACTGCTGAGCAAATGTTACCAGTAGCAATACTTACACGACAAGTGCTGTAATAACACTGTTAGTTTTAAGCCTTTAATTTAAACCCAACAAACCAATGTATTGACAATAATTCTTTCAACATTTAAAATATGACTTTAATATCTTCATAATAAGAAAATGGTTAGGAATTTGTGCAAACAGCTTGAGAGATTGTAGGGTTTAACAATGCAAAGTTATGACTACAAAGTCCTCGACCTTTACCTTACGTCACCATATAGTCACCTAAGAACTTCATAATTATTTAGATTAATTTGCTTTAACCTTTAAATATATTTTGTTATCTTGAATTATGTGACGTGTAAGGTGGAGGAGAACAGCGCAGTGCCACTGAAGCTACTGACACTGAACGTGAGTCACGACTTCAAGTTGCGCGCAAGGTCGGGTTACACGTACAGCGTAGTCCCGGGACCGGACAGTGAGTGGTTCCACATAGAGCGCTTCAACGGCACTCTCTTCCTCATCGGCAACCCTGACCGTGAGAAGGTCACCAAGCTCGAGGCCACTGTCCAAGTCAACCCTGTCAAGAAGGGCAGAGGCTTCCCCAACATGATCTTCCCTTCTTCTAGCACAGAGTTGGGTAAGAAGCATTGGAGCTTTGGATAACATATATTTTGACGTTGTAACTGTTAAATGAGTGTTTTGGAAGTTAGTTTCTTGTTTTATACCAAATAGTTTGATTCTTCTGGCGTTTAATTTTCTGATCAATACCTTATTATTGGAGTTAATTGTAGAGTTTAAAACTAGAAAAAGGGTTTCTAAGAAAACTTCAAGGTTTTCGTAAGTAACTATTTTATGGATCTATTAACTAGTTAGTTGCAGTTCAATGAGATAAGTTTATGTTTTGTAAGACACAGATTTAACCTATAAATCAAATATGCAGTGAGTCACGAAAACTGGTTTTGGCCTTAGCTGATCGTTAGGTTTACATACCCATAACTTTATTTTAAATTATGAAAAACCAAACGTTGTCTGTTCATAAATTTAAAGTTACATACCAAGACGTAAGATAAAATGTCAGAAATAGAGGAACTCTATCATTTTTTGCAATGCGTCCTTTTTCCTTTAGAAGGCTATATTTGAAAAGCATTCAGGTTTCCTAAAATGTTTAACATCAGTTATATGTCACCACATTGATTTTGTGTATAAACGAGTTTCGTCAGGGCTATTTTTGCTAAGAAAATTGTCATTACATTGTAATACAGATATTTTAAAATTAGCATACTATGGCCTCATTCATCCATATTTATCCTATGGCATATGTTTATGGGGCAATTGCTCTGATGGGAAGATCCAACGTGTATTTATATTGCAAAAATGGCAGAAAGAATAATATGCAGACTAAATTACAGGGACACCTGTCGAGATGCTTTCAAAGCTCTACATATACTACCCTTTGCTTCATTATACATATTAGAAACTTTATTGTTCTTTAGATCTAAATATTCCTTTGGTGATTGTAGTACTGAGACTGTGTATGACAAGAAAGCAAAATTTAATCAAGCCTCTACCATCGGCTTCAAATGTTCGACAAACTACCAATTGAAGCTGGTAGGAAGTTGTTTAATCGCCTACCTGATACTTTACGAAATAAAGATTTAAAAATATTTAAAACACACCTAAAACAATATTTATATCAAAATTCGTTTTATAATTTGAGAGAATTCATGGAGGCTTAAAATTTTAATGTTACTTCTTTTGTGGTTTTTCTCTATAGATCTAAGTCATTACCAGTGGTATTGTATTTTAAATTTATTGTTAGGTCAAATGAAACAAACTTGTTTGTACAAAAGTTGACAAGAAATCTTGTTGTTGTTATAATTATGTCATTTAGATAGTTTATGTTGAATGTTGCAGCTCCTAACGAGGTGAAGGTGGTGTTGAGGATAAAGGATGTGAATGACAACTCTCCTCAATTTCCTCTGAATGGTCGGCCTCTGGTAGCAGCTATCCCCACCTCTGCCAACTACGGCTACCCTATCGCCAGGCTGCAGGTATGTGTTGGTGTACCTTACCGACTTGGTCTAGCTGATTTCACTTCGTTGTTTTTTAGTACATATTTCACGTACGGTGTCAATTCCAAGTTTAATTTAAACCAGATTATCAATACAGTTTTATAGAATGAAACTTCAGTTTTTGGGGAGAAGTCTCTCCAAAAGGCACAACCCGGTGTAAATCTTATCTCTACGAAATATGAAATTCACTAAGATTCACGGTAGAACGTGTAGCTTATCGCGGCGACTATCATATATTTCTGTCAATCAATCATGTTTCTAAAAATTGTATTTATAAATTGAGTCCTATAGGTACAAATAAGCCGCACTTGCAGAACTACGGGGGTTGGTCATAGCTCAGTGGTGTAGTGCTGGTATAGCTCCAGGGTCGATTCCTGGATGCAGTGATAAACTTTCACGATGGCACTCCCCGTGGTTTGGAAGTCACGTGAAGACGTTGGACCATTCCCTTGGTCGTTGGGCTATTAATTAATGACCCAATCTGGAGAAAAGTCGGCCCTAGTTTGTAACAAGACTACACCTCATCATCCATCAAAACACACTCATCACACTTACCATTCATCACATATTCACCTTGAAGTACCCTCTAAGAGTGGCCGTTGTCTGAAAACAAAGTATCAAAGTACCGTATTATGAAGAATATGTAAGTCATGTAGTTTGGAAAAACAAAGGAGATGTCAAGGACAAGAATGCTGTTAATCAAGTCCCACTCCCTGGGGAACACACAAGATTGCTTTTGGTTTACCGTATCTCTGCACTTTGCTCCGGTTTCGCAGTTATCCATTACTTTTATCTACGGCTGCCAAGCAACTTTAGCCCTTAAGAACTCGATAAATCACAACTTTGCAATAGTATTAGATGATTTGAAGAAGTGTCTGAAACAGATACTCTTGAGCTTGGTCTTTCATTATACAGTTTAAACATATGCAATCATCTATGATGCAAGCATTGTTTGAACCAAGAAACCCAAACATTTAATCAGCTGGTTAATATAACTATGTAAACATTTCAGCAAACTCGTTAAATAAAACTTGTGTTTATTTAAAGGCTTTCACCGAATTTCAATTAGTTATCCAACCACATTGTTAGTGTTGAGAAGTGAGAAGATTTGTTTTTACTGTTTAATATTATTTAAATTATCGTTATAGAATAAATTATATATTTCATCACTAAATCCTAAAGTGAAGTTTTTTTATTCTAAGTCTAGTTAACGTTCGAGGAACACCCCCTTCCCCGTTGTAAGAGCAAGCAATAATACTGTTTGTCAGTAATGACAAAAATGTCAATAAATGTTGTATAGAAACTAAAAGTTAACCAGGTTTTGAGCTCAGTAGTCCGATTTAGATTGTTTTGAAGAAACAGCTGTTACTCTGATTTACTGTAAGTCAGTGTTATAACTCAAAACAAACTCGTTAACAAGATTGATTCCATGCCACAATTATTGATCATTGAAATTATATGTTTTCTAGAAAAATATCGTAAAAACCTGTATTTCCCCGGGAATAAAAGTGCAACTTTAGCATGCCAATACATGTGTCTGAAGCAGATGTTTTTGGAGAACAATGACAAATCTATCTATTAAAATAATTGATGAAAATCTAATGGTAGTCAGTACAACCCTTCTATCAAGCCGATTTTCTTCATTTCTTTTGAATGAAAGGTATTTATGCATAGATTTATCATCAAACATCGAAAATCGCTCAGCTTTTGCCCTTCTCAAGTTATACTCAAAAGGTTTTCCCATGTTGTCTTAGCTTTGTCCTGTCATATCCCTGGTTCTAATTGAGATAAATTGTTCGTTTTGGTCTAAGAACACTCATTGAATCATTCTCTTTCATTAGAGATATCATTCGACGTATTTATTTACATCTAAGAGGAGTTATGCGTGGACAAACGGGTTTTTGGTACTGTTAAGAATTTAAATTTGCTTGAGATAAAACATATGGGCAAAGTATTAAAAATGCCCAGCTGCTGTAAATGTAAACATCAACAAATAATAACAACAACAGTGTATAAGTTTCAACTCTCAAGGAAATACCCTAACTGAAAAAGTATAGTCATTAGCGAAGTGAATAGCCAAACCGAGAGGCCGAAGCAGAACCGTGAGCGAAGTGAACAGAACTGAGGCCGCAGGCCGAAGTGGGGCCTGGTGGCGAAGCCCTCAGCTGGCCGAAGGCTAGTATATTTTTATTTCTTACTAGCAGACCCGACAGACTTTGTCCTATCTACAAAAAACATATGTTTACTAAAGTTATTTATATTTATCAGTTGAGTGCTTTATTTACTATAATAGTTTTGCAAATAGTTGACAAAATGTCCAAAATTAAATAATCAATGTCCAGTGAGTTTTTATTATTTTTTCCATAAAAACATTCTACAAACGTTAGGCAACTTTAAAAGTTTTACCTAAATACGTGAAGCCGCTCTCGAGTTATGCCATTATTAACAAAAACTAAATTCATGTTTATATATTAAGATGTGTACAATAATTAGCAATGCCGTGCAAGGCTTTGTGCACTTTATGAATGATATTTCCCGCTTTGAGGTAATTAGCTGGATAATGATCTCAGCACTCTGCAGTGGTTGACCTGGATACTTAGGACCACCTTCATTAACAAGGCTGGAGAACACTTCACTGTACTCCAAGTCCCTGTGACCAAGTCAATGCACGACACTTGTTTGAAACTTAGTAGCGAATCAGCCATCAGTAACAACAGACAACAGAATACCTAATGAGGGATCCTATTACCAATAAAAAATCTTCAACAATGTTAAATGTTTTAAAATTAGACAGTGTTTTAAATTTGTTTAAAATTTGTCAGACCGTAAGGAGTTTGTAAAATAATGTTACACACACCTGTGAACGTAGCTGCGACTAAATGTTTAATCTCTGTTGGTTTATTCTGAACGAATGGACCAATCTAGTAAGTACTATGGCATGTATTATGTAGTGCAAACTGTTCATGCTATGGAGTGTAAGTAATAAAATATTTTATTGCTCACATCCAAGGTTTTATTAAAGATTGAGACCTTAAAAACGCTCTCCTGTAAATTGCTCAAAAATTAGACCCTTTTTCCATTAGCCCTTCTGTGTTTCATTTACATAGAGGCAGAAGCTAAGACACACTTGGCTATGTTTGCAGGCCAGTGACGCAGACGAAGGTTTGAATGCTGAGGTACGCTACCAGATCCTAGGCGGAGAAGCAGATTACTTCACCGTGGATCCAGTGACAGGGCACTTGCGAGCTGTGGCTAGCTTCGCGCACCACGCCGGCCATGTCTTCGGCTTCGACGTCAAGGCCACTGACCGCGCCGGCGCTCACGATGGCCGCTCCTCCATCGCCAATGTTTTTGTAAGCTTACCTCACACGTAAATAGTGATTAATATGGACGAGGTAGTGACAAACTCTTAATGGGTTTGAAAATAAGTTGTTTGATATTAGTCTGCTTGATTATTGTTATGTTCAGTTATCGTTAGAAGTTAGTGTATGAGTAAACAGTGGGAGGAAGTCAGTCTCTACAGGAAGACTTCCTTTTAAACGAGAGGTAAGAGCAAAATCTACTGAGTCCAGGAAATTGCGATTCTCATCATTAGGTCCTTATTCCTTAAATGTAGTTTAACGTTCAATGACGGTGTTTAATCAGCAAGAGAGTAGGCCCAGAGCTCAACCAGGCGTGGTTGTAAGTAGGAATTGAAGTACGAAATACAATACAGAAAGTGAAGTTGATTGTCAGACAAAGCGGATATTTGTCATCAACAAAACACTGAACAAAGCAGCCAGTGTTTCTGTTTCTTGTCCAGCTTATCAATAAGTCAAACTTTGCCTTCCCTAACTTTACCAGAGTGTATTTACTGGTGTAAACTTCGTCCCAAGTTCAGTCTCTTATTTATTACATATAACTCTTAGAACTATAAAGTATAACACACTATTTAAAATGTTCTTTGAAGTTTGTTATTGACGATGGCACAATTTCTGAGGTTAAACTGTTGTTTCGGACGTTTTCCATAGTTTCTGAGTGAACATAACGTACACGACGTTTCATGATCTGGAATCTGACCCCGTCTTTAGGTGAAAAGAAACCAAAATCATAACGCGAAACATTAAGAAAAGAGCTATCCTGAAAGTAATCAGCAAGCTCACCAGTTACCCACCACCAAATAACCTTACCTGACCCCCTCTTTTCTTTAGTAGCTGTTGATCATTTTAACTCTTTTGTCAGCAATACCTGATTCTATCGTCAAAACACTTCTTGATTGAATTTCCCTTCATTGGATGTTCTCTGTTACAGTAGGTCGGTCTGATTCACGGTTGTGATTGGCCGTTCACTGCTCCAAAATAATGTACTGAAATGTGGTAGAGAGAAGTATGAAGTTACTAAAGCACTTATTTCCTTACATGCAGGTGTACGTGCTGAATGAACAGAAGAAACTAGCGCTGATTATGAATGCGAAACCAATCGACGTAGAAGACCACATTGACAACATTACAAGGTATAATACAGTACATTACATAGTCACATTAGTAATCTCATAACTTGGCAGTGAACCATAGCAGTACTCATTACTACGTCGAACCTTCGTATAGTTGGATTTCTTCAAAATACATACAAGAATCCAAGATGGTTTGTTGTATGCACAAATTAAAATGAAATATTTTCCAACAACTGGTACACAGGCCACTTACTCTTGTAACCGAATCGGGACCCGGACTCGGATCTCTCACTTGCCAAGTGAGAATGCTTGCAATTACACCAGGTCTTCTTTAGTAATAAATTAGGTACTAAGCGTGTATACAAATTGAGATACTGCAATCCTGGTTTCTCGCAGGACATTATCCAACGTGACTGGGCTGGACGTGAGACTGAGAATGCTGGAACCTCACCGTGAAGACAGCGGCGAGTACACAGATGCGTGAGTAAATCATCTAAAGCGTCAATAAACTATTTACACTATTTACAAATCCAAACTGTTCGCTCATTTTACAATCAAACACCCTAAGTGGAGTAACGACTCTCATCCGGAGGCTTTAGACTCTGGCCGCCTTCGTTCTTATCTAAAAACATAATTTGAGTCTTTCAATTAAAAATTATGTATATGATATTCATGTTCACAGAACCGATATGTACCTCTATGCTGTGGATCCCATCATGAACGTAATTGTAGACATGGAAACTCTAAACGAGTAAGTAAAAGTTCAAGGTAGAATAAACATGTTGAAGTTCACACTTATAGAAAAGCTAGTAAGAAAATAGGGCAGTATAAAATATAATATAAAAGCAAAATAAATAAATAAGCACGCAGTAAATAAATAAATGCAACGACAACCCCCGGGATGTGCCTGAGCGCGCCTTCAGAAAGTGCGACGCTAAACCCGCTTTACACTCGAGTAGCAACATTGCCTAGCGAGTGCCGTCACATTTCCACCGCAACACCGCAACACTGCAACACCGCAACACCACAACAACGCACCACTGCAACACCGCACCACTGCAACACCGCAACACCGCAACACTGCACACTGCAACAATTAATATACTCGAGTTTGACCGGGCTCAGTGAAAGTAAAATTACGGCAAGTCACGTCAAAATTGTCTCCGTTTAATTCTACGTAAGGACACATAAGTCGATTGGTTTTTAGACAAAAATTAAGTATTTTCAGGTATGAAGAGTCTGACACGTTTTTTCACCGTATTTGGACCAAGACTCAACTTTGAAAATTTCTACAGCCTTTATTATTCGTTCCAGCTCAATGACACTTTTACACAAGGTCGATTATACAATCATCTAACCAACTACTAAATTTTGCAGTGTTACCTTAAAAAAAAATAAGTCGTTGTATATTTAATGAGCCAATGCAACTTTGGAAACGGGTGGTCGTAGAATCGCGCATTCCGGCTTAAACGAACCGCAACTAAAAGTTTAGTTTGACTAGCTAATTTGAATTCAAGTTATATATTAATACGTGATTTTATAATGTGAAATAAATAAAAGGACATCCAAGGGTGGTGGAGCGGTAGAAGAAGCTCATTACTGTTAAACACCGATAGATTATCGTGTCAAAGCGGAGACTAGTTAAATGATGTATGCATTTGTAAGCAACAAATTGAGCTGGAACTTACTGTACCTCATACTGTAATTCATTTTCTAACAATTTAAAATTCTGAAAAGATTAATATTTTTAAAACAAGACTATTGCGGTTATATTTAATATTTTAGACTTAGTTTGTATGACGTTGGCAAGTTTATGGACTGGTAAAATTGCTAATTATAGTGATAGTTTCAACGACATTATTCAAACTTTGGAAAGTGTATACACTCCCAACTGTGGGGTCATTAATTAATAGCCCGGGCACGATCGAACCCGATTTGGTGCGAAGCACACACTATACCACTTAGCTATGTCCTAAGCTATCCCCCTTGTTGGATTTGGTAGCCAGACTAATCAATGGAACAGTTGCTGAGATACGGAACGTCTATGAAGAACTTTCCTGTTTCCTTTAGAGTGCTGAGCGGGAAGCAGGAGGAGGTGAAGCGACTCCTGTCTCCTCTGCACGTGCTGGAGGTTGCTGGTAGTGGTCCTGTGTACCATCCACCACCACGCTCAGTGCAGCCACGCGCACCTCTCCTCACCGGGCTCGAGGTGGTCACCATCGTCCTGGGCTGTGTGGTCTTCCTGGGAGCTCTCACTGCAGCCTTCTGCGTCGTATGTCTCAGCAAGAAGAGGTAAAGTAATAACGGTCAAAAACATAATGTTTAAATCTTTATTAACGTTCGAAAATTAATTTGTGTTATTTTGCTCTAAAACAGTAGCTTTAGACACATTGATGGGCTAAAGCTACAGTTTTATTTCCAGGGAAATAAAGGATTGTTTTTCTTATCTTTATGTGGCAAGGAAATCAGATGTTCCAGTGGGTTTTTTATCGGAATGATTGATCTATTTTAAAGAAGTCGATTATGAAACATAACTACTTCAACTATCGAGCTTAAAGGGGTTTAGTTTAAAAATCACTGCACTAACTGATGATGGAGCAAGGTACACTAGCGTAACCACAGATGTTTTAAGTAAATATTAAATCTCAAACTAATGGGCTCAAATGAGCAGTCTAATTTGAATGTCTAAAGTTGAAATACAAGATATATATTTTATTAATAGTATACCTATACATCATAACAAAAGGTATTGTTCATATTTCGGCCCATAAACTCCTTTTGACCGGCGCTTATTTGACGCTCTCGGCCTCCTTGATGTTTAGCTACACTTTAGGACCTAATGATGAAATATTATATTATTATAACTTGGTAAAATGCGTTTTAAACATTATTTACCGTTTGAATTCCAGGAAAAAGAAAATTGGAGGGTACCCCATCAACAGTATCGACTTGGGCATCTCCAAGCAGAGGTTCGAGCACAAGCCTCGCTCGCTGTTCTACTCCGGAGCCTTTGTCGAGGACACGAGTGACAGCTACATGTCCAACAAGTCCGAGTGCACAGGTCGTCACAGTCGTCACGCTCGTCACCGTCACGCGCCTACGTGTTCCAGACACCACTCACGCAGACACCCCTCAGCACGCTCACCCTCCACCAAGATGTTAGAACTGAGTCTAGCCTCACTGCACTCCAGTGCTAGGGACTCGGGCATAGGGGAGCCCAGAGTGAGAGGAGGCCGTTGTGCTTGTGGCCACTCCACCACCCACTCTTCTGCCAACAGTAGCAAGTAAGTCACCGCCAAACCACGTTATCATAATAATAAGCTTGATACATTTTGACACTATAGAAAAGACTTCTTTAGGACTGGTTGCCAGCTTCTTGAAAATAGTATTTTCGGTAGTGTTATAGCCAATGAGATTATCGGCAGTTTGCATCTCTGTTCCAATGGGCGGTTGGCAGCCCTGTGACCAATAAGATAGTAGACAGCAAGTAGCTACGTTTCGGCCAATCAATGACTGAAGATGGTACTCTACAGCGAGATCGAAGTATTTCAAGAAAGTTGTAATGATGTTTTAAGCGGTGTGAACCGGAAGAACTAGATTAAAGTATTAATCAGTTGTTATTTTATATTGTGTTAAAAATAGTTCTCCAAACACAATACAGATTACGCACTTGCGATACACTGGAGGGATTGATTATTAATACATTATTTTAAAACATCGTTAAATGATTTTAAACATTTAAATATCAGAAATATTAGAAATAGAAAAACACCCTGTAAGGCTATTGAAGGGTTTATTAGCTAATACTTAGTAGTCGGTGTCCGGCTAACATTTATTTGGATAGTTAAAAAACAATTTAGAGGAAGAAAGTCAGCCAAAGCAATTTTTGTTGAGAGCATTTTTTAATTTGGATAGAGCTAGCCCAAGAGTGAATGAGTGCTTTTGTGCAGATGCTTTTGATAAAGATTTGTCAAAGGATTTGTCTCAACATTACGGGATTGCTTTGGAAGTTATTTGTCTGGAAAATAATGGCTCGTTGTTCTGATTATGCAATTTAATTCATATATTATTATTCAGTATTAAATTTCGTATTGATATGAAATGTCGTATTTGAAAAAGTATTAGTAGCTTGGATGTTTATTTGTTTTAAAACTAGTTTCGTTTCAACAATGGTTTTTATGTACTAACGTTATCACTCTTGTACCTGGTTATTGTAACCTTTGAAGGTTATTTTATTTTAACGAAATATTCCTTAAAAAGTATTATTAAACATTTTAAGCATTTATCGTCACTGTAGTATTTCTTTTTTATCAGAACATTTTTGATAAAGCATATTTTAATCGCAAAAATACATTAATGTGTTAGCCGTATGTAATTTTGACCCCTCAACGTGTATTTTTAACTATGTGTTCAAAGTGTATTTATGAAATAAGTTTTAACTTAGGTTTTGCATTATAACGTATTTTACTGTACAACTACATGGCAATGTACTTAGGGGGTTTTAACCATGTTAATCTTCGTATGGGGGTGAGGGGGAGGCTAACTAATTATGTTATGTGTTTTTGGAATAATTTAACGTGAAACTACTCTCGGTTTTATGAACTTATTTTAATATTTATAACATGTATAGACTAAGTTATGTTAAAACTTGTGTAGTTTAACAAAAAATCTCACCTTTATAGAAAATAATGCACATAACAATACCATACAATAATGAAATGAAATGATCAACTGTTAATAGCTAACCCTACTTGAAACAAGCTTGTCCAAAACAGTTCTTTTGCAAAAGGATTATTAGAATAACTCTGGTACCCCGTAAATAAGAGCGAATGTAAAACTTTACCAATCAACTTTTTACCATACATTGTACGTAAAATGTTTTGCAATAAACGTGTATTTATTTATTTATTTACGTGTTTCCCAGTGGGAGCTACGAAGACTCCTTGAAGTCCCTGCACAGGCACCACAGTCACAGCAGCGGGGGCAGTGGGGGTGGCAACTGCTCAGGCCATGGGGGCGAGTTCACCTTGGCTCGACATCAACGCAAGGACTCCATGGGAGGCACCATGATGCAACCCCCTCCCCCCTTCACCGGTCCCGGCCTCACGCGGCGCCCCAGTGAACGCATGCTCATCCCCCGGTAGATCCACCGCCAAACAAACCAAGTCCAATGTAAACTTTGTACAAACTAAGCTAGGCTCTTGTTGTAATTTACTTATTTAATTTCTGACTATTTTATTGTATTATATTATTTTAATAATTATTTGTTTGTTTTTATAATAACTGAGTCTTTTTATTGAATTCCCATGACAGTGCTACAGAACGATGAAAGTGCAGAAATCAACAAGTTAAATACATTTTCAGCGAATTTAAAAAGTTGGCTACTCAAAAGAAACAACATTAAAGATTTTATTAATATTCTGAAATAAAATAATCTCCAAATGGAGAGAGGCAGTTAGTGTTGATTATGACCTGTAAGCTTATCTCTGAGCTAGATAACAATAGCTTTTGTAAATATAGTTTAAGTAAGTAATGATTATTCATGTAAGACTTTAGTTGATAAGAACATGTTTTAGTTGGTTAGTTGTACAGTGTTGTTTGTAAGTGCCCAGTATTGTAGATAAGAGGAGTTGGTGAAGGTCACTCACCGCAGAAGCCACCACACACAGCATCAGAGACAATTATTATGGACTGAGACCTTTTATGTTTTGTACATTGTAACTGCCATCGATACTTGAAATGATGGCAAGATCTTCCAAAAAAAGATTATGTATTAAGATTGTAAATTGTAATTTGGAAAATAAAATTTATTTCATTTCATTTTTTATTTCAAGTATAACTCGTAAAGAAAGCCAGCTTTGTTGAACTGTGACAATGTGACGACAGGGGGTGGTGAGGGGTAGAAGGTGGAAAGGAAGTTCTCTCTGATCAAGTTAAAGCAGAGCGGAGTCACGTGATGTGCAGAATACAGATGTCTGCACTCACTCGTGTTTCTTGCACCTTTCCACTCCACTGATAACCGATGCAGGGCGTTCCAAAATGAAAGAACATTTACTATCATCATTACGGACAAACTATATTTGATCATGTTACTTTAATAATACAGACATAAAGACGAAGGTTTAAAGTTCGAAAGTGCAAGTTCCTTATGTAGCACGCACACATCGACGCGTTAGTCCATTTCTTGGCGTACGAGGGACAAGGTAACTGGAGAGATGGAGTCCTGAGTTATAGAATGGTAGTGGGTAAAGATAGAATGTTAAGTATAGGGTGTTTTTTAACGCAGTCCAACTTTCAAACTGTAGTAAGTCATTCTTTACGAGCGCTATAAGGTCGTAAACTGTATCATTGGTTTGTTTACTTCAATATCTATCAGATGGTAGCCTATGTATTCTTGCAGTAATATAGTGGTTTTGATTTGATAATTTGATGTAACTGTGAAATAAATGCAATCATGGTTTTTAGCAAAGATCAAAGAGTGCTTATTGTTGAAGAACAATTAAGAAGAAGATCATTTCTTTTTGTCAAGAGGAATTTGGGGTCAGTTTTACAAGTGAAGTAAATATAATAGGGAAATATTCGTTGCACTCGAGGTATTAAATCGCATTTAGCAAACTCTCACAAACAAAATCATTTTCCTTGAGGACGTTTCTTACTTCTCTGAGAAGTAATAGATTATTGGATGTCAAGTCAAGGCTTGCTTTACGCTAAAACTAAAAACAAAGTATTTCGACTAACCTAACCTAATATGAGTATTAAGAAACCTCGTGTACTTTTTGTTCATTCAAAAACGATGGGAAACGTCCGTAATAATATTTTAATTTTTACAATATTATTGGGATCTTGGTAAACAGTAATCAAAAACGCTGATTTATATTTTTCAACATAAGTCATCAATGGGAAAACAAACGAATTTAAACAACCAAACGCCTATAATATTTATGTTTTACATCTTACCGGGTTCCATAAAATAATGTATCTACATTTTCTATTAATTGATTCATGATAGTTTTACAAGTGAAGAACTGTTTACAAAACTGAAGTTGTTGTGAGAACGAAATGCTGATCACACAACACTTGAGAGAAATTGCTTTGAACCCAAGCTAAGAACCTTTAATTAAAGCTGAAAGAAAACAAAGACGGCCTTTGTCCTTTATCAGGACAGAGTCTAACAGAACCTTCGTCCTTCAATCTGCGCTTTCAGTTTAGCATTAGCATCTAGAGTATCATCTAGAGTAGCGTCTAGAGTAGCATCTAGAGCAGCATCTAGAGTAGCATCTAGAGTAGCATCTAAATTATGTTGGTTACACTGTTCAGTTTAAAACCTCTCCATTCCATAAAATGTCTTTTAAGGTGAACAAAGCACTTTTAAAAATATCAGCCATTTATCTCCACAAATAAATCAGGGGGCCAACTTAAAATTGTAACCTCTAATGAATCACTCTTTACTAATCTCCAAGACTCATTTTACGAAGTGCCAAAGATGAGAGGAAACTTTTCCTTCAAACAACCCAGGGACAGGATAACAAGTCTGAGGTCGGATTGGAATTGGCCAACATAATTGGCAATTATATTCGGAGTCAGATCCTGCGTCTGATCAGCTTACGCTCTCTGTCTACTCTCTCTGTCAATTGTACGCAAACATAAGCTGAGACAGAACCCTGACAAACGTGGGATAACGGCCAAGTGCTCACTGAGAGTGGTTTATACAAAAATACAATGTCGTGTGGTACTTCATTTTAAACTTCGTTAAAAATATGGAAAACGCTCGTAATAATATTTTAACCTCATAAATTCTACTGCCAACAATAATAAGAAACTTTAAACACAGGATTTTAGTCACTTTATCACACATTGTAGGTAGCGCACATAAGAATTAGTTGAACCAGGAGTTAAAAGACAAAGCATACGTGGAAAATTAGAACATTTATTCAATATCACAGAAGTTTTGAAATCCTAATTAACATCGCCAAAATCAGTAAGGGGTCAAATCACGTTCTAGTGGACTAAGATTGGAGCTCCGTGAACGACTGGAGCGTGAACGAGGGGAGCGTGGACGAGAGGGGCGTGTCTGACGACGGGGACGACGGGGGCGTGGACGAGAGGAGCGTGATGGACGACAGGAGCGTGTCTCACTACAGGGACGACGGGAGCGTGGACCAGAGGAGCGTGTACCAAGGGTGCAGGGTGTACCACGGAGGTTCTGACGATGGAGGAGTGACTGTGAGCCACAGGTACCACTGCCACGGGAGCGATCACTCCGGCACTAGCCACGGCCACCAGGGCGGACAGGACGATCTGCAAACAAACATGTAATATTATAGAGCTGTAGAAAATGGCTTTACAATCAAAATGGGAGTAAACAGAATGAATTTAGTTTTTTATTTATCAGTTCCTGAAAGAAGACTAAATAGTTGGTTGTTCAAATTTGGTTGTTGGGGTTCTGTTGTTAAAACTAACATCAAATTTAAAGTTCTATTTACTACTTTTATTTTTTAATTCCAAAAATCTGGTTTACAAAAGTTTGATATATGTTCCATTTAAATATATATAACCTCTTCAAACCACTAATTGGCTTAATACTGACCGTAAATCATAAAAAATACTAACAAAAAATTTGAATTAGCTGGAGATGGCTAATATGTTCTACCATAATGTTTTTTTTATTTTAATAGATTAGGTTTTCTACCAATCATCCAAAGGTTTCAGAGATCGATCCCGGCATAGTGCGGGTTTAACTTTGCGAGCGAGTTGAAGGTTGATTAGCACATTACTGTTCATTCATACCAATAACTTATTTGGCAAACCTGTTTCAAGAACAAGTTCATTCAAACTAGTAATCTGGTACATAATAAAACAGTATGATTAAATCGCTTCATAACATTTTAATCAAGATTCGGTATAGTTATATTATAATTGGTTCATGGAAGAAACATTGGAAACATTGACAGTACAATCCTTATATCGACTGCAACTCTGATTTAAGAGCTATTTAGGTATTTGAACTGGAGTCTACTATTTCTAAATGTTATTGACTAGTTGTTGAAGCAGATGAGGTTGAAAGACAAGGTACTCACCAGGGCGTGCATGTTGAGTGTGTGTGTGTCTGTACTGTAGACTGACTGTGAGCACTGGAGTCCAGGCTCTGGTTATATACTGGAGACTTGGCTGGAGTGACCTTCCAGTCACACACACACACACACACACATCGTAGTCTCTACTCAGGCTCTTGGTCTTCAACAGTACTTTGTTTTCCGACGCAGGGTTGCCAAAGAGGACAAGCATAGCACCCAAAGTTCAAAAAAACTCTTTTTGAAATCATAATTTGGGGGAATCTAAAATTACATATTATTGGCACAATCTGTGCGGAAAACGTGAAAATTCGAGTAGGAGCTTTTTTATCGTCTAAACGTCTGAAAGACTTACAGTAATTAGGAATAACCTTAAATGGAATGGTAGGCCAAAGCGTGGATGGAGCAGAAAATATGAGAGGTAACTGTAAAAATCTTGTATCATTGATACTCAAAGAGTGTCTTCAATCTACTGGTTGAATGTTATTTCATTCAAATACAAGCTCAAGTAATAGTTTTGAAGTTTTTCATTTAAAATTTATTCAAAACAGTTTGTATAAATATTCATTATGAAATAAATGTGCATTTATGAATGAAACATTGTGTCGAATTTCAGTAACAACCAATTTATTTATTTATTTCAAACACCCTACAAACTCCCCAATTCACACCAATATTTAACTCATTTTCCAGGAAGGTCAATATCCCTTTCCCTTTCCCCGTAGGTAGCTACAACTGACCCACCCTTACATTTTGGTTATGCGTCGCCACTGCTAAAAAAGATTTGTATCGGGTCAGTTAGGGTTTGAAAATTGGGTATAAAACACAACACTGCCTGTATAACAGTACTTTCCTAGACACTATCTTCAAGTGTGCATTTCCGCTTGAATGTGAACTGGATAAGTACAGCAGTTTGTGGAAGAAATGATGGAGTTGACTTAAAGTTTCTGATTGAAAACTGATTACACCAATCACTCAGCCTCTGACAATCAATCAGTTCTCACTTCATCAGCTTCGTTAAGTTGTTTCCAGTTTTAGAATAGTTCACTGAACGAGCAATTAATTGGTTTAGTCGATAAATTGTATGGGCGGCTAAAGTCTAGGAACTTGAAAATATTCATCAGTTTAAATTAAACATCGGTTTTTAATTTTTAATTGGGCTATTAGAGGGAAATCTTTCAATGTACCAAAGCGATTATTTTTATCGAACACATGTTGTAGTTGAACGTGTGTATATGTTTGACAAGTAAATGTCGTTGTTCGCCACGTGTTTACTTGAGTGTCATACTTGAGTCTGCTGTGGGAAGAAACGTTAATCCTCCTTTTATCGCAAAGGTACTTTGTTAAAATCATGTTTAAGGTTACAAAGTGTCAAATTTTTTAGATTAGCACCAATTTAACTTTAAAGTAGTACAATTTGAATAAGAGCGTAAAATACTGTTTATTTATTTATTTTGTTAGCGAATTTTCACTGGAAATAGATCTGCTCATTTCTATCGCCAGAGACGCAGAACGAAACGAGTACTAGTTTTGAGTTCCCTCCTTTGTCTATGTGCGTGTGACCACTCCATAAGTCGCATTTTCCCGTCAACCAGCAAAACCAGTCGACCGGAAGTGACCTTTTGCGGAGGGGGAGCGTTTCCCCAACAATGGGTTTCCTTTAAAAACTGGCATGTGTACAAGAAATCAACAAAATCCCTTCAGCCGGACCATAGGCTTTTAGTATGTTGTCATAAAGGTTTGAATCAAGTTGAATCGAAATCGGATCAAAAATACAGTTTTTATACCGTAAACATAAAACAAGGTTTTTGGGAGAAAACGCCACCCCACCAAAAAAGGGTGCTTCCGGTGTAATATTTACGCCGATATATATGAAACTGCCTAGGATTCACAGTAGTGCTTGTGGCTGTGTCCACAGTTGTGTGCGCTATGGTATTGTGAGAGGGTCCTGGCGCTGACCCTGAGCTGTAGAGTACGACCTCTGGTAATTAATATCAGCGAGGATGAGGAAACACGGAGGTGAGGTGAGGTGCGTAGGCAGAAGCAGAGGCAGTCTGGCCGGCGACCTCGGGCCTCGCGCCGTCCTCTAGGTCATGTGACTGGGGATGACACTTACACGGGCCCGTCTCAACTCGGGGCATTTCAGTATGTTTAATTTCTGAATAATCCTGGTGTCCTACTCTTAAACCAAATTTTACTTAAAATCAAATCATTCTGGACTAAAGAACTATAATTGAGTCTGCCATTAAAATAATAAACACGCAACACATTCACCTATCTTAGGAAAACTGGATGTAAATAAAGCTATGCTTATTCATTAGTACGTGTTTAGAGCCCTGTGACATTTACTCAAAGCTGTTGTCTAAGTATTTCTTACGATCGTTGAAGCAAAGTGTGTACTTGACCTTGCTTGTAAATCAATGATGTTAGCAGAACAGTACGTTTTATTGGTATAAATAGCCGTATTTAACTTCCAAGTGAGGGAGCAAATCCCACATTACTGGCAGAGTGTCCGCCACTGATAAGGAATCTATGGCTCTTCCTCTTATCACGCTCTCCCTGCTCACGCTGCTGGTGTCCACCTTACACTTGATACAGGGTGTGATATAACACCCTACACTGTCGTGTCCCATGCAGTGAAACTTGTGCTTACAAGGCCAAATAAACAACCGATAAAGCTTTACAACAGTCTCTAGAATTATAACCTTAGTTTGTATTTCATGACATTGGGAAATGCATTTTACATGGATAGTATTATTTTACATGAGTGCATAAACCCCTAGATAAGTCATTGCTCGTTCAATCTAAATAAAACTGTCCGTTAATTTAAAAATATATTTTAACCTATGCATCAGCACAATTCGCGATTCTGTAGAAAAATTATGGCTGAGTTCGAAATATAACCTTTTATATTTCGTTTTATATTCCATTAATAGGTTAACCCATTGTTTAATCTACCAGGAGCTCCATGTGTTGTAAGATTGAACTTTTATCTTGTTTGGTTTAGTATGGGCATAATTTTAACTGTTTTAAGCTTTCCGTCTCTAACATTGTAAATAAGATGTACAAATAAGTTGTTATACATTACGTGATGCACTGAATAAACAGTAATAACGCCAGTTTAAACTTGTATCGTTTGGTTTGTGCATTCAGAAATACTTAAATTTTAAGACAACAATACAACATGCTTTAACATTTTACGACATTAAATAAACAAATAGAAAAAACAAGCACGTCCAGGGCTAGTGACAGCTGCACACTGACTGGCTGGGAGCGAGTAGACGATCAATCTAATGAAATGACAGTTCTTTAAGGTTTTGATGAATGATCAGGTTTTAAAAAAGAGTTAAAATTATTAACAACGTAAGCAAAATCCCTACTCTGTGAGTCACGAAAACTGACTCATGTACTGTGTTATGTTTTAGGTTGCTTTTCACCTGAAGACGGGAGCAGGATCCAGATCCCAAAACGTCGTGTACTTTTGTTAACTCAAAAACGATGGAAAACGTGCGTAATAATGTTTTAACCTTAGATAATAGTGCTCAAGCACAATGTTAAATGACTAACACATGGTTTGTAATAGACGAGTCGTGCTTAGAAGTAACTTCCTCTTCACTACACAACACTCTCCTCGCAGATAACAACATATAAACACAATCTGTGTGACCTTGAGCCAATCAATACAGTCTTCCTTGACATGAGTCAATGATCCTTACCAAAGTGTCCTTGCGGCTGTCTTTCAGGTTGTTTAATGAACGTCCAATCTTTTGAGCTCTTTCTTTTTAATATGGAGAAGTAAAAGACTGAAATTCTTCGGTTGTCTTTCGGAGGGGAGTTTAAAGAAGAGAGTCAACACACTTCCTATAAAAGAGTTTTATTCACGAGATGACTTACTTCTAGGAATAAATGTCAACAAAACGTCCCAGCTGAGTGAAAGGTAGAACTATTTGAAGATGCATTTACGCTGCCTATTCTTGTTTACCACTCAATGTCAACGGATGCCATCTATGAGGTATTATGAGGTACTATGAGGTATAAGGTAAAGCAACAAACACACATGAGAAATATACTGACGACAGGAGACAATATGATTACGTCATCAAATTCAGATGGTCCAAGGACGTCCACTCTCCTAGCACACATTTGGTCTTCCTGGATCCTTTGTGTGACGTCAAGGGCCCACTATAAACAAAACAGATTTGTTACCTGATACTTCCTAATGTAAATGTTCCGTGTTCACCACTTCACCATCACGGAACTTGGCTTCGCAGATTTGGGCGTGAAGGCCCTTTTGTTTGCAAACTTCTGTGACAGGAAAATATCCAAATTGGTAGGAAGTAATTTAATGGGTTGAAGTTGGTTTTGCTTTTGGCGGAAACCTTTTTGTTTTACAGGAGTTTGTACAGAGTGTAAGTAAATTATGATATGAACAGTACAGAACTCTAAGATATCTTTCAATTAGTCTTCGGCAGACCTATTTTTCGTTTTTTTATAAATTGTATGTGTTAAGTTAAAAGTTAGATTTGTCCCAAAAGTGTAAAAAGTGTCCGCCGGGGCTGCCCGGCTTTGCCTCCGTCTTTCGGGGCCGGTGTTGTAAACACTGGGGGCAAAGTTTTTTTTTCGATGGAAGGGTGTTGTAAGATATTAATTTTCATTTATTTTTCACGCCAAGATGCGCAGACAAAGCGATGAGTCAACAATTGAGAGACCCAGTGTTCGTGATCTCATTAAAATCTGATTTGAAAGTATGCCTATTCTATTTCCGATTTTAGACGAAACTGCTCTCTTTACAATATATCAAATGTGTTTAAATTAACTATTATTATTGTCTGTATTTATCAATCTTACGTGTTTAGCGCACTTGCCGTAGTATAGAACGATGCGGAGGTCAGTCCCGTCACAGCAGATCTACAAGCCATTGTTAGCTGCGTGTTGGCGGGTTGTCAGCTGTTGTCAGCCCACTCAACAGCTGACATAACACCACTTGACAACACTTTGGTGCAATGCCAAGGTTATGCAGTATAATACTACATCCACCTTTCTCCCCGCAGTTATTGTGGCTGTATATCAACCTGTCGCAGCATTATGACGCTGTTTAATGTAAACAGTCAACTGATGAGGAAAATACAGCTTCTAGCTTAACAAGCCTAGACTCAGACTAAACGGACTAAAAGCTGAAAAGTTCTAATTATTGTTGCCTCAAAGGCAAGAGCATTTGTCCCTGACATCGGTAGTTCTTTTGTTCTTGTAACTGTGTAAGTCTTGTAGTTTTACACATTTGAAATACCTCCCAGGCAGGCTGTATACAGTTGCCAGACAGTTGTATTAGAATAAGGTTTGAAATCAACAGAATCAAATATGCGCCAGTGCATTGCAGTTTGCACTGACATTGATTATGTAAAACTAATATTCCTTGCATTCATTTATTTTTCACATTTGGTGCTACGTTGAATCTTCAAAGTTCAATATATTATTATACAGGCCCATCTTGCTATTATTTATTATAAGAAGTGCTTGCAAACCCAGTCACCAGGCCCCATTGGCAGGCTCAAAGCAGTGGACGACCAAACACTGCCGTGAATCAGAGACAACTGTAACAGAGAAGACAAAAGTACCTATTTATGTGCAACCAATGGAAGAGAATTTCTTACATTTAGTAGTATGTTTGTCTCTCCTATGTATCACAACTACACTTCATACTGAAAAAGGAGTTTTTAGAATCCTGAGTGCTATGTCTGGGTCTGGTTGTCACGAGACTTTGCCGAAGGGTATTTTGAGTTTTGAACGTAGTTCTATCTTTAAATTTTCTTCCTAGCCTCCTCAGTTTTTCCGATAATCCTGACACAAAAGGGATTGACACAAACACCGGATTTTCATCATCCCTATTTTCCCGTATGATTAAAAGCCCAAATCCATTTGAATACTGAAATACCGAAAACTGTTTTGTTGAGACACCACCTCACCTGTCATTGCCAGAATGATGTTCACCTTACTGAAGTGTTCAGGCCGTTGCCGCTTTAATATCCAATAGAATGTGTAAATGTGTAAATAATGCTTGAGTTTGCGCTTCTGGTCACGGGTTCGGGAAAGTGTGTGAAGGTTGAGTGCCGGGAGTATCTCGGATGACACAGCCTCACCCTGTATACAACCTCACCCTGTATACTGCCTCACCCTGTATACTGCCTCACCTGTATACTGCCTCACCCTGTATACTGCCTCACCCTGTACAATGCCTCACTCTGTATACTGCCTCACCCTGTATACTGCCTCACCCTATATACTGCCGCACCCTGTATAACGCCTCACCCTATATACTGCCTCACCCTGTATACTGCCTCACCCTATATACTGCCTCACCCTGTATACTGCCTCACCCTGTATACTGCCTCACCCTGTATACTGCCTCACCTGTATACTGCCTCACTCCCCTGTATACTGCCTCACTCTGTATACTGCCTCACCCTGTATAACGCCTCACCCTATATACTGCCTCATCCTGTATACTGCCTCACTCCTGTATACTGCCTCACCCTGTATACTGCCTCACCCTGTATACTGCCTCACCTATATACTGCCTCATCCTGTATACTGCCTCACTCTGTATACTGCTCCTCACCCTGTATGCTGCCTCACCCTGTATACTGCCTCACCCTGTATACTGCCTCACCCTATATACTGCCGCACCCTGTATAACGCCTCACCCTGTATACTGCCTCACCCTGTATACTGCTCCTCACTCTGTATACTGCCTCACCCTGTATACTGCCTCACCCTGTATACTGCCTCACCCTGTACAATGCCTCACTCTGTATACTGCAGAGCGCAGTGCACAAAACAGAGAGAAAACGTTAAGGTGCCGTAACGGGAAAACTATTGGACAGAGAAAGTTCAAATACACTTTCAAGTAATTCCAGGAAAAATAGTGTCAAACTTCTCAGTACAGGGTGTATTGAAGTAAGTCCGGGGTTCCGCCTGGTTGTAACAGACTATACATTTTTAGAAAGCGTATTTAATTTCAAACCCTTGTACGAAAACAAAGTAGAGTAGTTAGCCGATCCGAAATGCCGGTGATAAACGTTAGAGCTTTAGGTTCCTGTCTTACAACATCGCCAGGTGTACATTGTCACCACACTACACCATTCACTAACAAAGCTCCCCAATGATATTAGCCTATGTCACTAGTGCATAATTTCTTACATTTTCACCACCAAAACACCGAAACATGTTTGTATTCCTCTGATAGTTTAAAAACTATAGACAAATAATAAATTCGTATACTCCAAGTATCGCAAAACAAACAAAACTATAGTATATTTTAAATATTTTCGTTTGTCCGTACAGTAGCGTATAGTACAAAATCGGATAGCAACTTCAAGTCCTGCCTTGTACCAAGGTCCAGAAACCGGTTTCACAGTTGACAATCACTGGCCTGTCTTCCGAGTTGCCACCGTCTATCTATGGCCATACACTGGGCTATTAACATGTCATATACAGTAACCGATCACAGGCACAAGTTATAAATAGCCATGCCTTCTGGGAGGTTGCTGAAACTCTGTTTTTAAAGGTTTAGCTTATACTAGCTGAAGAAAATGTTCTTTGGTGTTTTACTAGAGAAGTATAACGGGATGAGCATAAAGAAATAAACTACAAAAAGCATACTGCATAACGTTAAACTAGGACTAATAATACTTTCACATCCCGTATGTGCCACTCTTTCAGGATACACTTTTTACACTTTACCTGCATATTGTGTATGCAAATTTTCACTTGTAAGAAAACTACATTTAAAAACCAGGCCGACACACAGCTAAGCGCTAAAGCACCACTGGCATGAGTACATCGAATTTCCTATGCAAATTGTTACTCTAGTTCTCTCCGGTCACAGACTTAAGTGTTTGTCACTATAATAGGATTACTAATTCCGCTGTTATAGCAAAAATAACTTTTTTGGTCGCCGTTTTAAAACGAATCTCTGAATTTCCATAACTTTTGGTATATTGATAGATTTTATAAAATTCATGTTTATTTCAAATTTCATCAAAAGAAAATTAATATTAACTGTTCTAAAGCATTAAAATCCCTTCTTTGAGAACTCCCCATCAAAAGGGGATTGCGGTGGTTCGATTGTTTTATTTCGGCGAACTTAACCAAAATATTTACTAAACGAACATTTGTACCAACTGTCGTGAAAATCAGACGAAAAATGCTACCTTTAGAGAGTATACACATATACAAAGTAGATATACTCGTATACAGTATGTAACCAAAGTGTTGAAAAAACTCAAAACGCGTCCTGGGGTTCAGAATCGGTGCTCGTTTCACGGTCCCGGGCCTGGGTGTTACAATACTGACGGCATGATTATCTTATTCATCTAAAGAAAACTCTGAGATTTTTTCGTCAATAAGTATTTGTTTAACTAGCGCCATCTCTACGTGTCACCTTGCACCACTGTGAGCGAGGATGGAGGATGGAGGATAGATGGCTCTCTGCAGTTAGTAGGCCTAGGTCAGTGGTACTGGCCGACCTGCCTTAACACAATTCCCCATCCGAACCGAACACACTTGACATTTCAATCAGCCACTTCTGACAGTGTTCAGTCGAATAAACAGTACGTTGAAGAACGGTTTTAGTTAGTTGAAGGAAAAGGTTTATTGGAAATTGAAATTTCCACGACAGTTGATGACATCGTACAAGGACAACTTAGAGTTGGGGTCAAACGTTGAAAGTTAGGTGGGTAGAGTTCGTTTAATACTTAAGTTTTTCAAAGAGATTTAAATTGTTGAAAGGTTTGTGAAGTTAAATTCATCTCTTGTTGTGGAACGGTGAAGCTAGATGGTGAATTTATCTCCTTTCCTCAAAGGTGATGAAAACTGGCGCTGGTTATATAGTCGTAGATCTTAGTTGTAGTAATCTACTTTGTTATACCCATAACTTCTGAGGTTTTAATATTATTAAGGGAATTTTTCACCATTTTTGAGTGTTAGAATGATTAACAAAACCTTAAGAACGTCCCTACGTCACCTCGTTAATGTTACTCAAGGCAATCCCCACAAGCAAAACTACGAGGAAAGGTTCGTTTACAAACCAACTGGTCCGTGATCTTGTGCTACACTGAAAATCTTGTTTAAAAACACACTTTGCCACCAGTTCTGGTACTATGACTAGTGTTGGGGCAACATACCCTGAGTAGGAGTTGTGCGATGTGTTTGAACGTATTATTGAAAGTTGTAAATGTTAAGCTAGTGTTCCTGAAATCGACAAATAACTTGGGTAAATGCTGGTTAAAAGAATCTCAGTTTCATCCAACACATTCTACTGTATACTGCAACAGCTTCTACACGGTTGACTCATTCCTGTAACGGACTTATCACAAGCGATGCAAAAACAACTCGTCAAGGCAAGTCACTAATCACGCTTTATTCAAATGTCTCGAGTTATTAGCGCTGCTGACTACTTCTAAGTCTTGCGTTGACGGAAGTGAGACTTCATCGCGTTAACTTGTATCTGTGCTTCATGATCTGGCAGCTCATGATAATTACTGTACGTTTTTTCTTCTTTTACACGTTATTTATCTTATTTGGGTTTAAAGTTTAAATGTATGAAATTGTACCAATGTATTAAAGTGTTTTAAAATTCTCTTTCTTACTCTACTACCTTTAAACGGATAAACTTTTTAACCGCGTTTTGACATATGTGACTTGCGTATCCTAATGTACGTGGTATCGTGTTCATGAAACCCGCTCGCCACCCCGATGTTGGGGATTTGGGGGATAATTTTGAAACTTCTTACGAGGGTCCCTTACCAAGTCATCTCCCATTTTACAACTGTATAAGAACTTATTCAAAAGACAAATCAATAAATTCTTTGACACTATAAAATGAATGTTTCAACAATACAGTAGCTTCATGACCCCCAAAACCCTGTTATACTTCAGTAATAATGTTTTAACCTCAGAACATAAATTACACTAGTCTATAATTACAACGTGATTCAAAAACTTGACTCAGGTACAAACGCCCCTACCAACCATACACACATTGCCCCGCAAGGAGTCCTCGCTGAGCACATGACGAAATGCAGTGTTCCACGTGAAGAGTAAAGGTCTAGAGGACACTAGAGTCAAGGCGGACTATACATGGCCAAGTGTCTGTGTCCACTCTACCAAGGTCCAGCTCTGTCATCTACAATGTCGGCCCGTGGACAGGACTCGAGGACATATTGCTTGCTTATACTAATCGATCTGATGGAATTTGCAAAAATGACAAGGAAGGACCTCAGTTCTAGCACTCTCCAAGACGCCCAAAGTTCCAGCTCTGAAGCTTGTTTGGCTATCTTCCGGAGCTGCGAAATCTAACATTGCAATCAGTGTTGTTTGGCGTCGCTGGTATTCCGAAAATAACGTTGATTCACCAATAACCGTCAAACGCTTTGGAGGTTCAATTAAAAAACGTAGAGGACTAACTCTGGAAATTAATATTGTGCCTACACAATTAATGAAAATGTTTTACATATTATTGCGGGAACTATATGTAGTTTTTTAGTAAACAACAAGCACACGATTTTTTTAATCCTATTCCGGAACCCGAATTGTTGGGACGAGGGATAATGTCCGCAATAATATTTCAAACTCAGAAAACCTGTTGTCAATAACAAAATTGTCATCTGACTCGTTTTATCGAATTTTCTTTGGAAAATGATATATTCATACCGTCAGCAATTAACGCCCATGAAACGAGCACCGATCCTGACCCCCAGAACAAGTTTTGAGCATTGATCAACACTTTATGTACATATGTTTTGTCTTGGTTCGGTCCATGAATTTTGCTCTCAAATTTCCTTCAGTATATAAATTATGTATATACTCGTATGTGTTTTATTCGCTACAGGTCATACTTTTTTCAGCCAAACGGAGTTTCAGCAAATCAGTGACTGAAGATGGTATTTCGCAATGAGACCAAAATATTTCAAATTAGTTATGATGATGTTTCGACGCGATGTAAACCGGAGGAACTAGATTATAGTTGTGATACCGGTCGCGAAAGTCTAAGACGAAGTTATGAAGTTACAAATTCCTCTCTAAGAATTAGCCTCGATCTTTACCTAGCGTTACCGCAAAGTTATTTAAAAAAGTATACGTGGTGACTGTGTGAATCGAGCCTGCGCCACCGGAGTGACAGGTGCGATACCAATCCATCACGGATACGCTAAAGATCAAGTATAATGTTTTATATTCAAATTATAATTTAATTGATAATCTAGTGAAGTTGGTTGAATAAACTTTATTTGCCCCAAAATCAACAAACAAAATCACATAAACTACAAAAAAGCATACTGCATAACGTTAAACTAGGACTAATAATACTTTCATCCCGTATGTGCCACTCTTTCAGGATACACTTTTACACTTGCATATTGTGTATGCAAATTTTCACTTGTAAAAACTACATTTAAAACCAGGCCGACACACAGCTAAGCGCTAAAACACGCTGGCATGAGTACATCGAATTTCCTATGCAAATTGTTACTCTAGTTCTCTCCGCAGTCACTTCGGCCTCAGACTTAAGTGTTTGTCACTATAATAGGATTACTAATTCCGCTGTTATAGCAAAATAACTTTTGGTCGCCGTTTTAAAACGAATCTCTGAATTTCCATAACTTTTGGTATATTGATAGATTTTATAAAATTCATGTTTATTTCAAATTTCATCAAAATAAAATTAATATTAACTAACTGCATTAAAATCCCTTCTTTGAGAACTCCCCATCAAAAGGGGATTGCGGTGGTTCGATTGTTTTATTTCGGCGAACTTAACAAAATATTTACTAAACGAACATTTGTACCAACTGTCGTGAAAATCAGACGAAAAATGCTACCTTTAGAGAGTATACACATATACAAAGTAGATATACTCGTATACAGTATGTAACCAAAGTGTTGAAAAAAACTCAAAACGCGTCCTGGGGTTCAGAATCGGTGCTCGTTTCACGGTCCCGGGCCTGGGTGTACTGACGGCATGATTATCTTATTCATCTAAAGAAAACTCTGAGAATTTTTCGTCAATAAGTATTTGTTTAACTAGCGCCATCTCTACGTGTCACCTTGCACTGCTGTGAGCGAGGATGGAGGATGGAGGATAGATGGCTCTCTGCAGTTAGTAGGCCTAGGTCAGTGGTACTGGCCGACCTGCCTTAACACAATTCCCCATCCGAACCGAACACACTTGACATTTCAATCAGCCACTTCTGACAGTGTTCAGTCGAATAAACAGTACGTTGAAGAACGGTTTTAGTTAGTTGAAGGAAAAGGTTTATTGGAAATTGAAATTTCCACGACAGTTGATGACATCGTACAAGGACAACTTAGAGTTGGGGTCAAACGTTGAAAATTAGGTGGGTAGAGTTTGTTTTTCAAAGAGATTTAAATTGTTGAAAGGTTTGTGAAGTTAAATTCGTCTCTTGTTGTGGAACGGTGAAGCTAGATGGTGAATTTATCTCCTTTCCTCAAAGGTGATGAAAACTGGCGCTGGTTATATAGTCGTAGATCTTAGTTGTAGTAATCTACTTTGTTATACCCATAACTTCTGAGGTTTTAATATTATTAAGGGAATTTTTCACCATTTTTGAGTGTTAGAATGATTAACAAAACCTTAGGAACGTCCCTACGTCACCTCGTTAATGTTACTCAAGGCAATCCCCACAAGCAAAACTACGAGGAAAGGTTCGTTTACAAACCAACTGGTCCGTGATCTTGTGCTACACTGAAAATCTTGTTTAAAACACACTTTGCCACCAGTTCTGGTACTATGACTAGTGTTGGGGCAACATACCCTGAGTAGGAGTTGTGCGATGTGTTTGAACGTATTATTGAAAGTTGTAAATGTTAAGCTATTGTTGCTGAAATCGACAAATAACTTGGGTAAATGCTGGTTAAAAGAATCTCAGTTTCATCCAACACATTCTACTGTATACTGCAACAGCTTCTACACGGTTGACTCATTCCTGTAACGGACTTATCACAAGCGATGCAAAAACAACTCGTCAAGGCAAGTCACTAATCACGCTTTATTCAAATGTCTCGAGTTATTAGCGCTGCTGACTACTTCTAAGTCTTGCGTTGACGGAAGTGAGACTTCATCGCGTTAACTTGTATCTGTGCTTCATGATCTGGCAGCTCATGATAATTACTGTACGTTTTTTCTTCTTTTACACGTTATTTATCTTATTTGGGTTTAAAGTTTAAATGTATGAAATTGTACCAATGTATTAAAGTGTTTTAAAATTCTCTTTCTTACTCTACTACCTTTAAACGGATAAACTTTTTAACCGCGTTTTGACATATGTGACTTGCGTATCCTAATGTACGTGGTATCGTGTTCATGAAACCCGCCCGCCACCCCGATGTTGGGGATGGGGGATAATTTTGAAACTTCTTACGAGGGTCCCTTACCAAGTCATCTCCCATTTTACAACTGTATAAGAACTTATTCAAAAGATAAATCAATAAATTATTTGACACTATAAAATGAATGTTTTAACAATACAGTAGCTTCATGACCCCCAAAACCCTGTTATACTTGTAAAAAAACGTCAGTAATAATGTTTTAACCTCAGAACATAAATTACACTAGTCTATAATTACAACGTGATTCAAAAACTTGACTCAGGTACAAACGCCCCTACCAACCATACACACATTGCCCCGCAAGGAGTCCTCGCTGAGCACATGACGAAATGCAGTGTTCCACGTGAAGAGTAAAGGTCTAGAGGACACTAGAGTCAAGGCGGACTATACATGGCCAAGTGTCTGTGTCCACTCTACCAAGGTCCAGCTCTGTCATCTACAATGTCGGCCCGTGGACAGGACTCGAGGACATATTGCTTGCTTATACTAATCGATCTGATGGAATTTGCAAAAATGACAAGGAAGGACCTCAGTTCTAGCACTCTCCAAGACGCCCAAAGTTCCAGCTCTGAAGCTTGTTTGGCTATCTTCCGGAGCTGCGAAATCTAACATTGCAATCAGTGTTGTTTGGCGTCGCTGGTATTCCGAAAATAACGTTGATTCACCAATAACCGTCAAACGCTTTGGAGGTTCAATTAAAAAACGTAGAGGACTAACTCTGGAAATTAATATTGTGCCTATACAATTAATGAAAATGTTTTACATATTATTGCGGGAACTATATGTAGTTTTTTAGTAAACAACAAGCACACGATTTTTTTAATCCTATTCCGGAACCCGAATTGTTGGGACGAGGGATAATGTCCGCAATAATATTTCAAACTCAGAAAACCTGTTGTCAATAACAAAAATTGTCATCTGACTCGTTTTTATCGAATTTTCTTTGGAAAAATGATATATTCATACCGTCAGCAATTAACGCCCATGAAACGAGCACCGATCCTGACCCCCAGAACAAGTTTTGAGCATTGATCAACACTTTATGTACATATGTTTTGTCTTGGTTCGGTCCATGAATTTTGCTCTCAAATTTCCTTCAGTATATAAATTATGTATATACTGTATGTGTTTTATTCGCTACAGGTCATACTTTTTCAGCCAAACGGAGTTTCAGCAAATCAGTGACTGAAGATGGTATTTCGCAATGAGACCAAAATATTTCAAATTAGTTATGATGATGTTTCGACGCGATGTAAACCGGAGGAACTAGATTATAGTTGTGATACCGGTCGCGAAAGCCTTAGACGAAGTTATGATTACAAATTCCTCTCTAAGAATTAGCCTCGATCTTTACCTAGCGTTACCGCAAAGTTATTTAAAAAAGTATACGTGGTGACTGTGTGAATCGAGCCTGCGCCACCGGAGTGACAGGTGCGATACCAATCCATCACGGATACGCTAAAGATCAAGTATAATGTTTTATATTCAAATTATAATTTAATTGATAATCTAGTGAAGTTGGTTGAATAAACTTTATTTGCCCCAAAATCAACAAACAAAATCACATAAATCAAAAACATGTGTTATTAAAAAATATTAACACAACATCCCTTTCAAGATGGGACATCTTCATTATCAGGTCTGATAACGAAGTGGCCTCCTGATGGACCTGGAGCTGGGGTTTCGACTGGATTCAGTCATAACCTCGGGCACTATTAGTGGTGTATGAGGAGGCCCTTCTATTTCAAGATTGTTCCAATAAGGTGCAGGGATCAAATGAATCCTGTTGCGTCTAATCGTCCTTTTCTCTGTTTCAATTAGATATGATCGAGGTTCCTTCAACTCCCTCAGGACTTTACCATGACGCCGTAGGTCCGTGATCCATACCATGACTCCAACCACCAATGGTCTCAAATCACGTGTCTTGTGTCTTCGGTCGAATTGATTTTTATATTTGTCTCTGTACCTTTCTTCCTTCACGGGAAAGTTTCTATCTTCGTATGATTTCCCGGTGAACATAGAAGTGAGATTGTTTCTCAGTGTTTTCTTGAACATAAGTTCAGATGGGCTGGATCCTGTTTCTAGAGGTGTGGTTCTATACGACAGGAGGGCGAGTTCAAAGTTGGTCTTATTTCTTTTAAGTATTCCCTTAGCAATTTTCTGATGCACCATTGGCTTGGTGGTATTGAGGACTACTTCGAAACGTTTTAAATCCCCATTCTTCCGCAAATCTTCTGAACTCGCTAGATTCTAGGTGATTAAACTGAGTTCTACTGTCCGAAAACACACGTTGAGGGGTTCCGTAACGAGCAAAAACTGTTTTGCATACATGAATCACATCGGATGTCCTCATCCTCTGAAGTTCTTCTACTTCAAAAAATCTGGAGTATTGGTCTATAATGACAATATACCATTTGTTCTCCTGTTTAAACAAATCCATGGATACGTTTTGTCAAGGGTTTTAACACAACATATAATAAAATGTAACATTTTATTTTATTACTCATATTTGAAGTACAAATTCAAAAACATCCATTTCCGGTTGTCATAATGATATCAGCCACCATTGTCAGAGACTTTTCCAAACGCTGAAAGCAGCGAACTCGCCACTACCCAGCCATATAGAGTATACTCTGCCGGAACCTGCGGGTGGAAGGTGAGCAGCTCTTGGCGATAATGCAATATTGATAAGCGTCATTGACGGCGTACTCATGTGTTCCTGTCGGCTATGCTAAGCTGAGTTCATGGTCACCAACACCTTCCGTTATGTCACTATAAACACTCATTACACTCGTAAACTGACATTACTGATCGAGGAACTCCTCTGTCGATGTGGCGGTGAAGTAAGACACCTTCTCATCAGTAGTGACGCGAGGCCGACGTGCCAACAACGCGGTCTTGTTGTGGAGTTCCATCTTCTGTCACTGATCGGCCGAAAATTAGATACTTCCTGCTTATTCTCATAATAGTCACATGGCTGCCAACGTCCATTAGAGCAGGGATGCCAGCTGTCAATGTTCACATTGGCTGTGGCACTATCGAAAACACATCTTCAAGACTGGTTGCCAGCTTCTTGAAAGTTTATTGCTGTATTCTGTGTTGAAGCTATTATCGTTTTGTATGATTTCTCAGATGATTCTAGGGTAAAAATGTGAAATGTTTGCCAATACTTTGACGTTGTCAAATGTCTACTATGTTTCGTGTTGTAGCTGTGTTCTGCTATGTTGTGTGTCTCATGTGTTCCTGAACTCTTGTTGAAATTAATCCTTTAGTCCCACCAATACACACTGAACCGCAACTGCAGGGGATTTCGTAGACTCGCGGCGTGCACAACGGTGTCTGGTCCTTCACAAGTCTAGAACAATCAAGTTCAAACACCTACAAAAAGGCGCCTTGTTACTCAAGGTTCACACGACAGATCGTATTTACATACAACAGCTGACTATAAAGTAGCGGTTATATAAACTGCCGCATTGCCTTGGCAGTTGACCAACTGCAACTGCAACTGCTGATGCAACGGACAAGTGCATTACAATATGGATGACACAGTCTTGCTCTTGACCTCTGCCCTGACTCAACTCACCACCGAGCTCAACAACTCAGCTCAGCTCAGCGCCTACTGCAATCATCGGTGAGGGTGCGCATACCTCGCCTTACACATGACGATGTCTTCTGGCTAATTCAACATGTCGTAAAAAGGGGCCACAAAACATAAGGAAGAGAGCTAGCCTAAAGGTAATCAGCGAAAGCTGACCAGTCACCCATCAACAAATAACCTTAGTTTTTCTAAAACTTGTTAATATATCTAATTTTACGTTGACTGTTGTGAGAACTTAAAGACAAAAATAAATTTGATAACTTAATTTCATAAGAGCCTACAAAATGTACAAAAACTGTGTGAAATTTAAAACAAATAGAAAAACCAAGCACATCTACGGCTAGTGACAGCTGCACACTGACTGACTGCCTGACCAGCCACCAGCTAACCCTGAGCAGTGGAATACCAATCACAGCCGTGAATCAGACTTACCAGCTAGAACAGAGAACACAAAAAAACTATTCATGGACAGCGAAATGCAAACAAATTGCAAAGGAATAACACTTTAGTCACACCAACGGCGCTTTAGCGATTAGTTGTGTGTCAGCCTGGTGTAATAAGATATACTATTTTTGTAAATAAACCCTTCATCAGGTGATTCTGAAAGGTTAGAGAAAACAACCACAATATTGACAGTACGGTACTACACGATGTGTATACTTTGTAAAAAAATCATCTGTTATCAGCAAACCAATTCGGATTTCGAAGTGGTAAATCGACAACAGACTCAGTTCTGCGTCTAGTCGAGCTGATAGTAGAGTGAATCGAGGGTCAAAAAGATACGCTAAATGTATTTCTGGAACTATCGAAAGCTATCGTGACTGGGTTGATCATCGAATCCTAATCAGCAAGATGGAGTACTACGGGATTCGAGGAGTGCCCCTCAGGTGGCTTGAATCGTTTCTCTATAATCGAAAGCAATTTGTAGGAATTTCAGATGTCAGATCAGCGAAGGATGTCTTAGATATGGAGTCCCTCAGGGCTCTATACTCAGTCCGTTGCTCTTTTTGATATACGTCAACGATGCCGGTTCAGCGGTACAACAAGGGCGAATCGTCCAGTACGCTGATGACACGACTCTCTGATTCAAAGCGAGTTCCATCGAAAAACTCAAAATCGTGACTTTTGTCGAGCTCAACAGAACAATTCAACATTTCAATGAGCTCAATCTCAAAACAAATTCATCAAAATCAAACTTCATTAAATTTTGTCTACGGGAAAACGACTCAGATAGTCCCACAGTAATAGCGGATGACACTGAGATCGAAGAGGTCTACTCAACTAAATTCCTTGGAATACTCCTTGATCGAGGTTTGACTTGGAATACTCACGTAGACCACGTTTGCTCAAAACTATTCTCAGGAATTTATGTTTTGAGGAAACTGTCCGAATACTGCCCAACTCAGGTACTGATGACGGCGTATTATGGAGTAATTTACCCACACTTATCCTACGGATTGACTTTGTGGAGAGGTTGCACAAAAGCAAATTGGTCTAGGATTTTTATTCTTCAAAATCGAGCAGTCAGAATAATCGCCAAATTGCGAAGGAGAGAGTCGTGTAGAGGCATTCAAAAGTCCTTGCCTCTATATTTTGGAGACGTGTCTTTTTTTCAAAAGTAATACCATAAGAATTGCACTCTTATGAAACTAGAGGCAGGGACAACTACCGAACTGGGAGACACAGAACGGTAGTTATGAACGTTTGCCTTCCCAGGCAGGAGTTCATTTCGTCAACAGATTACCAAATTCGTTCAAAAATGCCCTGAGCCTAAGGCATTCAAAGCTCGTCTTAAAACAACTCTGATTTCTCAAGCATTTTATGATACAGACGAGTTTATGGCATGCATTCAATTGGGAGACCCCATGATTCGCTGACTGAATAAGGACTAGAGTGGCTACCAATTGGGAGACCCCATGATTCGCTGACTGAATAGGGACTTGAGTGGCTACATTCGAATGAATGGGAGAGAGTGAGTGTAAAAACTGTATGTTTGAATGGGATTTAGATGTAAGAGTGCAAGGAAAATTTTAGATACTTAAACATTTGACGATTGCGATAAATTTACTGTAAATGTCCAATAAACATTTATTTATATTTTATTTATTTGAGTTACAAAAAACCCGAATGTTTAAAGTTTTTTCAGTTTGCAGGAAGATTATTAATTTTGTGGAAGATACAAGTTTAAAAGCAACCTTCCAGTCAATTCAAGAAAATAAGCTATCGGTTATTAAAATCTGTTGAGTAGTTTAGCACGGCACGGCAGGGCAGATGGTTTCCGGGTGCCTGTGCTCGTGTGTGCGTGTGCGCGTGCGTGCGGGGAGGCTGCCCAGCTGACTGTTCTGCTGAAGGACGGCGAGATCACTGATCAGCTGCTACGAGTATATAAACCCACAGAGTAGCTGCCTCAGCATGAGTTCCTGTCCTCTCAGCTCTCTACGCACAATCATGCACGCTCTTGTAAGTACACACAGATACACACAGTATCAAAACCATTACAACATTACAAATATCTTATTAAATTAATTTATCTTACGTTTCAATGATCAAAGCTTACTACAGTAACATCAATATTGTTCGAATTTGTTTATTTTTCCTAAAGTTGAAATAATACTACATATTTCAAAAACATAACTTTATTAAACGAGTTATTTTTCATTTGACAGTCACATGTTTATTTATCAATTTACCTACTTTATTTGGCAAAGTACATGGTAGTGTTATAACCGCCCGGCAACGGACTCAAACCGTTGGCAAATATTTTGTCTTCTTTATTTAGTATATATATATATATTATATATATATATAATTGCCATATGTATGATATGGCGTTAATTCTTGAAACCAGACTTGCCCTACTCAAAAGAAGCTTGAAGATTTTCAGTAATATATAACCAAATTAAAAAAGGTAATGTTTGTCTTGTTTAACGAGGCGAAGTTAGGACTACAAAGTCTTTTCTACCACTCAACCTCGACCCTTACCTAGCGTCACCGTATAGTCACATTACTGTACTTAGATTGTAAGTGGTCAAACAACAAATTTCTGCGGGGATCAAACCCGCGCCACCGGAGTGATGAGCTACGGAGTCACGCGCGATACCAATACGCCACGGATCCGCTAAATTTACTAAGTTCATTTTAAATGTATTTGTATAGATTCTCGTATTGCGTAACCCATCATTTTAGCAGAGTAAGAACAACACCAATGATGTTCTCGAAAGGGCTTTCGATGACCCTATCAAAAATTTGGCAAAACATGCGAATGAAATTCAAAATTGAAAATTGGCTACCGACACTTTTCTTTGTAAGAGTTTAAATTTTTGAGCGTAGGGGTCCGATATAACGTTAATTAATTGTATAACTTCTCTTAGGTAAACACGATGGTTCTAATTAACCACCTGGTTTGTTTGCAGATCGTCCTGTCCGCCCTGGTGGCCGTGGCTAGTGCCGGAGTGATCGCTCCCGTGGCAGTGGTACCTGTGGCTCACAGTCATTCATCGTCAGAACCTCCGTGGTACACCCTGCACCCTTGGTACACGCTCCTCTGGTCCACGCCCTGTCGTCCCTGTAGTGAGACACGCCCTATCGTCCATCACGCTCCTCTCGTCCACGCCCCCGTCGTCCCCTGTCGTCAGACACGCCCCTCTCGTCCACGCTCCCTCGTTCACGCTCCAGTCGTTCACGGAGCTCCAGTCCTAGTCCACTAATAGTATTACTCAATAAATAAATCTTATTTTTTTAACTGATTACTTTTATTTTCCATTGTACTTAAATAAGTAAAGGTAGTTTTATTTCCATATATTTTACTGTATATCGTAGTAGAGTATGAGAGTGAAGGCATCGCAAGGTTCAACATGATACAACATGATTGTAGCTTTCATATGCATGGCCTTATCGAGAATATTACGAGTATTTTATTTATTTATAAATAATGAAATGTTTGCCTGTCTTGTAAAAGAATCTTCACATCAATTAACATAACACTAAATTTCACACTTAGGCCTAGTGAGAAGCCTCGATATAAAATTATACTTAGAACTCATTTTAAAAGGACATGTTTCTTTGTCAATTATGCAATCTTATAGGGACCAGTTAAATTATTCACTCTTAAAATTACAGGTATCAGGGTGAAAGCCGATATGGGTACCATTTAAACTTGATACAAATACGTTACACTCATAATGTCAGGCAGGGCTGCCACAAGAGAGGGGCTGCAAAGCCCACCCTGGACCCTATTTAAAGGATCGAATACTACTTATTGTGTAATAGCTGAGAAAACCTGCGCTTCGCCTCGGGGCTTTCTTATCATTGCTGTTGTTTATTTTAATTAAACTACAAATTTAAAGTAAAACAAAGTTTCAGAAATCCACTAAAACTAATTTAGTTTGCCTGTTATTCACCATCTCTCCTTAGTAAACTGCAGCTACCTTGTGAGAGTCATATTACCTCCGTTCCGGCTTTTTTAGACCTTTTGCAATTTATTTTGAGAATGTTATTGATTTCAGTCGTAGCTAATTTATCACATTGTGTGGATTAGCTGAACTCCCTTGGGGTAAAGCAAAGTCGCAATAGCTCATGACACTGAGGTTTCAAAATGCTCAAAAATTTGTCCACTTTTGGTCCCTTAAGTTATTTATTTTATGGATTCGTAGAATACCTTTGATATATAGCCAGACATACTGATAATACAGCTATGGAGTTCGCTATTTTTAATAAATCCAACATTAAACACTATAATGCAACAAATATGAACAAGAACACTTCAAGCAACAAGTGGTATGTAGAAGATTGTTGGTCCTTTTGACTATTTCTGCACTGTATTGTCCATCAGACATAGTATTTCTGATTGACAATTTCTAATGATTTCTTCAGCTCATTGCCTCTGTTTAACTGGAGGGGACTACAAGCCAAAATCATTGGGGTTCCAGATTCACTAACGAGGTGAAATTTACTTAATGCATAAACAACTGAGTTACATATCAACTGGGAACCTACAATACTGGCCACAACGGACCCCAACAAAGTATTGACCTTTCTAACTTTGTTACCAAATGGTTCAGAAACTACTGAACATTACCTCTTATTGGATTATATCAGACCACTTACCATTGACTTTAACCATTAGTTCTTTCAATAATACTTAGAAGAATGTCCACCTTTCCAATAAGCGGACAGATTAAACTTTTCCAACCTTAAACTCCACCTTAATTGAAAATTCTTTGAAAACTAATGAAAGGTATGGCTGTAGAAATATTCAATGGCTGTACAGCATTTTGGAAGTTACTTAAAACTAATAAACATACTCTTACACATCAAATCCAGTACATACAAAAAATAGTGAGAAAAAAGACGTTTAAGAAGAATTTGGCAAAACTCAAGAAACCAATTAGATAAACGAAATTTGAACAGAGTCGGTAAGAGTTAAAACTGCTGCTGTAAGCAAAATTCTAGGAACGATGGCTCTACAATTTACTTCAACTTCCATATTAAAGCAACAAATTATTCTTATGGAAAGTTACTAAAGGCAAGCAAACCCTAATTTATCCAAAGTAGATGATTCCTTTGGCTAAAAAGTCCATGAAAAAGCAGAAATTTTGTAAGAATTTTAGCGTAAATTTAATGATCATAGCTTGTAATTAGTAACGAAATACAAGAACACTGATCTCCATTACAAATGTTTACATAAAAATTTACCTTGGAAGTAAAGTAATACCAATTTAACACATAATACAAATCTAATAAACTCCGGATATGACCTAATAACCTGGCAGAGTCTGGAAGGAACTCTCACAAAAGTGAGTTGTCTTATTTAACCTATTATTCGCAATGCAATGTAGCATGTAATACTTTCATTCAATGAAGTTTGTCAACTCGTTGTGGTGGTTAAACCCGGCAAACCTGACATGAAACCTCATAAACCACAGTAGCTTTTGCCGATTGTTTAAAAGTTTGAAAACTTACTTTTAATAGCCACAACCATTAATAACTGAAGAAAATGTGATACCAAGTCATCAATTCGGGTTTAGAAGGCAACAACACTCAACTATAAAACATACATGAGTAGTGAAAAATTAGACAAGACTAGAATTAAAAGATATTGTTCATGGTTCTTGATGTAACAGGCATTTGACAAAGTAAAAATCCAGCCTGCTATTCAAAAATCAAACAAAAAAGAAATTTACTCATTCCTATTACAACATTCTTAAGTTATTTGACAAACAGATCTTTCTAAATAAAAGTTTCAAATTCCACCTAATATACATAAAGTTGAAGCTGGAGTACCACAAGGGAATTTCCTAAAGCCCTAAAAGTATATACACTTTTACAGCAGACATTCCTGTCAGTCCAAATATTACCATTGCCAATTTTGCTGATGACACAGCTTTGTTGGCCTGCATTCGATTAAACATAGCATCTCAAACCAAACTATCTAAATAAAGTATACGATTTGTCTCAAAACATGGAAAATTAAAGTAAAATGAATTCAAAATCTGTTCAAGTAACATTTAATTCTAAACAAACAACTGTCCTCCAGTATGCCTGAACAACGTTCAACTCCCTCAACGGAATGAATGTAAAATACCTAGAATTCATCTTGGATAACGACTAAATTGGCAGAAACAATATTTGGGAACAAAAGAATGCAACTAAATTTGAAATACAACAACATGAATGGCTATTTAACAAGAAATCAAAATTATCTGTTGCAAGCAAATTACTGTTATACAAAGTCATAATTTCCTAAACCTATCTGGACTTATGGCCTTCAACTGTGGTGAAGTGCGTCAACATCAAACTTAAAATAATTCAAAGATTCCAGTCAAAAGTACTGAGACAACATTACATAAGCACCTTGGTACGTAAAACAATTTGTTAATACAATGACAAGCAAAACCCTAACAGTTCAAGAAGAAATTTCAAATTCTAGCAAAACATTTCTAACCAAATTGGATGCTCATTCTAATTATTTCGCTCTAAATTTACTAGACAACAGTAACAGTGTATACCGCCTTAGAAGAAAGAACATTTTAGATTTACAATATGGACATCAAAAATTAAAAACTTTGTAAATATGTATATTTTATTTAGCCGTAATTGTTTCTTCAGTGGAAGGTACAATTATTTCATGTTTTGTAATTCATCAAATTTACTTATTGTTAACTAAAACAGATTTAAATAAAAATAAATGTTATTAAAAAAAAAAAAAATTCGTTGCCAGTTGATATACCTATTTTACATATATATAACATATGTACGGTTATAGAAAAACAACAACAAACTGTCATCACGTCGATTTGCCGTTGCACATTGTGTTGTTTTTCGATTTTCTGAGTTTGCTTTTGTTAAACGTAATATATATGAAACTAATTGTATATCGTGTATTGTGCAGAGTGATTAATACGTAGGAACAAAAAACTACCACATTACAAATCTTTTTGACAGGACGAAGTCTGTCGGGTCTGCTAGTATGAAATAAAAGTAACATTAAATTTTGAATATTAATTAAATTTAAAACAAAATTATTACACATTAAATCGCAGAAGATCTTAGGAAATCTTTATTTAGAAAGCGCCTTTAAAACAAGACCGCAAAGTACATACATTTGTCTATGTTAAAAGTGTGTCGGTTTTGCAGGCACTTTGCTTTTTTAATTGTTACATTGTATTGGTGATACATCATTCATGTTATGAGAACAAATAAAATTATTTACTTTAATAATATTTTAATGTAAAATCTAATGAGACTGTATTTAAAATAGAATCAAATGTTCTTGAAGAAACTGTTTTACAGTGCCAGTTGGCTTCAATTCTTTTAAAACAAAATATAACTTTTATTTATAATTTGAAATAATTTGGATTATTTAGGTCATTTTTAATTTGAAATTTTTGTTGTTTCTGACAGAAACCTTCTTTAGATTACATAAAAATATATCTAGTGATGTTTTAAAAATGTTTTAAATAAATGTACAATTTGCTCTCATATTATGAATGATGTACAGTATATCCAATTCAATGTAAAAAATTAAAGAAGCAAAGCACCTGCAAAACTGACTAACTTTCAACATGCATAAGTTATTTATTTTAAAATTCTCATAAATTGACTAAGTAATTCAAAACTTTAACATCATGGTTATTGATATACACCATATAGTATACATTTATATTTTACTAGCTGAGAGAACCTGCGCTTCGCCTCGGGGCTTTATTAACATAGCTGTGTGTATATTTTAAGAACATTGCAAATTTGCTACCTTGTGAGAGTCATAGTAACTTCCGCCAATAACCGCCATCTTGAAAATATTAAATTATTAAACATGTTAATAGCCTATGTGTTGGCCAGGTATATATGCCACATTTCTGTAAAATTTCATCAAAATTGGTCCAGTGGTATTTGCGTGATTGAGGAACAAACACACAGACACACACCATCTCATTTTTATATATTAGTATAGATTTTTTCCGCTTAATAATATTTTTATAAATTACGAGTAGTTTTCACACTATCTTGTTTTGTAGAAATTGTGTACCGTACTTATGTTTTTTGTTATTTCTATAGTCTAGAGCTTTTAAAGATGTGAACCTGGTTCACGAGAAGCTTTAAGCAAAATAAATCGATTTATTGGACACTTAAACCGATTTTAATTTATACTTGTTAGGCTGTTACGGTTTTGTTTTGAATGCGCTTTCTAAAATTAATACTGACTTCCGGAGATCTTCTGCAACTAAATGTATAATGATTTGTTTCACATTAAATTAATAAATAAGGCTTCATTTTTAATAATATCCTTATTTAAATGTTTATCTTGTTTTAATATGAGGGGTATAGTATCAAAGCCTGCTATCTCCATTCTCCACCCTGGAGGATTTTCTATGACAGCTAAAACCCCCTTCTAGTATTCTTATTTTGATATTCTATAGTTAAGATTCTTGTTAAGCGTGACGAGGCGGTCTAGAAAAATACGATTTGTCAGGTTTTTGGGGAAAATGTTTACCGAAATTGACGGTTGTCCGTGAATAACTTCCCTTCCATGTGGCTTCCGTTCAAGGTTAGTTGACATTAGGCAATGAATCATTTGCAATCATTTTACATTTGAAAATTCCATTTAATGATTGTAAACAATCTCGGCACACAGTAAGTGTAAGTAAGAACACACAGAGAGCGACGCGACGCGATTTAATCAAAACCAAGTAATCTTGATAGCAGAACACACTAGTAGCGATGCGACACGACGCGACGCGTAGCGACCTCCAAGAACAAACTGGTTTGTTTTCTTCGAGCGATTGACAGCGATGGATGTGGACCTGCTCATTACAGAAGTAATCAGAAGTGTACGTGAGAGATGCGATTTGGAGGAGTGACCACAAGAGTCCAGTTTGTTGTTTGATTCTCTATGGCATGGTGAATTTTGCTAAAAATTTAATCAAATGTTGCCATCGACATCCTTGTGTACTGAAAAACCTCATCTCATTCCTCCTCAACACTGGAAACAGGTGATGATATTCACCAAACACATCTCTTTGTTCACAAAATTCGTTAACCCACTGATTCCTTTGTTTTCCATCCAAAACTTTCCACTTCAAATAACTATTTTCACAGAGAGCAAGTTTCAGTCCTAGCTTTGACAGCACCATTTTTGCAATGATCGCGTCGCTGGCATCGCTCTCTCTGTGTAACGCCAATCGCTTGCAATCGCGTCGCGCCGCATCGCAACGTGTCGCGTCGCTCTCTGTGTGTTCTTACACTAAAGTACCAAACCTCCACCTAATATTGCTTCTATTTGGCTTAAGTTACTTCTATTTTAATTCAATATCTTATTTTACAGTTGAATTTGGCAGTTGCCAAAAATATAGGTATACATAATATGTATTATTTACTATACAACGAGGAGGTTGTATCTGTAGTGAAAGCACTGCTAGCGCTAGGTAAAACGGCGATATTAGGAACTACTCAACCTATTCCTTTGTTCTCCCAAATCGAATCTCAAATTATCTAAAACTTGTAAATAAACAAATAAAACAATAATTTACAAACCGTATTTACGAAGGTTTCTACACAATTTATTCTGTTTATTTGCTGTAAGTAAACACCCAATTCCATTATCATACCTTAGCTATTATACAATATGCTTTGTGAAATATTACACTGAAATAAAGGAGAAAACCCAACTTGTTATGCTTACATATTTTTCATTCCCGAGGTTTTGGTTTCATGGGAATATTTTGTAAACAACAGTTATTTCAAGACAAGATAACGCAGGCCCTAGTTCTAATTTAACCCCGAATCTCTCTATTAATCTAAAAAAACTTATTCTAAAAAGTAGACTCCTTCAGATTTAATGCAAGCATCAATATTAAGGGCATTAGTTGAGTTTTAGGTTAATTAAAGATTTTACTGAGCATTGGCTGTTTATGGCCAGCCTAGACATAGGCTAGGCGTGTGTGGTCTGTTCGATTTTTGGGACCGCATTTATGTCTGTGATTTTGATGAATAGAGTTGCTAATGTGACTGCCAGGTCGAAAAGCCTTACTAGCCTCGGTAAAAATATCAGGTAGGGTCTGCACCTAATTTGTACAACAGGGCCTTTGTCACTATCTATCCTTCCCTAGCCTTAGGGCTTTTATTTAGAAAAACAGAACCAAAACCAACTGAGACTTCATACTGTAAACCTCTTCAGCCTTTATCATTTTAGTATGGAATTTCTTAGGTCTTCTAAGGTTTCTACCAACGTTAACAACAAACTTCAAACAAAGAACAGTCTAATGGTCTACCAGTGTTGAGCCAGCTTTATTAAACATGCAATGGGTGTTTTGATTTATTTCTATTGTTTGAGTTGGAAATATTCAATTTTTGAATATGCAAACCAATTGTTGGTAAGCTGGTAATTGTAATGGCTTCTCAGGCTACACAACATTTAACACTTGTACAAAATTCTAGGCTTCTTAACATTGCGAGACCTGATACAAACCGTACTAAGCTTTATTGTAAAAACGCTAACAGTAACCGTCGGTCTGAGAGACATCCATAAGCCCTTAAACTGCATAGACTCATTGGATCGTTCAACCAGGTTATAAATGTTACTAAAACTAACATCGGCCTAGGTTTGATTCCCGGCGCAGTGATAACCTTTTTAAAATAGCCACTCCCCGTGGTTTGGTTTCACGTTAAACTGAGGGTCCATTCCATTGGTCGTTGGGCTATTAATTAATGACCCAATCTGGGGAACAGTCGGCCCTAGTTGTAACAAGACTTCACCTCATCATCAATAAAGAAAACACTCATCACACTCACCATCATCCCATATTCACCTTAAAATACCCTCTAAGAGTGGTCAGTGTCTCAAAGCAAAGTAACAAAAATAGTAGCCTATCTCTTAAACAGTCAAAGAGGTAAGTGAAAAGTACCGTAAGATTACAGTTACCATCTTATATTAGACTATTTATAAAATAAATCAAAAACTAAATACCCTTTTATCATTTTTTATTTTACCAACCAGTTTTGGAAATCATTCCATGGTCATGGTGCCAATAAAACCTCATTTGATTATTGATTATTTTGGGCGAACCGTGAGATCAAGGTTTTGGTGAAAGTGTTACTTATTCATTTTTTTCCAGCAGATAAAATCAATCTATTATAAAAAGGTGTGTATTAATGTTCTAGATGTTCTACTGTTGAACACATGGAGGTGATCAGGGCAAGAGGCCTTGGCCAGTTGTACATCCATGAAGACTACACTTACCTCATGGCTAGAGTGGTAGGAGAGAAGCGATATATGAGATGTAACATGAGGGGCTGCCGTGCAACTGGCCTTCTCCTCAATGATGAATTCAAAGCGAAGAAACCTCACAACCACGATCCGGATCTTGCTGCTGTACAGAAACTAAGGCTCAAAGACGAACTTACAAAGAATGTTTTAAAACTGGGAACAAAACAAAATATGCGGAAGATATACGATGAGACCTGTCAGAAGTAAGTACTACTTTACTTTTATACTCTATGCGTTGTGACACCGACCACTCTTAGAGGGTATTTTAAGGTGATTATGGGATGATGGTGAGTGTTTTGATAGATGACGAGTTGTATAGTCTTGTTACAAACTAGGGCCGACTGTTCCCCATATTGAAAGTTACCACTGTGCCCGGGATCGAACCCGGCAGTATACCACTGAGCTTTTCCGTGATACTCAAGAGTCAATTTGCTGGAGTTCAGTCGCTTGAATAAAATTTAATTTGGTACCTTCAGTTAAGTTGATGACCTGTTAGATCCGAATTAATTTCAGGTATGGGGATACAGCAACAAAGCTACCGTTTGTATCGCTGAGATCGTCAATGTACAGAACGAGACAGTCACTCGAACATGTGGCCAACCCCGCAGATCTTAAAGAGTTTGCCGATATTGAAGCAACGTGCGCAGATATGACTGCACACAGATGTCTGTGGCAGTAGGGCTTACGTTCGTAACAGCAGGACACTGACCTTTCCCCCCAACCCTCACCATAGGCCTACCCATTCTAAACAAACAAACGATTACTGAACCATGTCATACTGTCAGTGTGTCGCTTGCTACCCCACCGAGTGGATGCGTTTTGTTCAAAGCTATTGTTTGTGCGCATATCTGCGTGTATAAAGTATCATGGTGAGTGCTGGTTTGTTACTAAACACAGTATGAGATAACTTGTAAAACCAAGTTAGTTTTATTTATTTTAACGAGAGCCTTGAGCTCTAATATTGGAAAGAATAATATAATTTAAAAACACTTAAATGCCAATATTAAATCTTATTTTGGTTGACTAGATCTGTTGGAAGCTAGAAAGATCCAATCAACCAAAATAAAATTTAATATTGGCATGTATATTTTTAGTTATATTATTTTTACTTATCCAACCAACTTAAAAAATGTTATTAATTTTCCCTATAACAGTGTTTGCCGTTTGGATTGGGTAAACTGACTCTAGTGTACTTTGTTGTAGATGATGGGAGAGTTTCTGAGATTGAAATTGTTGCGAACATTATTTATCATTAGAACACACATTTCCTGATCTCGTCTTTAGGTGAAAAGTAACTTAAAATACAAAACATTAGAACATGAGCTAGATTAGTTTTCTTGTTTTTGAGTCTCTCTATAGTTTTTTTTTTGCTTTCAGCTTTTTCCAGTAATTTTTGTTCTTTTGACGTCAGACTCAGAAGAATGCTATGCCGGAGTGCTCAACGAGTTAGTGACAATAATTTGCCCTGAATCTAGACGCTCGGTTCAGTTCATCACGATTGACTATGATCTGAAGCTGATGAATGCTGCAAACAGTGCTTGGCCGAACGCAACAATCACTGGATGCTTCTTCTACTATGCAAATGTAAGTATACTAGATCATCCAATATATATATATAAAAGATACCCGCTAGTAATCACTTTATTACGGCCTAGAAAGACAAAATTTGGCTTACAGGTACTTTTTATGGTGTACAATCAGCATTAAAATACATTAAAAATTTTAATGGAAGGAGATACTCATTCATGCAAGCCTTTACACTTTTATCAGTAGAATCTGAACAAATCCTCGGATCTTGGATTTGACAAAAAATTGTCAGTTTGGATACATACTTATACCATATGTGGGTATCTTATCTACAAGTCGCATTGTTTATCGGATTGTCATAAAATTTTACAAATGTTCTTTTTTTAATTTGTTGTTTCTTAGTTAGATTTGTTAACCAGCAAAACCAGACTACTAGAACCTCCCTTTTAGGAGTAGGGTTTTCTTGATAAAGGGGGTTTCAATGCTTTAAAACAATAAACTTCAACCGATTTTGATGAAATTTGAAATACACATGTATTTTATCCATCAACATACCAAAAATTATCAAAATACATTCAGTTGTTTCAAAATGGTGGCCAAAAATGTGATTCTTTGCTTCAAACCCCGAATTAGTTGTCATATCTCAGTGAAATTTGAAATGTGTTATCGCTTCAAGATATGTAATAAAACTTGCAGTAAAAGAACACAAATGTCTCAGGCCGCCGAAGGCCGAAGCAAGCTCACATCCTTGTGACGCTCGTGGTAGTAGAATGTGACAAATTGCATAGGAAATTCGATTCACTGAGGCCAGCAGCTTTTAGCACTTAGCTGCGTAGGCCTATAGTTTGCCAAAGAAAGCCTATAGTGTTGTGTCGATATGTGTCGCAGGATGTGTTTAGAACACACGAGTCACTGATGATGAGCAAGCTGACAAATGAGAACGTGCACGCTCGCACCGGTGTGGAGATGTTGATGAGTCTGGCGCTGTTGCCAGCTCCCATGATTGTTGACGGATTACACGAGGTGCACCAGTACTTGCTCGAGCACGGGCTGCAGGAGTCGTTCAGTGCTCTCATCGAGTACATGGAGCAACACTGGATCATGACAATCGGCCCGTACAACATGTCCGTCTACCAGCAGATGCATCGCACGAACAACGGCATCGCCGGCTTCCTCTTCTCTCTGCTCTCCAAGATGGGCCCCACTCGCTCAATGTTAAAGTTCACTGGTAAGTTACATACAGTCTTGGGAGGCTGCCGGTCTCACTTTGGGCACCGCTTATAAGAGTGATTGAAAACTGCAAACGATGTTTTAGTTAGTTAACGTACTCAAATCAAAAATCTGTTTCAATAGAAACATAAAACTATTGAAGCTGCTGCATATAAACTCAAAAACTTGTACTTCTGTCAAACCATAAATTATTAACTGCGCTGATTAAAACTTGATTTTTCCTTAAGAACATAGAACTTGAATAGTCGTAATAAATATTTTGTTTGGCTAGGAAGTTTTACGTTTTTTCTTTTATAAACTGCTTCAGTGATGGCTCAATGCTTCAATTAAAACACTTTTTCCCATTTTAGTACTTTAATCTACTTAAAAAATCGTTTGCAAAATTTCCTATGTTAAATTCCTTTTCCAAAAAAAGGGGCAGCTCAGGCTCTATCTGGTGGCTTCTTAAAACTGGCCTAAGCCCTACAGACTTCTTTCAGAGTTTGAAATATTTTAACGGACATTTTCAATTAATAGTTCTTCTTGTCACTTTAAAAACTTTCTTCTATCGTCAACAAGAAAACTTCAAACACAGACTGTTCTTGCACTATAATGCCATCTCTAGCTCATAAATGACTAATTTGATGGAAAACTGTTTGTGAAACCATATTGTCTTGACTTGATTTCATTCCTGTATTTCCTTGGGGGACGTAGGGCCGCAACAAACGCCTTCTACCGCATAACGGTTCTGCGCCAGCTGTTTGATTTCGTTCCAATTCTTATTCTCCTCTTGGATCTCTTTGTTAACTGATCTCCTCCAGGTTGTCTTAGGTCTCCCCCTCTTCCTACTCCCTTGAGGGTTCCACTCCAATGGTTGTCTGCTGATAGTGTTGTAAGGCCTTCTTAATGTGTGACCAATCCATCCATATTTTCTCTTGATGGTGACATTTACAGGACTTTGGTTCGCCATGTTCAGTAGTTCTTCGTTTGTGATTCTCTCCGGCCAATGAATGTTAAAAATTCTTCTGAGACATTTGTTGGTGAAAACTTGTAGTTTACTGGTTATTGCTTTTGTAACCTTCCAGGTTTGGCAATCATATAAGAGTACCATTTCTGAGAACCATTTCCACAAACGTGATGAAACAGTCGCAATGTGGAGAGTTCTTTGAGCCACAGAGTTGCTGACCTAGCTAAGCAAGGTCTCTACTTTACTTTGACTTGTCCGAATGGCACTTCACTGTCTGTCTGGCTGTATATTAATATTATGAACCTTTTTTCTTGACCATAAGGCATAGTTCTTCCGGTTCACACCGTGTCAAAACATCATTACAATTAGCTTGAAATATTTCAGTCTCGCTGTGGAGTACCAGTTTCAGTCACTGATTGGCTGAAACTGAGATACTTGATGTCTTCTATCCAATTGGTGGTAGGGAACTAGATTACAGTTGTGACACAGGCCGCAAAAACCTAAGAGTAAACCTTTTTTTAATTTGATATAAAGCAAAGTGAAGGTATTTTGGGACATAGGTAGTCTGTTGGGTGAATGGATTATTGTAATTTGATTTGGATAAAGGTGGTGACCCATGAATCCAAGATGTGTGTTAAATCCACTGTTGTAAATAGTTTCTATTCTGTCTTCACAATCTTGGAAATGTGAAATAGTTAAGTGAAGAATAGGCCATATGTTGATCAGCGATACTTAAGGTACATGTGTGAAATTGTCCAGTTCTTAGTCCAGTCACCCTGTACAATAATATAGTAATTACTAATAGTTTGGATTATCTCACATTTATTAACTAAAATGTGAAAACTTGTCTCACATAGTACTTTTACTGTTACAGGGGCATTAAGGTTCGTTGAAAATAGCTATGCTACAGAATATTCTAAACTAGTCAACGGACGTCCGACTTATTCTGAACGCAGAAGAGGGCAGAAAACTCAAGACCAACAAGTCGAGAGGTGTTGGAAACATTTAAATGACAAAGATTTCAGACTTCTCAACGTTATCAACAGTGCTGCTCATGCAGTCGAGTCGATCGAGGAACGCATCAAGGAGCTGATCAGGGTTGAGAACCCTTGTGCAGTCGCAAAGCGAAGCTCGACCTCGAAAGAATTGAATAAATCAAACGGAGCAGAAACCTCAGCAGACGATAACCGTGGTGTTCAAGAGAGAGCGTCATCCTCTTCATCTTCAGCCCTGAAGAACGAGTCTACTCCTGTCAAAGTGTTGCCTAACACTGTACGGCCTGACACAAACAGTGACTTTCCAGCCTCCGGTCCTTCTACTTCCTTCGAAACAACCAGTTCGTGTGGTTTCCAAGTATGAAATAAGGTCTTCCAACAATCTATTTATTTCAAAGGAACGAGAATAAGTGCAGGGTATTAGAAAAATGTTGCGCTAATTTCAAATTGCTGCTCTGAAGCTTAAGTTTAAACTAATTGCTTTCGGCTGCGTTCACATTGGATGCACGCTTGCGCATAAACCGGATGCGCAAGCTTGCTCTTACAAACAAGAGTCGTGACTTGTCGGCAGTGGTGCACGCTTGCGCAAGCTTGCTTATCCTCAGTCTGGAAACATCAATATTTTATCTCAGTGCAAGCGTACATCTACTCATTAGTCTCTGGCTAGTGATACATTGTCAGTGCTAATACGGATATAGAATTGTTTATAGCTGCAGTTAGGGGACTTGGGCCAATTCGGGACGCCTCTTTAAAGCTCCACATCAATAAAGACCACATAAAGAATCTTAGTTATGAAATTTTTAATTAATTGGATATTGATATCCGAAAAACTTGTCTGGTTTGCTGAGTAGATTGAAAAAAATTTGAGCACTCGCCCACTCCTTTTAAAAAGTTTTCTTGTAATATGTTAAACATTTTGAAGCTGTAAGGTCTAAAATTATATTTTTATCATTTGAGAGCTTCTTAACTATTAATAGGAGAGGGAGGATTTTTGTGATTGCATTTTCTTGCGCAAGCTTGCTTCTAATATGACTGCATGCCAACGGGTTGTTGGGTTACATTGCTTACCATTTTTGCCACCAAAAGCTTTTTAATTGATTAAAACACTAAAAGAATACCTAGTCTTACTTTAAAAGTGTTTAGATGAATTCTTGAGGTGCCTATTGACTTAATTAGGAGTAAAAGTGTTAAAAGTGTTTAGTTTGAACTGTTTTATGACTTCATAACCACAGACCCTGCAGTGCCTAAGACAGTCTTAAATGAATCCTACATTTGTATTGCATAATGTTTTAGCTGTTACGAGTGGAAGTTGTTATTTCACTCCAGTTTTCTTGTTTTCGCTTTTGTTACCATTAACATGCTGAATTGCTGATATTGTTAGTAATTACTCTCTTATACTTGGGCTGTTTAGAAATTAACTTCCGTTGTTGTGTAGCTCGTAGACGAGTGAATAAATGTGTGTAAATTATATGTCATTAGAAAGTCTGACTCATTGTGAACAGTATGCTTGACAATTTGTTTGCCATTTTTATGCTCTCTAAATTTTAAAACAAAATGATCTCTACACTAATATTCCCGCAGGCCAAATAATAGGCATATTAACTTTAAATCATAACTTTTGGTATACGTTTTTTGAGGAAGGGTTTCTAAAACCCTTGGTTAGTCAAACATATTGAAATTTTGTCTTTAACTTCAAAGGGTTGCAGGTAATCCAGTGATTTGCGAACTAAGCAGGTTAAAGCGTGAATTGTGTAGTTTTTTTTATGGACACTGTCATAAAATTGTTTTTTTTATGTAGCGGAATGTCATGCAATAGCTTAGAAATCCTTGTGCCTGGGTATTATAAGTTCTCCGCATTCCCTAGTGAATATGTCAAAGTAATGAAGTATAGGTGAAAGAATGCTTTTTAATATGAATATAATGAAATCTTTCCAGAACAGATGTGCATTTTACTTTTTTAAACATAACTTAATGTCAGAATAGCCCTGGTATAATTTTAAATTAATCCTAAATAGTAAATTACATTAACATTATATTTCTGATTGTATTAGCTGAATTTTCATGGATTAGTAGCTTTAGTCTTCAAGAGACAATGTTTCTTTGCACTGTCGAGTGAACGTATCTTGTAAACTCGTCGAAAGTTCCATTTTTGATATAAAACTTATTAACTGGACCATTTACTTGATAAAATCAACAAATAACATCATGTGCAAAGTATGCTTGTATAGGAAATTATTTTGTACTCAATGTCTCAATTGTACTGTAAGATATTTTATTTCATAATTAGAATATTATTTTAGGCAAAATGTAAATTTTAAGTACTCTTTTAACATAGTGTCTACTCAGAAAATGAATTCCATACTTGTATTGTACATAATTATATTATTTAATTTTAAGCATAGCGTATATTTTTGTATTTTTATAAATAAAATATTTTAGATAAATTTGGACTCCTTAAATTATTGTTTATCCCTCATCAATATCAGAAATCACAAACTTTACACAGCAAATAGTTTTGATTTTTGATGCCCAAAGTTTTGAAATTGTAGCTTACATTATGGAACATTATCAAACATCTAAAAAAAAGGAATGTAAAGGAAAGCAGGCTCACCTGGATAAGGTTGAAACACGAGTTGTCAACTGTTTAGTACGAGTATATAAATACTTCTCTTATGTGTTTCTACTTGATCTAGGTAAGTATGCTCTCCTTTTCCTTTTGATAGCATAATCCGCTTTTTTACTTAAATCTACTTTTTAAGATAGAAATCACTAACTGTCGTGGGAATTTGTCGCCTGAAGCCCCAAATACTTGTTTGGTGTCGGCCCTGACTTCAGTTTTGGGAAACATTGATTGATTTGTGACTGAACAAACTTTACATTTGAATTACCGATAGAAAGGAATCAGCTGAATGCACTAAGACTTGTTGTCAAGGTGGGACTGGGAGGCGCAGGTAGAAGGGGTGAGAACTGTGAAGCTCCCCTTGCCCCAGCTTCTCTTGCCAGTCACGTTCTTCAGTTCTACGTTACCTTTGCCCGATCTAAACTGTTTCTTAGTTTATCAAGCTTTCTTTTATCACTTTTGTTGTTTCTTTTTTTGATAACTATTGTACTTTTCTATTCATATAAAAATATATTGTTTTATTCCCCATATTTTCCCCTTTAAAACACTCTTTGCTGAAAACTTCTCTTGAATTGTTTTTCCCGAAACCAAACAGATTTAATTTTTTTTACTGCCTCATCGCGCTGAAGGCAATGACAAATCTTCAAACCTTTTTACCCTGTTCCTTTCGGAAGTTATTCACGATAAACCGTCAACTTTGGGTAAAAAGCTCTTTAAAACCAGACAAATTAGACATTTCTAAACCGCCTCGTCGAGCCAAAAACAAATCTGGAAGGCGTATCTTGTTTTGTTCGGAAGTTATTCACAAAAAAACGTAATTTTGAACAAACAATTCCAAAACCTGATAATTTGTACATCTTCTGGACCACCTCGTCGCGCTGAACATGGAACTTTAATCCCTGTTACCCTTATCAGACCAACTTGAGCAGAACACTAATTATATCTGAAAATGGAGTTTATGTTGCTGTTCAACATGTGTTTAATCAGTTCATGTTGCCAATTTTACTTCTCCGGGTTTATGTCAACAGCTGAGGATATTTGTAGAAATAGCTGAAACCAAGATAAGTTTTACTCTATTGGCTAAAGTGTGCGCTCAAAGTTCTCCTTGTGAACAAAGTTTGAGGGTTGTATCTAATTTGTAAGGAAGAGTGAAAGGAGACAGAGTTCGTGCGAGCAGAGCCACACTCAACACTTTGCATATACAAGCAGAAACCTCCCCACTCTACCCCACCCTCACTCTACCCTTTTTCATACTACTGTATACCCCTCATATTAAAAAAGATTAATATTAAAATAAGAATATTAATTAAGTTTGAAACAAATCATTATACATTTAATTGCAGAAGATCTCACGAAATCAGTATTTAGAAAGCGCTTTCAAAACAAGACCGTAACAGTATATCATAACAAAAAACATAAGTACAAAATTTCTATAAAAACTTGATTGTGTTAAAAACTAAACTATACAAAAATAAAATATAAATGTATACTATGGTGTGTAACAATAATTAGGGAAAAGAAAACTTTGAAATAAACCATGTATATTCAAGTTTTGAATAAATTAGTTAATTTATCAGAATTTTAAAATAAATAACTTATGCATGTTAAAGGTGTGTCAATGTTTCAAGGATTTTGCTTCCTTAATAAATTAATTGTTGTATTGAATTAGATAAACATCATTCATAATATGAGAGCAAATTAAATAATCTAGCAAATTGTGTATTTATTTAAAAAGATTTTAAAAACAATTTCTTCGGAACATTTGAGTTTAAAGTTTACATTGCTAAATTATTTAATTGATCTCATAACATGAATGATAAATCTCCAATACAATGTAACAATTAAAGAAACAAAGCGCCTGTAAAACCGACACACTTTTAACATACGCAAATATATGTATTTGCAGTTTTCTTAAGAAAGCGCTTTCTAAATCATGATTTTCTAAGATTTGCAAATAAATGGGTAATAATTCTGTTTTTTATTTAACTAATATTCAAATTTTAATATTATTCTTATTTTTATATTATTTTAATATTTTAAAATTAAGATTCGAGCTGTTTAAACATTTTTGGCAAAGGCTTTAAAACCTTAGATTTTTTTAAACCTAAGCATGCGATTTTGGATAGTTTTTCTTCGGTAGCTTTTGAACGGAACAAGAAAAAACGGAGTTGAACGAAAAACGAGAGTTGAAGATTCGTTCAGCGCAACGAGGCGGTTACAAATTTTCAGCAAAGGTTTAATTAAACCTTCGAATTTTTAGTGAAACTTTTTTCCAACATATGTCAAACTATATATTTTTGTAACCGCCTCGTCACGCTGAATACGAATCTTCAACTCCCGTTTGCGTATCTTGTCCCGTTCAAAATATAAAAAACTATCCAAAATCTCATGCATAGGTTTAAAAAAACCAGGAGTATGTGTAGAAAAACTCGAGTCTTAATTTTAGAATATTAAAATAATATAAAAATAAGAATACTATTAAAGTTTGAATATTAGTTAAATTAAAAACAAAATTATTACACATTTATTTGCAGATCTTAGGAAATCATGATTTAGAAAACGCCTTCAAAAAAAGACTGCAAATTACTTACATTTGTGTATCTTATTTTCGAAATGTCAACCGCCATTATAAAACCTTTTTAGACTTGAAAAGCGTCTTGCGTTTGCCAGTCCGCCCCTGGTGTGTCTATAAAAACTGATAGGGACACTTTTAATTGCGTTTATTTACAAAATATAACATCGTACAGTACGAGTAATGCGTATAATATGTATGTATATTATTGTAATGTATAATATTGGACGTATTATAAATCACTAAAAACTGTTATCATTGTAAAAACTGTAAATCTCTAAACCCGCGAAATAATCTCTCCGATTATTCTAAGTTTTCGCAGCTGTTGTATAATAGGCTTCTTACCATAAAATCAGAGGTATAAAGAAACACTGAAGATGGAATAACAGGCGATGAAATGGCAGGGGATGGTCGTGGTGGCGTGGGGAGGGGTGGAAAGGGAGGGAAAGTGGCGGAATTGGCGGGAACGTGTTGTGCTGTCACAACACCTGATTTATCTTCCTTCTGCTTTGTTTCGTGACGGGTTTTATCAGTTCTACCAACTGTCCACAAAACCTGCATCCCTGTATACTGTACTTACTGCACGAAGCAGCGTTAGGTTAGCCATACACTGGCAATGGACGATCTTTTCTTGGACAATTGCCTTGGCCACATTAGGAAAATCTTAGCTGGGCAAACTCAGCCTTTATATGCTCTTTGTGCTAGCCAACGGAATGGGAAAAATATGGAATAAGGTATCGAATCGAATGGGTCTGCTAGCATCATGCTTGGGCGACTGATTTGCCCGTCGACCAGGATAGAGAGGGTTGGGGTTTTATCCTTAGTCAACCAAACCAGTCGTTTCAAAACTGCTTCACAGAGATCTTCTAGATCCAAACTGGAGGTAACCAATAATGTTCACTCTCTCTTGAGCCAATTGACTTTCAAGAGTTAACCTTCTTTAGCGCACCTGCAATAAAATTAGTCGCTCTCTTGACCCATAGAAAGAAAATGTCGTACTGAGTAGACAAAAACCTACTCAGTTCTTGCTGTGCTCCAGTATCAGATTATCTGTACAGGTAAAAATACCGGTCCAATTCCCACTGGACGATCTTTAGTCAGATGCCCAAGTCAACATGTTGATTGTCACAAGATCCCAAGTTTCTAGAAACCCGTGTTCACTGAAAGACTAGAATATCAAACCCTGTACGTTGGCTACTTTGTAGTTGTGTTAGCCTGCGGTTAAAAGATACAGACACAGGCGTTACGGCCAACCGGGAAACTGAAAAGGAAGTCGTGAAAGCTTGCCTTTAAACATTTAAAACAGTTGTCTTTGTCTTCCCTCTATACCTTGGAAACATACTTCTTTTTTAAATCTATAATATGGCGCATGACTGGGGAAGCGCGGAACACACTGACTGACTACAGGACTAGAGTGGTACAATTCGAATGAATGAGAGAGAGTGAATGCCATAAATGAATGTATGTTTGGGATTTCAATGTTAGAAAGTGTGGAAAATGTTTGCATGTACAATGTTACATAGCTATAAGCAATCTATGTATTTGATATTACAATACACAACACACATGTTACGCTTGGGTTTATGTAATTTATATGGCATTGTTGAGGACCTGTGGCGCGCGCTTTACTGCGGAGGGGCGTGGGCAATCAACTCGTAACAGAGAGATGAATTCACCGAACATAAACTTAGAAGTCAACGCTTAGAAGTTGTGGGCTCGGACAAGTAGTCAACACAACCCGAACAGCAAACTTCAAACCACTTCTATCTTGCCTTAAAGTGTTATTTTACATGTTAGATTTTTGTAGACTATTATTGTTATCGACATTAGGCTAGCCGTTTTCGGGTGTGATCAGGTCCTTCAAAGACCAAACCACACGCAATTGTGTTGTGAACCCTTTCTTAGTGTATCTACGCAGTAGTTTCATGACGTATGAAAAGTGTCCTTAATATTTGTTAGTGTTTCTTAAGCTATGATATATGCGAAAAAGCGTGGTCAAAAGCGCGATACGCAAACATACTAACATTTACCAAGTCGGTTTCTGAGTTTGATTGTGGCTCAACACGATAAAATGAACAAATGTATCAATAATCATAGCAATGTACAGACGAAGTCTTATTTCATTTGACTCCCATTAGAGCCTTTCATAGATTTAAACAAACAATAATTCAAATGTGTACTTGAAGTGATAAGTACCTTGATTTACGGTACGAGTTTCCTTGGTCGGGGACCGTTAGACCGGCTATAATCTGTAGATCTGATAGCACAGATAATTGTTTGCCATCTCGATATCTCCAGCTGATCCTCACAATGGCCAAGGACGCACGCTTCTGCGATACAAAACTGACGCAATCCTCTTGTATCGGGATGAGGAGGTACAAGTATCAGTGTATCACTGAACACTGCAGCTATAGCGCCATGGTTCTACTCTCGTTGGTAAGTCATGTAGACAACAACATCACTATATTCAGATCTTATTTATTGAAATATTCTTTTTAACTGGAGAAGTTCCGTTCATATTTCAGCGGGTACCAAAGGATGTCTATCATTAAGAGGTTGCAAAATATGGCTTTAGAAACAATTCTCAAACTATGTCCAAAGTAAAAACCCGCAAAACTGTGCTCTATAGTTATTAATGAGAGGATAAATGTCCGGTATCAGTTTTATTTAACAATCGATATCTGTTTAACAATAATCGGAGGAGCTTTTAAAACAGAATACTTCTATAATCAGTGTTAAGTTAAGTAAGTATTTTAAGTATTTATAAGTATTTTATTTATAACAATTTTTCAATTTTGTTTTTAATACGTTAAACATTTTTCAACTTCTCAAGGAAATCTTTATGAGGGCATAAATATATCATTTTTCCAAAGGCAATTCGATAATAAAGAACTTAAGCAAATTCAATTTCAACCCATAGGATGTTTAAGGATGTTGAACGGAAAATGTATAAAACAACGAGTTAAAACTACGAACGTCAAAGTCAAAATTCTTTATTGCAAATTGACAATACATAAATTGTGTTGCAATCGTTGTATAAATAAGTAAAATAAATCTTTAAAATAATGACATATAAATTAATTATACAACTAATCTAATTAAAAGTATAAGTAATAATGGGATTTAAACAAAACACTTTATGTTTTACAAAATTAAACAGTTTTATACTGGATGCTTACTTAGGACAAAAATTCACTAACAAAGTAACAAGCTCTCTGCAGCAGATGCTTCTCTAACAAAGATTTATATTTATTTGGATTTGTTTCTATTTGAATGCTTCGATGAAGCTTATTAAATAATTTTGGACCCATATTTTGGGGTAGCGTGGCAGAAAGTTGAAGTCTATGAGGAGTTTGTCTATGTTGGTCTCGAGCTCTTGTATTAAAACTGTGGAATTCTGACCCGATTCTAATAGAATCAAATATAAGATTATAGAAAAGAAGCATTTCATAAATGCACAATGAAGGCAAAGTTAAAATTTGGAATGTCTGAAAGTATATTTTACACGACATTCGTCTTCGTATTCCTGCCATAATTCGAACGGCTCTCTTTTGTAAACGAAATACTCTTAAAAAGTCAGCACGGGATTCTGCGCCCCCAAAGTACGATTCAATACCTCAGTCTTGACTCGATAAGAGATGTATAAATAAGCCGCAAGAGAAGATAATTTTGATACTTTGAATATCTACTCACCAAAATTAACTGAGATGATAATTTGGAGTTTTTGTCGGGGAAAGCCGGATTAGAAAGGTTAGAAGTCAAAACGTTGATGAATTGTTCAACAGGATGATCTGCGGGTAGAGGTGGGGCGAAAACCGACTTTTATCTTCAAATTTTACTAAACTTCCTGGAACTTGCCTGGTAGTTTGTGGAGGATTTTGTGTGAAATGATATTTCAGACGAATATTTCTAGCGAAAAACGGATGAAACTAGTTGAAAGTAGTTGAATTTAGGGGTTGGCGAAAAAGTTAGTCCCTTGGCTAGGACAGATATTTCATTCTGATTGGGTTGTTAGCTGGAAAGATTTTCAATTGATATATCAAGAGGTTTGGATGTATTGATCCTATATCAATAGGCACCTGAAGAATTCATCATGTGATGATAATTTGGAACAAAGCGTGTTTATGTACTGAGCCCATGTAAAACTTTTATCAAAGATTAGCTCCAGATATTTACAAGTTGTTTCTAACAGTAGTTCAAAACCATTCATTAAAACTACTGGACTAGTACCTAGAGCTGCAAAGTTTGAAACGCAAACAACTTTTGACTTTGGGTTTACGTATTTATAATTTGAATTCGGTGCCCCTGGCGAACTGAAACCCCCATAGCTACCGAGAACAACGTAAACACATCTACCATTGCAAAACAGAGCAACCAACCTTTTACAAACCAAACAAATGAACTCAAACTTATCTTAATAAATGATTGGCATCACTTTTCTTTGCCTTGTTTGTGTGGTTCTAAATTGTCTTCTCTGAATTCAAAAGTATCCCTAGAAAAGGTCCTAATGAATAGCCATTTCGGGACAGGTAATGAACGATACATTGTTTAATGAGACTGAAAGTACTGAATATGAATTTCAATATGAGCTTTTAATATTAACAATAATAAACTAAACTCGAGTATGTGGAGCCGAGGGGGAGAAAGACGGAAGAGATGGCAGCGCCCGCAGCGCTATCTGTGCTCGGGCTGCCGCAACTACTGTATGTTGATTTTCCTGACTCAGCAATGTGGCATCTACCTACCATAACAGCATCTTTGATAATGGAGTGAGTGAAATTAATTTTTATCTGGTTAAGTTGGTTGGCGTTTCCTTGCTTGTGTGATATTTCGACAGAGGTTTTGCACAAAGGGTAATAATTACTAACAACATTTTGTTTCATAGAAATACTACACGCAAGTGACCTATCGTCTTCCACTATAAATCAAGAACATTAAACTGCACAAATAACACGGTTTTACTAATTTTTAGTTTAATATGCATTTCAACTTCAGTGTTCCTTTATTTCAGAATCAATTAAACACCGCTCTTGCGTTTCAAAACTAATTATGTTGCTTGAAACGTAGTTTAAATCCTCGAGCTCTGCAGAGTTTTAACTATGTAAGAAATTCTAAAGAGTATGTAATCTAAAAAGAGAACACAACCTGACAAAGAGTAGGTTAGAGTAAGGCTACATCGATGCTAGTGTACACATACCGGACTCTGACTGTGTAGTGCCTTCAATATACTGAACACTAAGCCCGCAACACAGCTATGTAGCAACTTTGCCTCCTCGCGCCGTGCGTCTCACAGCCACTTTGTATTTGCAGGCGACCACACATTACTGTCATAACTTAGCGTAGTAAGCTGTGTTGCTACATCAGTACTAACTGTCATAATGTTCAATGGGAACCTGGAGTGATGGTCACTTTGTAATCTAAAATCTAGCTCTTGCCAAATGTGTACGAGAGCTTCTTGGCTCCCAACTCCCATCCGCTACTGAGAGTTTGAATCGTGGTGGTGAAAGGCTAGTAATTAAATTTGCCAAAAAGTGGTATTGATAATCCTTTGACATCACTAAAATAATAATTTTGTGACGAATAACATTATTATTTTAATGATATCACTAAGTTCGTTTTTTAGCAATTTAAATTTAAACATTTTAAACGGCCAAAACTTGCAAACAAAGTACTGGACAACACTGATTTTGTTTAAAGATTAGCCTTTGTTAAGAATGAACAGTACTTGTCGACCTTTTGTTTCTTGTCCCATAAGCATTTTCTTGAGACACCTCCCGCCTACAATTTTAATCAGATATTTTTGAAATAAGTTTTATTAGAAACATGACGATGTACTGCAGTGACTTCGCTGACCACTTTTCGAAAACTCTACTGATTTCATAGTAAGAACAAGAAATTTAAATACAAAATGTCTTCATTTTCCTAAAGGTATTGGCAAACATTTCACATAATTTCTCGAGAGTCATCCGAAAAACCATTGAAATAATTAAAAATTATTATAACTTCAACAAGAAAGACAGCATTAAACTTTCTAGAAGCTGGCAACCAGTCCTGAAGAAGTCTTTTCAGGCACTGAGAATATCGACAGTTGACATTCCTGCTCCATTGGACGGTTGGCAGCCCTGTGACCATTAGGATAGCAGAAAGCAAGAAACTCAGTTTCAGTCAATCTAAAGATGATACTCCACAGCCATACCAAAATATAATAATCTTTATAATAACGTTTCAAGCAATGTTTTGACGCGGTGTGAACCGGAAGAACTAGATGTGTGTTTTAGTTGTAACAGTTTAGTGGATATTACTCGTAGGGGAAGTGTTTATAAATGCTGAGCGGAACTGAGCCGGAGTTTAATGGACGGGCCACATGTTACAGATTACTTTCAAAGTGAGATTTATGGTTCCGATATTTGGGTTCATCGATTGTGCCATATCTGCATTCACTTCCTGCTTCTCTACTGCACATCAGGATAATGTTATCTTTAGTTACTCATCATACATGGTGCATCATGCTGAGTGGACAACTCTCGAGCTCGTAGAATTCAAGCTCTCTAAATTAGAGTGTTGAATTGCACGTAGAACCTTCTAACGCTATGATTAAATGTATATTACGATACCACTAACGTACCGGTACATACACCTGTTGTGTCTCGAACCTTAAACTTGAGCTCGTATCCAGAAGCATGAATAGATATAATATTATCAAAAAGGCAGATTAGCTTAAGCACCAACCCGGCTTCGCATTAAATCGGACCGGGTTCGATTCCCGAGCGTAGTGATCACTTTTCACGATATCCACTCCCCCGTGGTTCAGAAGTCACGTTAAGCCGTTGGTCCATTCCATTGGTCGTTGGGCTATTAAATAATGACCCAATTTGGGGGACAGTCGGCTTTAGTTTGTAGCAAGACTACACCTCATCATCCATTAAATCACTCATCATCATCCCATCCCATATACCCTCTAAGTTTGGTCGGTGTCTCAAAGCAAAGCAAAGGTTTACAATATAAACTTACACTTGTGTTGTTTGCAGCGGTACGTTCTACTTGCAGTCTGCTCAGTGCTGTGCCAGGAGGATCAGGAGTCCGGGAGGAAGCAGAAGTCAGTAGGAGAGTTGACGTCACACATCGCGGGTGTTGAGACTTCAGTGTTTACAAACTCGCACAGTCTCAGCACAACAGAGAGTTTACCTTACACACACAAGCCCACCGCACTGCAACCAGAGCACCTGTATCAACACGAGCAAGAGACTTATCAAGTAGACAACCCAACGTTTCTAGCAAGGGGTAGGCCTATCAGCCCAAACCATCATTCTAATGTGAATTATGTCGCTTCCAACAATGACAACTTTGGACTATCTGGTAACAGTTTATACCAAGATCCTTCTCATTTCAATTATAATCAGAATGTTGACGAGGATGACAGTGGGAACTACGTGTATTCTAATCCGCCTTACATTCACAGAGGATTGGCATTTGAGAATGAAGTGGTTCCAAAGTTCGCAATGAGAATGCCTTACCTACCCAGTAAACACCAGCCTCTCCTTCACCACATAGTTCACTCCATCAGAACACATAGTTCTCCTCCGTCCTCAGATCACTACCAACCATTTCCCATTCCACCTTTTAATGTTTTACCACATTTCCCTCCTCTTCCTCCTTATTTCCCTTTTGATTAGTTTATGATTAGAACGGTTATCACCTAAGCTATTGGTTCGTGGCGCGGAGCCTACTCTCGCGTGTGGATTACGAGTACTGATGCATTTTCACGCTGTTTCCACGTAATCTACAACATTTCTTTTTGAATACTGGCGATCATTTACCATTTCCTCTAGGTTTGAACGGAAATAACCGATACGATATAAACCATGTGAAGGAATAAGTATTAGTAATTATAGCTAAACCAATTAATTTCGCTCGGTTGGCGGGGCAGGCGGCAATTACTGGCTAATAGATAGCGCTAGTGCAGCGTTATAGATCACCTCTCACCACACCCCCTGCCACACTCATATCCGTTCATACAGTATACATACGGGGTGAGTTTTAAAAAGAGGTTTCCAAAATGTTTCCTGTTTCAAAAGTTATGGGGAGGGGGGACATAACAAAACTCACCTTGTATAATTGCGCCTGAGGCTGTACACCCTAAATATCAAAACGTGTGTGTATACCTTTTCTTACAGAAGATGGCGGTAACAGGAAAACTGTATCGTTGTTCAATTACTTTTAACAAACTGGACATTTATTTTTCTACCGATCCTAATTGATACTGTACGGTTGAACATTGATATTGTAAACTAAGGAACCTCATAACATACTCATACTCGTACCAGCATTTTATCACGACATATTGTGTGATAAAGTGGCACAGTTATGTTACATTACCCAATAGGTTATTAGTAAGCCAATAGTACCAACCCTCAGAACATCAGTATTTGCGACCATACGCACAAAGACAATTTCAGCTTAATTTAACAAAGTTTGAATCTAAGCGTTGCTCTAAGTTTGATCTAGATGTCGTGAACGTTTTGCTCTTTTTACCTCCATCTTAATTGAAACATTTAGGCAATGCACGCGTGACCAATCTTTTAAACTGAGAGAAACCGTACAACCCACCCGATCCAAACGCAAACTAGAACATCAACAGCGGTGAAGAAAATAATACATTTCAAAACCTAACGTCGTGAAACTTCACAAACGAACAATCGACGAGAGAAGAAAAGGTGTTTGTGGAGTTGAACGAATCTCGAATCTTTCTCACTGAATAACTCCACATTAGAGTTCACTTGTTCAGAACTGTTGGGTGGATATACAGTAGAAGAGTATGGCAGTGCATAAAGAACCAGATACAAAGGCTTGGATCTTGAGCACAACTTTATTCTCCTTGTTTGTCACTTCTTTACATATTTGGTTCCTTCTTCTTGATGTAAGATTTTGGAGCAGTTCTTGTGTCGTTGTTTGGAGGCCTCTACTTTACTTACGTGACCACATGTAATGCTTTAAAATTAAATCGTAATTTTAACACAACACGCTGATGATGTTTTGAAAAAACTCAAAACAATATTAGTTAATATCAATAGTTTAAGACAATAGTTGTAGTGTTGAAAATAAATTTTAAGTTACTGTATAACAAATTAAATTGAATAAAACAGGTATTGTGTTTTATTTACATTTTAAAATGCTGAACTTTGAGGATAGTGGGGAGAACCTTTAACTAAATTCACTTCATTTGAGATCCTTTAAAAATGTTGTGAGTATCTTTGGACGGTATTGTCCTGGCTTTGTTTTTGTTAAATACGAGGCAAGTGCGTTTCAAATATGTGGAAACTTTATGATTGACTCATTTTAAAACGTACAGTACGCACACCGATATTTAACTGGCTGTAGTTAGATGCTGAATCACATACTTCTCCTTTTGAAGTTAAAATCAATTTCTATTTGACGTTTGGAAAGCAAAAAATGAGCACATCAAGCATAACCAACTCAGGCACACGCAAGTTGCGTCTAAGATGAAAGGTGACATACCATTTAAGAACAAATATTCACCTTGCATGTATTGCATGATTTATTAAAAGCTCTCTGCTAAGAGGCTACCCTTCCCACCCAATTTCATGAATCGGCCTGACACAATGGGTTAGGCGAGGGTTGGTGTCTTGGACTCAATGCCAGGTGGGATCTTGTTCTCTGGCCAACTGCCAAACAATCTGCCAACATCTGTAAAGTGCCGCACTCAACCAATCCTGTCACATTATCCCTGTCATATCTATCACCCGTGGTTCGGAAGTCACCTCAAGCCGTTGGTCCATTCCATTGGTCGTTAGAACTCTGAACGTAAATTTTTTATTTTTACGATACAAATACTGTACAATAGCGTCAATTTACAAAAGTGCCATATAATATAAGTAAACCAATATAAGAACTCCCTCAAATTCAAATCAATAAATTCTTGGCTTCATGACCTCCCTTTCCAAACCTCCTGCGGTCTTTATCGATTTTAAAATGTTGTGGAGACGCCATTATATTTCAAATGCGCCTGAAAAAGTTGTCTTGTGAGCTGGTATTTTCAAATCAGGGTTGTCTTTCAGAGGATATCTAGTATTACCGTGCAATTGAGAATCCCGGAACAAATTGACATTTTTATGTAAAACTAGAAGAACCGCGTGTATTTAGATGCAAGGGAATGTCAAGATGTTGTTTTCTTTGTAACAAGGTTTAATAGGATGTGATAATTACATCGACATAAATGCCAAAACACAATCTTACTTTTCTCAACTATGTCAAGTTTAAGGATAATTTATACATCGAACAGCGGTTTGCGGCATTATTTGTGATTAAATATGATCTTTTCAACGATATGCAATTTGCTGCAGCCATCTGCAAAATCCACTCTATTAACCCCCCAGCGGGGTGCAACCCACTGGCGCCATCAAGTCAACAACTACGAAGAAAAGTATTTTATAGTCCTTCAAAAAGGTTTGTAAAATTTTGTGCATTTATTCTGAGCCTTTTAAGAGTTATGAAACCGTCTCCAGACTTAATTGAAACTCTGCGACACAAAGATATAATTCAATACTTTTAGAAAAGGTTTGTTTAGAAGTAATTGTTATTGAGACAATTTAAAAATTACAGTACCCTTTATAAAGAAAAGGACTGTTAAAATAGTATATTTCATCAGTAGGTCATAAAGTGACACTTTGATACGAGCTCAAGTTTAACGTCCGAGGCGTAGCCGAAGACGTTAAATGTGCGAGGATGAAAAATACACTTTAGGGACGAGTGATGAACGATACTTTGTCATGATGCAAGTAGAAGAAGTGGTTGAAATGGTTAATTAGTTCATTTAAAAACGTTTTGTAAAATATTTTAGAGAATTATGGTGTCAAACGCTACAGTTTTTTTTTCATTGTTTTGAATAAACTGTATAAGCTGTTCATTTGATTAACCATTACCAGTTTTATGATTCGATATTAAATCGACACATCGCACTCAATTTAAAGTGCGATTTAGAATGATATTTACAGTTTAATCGTTGTATCGACTATAAACAATAATCGAACAAATCATTCAATTTTAACAAAACCATTGGACCAGCTGATGTCCATGCCACGAAAAGATCATTAAATGATATTTTTCTCACTAGGGAGAAAAATATCATCAAATCAATCCTTTATTTACCTGGGTTAAAAAGTGACACCTTAGCACTGTCAATGCATGTGTCTAAAGCAGCTGTTTTCGGAGCTGAATGACAAAAAGGTTTTGTTACCTTTAAAATTATACTTGTATTATCTATAAACAAATCCCAAACGTCAAAAATGAATTTAAATTATGATATACAATATATAGAAAACTTTGTACATAATTGTACTAAAACCTAGTACCGAGCTGTTTAAACGATATGCAATGAGTTCTTTAGAAATGCGGCTTAAAATTGCTTCATAATTCAATAAAAAATTTTGAGGACTGAGGGACTGAGTTCATACTAGAACAAACAGGACATACATCAGAGTTGAGAGAAACCAGATGTAAAGAGTGAACATCTCGGGAACAAAGTGAGGGACAAAATAATGTAAAATAAGAAAGAAAGATCACAAGCTCTGAAATTGTTCCCGGAACTGAAAGTCAGTTGACATTCAAAGACAGAATATACTCGTATAGTTACTAAAAGAATCACACTAACTCTGGGGCGGTTATCGACCAACCCTTTCTACGAACTCTTCTCACTCTAGATGTAAACCTTAGCTTTCAAGTAACATGAGAATAGTGGGTCTCTCGAGCCCTGTAGAGATAAGCATAGTGAGTTCAGACAATGGTGTGATAGCATCTAGCACCCCACACCATAGCCACACCAGTGGTCACTTCTCACTCTAGATGTAAACCTTAGCTTTCAAGTAACATGAGAATAGTGGGTCTCTCGAGCCCTGTAGAGATAAGCATAGTGAGTTCAGACAATGGAGTGATAGCATCTAGCACCCCACACCATAGCCCCCGGATACACCATATAGCCGCACCACACCATAGCCCCCCGGGGACACCATAGCCGCACCACACCATAGCCCCCCGGAGACACCATAGCCGCACCACACCATAGCCCACCGGAGACACCATAGCTGCACCACACCATAGCCCCCGGAGACACCATAGCCGCACCACACCATAGCCCACCGGAGACACCATAACCGAACCACACCATAGCCCACCGGAGACACCATAGCTGCACCACACCATAGCCCACTGGAGACACCATAGCTGCACCACACCATAGCTCCACTGAGACACCATATCCGCACCACACCATAGCCCCCCGGAGACACCATAGCCGCACCACACCATAGCCCCCTGAGACACCATAGCCGCACCACACCATAGCCCCCCGGAGACACCATAGCCGCACCACAACATAGCCCCCGGGGACACCATAGCCACACCACACCATAGCCCCTGGAGACAATTCATAGCCGCACCACACCATAGCCCCCCGGAGACACCATAGCTGCACCACACCATAGCCTCCACCGGAGACACCATATAGCTGCACCACACCATAGCCCCCCGGAGACACCATAGCCGCACCACACCATAGCCCCCCGGAGACACCATAGCCGCACCACACCATAGCCCACCGGAGACACCATAACCGAACCACACCATAGCCCACCGGAGACACCATAGCCGCACCACACCAGAGCCCACCGGAGACACCATATCCGCACCACACCATAGCAACACAAGTGGTAATTTCTCCAACACTGGCAACACATTGACAACTAAACAGACAGGAATAAAATAACGAATTACTTGTAGTTCAGTCATAAGAATGAGTTTGGCTATTTGCCCCAAAAAATACTAAACTTGTGTATCAGATAGTTTGGAAAGAACAATGATTACAATTTTTTTATATACATACAACAAGTTAAAACCAACAGTGAAACTGATTCCCGAAGTAATTTTTGTTAGCGAAAAGAATTCCTATAAACAACCCTGAGACAGTTGTCGCCAGATAGTTAATTTAATATTGAAATCTGAATACAATATAAATAAAGTGGAAGCCACGATTAGGCAGTCCACTAAATTTATAAGCTCATAATACACTATCAATATATCGATAAGTACTCCGTAAGATGTCTGTTATAAAAAATAAAATAATTGGAGCCGTGGAATAAAAATGTTAAGGTGAAAACTTTAAGCTGTTTTGTCAAAGTTGACATATTTTCTTCACTATCTTGTATTGGACTTAGACTTCCCTCACCCTGTCTTACTTTATAGTATGGTTTCACACAATGCAGTGATCACATTCTGATGTATCATTAGACTTTTAGACGATTAACTTAAACATGAGTTATATAATGAAATGAAAATGGTTTTATTAGGCGAAGTTAGGACTAGCAAGTCCTCTCTTACACTTAACCTATTGTTTACTTGTTGACAATTGACATGTAACTTAACTAGCCAGGAAGGACAGTGAGTTTAGTTAGGTTATAAATCAATGTAGCCTAAGTTTGCTGGTGGGTCAGGAGGTGAAATCTCACCTTGGACTACTTGAGTTATGGATAATCAGATTTGTGCTGTTTTCTATCTCATGTCCAGTAATCAATGGCCTTGGCCCACTTCCTCAGCACTATTGCATTTTCGTCTAACCTGATTTTCTAACTACAAAATGGCTGTTTAAAATAAAATAAGTAAAATGTCAATAATAGTACCGACAAACTGGCTTTTGCGGTCGGTGTAACAACTCGTAATCTAGTTCAAAAACAAAGTCAAATCGTTTATTGCCATAACAATAACAATTAGTTTAATGTCAATTTTTACAATATAAGTTTTTTACAATAATATATACTAATGTACCACAAGTAAGACTTTAGCCTAATTAAACAATTAAATTATGGAACTTTACCTATCTATAAACTTTCTAATTGTATAAAACGAATTTTGGGCAAGATAATTTATGAGTTTGGATTTGAATTGGTTTGAAAATAACTTTTAATGTTGTCTGGAGTTAGTTTATTGTATAGAATTCTACCGACTTCAATAGAAGTTTATCACATAACTGAAGTCTATGTTAGTTCGGTGGAATATAATTTTATTTCGTGTGTTGCACCGATTATTTTGATTCACATCAATAGGACACTTAGCTCTAAAGAACAACAAGGTTTCTAAAATGTACTAATAGCATAAAGACAATATGAATAAGGATTTAAAATGTTCCCTGCAGGACTCTCTAAACTTTTAGTCACCAATTATTCTAATTGTTTCTTTTAGAACAAAAATCCTGCGAATTTTGTTTCAGAGCAATTACCCCATAGGAATTGTATTAAACCTTAACAAATTTGCAAACTTAAATTAGGAATAATTACGTGTCTTGTATTTCTTGTGACATCACCATTCATAAATCATCTTATTCATAAGTGAGTCATATTAATACAGAATAACATACGTACAATATCTGTCCACAGCCCGTCCACTGTTCATTGCTAAGTGGTGTTGAGAAACAAAAAGCCATTTTAATGGAGTCTCAGTTACAAAAACACGGATCGGTGAACATCTGCCACCATCCTGAAAAATATAATTCAATTTTCCCAACTCATCTGAATAATTTCATTATATATTCAAGCGTATTCTTTCATCTCTTATAACGTTTAATCAATACGAGTATATCGTTCTTTTACCAGAAAGGAAGGGTTTTTAGCGAATTTCCTTTGATAAAGAGGTATTTATGTCGTCAGCATGGTAAGACCCCAGGACCATTGAAATTCTGTACCTCTTTTGGTGAAAATAGAAGTTAGCTATAACCACAATGTAGAAGTCAGCCATAATCACATATTAGAATCTTCTTCTGTAAATAAACACTAAAATACGCAAATAATTAAACAAATTCTCTTGACTTTGTACGTATGAGCGTTAAACGCTAATTTCCCACAACCAAACAGTTTGAGAAAAACATTCTTAATCACTTCGGTTAGTGAAACGCACTATGCAGAAGTCGACTTTACGTATTACTTAGACGAACGGAATATTTAAAAAATGTACGGTATAATTGAAAACATTGGTTGATGTGTTGTTCTTGTTTGACATTACCTCTGGTACAAGTTGTGAAGTTGTTTGATCGAGTTTCAGATTTTCCAGTCATATAAAAGATGAAGAACCACGTAACCAAACTCTCAAATGTAGGTTATGGCCGTGTTTACTTTGCAAACTTCAGTTCAACTTCTCATTCTCACCCACTCTATGCTCATTGCTCAATCTAGTAATGAATTATGACAGTGTAAAAACAGCTGATTTTGACATACGTATTGACAAGTCACTAGTACCTTAACCTTTCCTGAAACCTATTAATGACCAACAGCTTACTACGTATTGTTTTTCACCACCCTTAAGCTATGGTTTCCTAGAAAGGGTGACCGCTACATTACTGCTGTAATATACGGTGAGTTTTGTTTTCACACAATCAATGAGAGTGTTTCCTAGAAAAAAGTGGACGCAGTTAGCGGTGAAAGTTGTTAAGGTTTTTCACCAGGCGACACATTTGTTTTGTAAACAAAGTCTAGCTTTTCATTACTACATACGTAAATTAACATTGACAACTAAAACAACATGTCAAAAGTTGTTTTGTCTACATCTGTTTAAATATTGTTAATGTCCACCAACAGCCACATGTTCACCTGCCAATAACGGCCGTAATTTAGCGGTGAACTTTTTTTCTAGGAAACCATAGTTTAAACCTTTTCCTTGAAACCTATAATTCAACAACTAACTACGTATTGTTTTCCTCAAATTTCACTTATTAAACAATAATTATGTGTACAAAACCTTTACGAAAGTAAGAAAGCAAATTCTGTAGGTTAAATCAAGCACGTCCACGGCCTAAGCATCTGCTCACTCATTGACAACAAACCTCAAACAAAGCAATGTATTACAATCCTGATACAATAAGACCTGTTGGTAACGGTTTGTGCCATAGCATAGTTATTGTTACTCAGGTCTATATTAACATGATAAAGTTTAACCCTAAGCCCCTCTGTTTATGAAATGTATTTAGAAGTAGATATTTAAAAGTTTGACATATTAAAACTTTTTACAATGGTTGTATTAGAACAATTCAAATGTATTGTAGTATTTATCGAGTACTCGCCGAAGAAGAAAATTGATACAGTTTGTGAACATAACCCGTTGTCACGACAACGTTAAAGAAATCTCGTATTCCTGGGCTGTAGCGTGTTTGTTAGATTTGAGCATTTAACGTATTTATTTGCTATATAGAGATCGGCTGTTATTTATTATCGTGTACTAAACTGTAATATGTCGTTGTCATTGTTCGCGCACTATTTATTATAGCACTACATTTGTGCGTTATCTAACTCTTCATCTCTTCCTCGTCGTATTACGCATGCCACCATTCTTCTCTAATTGTTACGTTGCAATGTTTATCAGTCCGTTTCGTCGCTTTACCACTGTCACTCCATTGTCATCTAGTTGAATGTCCCATGTCCCTGGCTGTTACCCATAACCACCCCGAACAATAAACACAAAAACCCGTTATTTATTATGCAAAAATAATAATATGTACAACAAAACTCACTGGTAGGAGTGGAATGAATAATCGACCTTTCTTACCATTTCATAAATATCTATACTATGTTGTTTTATTTTAAGAATATGTGCTAAATGTTATGAAATAAATTTTATAACCACAGTAAAAAATATAGTTTTTAATTTAAAACTTTGATGTTATAGATCATCATTTGTACAAAGAGAAATAAATAATTAATATATATAAGTGAGCAAAAAAAGTTTTTTAATGAAACGAGTCAATAACAAAACTGTTTGATGTTACAAATCCACTAAAAAGACGCGTAGCATTGCCATTTTTTACTTTAGAGATAATATCTGAATGACTATTCCTATTCACGCTTCAAATTTTTTTTACCTGAACAATCTCGAAAAATATTAAATCCAGCCTTTCTCTTATGCATGCTTAATTCAAATCTGTTTTAAACTAACATTTATTTGTCTTTAAAGCCACAAAAAATGTTCATTGAATAACCATGACCCGATTTGAAACTCGAAACTGGCGTTGACAGAAAAAACTTTCATCCCATATGTTCTATTACAATGCACCATGTACCCAGTGCTTCATTTACTAACCTCTAAGTGGCAATAAATGAACATTCATTTACCTTACACATCAATGGATCTACACCATGTAACTACAAATAACAGCTTAAAATTGTCCCTGTTTTTTTAGCTAAACAATTACAAAATAAAATTTGTTTAAAATTTTTTACCGATATATAAACTTTATTTTCTCTTCTTACAACTGATTATGCTATCACAAAACCATAGCAAAACTTTTGTACAAATTCAAATTTTTATTTAAATCTAAAGTTTATCCAAACGTTTGTTTTTATCTTAAGCTTTGGCTAAATAAATTATTTCATTTATAAGTAAATAAATAAATATATTTTCAAGCTCGTTAGCACTTAAAATACAAAACTGGGTTAAAAATGAGCCGAGACACAGTTCCAAGGTTGGTTATGCTTGTGACTATGCAGAGTTAAACACGTGGTCACGTGACACGTGGCTGACCCAGACTGTTGCCCTGCGTGCTGCTCTCTCGGCTCTCTACAGTTTATAACTCACAACTGCCTAGAAACTAGGTTATATCACATCAACATCAATCCTGGCTCCCAGCCATCACCAATCCGAAACAATAAGTGTCAAACAATGGGCAACTCGGAGATTCGGAAACACCACTGGCGTGTCGCTCTCAACCCGACCCTTTCTTCACTCGGCCCGTCCACATACAGCATGTCTATCGTATATAAGCATTAATATGATACATTATATCTTAATTAGCTTATTTATTACCAAAAAGGTTTGAAGACAAAATGTAAGGATTGAACCGGGACTCAAACCCGTGTCCCTCACTTTCCGAGTGATTATGCTGACCACTACACCGTCCGGCCCACCTATTTATGCCTTCGAATTAAGAAGTAATCAAATCTGAATGTTTATCCAAAAATGTGACAACACTGACTTTAAATCAACAAGCTATTTTTATTTGTACACGCATTTTGTCTTAAAAGTTCTTCAGTAATAAACAAGCTATTTAGCGTGTAACAAATTGAGATTTATTATTATAATGAATTAGAAGTAGACCTCTATAACCTATCAGAAATGTGACATAGCACAAGGCTTTTTGTAATGTCCTTGATATACCCTAGGATGTGAAAAGCGCATACAAATACTCAATTTGTTGCAATACCTTGTTAACTCTCTTAGTCGCAATTATCTTTGTACTAGATAAGATTTATCTTTAGAATAGTTTGATAACACTTTTGTGAGTTGTTTGCTAAGATTTCTAACCACTAATAAGGAGGTGAGAGTTCTCAATTGAAATAATCTACTTGAAAAGTTATAATAATATAGTATAAAATATATAAATGAAATATAAACTCCTTCAATAAAGCAAACACCATAGACAGCATCAAGTGATTTTAAGTTTTTTTGAGAATAGCATGGTCTGATAGTGATGCTTAAATTTCTAAAGGAGCTTGTTTAACAATTTAACACCAGCTTCCATAGGTAGCCTGTCATACAGTAGTTGACTTGTCTATTGTGTACTGGTGATTTAGATTAAGATTAAAGATTAAGATTTAAGATTATTGTGTACTTGTCTAAATCTAGTGTGTACTTGTGTTACTCTTAATAGTTAAGTCTCAACACAGCTACCCCAGAATATTATGCCATCTATATAAGACTGTATCTTTCCGAAATACATCATTTTAGAAGCATTTGTAGAACATAGATCTTTTAGTTTCCTTATTAGAAAAGTCTCTGAAAATACATTTTGTGATGTGATAAAACTGCCTCAAATACATAGCGACACGTCTCTACAGTTATATTATACAGAATACATTTGAAAGGTCACTAATCTAGTTTAGTTTTGCAAAGAACCATCAATTATGTTGACGATGAGCGTTCATTAGTCCAATTAAAAGTTGAAATGGTCGACTCTCTGTCCTTGCCAAACGTAACCTTTCTCACTAAAACATCGATGTTCTTGTTCAAGCAACTAACGTAACCTTGGTTCATTTATTTTAAACAATATTGTCTAAAAAGATAAAATACTCTACTTATCGAAAATGTATCATATTTATTTACTATTGAACGAATTATACTATGTATGATCACTATGTATGATCACAATGTACGATTACGTATATAAACCCATACTTCTTTAATATTTTCTGTGTTTTTAATGATATTAGAAATGGTTACTAAGAAAACCACGAACTGCAATACGAGATTATAAACTGAACTCAGATAACGGACAATCTCTCTTCAAATCTTCTTCTATAAAATAAATTTACTCTGAATAAGTACTAAACCTATGTCGTTATCCAACGGTTTAATCACTTGGTTATTGAAGTAAGTTAATATCAAATAAGTAAGATTGTTTCCCTCTTAATCTTGTAGGGTTTATAACAGCTAACCGAGAAAGCAGTGCAACATATACACAACCTTTACGAAATTAAACGAAAGAGAGAAATCAAGCACGTCCACGGCCAGTGACTGACTGCCTGACCAGCCAGAAGACAGCCCCATTAGCTGGCTCAGAGCAGTGGGGGATCAATCACAGCTGTGAATCAGACTGACCAACTGTAACAGAGAACACAATTAATACATATTTATGCAGATTCAATGGAAGGGAACCTCTCAACAGTTTTGAAGAATGAATCAAGTTTTATTGTTTTACTAACAAAGGAGTTTAAATTATTAACCAAACTTTAGGCAAATTCCTACGGGGAGTTACGACAACTGATAATAAGCTTAAGCTGATCATTAGGTTTATGTATTGCTGCGATCAACTCATACATGTGTAGAATTGTAGAATATGGTGACTTATAATAGTTAGGTATTATATAGCCTGTTTTACCATGCTATGAGTTCTTCAGTTCAATAAAAAACTTAAGAAAACGTCCGTAATAATATTGTAACCTCAGAAATTTCACCAGCGACAACAAACTTCAAACAAGTTCAAGCTATGTTGAAATAATAATAAATTACTTTTTCACTAAAAATGAAAAACATCATTCTAGTTTTCTGAATATTTTCAGATGTATGTTGCGGATTTGTGGCCAACCCTGTGTAACTCAGCGACGAAATAAAGACACTTACTCAGTATAAATGTTATGTTTGCAAGCAAGGGAAGAGAAGAGAGCTGCAAGTTTTGAGTACTGTTTGGGAGACAAAGTGGCCAAGTTGGAGTTAAGTGGGTTTGGATAGTTGTGTTCACTTTGGCAAGCAACATTCATTATCTGAAGTACTTAGTAGTTACTGGCAACATCGTCACCCAACCACGGAAACATCTTCCAGCCGTGCACCTACAAGCATGCGTCCGCCCATTTCCGGATTTAGACCAAATGTTGAGGGCAAATCAAGTTTAAATTCGAATGACCCTTTTTTCTATAATACCATTCGTTGCTAAGATGAAACCAAAGATAATGTTGTGTTAAGTAGATTGCGTGAAGATGTCGAATGCCTGAGGCAGTAAAATCAACAAACTCGTAGCTCGGCAGCCCAAGCACAGATAGCGTTGCAAGGGAATTCATTTCGTTCGTTCGTTCTCGAAAATCGCACGATTTGGTCATATTTTGGTCATCGACATCGAACAAACCCGAGCGTGTAGAGCCGGGAGAAGATAGATGGCGAGAGATGGCAGCGGTCGCAGCGCTATCTGTGCTTGGGCTCCCGCAACTATGTTTATTTTGCTGCCTCAACCATGTGGCATCCATGCGCAATCTACTTACTATAAAATTATCGCCACTGAAATTCAGTAAAGTTTAAATAAGATCTAAATATTTAAACTTATACTGACCATATTAATATTGTATTGGCTTTTTAGTGACCTACCAGAACTACTTATCTGACGTTTAGTCATCTTACTTCTGTTATCTGCTACAAGAGGACAGTTTGTATAGTAAAACAATTAGTATTATAATTTTCATAGGCCTCGGTAATTCACCACGTGTTTTCAAATCATCCCATCTTCAATCAATTTCTCAAATCCCTTTTACATACAGTTCTTTAGAAACATGTTATAAATAATAAACATTTGCCTACTAAATTTTAACTTTAAAGGTAATACTAAATGTCAGTAGTAGTTTTTCTTCAGTTGCCACAAGCAGACAGAAGAGAGTGACAACAAGAAACACAGATTTTGGTAAATGTGAAAATAAAGAAGGAAGCAGGAAGGTTTGGTTGACTCGGGAGTGGTGATTGATGAGAGAGCAACAGTTGCGTTCTACCCACCTTCTACATTACCGGCGTCTTTCCCTTCTGTAAAACATCACCACATCACAAGTACACCACAGCCACAAGTACACCACAGCCACACAAGTACACCACAGCCACACAAGTACACCACAGCAACACAAGTACACCACAGCCACACAAGTACACCCCAGCAACAGTTGCGTTCTACCCACCTTCTACATTACCAGCGACCTTCCCTTCTGTAAAACATCACAACATCACAAGTACACCACAGCAACACAAGTACACCACAGCCACACAAGTACACCATAGCCACACAAGTACACCACAGCCACACAAGTACACCACAGCAACAGTTGCGTTCTACCCACCTTCTACATTACCGGCGACTTTCCTTCTGTAAAACATCACAACATCACAAGTACACCACAGCCACACAAGTACACCACAGCAACACAAGTATACTCCAGCAACACAAGTACACCACAGCAACAGTTGCGTTCTACCCACCTTCTACATTACCGGCGACTTTCCCTTCTGTAAAACATCACAACATCACAAGTACACCACAGCAACACAAGTACACCCCAGCAACACAAGTACAACCCCAGCAACACAAGTACACCCCAGCAACACAAGTACACCCCAGCAACACAAGTACACCCCTGCAACACAAGTACACCACAGCAACACAAGTATACTCCAGCAACACAAGTACACCCCAGCAACACAAGTACACCCCAGCAACACAAGTACACCCCAGCAACACAAGTACACCCCAGCAACACAAGTACACCACAGCAACTAAAGTCCACCTCAGCAAACAAGTAACCGTAGCAACGGTTGCGTTCTAACCACCTTTTGCATTACCGGCGTCTTTCCCTTCTGTAAAACATCAGAACAACACAATCATATGTCGACTATGATTTGCAAGTGTCTTGAATTAGCATAAGACTGTTTTGAGACTTTATTAAGCAAATATGTAAAGTGTGTTAAGAGATGGCCGCAGGACCTACTCTGGGCTCCGCTTAAAACATGGAGTAAAAACTGCAAACGATGTTTTAAACTGGTTAACGTACTCAAATCGAAAATATGTTTCAATAGAAGCATAAAGATATTAAGGTTGCTGCGTATAAAGTCCCTGTACTTTCGTCAAACAATAAATTATTAATTAGATTGATTAAATGTTGATTTTTCCATAAGAACATAGAACTCGAATCCTCGTCATAAATATTTTGTTTGGCAAGGAAACTGTACGTGTTTGCTTTCATATGCTGTAGCGTAAATGGCTCCATAGTTCTATTAACACACTTTTCCCATTTTGATACGTTAATCTACTTAAAACCTCGTTGGCAAACTGTCCAATGTCCCGGTTAGAGGCTGCTTGGGCTCTGTCCACTGGCCGCTTATGGGCCTTGCACAAAGGAAGAGCATTGTTGAATTTTCGAAAATTTCAGCTTTGGCAGTGGGTTTGTGAATTCTATTAAATACATTTTGGAATTATGTTGCGAGGGCCATAAATGTAAAACCTCTTCCTGTCCAATCTTAACTCTTAGGATTTTGCGGCCGGCGTCACAACTGTAATCTAGTTATTCCGGTTCAGACTGCGTTAAAAATCATTATAATTTGCTTGAAATATTTCAGTCTCGTTGTGTAACAGTCATCTTCAGTCACTAAATGGATGAAGCTGAGATACTTGCTGTCCGCTAACCTATTGGTCACAAGGATACCAAAATATTTCAAGCAAATTATAATGATGTTATTTGCGTGTGTTTAGACGTTAAGAGAGTAAGGCTTAAGGAAAAATTGACAACTGTAAAATAATTTGGAAAGTAAAACAAAATTCTGAAAAATAGTAACTTTTGCTGGCCTAATAAAACTATGTGATAAGCTCTACAATTCTGTATTCAATGTGTTATTTCTCTCAACACACGGTACAAGTGATTAGAATGTTATTAACATAGCCTGTTTCTAAAATGGGCTTCATCATTATCAGTGAAACAAGTCTTTCGACACAAATCACAATAAAGCTTGGAGTTGAATATGTGAAAGCGAAACGATTGTTATGATCGTAGAAGCTTTGGAATTCTTGAAGTACAAGGCGAGGAATCCGACATAATTGCACAACACAGGTTAAGAAAGGAGCACAGCTCCTGGAATGCCAGGGGATCAGAAATAACTGGGAATATTTCCTGCTCAAAGAAACACCGTCATTTTACATAATTTAAACAGAATGATGACTCTTGTTGTTTTCTTTAGTGTTTTTAAGAACGGATTAAATTAAAAAACATATGTTTGCATGCATGTGCTGAGCATACTACCAATTGCTCGGACTAGTGTCGTATGCTTTACAAGTTTTGTTTTATCTACTGGCACTTACATGAATGAACATGCCACTAAATCTGAGGTGTAGAATTGATGCGCTGAGACACTCAACAAAGGATGAGTTATCTCGTGTCCTTGGCAAAGTCAGGACTCATTGTTGTGGCAACTAGAGCTAGTGACCAGACATCAATATTGATTCAACACACTTACTTTTGTCCTTGTCGATAGTGAACTTCAAGACCACAAGTTTTATCGCGAGTTCTTTCTGTGAGTTGATTCTGTAGAAGGCACTGCTCATTTCTACTTTTGTATGGAGCTACAGTAGTTGCCTAAAACTCTAACATGTTTGTTAGTATAACATGGTTGTCATTTTTAAAAACAGCTGTTGACTAAATTTACGTACATGGATCTGAAATGTAATACGATATGAAACAATTATGTCAATTAAACGTGTATATCATGATTGGTTTATTGACTTTTTAAAAGACTTTTTAATAATCATAGATTACTTTTAATCGATTGAGCATGAAACGATACCTGGCATGGCCATCACCGTTACACTCTTAACACCGGTGTAACGTGTTATAATTTTTCATTATAATTTTTCTTCCCGAGGATGATTAAACTCTTTTTGATAATCTTCCCATTTGAATCAAACTTGCTAAATATTTTATATCACGAGTAATATCGACAAAGCATGCCTTTGTTCGACTCAACATGTCGGAAGCTCATAAACGGACAACCTACAGACCAAGACATTGACGTGTTGCGTATACTCCACTTTTACGCCTTTAACCGATAAAATATCTTATTTGGGAGGTTATTTCGATCTGAAAACAATTTTGAACGATAAAACCCCTCCTTAAACCCATGCCCTATTCAGTTTGCAGTTAAAGACACAATGGAAGGTGGTTTGCTCTATCATCAAGAGTTAGTATAGGTTAATAGTTAATTTAATTGTCATTTATTTTAACCATGCACTTAAACTGTGAAACCTAGTACAGCTAACGGGAAGAACTTCTGTTGTATAGGTTTCACAGAGGTTACTTTGATACTTTGCTTTGAGACACCGACCACTCATACAGGGAATTTTAAGGTGATTATGGGATGATAGTGCGTGTGTAGAGTATTTTGATAGATGATGAGGCTTAGTCTTGTTACAAACTAGGACCGACTGTTCCCCAGATTGGGTCAAAAATCAAAAGTCAAAGTCAAAACGTTTTATACATAGTTTGTACATGAATACATGACAAAACATAGAATGACGTTTAAAACTAATGTAATCCTTCAAACCTGGGACGTATAAATAAATAATTGATTGATAACTGTATTGGGTCATTAATTAATTAACGACCAATGGAATGGACCAATGGCTTGCTGTAAAGAAAGTCAAATTCTAATAATTTAACTTAGTAATTGTTCTAGTAAGTTTTAGGTTAAGAGAAGATAATTCAATACCTAATTTCATTAAAGATAGTTCCTGTACGTACCTAGATGCAAGTATTCTGATGTTTGCCGCTATTCTATAGAACCTATAGCCTCTACCGAAGAAACCAGTTACGAGATTGTACGGTCTACTCAATAAATCCTACAAGGAGGCTCAAGCTACTCTTCATCATTTCCTCTGCATATGTATAGTCTGTATAAGCCTGTAGGCTACTATGATGAGGCTACTCTGACATATGCAACTCATAGTTGGTTTGCTGAGATATAATGTTGTCTGTTGTGAGGTGTGCAGAGTGATTGATTGTGAGCCACAGGTAGAGTGGAGTGGAGGGGTAAGGTGGGTGAAGGCGGTCCGGCTGCACATGCGCGTCTACGCGCACCCTGTGTGCACGCGCCCGCCGCACCGCAGTCCTGGCCGGCCCGCGCCTCGCCACGCACCACGCACACTACACTCCTCTCCTGTACTTGCTGTTGTGAACAATAACTTATTATCAAACATTTTTATCAGAGTTAAATCGTCGATCGCATAAACTGAAAGCTGTATGAAGCAGTGATTTTGCAAATAATGGTCGGGGATTTTCGGATGTTCGTATCGTTATGGCGCCCGAGCGTAAGGGTAACTCGCAGCCTCTGTCCTCTCTGCTAGAGATGGCCGCCCTCAGACTCCCAGAGGCGGAGGAGTATCTAGAGTCGAGAAGACGATATGAAACAATTATGTCAATTAAACGTGTATATCATGATTGGTTTATTGACTTTTAAAAGACTTTTCAATAATCATAGATTACTTTTAATCGATTGAGCATGAAACGATATCTGGCATGGCCATCACCGTTACACTCTTAACACCGGTGTAACGTGTTATAATTTTTCATTATAATTTTTCTTCCCGAGGATGATTAAACTCTTTTTTGATAATCGTCCCATTTGAATCAAACTTGCTAAATATTTTATATCACGAGTAATATCGACAAAGCATGCCTTTGTTCGACTCAACATGTCGGAAGCTCATAAACGGACAACCTACAGACCAAGCCATTGACGTGTTGCGTATACTCCACTTTTACGCCTTTAACCGATAAAATATCTTATTTGGGAGGTTATTTCGATCTGAAAACAATTTTGAACGATAAAACCCCTCCTTAAACCCATGCCCTATTCAGTTTGCAGTTAAAGACACAATGGAAGGTGGTTTGCTCTATCATCAAGAGTTAGTATAGGTTAATAGTTAATTTAATTGTCATTTATTTTAACCATGCACTTAACTGTGAAACCTAGTACAGCTAACGGGAAGAACTTCTGTTGTATAGGTTTCACAGAGGTTACTTTGATACTTTGCTTTGAGACACCGACCACTCATACAGGGAATTTTAAGGTGAGTATGGGATGATAGTGCGTGTGTAGAGTATTTTGATAGATGATGAGGCTTAGTCTTGTTACAAACTAGGACCGACTGTTCCCCAGATTGGGTCAAAAATCAAAAGTCAAAGTCAAAACGTTTTTATACATAGTTTGTACATGAATACATGACAAAACATAGAATGACGTTTAAAACTAATGTAATCCTTCAAACCTGGGACGTATAAATAAATAATTGATTGATAATTGTATTGGGTCATTAATTAATTAACGACCAATGGAATGGACCAATGGCTTGCTGTAAAGAAAGTCAAATTCTAATAATTTAACTTAGTAATTGTTCTAGTAAGTTTTAGGTTAAGAGAAGATAATTCAATACCTAATTTCATTAAAGATAGTTCCTGTACGTACCTAGATGCAAGTATTCTGATGTTTGCCGCTATTCTATAGAACCTATAGCCTCTACCGAAGAAACCAGTTACGAGATTGTACGGTCTACTCAATAAATCCTACAAGGAGGCTCAAGCTACTCTTCATCATTTCCTCTGCATATGTATAGTCTGTATAAGCCTGTAGGCTACTATGATGAGGCTACTCTGACATATGCAACTCATAGTTGGTTTGCTGAGATATAATGTTGTCTGTTGTGAGGTGTGCAGAGTGATTGATTGTGAGCCACAGGTAGAGTGGAGTGGAGGGGTAAGGGTAGCTGGGTGAAGGCGGGTCCGGGCTGCACATGCGCGTCTACGCGCACCCTGTGTGCACGCGCCCGCCGCACCCGCAGTCCTGGCCGGCCCGCGCCTCGCCACGCACCACGCACACTACACTCCTCTCCTCTCCTGTACTTGCTGTTGTGAACAATAACTTATTATCAAACATTTTTATCAGAGTTAAATCGTCGATCGCATAAACTGAAAGCTGTATGAAGCAGTGATTTTGCAAATAATGGTCGGGGATTTTCGGATGTTCGTATCGTTATGGCGCCCGAGCGTAAGGGTAACTCGCAGCCTCTGTCCTCTCTGCTAGAGATGGCCGCCCTCAGACTCCCAGAGGCGGAGGAGTATCTAGAGTCGAGAAGACGCATCTCACATCACCCGTCCGCAGCGCCGGCACTCGAGTCCTTCCTACACGAGTCCAGACCCACCGCCAACACGACTCGCCAAGTGATCATCAACATGTTGGCCAACAACTTGATAGAGTTGGTGCCGACTCACAACGACACAGGGTCGCCGGACACGTACGACTCTTCCACCTCAAATCTCAGCCAGAACGCTACTATCCCTCCGGACCTCCTGTACAGACACTCTACTCCGATCATCTTCTTGTACTGCATCGCTTACCTGATCGTGTTCATGGTCGGGCTGGTCGGCAACCTATTCGTGATCGCGGTCGTGTACCGCTCCCCACGCATGAGGACTGTCACTAACTTCTTCATCGTGAACCTCGCCGTCGCGGATATCCTCGTCATCGTCTTCTGTCTGCCGGCCACGCTCATGTCCAACATATTTGTCCGTAAGTACCACTTACTTGCAATGCAATGCAAACATAGAATGCGATGGGAACAGACACGAGCCGTATAGCAACCCGAGTCTCCCCAAGGACTCCGAGCACTTTTAATTTCCCACTCATTCAACTCTCTGTTTATTGTTTCCTGCTTCATCCATTCCAGTGTTTGGATTGTAACTGTTCTTCGAACTTGGATTTAATGCACTACTTAAAAGCTTAAATACGGTATTGAGCTTCGAGTGAGTGATTGGTAAAAATAATAATCAAAATCAGTATTGAAACAACTTAAACGTGTAACTGCATACATATTCGTCTATATTTTTATCTATAAACAATATTACTTTAACTCTAATTAATATTACCAAAACAAAGCTATTAATACAGTAAATATCAAACTATACAAAAATAATACGATTGAGTACAAAAACTAACTAACTCTTCTCACATAGTAACGATCAACATTATTGTTGTATGTTGAACCAATAATAAACCTTGAGTAATAACGTTCCCCATTAACGGTAAAGGGTCTGGGGATAGTGTAGGCAGATGGTAGAGTAAAAGTACTAGTATACCAAATTAAAACTTGTGTTTATTTAAATAGTAACAAACTAAGAAAGCAAATAGTTAAATCAAGATTGTTAAGGTTGTGTGAACTACTATGAAGAGCAATTATCACTGGGGTAAGCTTAAAATGAAAGTTAAAGGCAACTTCAAGATATGTGAGAACTAAATATTAAGAGCTGAACCTAATTATCCAAAGTAATTCCATTTAAAATGTAAACCAAATGAAGAGTATTATAAAATGGATTTAAAGAAATATGAGATAACTAGGACAGAAAAAGCTGAGCAAATAACTTTGAGAATAAAATGAAAATTAAAAGAACATAAAAACTAGCGTAGGAACTAAGGTTGGGACCCCCACTCACAGGGATTCTCTTAGGCAACTGAGCCCAGACTTGCTCAGCATAACCATTGCTTTGATAACAAGGACACAGTTCTGTGATCAGTCAGCACAAGCAAGTGACAATATGTCACATAATCAATAAGCTAAAACTCAAGACAAAGTGAAAGAGATTCCACCATTAAATATTATAACCATGAAATGTCTAACGTTATCATAGAATCTCTTACGTTATTATGAATATTCTAACAATATCATGACCTTTCTAACGTTTTATAAAAAGAAAGAAACGGACTTTTCCTGCCACTTCCGGAGAAAAACTACTTTTAACGTTTCAGGTAGTTAAAAACTCCACCCGTCTTCAGAGGACAACACTAATCTAGGAACTACTTTTAATTAATATTAGGCTAATTACCTTTAGTTGAAATATTCATAAATCATTCTTACTTGAAGACCCGACATATCATGATAACGTTAGACATGTTGGTTTGAAAGTTCATAATAGTGGCGGAGAGCAATTTAGTAAAAAGAAAGAAACGGACTTTTCCTGCCACTTCCGGAGAAAACTACTCCTAACGTTTCGGGTAGTTAAAAACTCAACCCGTCTTCAGAGGACTACACTAATCTAAGAGCTACATTTTAATTAATATTAATATAATATTAATATATTAATATTAGCCTTAATATACATAAATGTCGGGTATTCTAGTAAGAATGATTTATGAATATTTCAACTAAAAGTGTAACCTAGATAGGCTACTGTCCAAAGTCGAGCACTTTGAATTACATCTTATTTTTAGTACTTTGATTAAATAGGTAATGTCTCATTTTAAGTTATTCTTTCCTATTTTGTAAAGCCTTCACAAAACGCCCTTCATGGCGATAGGACTCTGATGGCAATGGAACCATGAATTAGGCAAAGTGGAAGAAACGACTAAACAGTCCTAGCATTGCCTCTTTAATCAATACATTTTTAATTTCATTTTATCCATTTCAAGCTTTAGCGAAATAAATCTGATTATGTAAGCATATTTTCCTTCAGGTTTTATAAAACGTTTCAAGTACAATACATTCTTTGTATACATTCTGTTATCTTTTGTTATTATGCTTCATATAGTTAGTAGTTCCCGAACATTAGAAGTTAGAGCCAAAATATCTCAATTAAACTTTGTTTAACTTTGTTTAAACCTTGTTTAAAACTCAACTTTGAGTTTTCTACGAGTATTTCGCATATCTTAGGTGTTGACCTAACATAACAGGTGTTTGAAAAATGTTAAATTTGACAGTATTGTTGACGGTTTATTTATTTAACTTTTTTGAACTCAAGGTTTTACACCTTGCAATCTTACTTGTAGAGATATTTGTATCTAAATGAATAGACTATTAAAATTTAAAGTATTTCTTTAATGTTTAGAAGTACTTGCAGAGTATAGTGACTTCTTCAACTCGGAATATAAAACAGTTATTGTAGTTGGTTAATCCACATAAGATTTAAAGTTAAGCTGGGTTCTAGATTAAAGGTTTTATGTGTCACAACTTGGATGAGTTCTCTGCCCTCTGCTGGCCACAGTGCTCGACACTTACACTGTTATCAACTTTGGACAAATTTATATATTTGACATGTACGGGGTTTGTCGGTTATCTTACAATGATTGACAGTATGTCCGATGGCATTAAGATGGCTGACAAAAATTAGACATAGACATACATTTCCACACTTTCATCGTAGCCGACTTGTTAAAAAATGCAACGAGACGCAAAACGCTCAGAGGCACCTAACGCTGTGGCAGCGTTGCGAGGGAACTACACAAAACATTTGTAGTTGTTATTTTTAAGTGATATACAATTATTCTAAAAGTTTTATTTAATTGTATAAAGTTCTATTTACTATAGATTGTTATTGCAAATAGAGAATTCTAAAATTGAGAAGCAATTTGACCCACTGAACTTGCTCTTGAGGCGTCCAAGTTCGCCAACTTTGCCGTTACGAAAGCACCTCCTATTTGGAAATAAAACACCGCTATTTTCAATATAATGAAATTCCCCGGATTATTGTTACCAATTATAATTGAATTAACGACCACGGTGGACTAACTAATGGCGTACTGTGCCCACGGGGAAAAAATGTAATTACAGAAATGTTCAGTTTACACCAGAAATATTCACAAAACTAAATCCGGTCGTTCGATGAAATCCATTATGTAACATGATTGGATTGGCTGTCAAGGAAAATGAACAAAATGAAAGCAATTAGAGCTGAGGTTAGGTTTTGCGAACTTCATGCGGGCTCATGAAATGAAAAGCTTTAAATGATTGGCGGATTAATCATGGTACGAAACAGCTGAGTGCGGATACTCCCCCCTCTCTCCACTCTTCCACCCTCGGCCATACTACCCCTCTACACTTCAGCTGGCAAACACTGGGGGAATGTACGGAATGTGATTCATCCGCAGTGCTTATGATTCTACAAGATAATATGTTATGGTAGGTAGATTGAGCAGAGGTGACACATGGCTGAGGCAGGAAAATCAACATAGTTGCGGTAGCCCAAGCACAGACAGCGCTGCGAGCGCTACCATCTCTTGCTGACTTTCTACTACCTCAGACATGCTTGAGTTTTCCGATGTCGATGACTTAAATGTGACCAAATCGTGCCATTTTCGAGAACAAACAAACTTGCGTGTGAGTCAGTGGTTCCAGTTGAGACTCTTCAAAGAATTCCCTCGCAGCGCTACATGTGCTTGGGCTGCCGCAACTATGTTGATTTTCTTACCTCAGCTATGTGGCATCTAAGCACAACCTACCTACACAATCATATCATAACATAATCTGATCCTATACCTGAGTAAATGAATAATTAAGGTTTAAGAACCATGGCATAAACAGGATATCCTTAGCTGTTTATATTTCTCCTGCAGTATACATTCAGACATTCTGTGCTGGAGTATACGAGTATAAATCGATCTCTTATTGTATCTTACACAAATAGATCCTTAGCAAAAACACCCTCGGTACAATAAACTGTGTATAAAACAATGCTACACGCATAGTTGGAATACAACGACTGTTTAGTTCACTATAAGAACTGAAGAAAGGAATATATTGGCTGTGAATGACTAATGGTTGAACAACGGCGGGTAAATCACATTAGGTGGAGCAGTGCAGTCAGTGGGGCGCGACCTCACCGCCAAGTCTCTGTTAATCCGCCTTATCAGCTTACCCGTCTTCTAGATATTTATCTCACAAAAAGCGCAAACAGGCTAACGTCACATCCTGTCACAATATTATACCACTGGGGGGATGAGTGCCCAGTAGTGGATGTCACCTTGTATTTCGTCCCATAAAAACAAGCATATTTTTATATTTTGTTTATTGTCATTAACAAATAAATTGCAATAACAAACTACGTTATAACAAATTATCAATAATCTTAAGAGTACAGTGTTAATCGAAACCTTTCTTGGAACACTTCAAGCCTACAATTTCCATCAATTTTCTTGAAAACATTTAGTTTCAAAGTGTGCTAAATGTTTTGGTGGCTTCGCTGAGCCGAATTTTTATTTTCTCTCTGATAAAACCACGACATAAATAAAAAATAGAGAGATGTTGTATTTGAATGTATTGCGTTTACTAAGAAACCAAGAGACTTTTTGAACAAGTCATTATTGACGTCCCTACAGTGCATCGCCACCTTTCTAATAAAACCTATTTCAAAAAGATCTGATGAAAATTGAAGCGTGGGGTGTCTCAAGGAAATGTTTATTTTTACATAGTTCTTACGGGACAAAATACAAAATGGCCGACAGGTACTGTGCCCTCTCAATTAATGCGTCCTAATTCAGAGATGCTATTTTTGGTGCGTTACCTGCAAGAAGTGTCAAGCTTAGAAAAATAATTATTTATTAAACATGTCAGTTATAAAATTAGACCACCGTCAAATGAATATAGCAGGTCTGCAACTTATGAGAACACAGGTAACAATTCGGCGAAAATAAAAACAGAAATTCGGCAGCATTGGTTATATTATTGGAAAAATCAAATTGTGATAGCATTTAGAAATAATATTGTTTACAACTACCATCAGTGCAAGGACTAGGGTACGCACTTGATTGAAAAAAGCAAGTATACTCATATTTCTTTGTAACAAGTGCTATTCTACCGTCAACGCAGTATCACATAAAGATTCCTTCTAGATCATCCCGATTCAATGCCAAAAGCTGATGCGGTGTCAGAAAATTTGAAAACCTCCTGAATGTTGTACATATGTAGATTCTAAAGGCTGAGGCGTAGGCGATACACTTTGACCAATCGGGAGGCATGTAAAGTTTGTGGAAATTTAGTGTTGAAGGGGGTGGCGTTCGTAATGCTTATTCGTGTAGTGTTTTATATTGCTCACATACTACCAGAACGGCCTAAATTTATATGTTTCTTGGCAAAGACGATGATTTGGAAAATATTAGAATTCAGCATCAGTTTATTATAGAACAGTATCATTATTTTTAAACCGTCTACAAACTCTGAACCATAAAACTTTATTTACGCAGTTTATAGTGATGATTCATAACAAATATCCCAGCAAAAGTTGCTAATTTATAAAACCGAGATGACAACACAAACATAAATTCTGTAACACAGTTTGAAGGGAAAGAAAACACTATGTGTAATTCTGGCTTAATGTTTGAGTCACGACCAAACAAACAAAGTAAACTGAGACGTAAGTTGTTTTATATTTCAGTTTCCAAAAGCAAAAGAACGCGATACAATTTAAAAGAGGAAAGAACAAAGACTCGTTGTTTAGTTGAACTGGAATAATTACATGAGGCAAAGCGTATTAAACTACTCCTGGAGCTGTGCTGCTAGCAACATAAATAATCAGACCTTTCTTTGACATTCAGAAACATTCAAACCGAGTTCCATTCATTCTATACTGCATTCAACACTCATATTGATACGTACTGTACTCACTGTATCAAATACTCAAGGTGGGTCGTAGCTGAGTGGTATAGTGCGTGCTTCGCACCAAATTAGCCTGGGTTCGATTCCCAAGCGTAGTCAAAACTTTTCCCCGTGGTTTTGGTCCATTCCATTGGTTGTAGGGCAATTATACTAATTAATGTCCCAATCTGGGGAACAGCTGGCCCTAGTTTGTAGCAAGACCACACCGCATGATTCCTCAAAACACTCATCACACTCACCATAATTTCATATTTAACTTAAAGTACCCTCTAAGGAGTGGTCGGTGTCTCACATCAAATAAAAACAGTTGCAATCCGTTTGATTATTTAAAAATGGGTTCCAATACCCTGCATTGTATAGCTACAACTGCGGAATGGGTTATCCAAATTTAATGCAATAAATGTTAAAGAGTTTTTTGATGATATCTAATGAAATTAGCAGTCAAAGAGCACGAACAGCCTCGTGATGCCGTTATAATCGTGACACCGGCTACGAAAGCCTTTTTTAGTGTTATCAAGTAATTATTTTGAGCCAAAACATTACAAACTATGCCCTACCAATTATTGTTCAAAACATAAAACTGGAAATCAGGTTGCGTTTATAGCAAGACACGAAAATAAATACGTCTTTCGAAATAAACCAGAGAGTGCAAAAGGGTGTGAAATAGAAGAGGGGATGTGAAATAAAATGACAGCTCGCTCTGACCCAGCCCTTGGGCGCAGTAGAATTATTTATGTTCTCTCTGTACACGATCCTTTTAATAGCTTCTTTGTCACCTTAATAACTTCACAGCAGTTTTGATGTTTTTAACGGTTTTGCTAAAACCGTATCGCGTTGTCTTGGTCTAGTGGTTCAGACGTTTAAAACATGCCAGACATTAAACATGAGTATAAAAATAAATTTAAGTTCAATCTTAAATAAATAAAAAGTTAGTACCTGGTTTTCTGTGGTAGTACATTAAAGAATCCCACAGTTCAACTCACATCAAGAGTAAGTGTTTCAAGCTGAATGCATTCATTAGTAGGAAATTTAAATGGGCACTTCTCGAATATTACTTAAAACATAAATTTATCTTAAGGAATCGCTTTTTCTTACACTGTAATATCCATTTAGTTTGAATAAACTTAAATTGGTCCTCTTTCATTACTGACGGTTTTCACTTGTTTGCGGTTGAGGGTGTGAAGCATGAACCTCTACTCGTAATTGGAATTTTCCAAGGCCAGGATTTTCTGACCCAAAAATTACGAGGACTCAGAAGAGACACGACACTATGACGTAATCTAAAAAGTAAAATGAAACGAGTAAAAAAGTTGTAAACAAGTTCATATAACTTTATACTTAAGCAACTGTAGACTGAATTGTAACTTTTTTTGAAAATCTGTTAATGTGAAAACAATTTCCAAACGTTAAGGAGACAAATTTTTCCTTAAGTTCCCAACAGTTTCCCTAACAATCTCCCTAGCAGTTTTCCTAACAGTCTCCCCAACAGTTTCCCATACAGTTTCCCCAACAGTTTCCCTAGCAGTTTCCCCAACAGTTTCCCTAGCAGTTTCCCTAACAGTTTGTGTTAAGGAAAATTAATTTTTAGACAAACGACAAAATGGAGGAACTTTATTAAGGAGCAAAGTAGAGGGCACGCATAAAACTGAACTGGAGTGGGAAACTCTTGAAACTACCCCCTTTCACACCTCTCCCCCCACTCACCATTGTTCCAGCCAGATATTGTGCCGCCCTCCCCTCACCTTGCTGTGCCTTATGAATTTTAATAAACAAACTCTCTTCCTCATTAATGTCGGACTACAAGTGCTCAAGAAAGGATAGTAAATTAATTACTCCTGGAATAATTTAATAAAATTTGCCTAAGATGTTAGCCGCCATATCTTGAGATCTTTGTTATAAAGCTAGAAATAGTTTTACGCTCTCTGGAACTTTGCTAATTCTAGAAGAATTGAATTATTATGTTTGGGAGGACTGAAGTTGCTAGAGATTCACTTCTTTACTTTGTCTTCTCTTGATTTTGATCAAAAACGAAAGTAGGGTAGGTGGTAAAGTGTTCAACAGTTAGATAGCATGAACACTAAGAGCCATTCTCCACGAGCAGGTAAACGCGACCGTTTGCCGGCGTCTAAACCGCGTGATTAACAGAACCAAGGGGTTTAAATGAAGCTGTCTCCACGAGCAGGTTGCCGGTGAGCGGGTCGCACGCCCGAGGAGCGTCACAACCGCGCGCCGGAGAACCGCCTGCCATTCTCCACGTAGCGGTTTGCGCGCTGTTCGCCCGCCTCATCAAAATTAACTTAGTTATTCAATAAAGCTAGTCTGTAGGTAGTCTGTCCTTGCGTCGTATTTCTAATAATTTAAAAGAAGATTTAAGTTGACAACTGTTCTGTCAGTTTGAATTTTTTCTTAATGCTATTATTTAGCAAAGATTGAAAAATAATTGACTGATTGAAAAGTAAAATTCTTTCAAAGTAAAAGAATGAATATAAAAGTTTTATCATACAACAATTTATTGTCTTTAAAATACAAACGAATTCATACAGCCAAACAATTATTTCTAATATGATTATTACTTTAGTAAATTGGTAAACCAATTTCTGCTAGTAAGTCCTAAATTATGTTATTTAAAAGTTACTACTAGCTTGGATGTACAGTAAAACCATATTCAGGCGCAAATTTTGTTTAATTTTTAGTGCTTTAATTATTGATATTTCGTAGATTGTCCTTATCTGTGGTTTGAGTATTTTGTTAATATGTTTATTGTTAATAATCAATCATATGTTTTTTATAAGAATAGTTTTGTTTATGTTTATGTTATAAGTCACTGAATACAGAGTTTTGCCCAATTTAATATTTATTAATTATTTTATGATATGGTGCCGAAACGTACGTGGAAGAAAAACTATACAGAACAAAATGATAAAAGGAATCTGATTAATGATAAAAACCAGACACAAGACAGAGATACAAATGTCAAGCCACCAAAACCATTAACTGTGTCCAGCACAGGAATGGCCTCACAATGGAAGAAATGGAAACAACAGTGTGGATGGTACTACTTGGCGTCAGGCCTTGAAAACAAATCTAAAACAGTACAGGTAGCGTCATGTATGTCTATTTTAGGCCCAGATGTACTAGATATTTACAACTCTTTTGGAGTAAATGATTCAGATGTAAACATAGAAGACCTCGTTGAAAATTTTGATACATTTTCTATTGGTAAAACCAACGAAATGTATGAAAGATTTTTATTCAATAAAATAATTCAAGAAAGCAACTGTACTTTTGATGAATTTTATACCACCTTGGTTAATAAAGCAGCTAACTGTAAATTTGAGCCTTTAAAAGACAGCCTAATTAGAGATAGAATAGTATTTGGTATTGCTGATTCAAAACTTAGGGAGAAGTTGCTTTCAACTGACAAACTGACTCTTGAAGATACTGTCAGGATGTGTAGAGCTCACGAACAGGCTAAAAAACATGTCACTGAAATGAGCTCCGAGACTTACCCGTCAGTCAATGCGGTAACACAGGTCTCCCTCACCAAGCAGTATTGAATCAAAACTGAAAGAATCTAACTTTGATTGCACTCGCTGTGGTTCCCAGCACTCTCGAGGAGAATGCCCAGCGTTTAACAAGTTATGTAATAAATGTTCGGGTAGAGGACATTTTGCCAGAATGTGTCGATCTAAATATAAATCTTTTAAAACTATGCCAGAGGTTAACGCCCTAGAGAATAATGAAAAGAGCAATGACGTCACACTTCGAGTTGACGCTCTTTCAAATCCAATCTCAAATAGAGACTGGATAGAATCTTTGACCTTGCCCAAAAACAAGACAGTAAATTTCAAGTTGGACACTGGAGCACAGTGTAATGTCATACCAAAGGACATTGCAATAGAGTGTGGTTTGAGAGTTGTTTCATCTTCGACTGTCTCATTAATATCATTTAACAACCTTTCAACACCAGTATTGGGAGAAACATTATGTCCAGTCATTACTAGAAAATCCTATAGGGAAACTGTGTTGTTTGTAATAGTCCCTGAAGGACATCAGGCTATTCTCGGTAGAGCTACATGTGAAGCACTTGGTTTTATCAAAAGGATGGCTGGGATTGATAAATCATCAATGAGTGAGCTGTTTGATGGAATAGGATGTCTTAAATCTTTTGAATATGATATAGATTTGATAGACAATCCACAGTTCAAAATTCATCCTTGAGAAGGATACCCCACCCCATCCGAGAAGCAGTAAAGGTAGAGATTGATCAAATGGTGCAAAACAATATTATTGCTCCGATATCAGAGCCAACTCCATGTGTATCGCCGATGGTGGTGATTAAACAGAAAGATAAGATACGAATTTGAATAGACCCTTCAGATCTGAACAAAACGTCAAACGAAGACATTACCCATTGTCAACAGTTGAGGATATTTTCAGCTAGATTGAAAGGATCAAATTTCTTTACAATCCTAGACTGCAAGAAGGGATTCTGGCAAGTTAAAGTAACGAAAAGGTCATCAAAACTACTAACATTTTCAACGCCTTGGGGGCGATACTCTTGTTTGCGTCTTCCCTTTGGATTGGTTTCAGCTCCCGAAATTTTCCAACACATTGAAACAGTTAGAGTGATCAACAATGAAGTTATGTCAAAGCTTAATGAAGCAGGGCTTACTTTGAATCAAGAGAAATGTTTATTTTCAAAGAAATCTGTCAAGTTTCTCGGCCACATTATATCAGACAAAGGTTTGCAAATCGACCCAGAAAAAGTATCTGCTATAACTAGGTTGAAAGAACCAACTTGTGTAACTGAACTACAAAGGTTCTTGGGATGTATTACATACTTGGCTAAATTTATTCCAGGAGTTTCTAAAGACACTAAACCATTAAGGAAACTTACTGAAAAAGGAAATCTTTGGAAATGGGAGACAAATCATCGTGAGGCGTTTGAAAAATTGAAAAACAAACTTCAAAATACGCCTGTTTTGCGTTACTACAACCCAAAAGCACCAGTAACTCTCTCAGTTGATGCCAGTAGCTATGCTTGTGGAGCTACGTTGATGCAGAATGGACAGCCCATCGCATATAGCTCTAAGGCTTTGACACAGTCACAGCAAAACTATAGCCAGCTGGAGAAAGAAACCTATGCTATATTAGCTGCGTGCAAGAAATTTCATGAATACGTATGGGGCTGCCAAGAACTGGTAGTAGAGTCAGATCATAAGCCTTTGGAAGTAATTTTCAAGAAACCATTATGCCAAGCTCCTGCAAGAATACAAGGAATGTACCTTACAGACCTAAAGTGGTTTACAAGCGTGGAACAGAACTTTACCTGGCAGACACTTTAAGTAGAGACTGTTTGAATAATAATCAGCATGAAGAGCCTTACAGTTATGAGATTCAAATAGTAATACCGATGTCCAAAGAAAATTTATCTAGAGTCAAAAGTGGAATTGATCAATCAAATGAACTCTCAAATCTAAAGAAAGTCATACAAGATGGTTGGCCTGAAGATATATCAACACTTAATGCAAGTTTAAAACCGTACGCAACCTTCAAAGAAGAGCTAAGTTGTTATGACGGATTATTGTTTAAAAGGAATCGTTTGATAATCCCTTGTGAAATGCAACAAGAAATTCTGAGGGACCTTCACCGATCTCACAAAGGAATACAAAGCTCTCTAGCTACAGCAAGAGACTATGTTTTTTGGATTGGTATAGAACAAGACATTGAGCGCTGTAACAAATTTCAACGAGACAAACCACAAGATATTATATTAGAACAAAATGTACCATCAAGGCCTTGGCAGTTTATAGGTGCAGATTTGTTTCACTACAACAATAAAGACTATTTGATAGTAGCTGATAGTTACTCTGGATACTTTGAGTGTGAAATTTTGAGAAATACATGCAGTTCAACAGTAATAGAAAAAATGAAGCGTTGTTTTGCAACACACGGAATACCAGATGAGCTAAGAACTGATGGAGGTCCTTGTTTTGAATCAAGAGAATTTAATACCTTTGTTACAGAATGGAAATTCAACCATAGAATATCATCTCCGCACTTCCCAAGATCCAATGGTTTATCAGAGAGATATGTACAAGAAGGAAAGAACTTCGTGATGAAATGTTTAGATGAGAATTCAGACCTTCAGTTAGCGCTTCTCCATCACCGTAACACTCCAAGAGAAAATATTGGATCGCTAGTACAAAGACTTATGAGCAGAAGAACAAGAACACTTCTCCCTACCACCAACAATCACCTTTTACCAGTGGTAGTCAAAAATGTACCTGAACAACTGAAGAAAATTAAACGAAGAGAGATTACATCGGCTAATAGAGGGAACGAGAGCCAGATTACTTTATGGTTGGAGAAAAGGTGTTTTTCAGACTCAAGAAGAAACTGTGGGTTCCAGCTACAGTTGTTAAAGTTGGCTCGGAACCTCGTTCATATATAATACAGCTTGAAAATGGCCAAACTTATCGAAGAAAATCATGGTTTTTAAGAAAAGATGTGCCGTAAGTCATGTGCCGTACCTTCAGACATAGCTAAGCCAAACAAAATTTGTAGACAACAAGAATTAGCACAACCAACTACGGTCCCTAGGCACAGCACTAGATTGAGAACACAACCTAAAGTCTTTGACTTGTGAAAGGAGGATATCTGTGGTTTGAGTATTTTGTTAATATGTTTATTGTTAATAATCAATCATATGTTTTTTATAAGAATAGTTTTGTTTATGTTTATGTTATAAATCACTGAATACAGAGTTTTGCCCAATTTAATATTTATTAATTCTTTTATGATAGTCCTGAGACAGTAATCTGAGACCAATGTTACCACAAGACTTTCAGTTGGGCTAGTATTTCTTCGCATCACTGTGTTATATGTTTCTACATGAGGGCTGATCATCCCCAGCAGTTCATCAAATGTAGCAATAGACATCCGTAGCAATAGGATACCTTCTGGTTCTGCAAAAGTTGCATGAAACCTTCCTATCGTAAGACGGTTTGACATAACCGGATGAGTCTACCAACGTCTCGACTTGTTCTTTTTATTTAAGATTTTCAATAAGTTTAGTTGATTTGCGACAGGACAGCCTCTGCGCTAGATCCATATTTTCTGTGAGACGGCGTGGTATATTCGGGCCGGCAAACGGTCGCGTTTTGCCTGCCCGTGGAGTATGGAAGAGAGGTTTGCTCGCGGGTTTGTCGCCGTTTGCCGGCGTTCAATAGCTCGTGGAGAATGGTCAAAATTTTCGAACGGGAGCGCCGGCAAACGGTCGCGTTTTACCTGCTCGTGGAGAATGGCCCTAAGAAGTTCTCGATGCGTAAACAGTTGCGTACTTTATGTGATACCAAACATACCAATCTAATAACTTCTCTTTGCACATGAATCTCTCTAAATCGAAATTCTTTCAACCGAAGTGACCAAAATTCATTCACTAAAGAGACGTTTTGGTATTTTTCTTCCTGTACAGCACGTTTTAGCACGCAACGGAAGCAGTGTTTGGATTGGGAGGGATGTAACAACCTATAACCCTGACTAGTATCTGAAACTTTGTTTTAGAGGTGTTTATTATGTTTATTTTGAGCTGTACATTACAATACCGTGTCACATTGCTTGGTGTTTCGAAATGGCTTTTCCCGTTTACTTGGGTTAAAATAGGTCCTGCTATTTTTACTTTAAAAACTCGTACTTTCTTGTGTAAATTCGTTGTTAAATGACGGCGAAGAGCGAAGACACAAGTTACATCAGTATGTCAAAGAAAGACTTATCACCACCCTTTGTCGTTTGTGTGTATCAGTGGAGCCTATTTATCAACTATTATATTTATTTATTATATTATACATACGACAAACGCCAATATTGTAATAAATTTAAATATATGAAAACAATGGTTCTTATGATGGATGAATATATAACGGACAACAAGAATAAAATTGAACTATTGAAATACAACAACATTGAACTCTTGTCACAAATTTATATAACAATCCTTTTCAAAACGTAATAGCTGTATAATTCTAGACAGCTCGAATCTAGAGGTTATGTATCATACTCACCCGTATTAAGTGTATTATAAAAAGACTGAGTCGAAGTTAGATGACAGGCTGAAATGTCAGCCGGACTAGAAGTTTATGAGTCGTAAGGCCGGGAAACTTTGAAAGTACTGCATTCAGGTTTATGTCTCTTCAATATAAAGATCAAACCGTCAAGGTATTGTATTTTGAATATTGATGGCTCATTCTGTTCGCTTTATTTACATCACAGTGTGTCTATCCCTAAACTACAAATGACGAAGAAATGTATTTTAAACTAGGAAACCTTTTATAACGCTATTGTTAATGAGGAAATGGTAACCGATATTTTACGCTAGTGATGTATGCCCGAACCTTTGTTTTTGATAATAGAGAGAATATGTTTCTACAAATTTAGTGTGTTTCTAGGCATGACAGGTGCTTCCATGTGATAGTATTAAACCGTCGCTAATTTCCAAGAAATCTCTATTATGACAGTGTTAAAAGTAAAAGCTTTGAGAGGGGAAAGCACGACACCACGCGCATTCTGAAGACAGGCCTACCCTGAGCGCATTATGTCCGATCATACACTACGTTAATTCATACCTTTCAAAGTAAAAATAAGAAAGTTTACTTACGTGTTTGGGTCTTTAAATAGTTAGTGGCTAAATAGTTTTAGTTTGTTTAGAAGCTCGAGTAAGCTTTCTTTTTTGCTTCACTTATTCAATGTCGTATTATGTGTGTGAAGCAAGGGGTGCACTGCGAGCAGGAGTGTGTCAAGTGGGTAATGTTTTGTAGGTTAGCAGTGCGATTGATTGCAATGATGGGGCAGGTGCACCCGGCGCGTCTCCTAGCAACCCCCGCTGCCACCCCACCAATAGCAACACGTTATAATGTGCTACCAGACATCCCCTATAAACAAACCAAACGTACTCGGCACACTCCCGGCACACTTACGGCATGATTACTTTCTCAAGTTGCTCTCTAAACAATGAAAATTTAATAACAGCTGTTTCAAGGTAAAATGGGACCGAGCTCCGGCGATGAGCTTGTTTGGTGTACTTGAAAACACGGCGTCACAATCCACTTTAATATCTGAGAAGATCTTGTTATGCTTAGATCCTCAGCTCTGACCTAAACATATCAGCCTCTCGTATATTTTGTTTGAGTATAACCTTTCGAGTCATAAACACAAAGAAATGTGTTTTTAAGCCACGGTACGCTATTTTGTAGTCATCAAGTATTTAAATAATATATACCACGGGCGTAAAATGTGACGATAGAGAGCGTGTCTTAAGTCCCTAATAGCTTTACTTATGTTTTTGAAACACTCTTAAATGGGAGGTATTCTTCCATAAAACTATTTATTGTTTTGTAGGTGTATGTTTCCCTCCATTTGTTAAAACTTAGGTAATTACGTCAGGTAAAGCCTTAAATTTCTTTTTAGTTATTTCCAATTGAAGCTTTCTTGCAGTGCGTCATGATATATTAGATTTCTACACCACGATTCTGAGACAATTGATACAACTTTTTAGCACAAAACGTTCTTTTTCCATTCTAGTGTAGCATAATAATTATAACCAATTTGACAAGTAGGAACAATGTTGACAACAAAGAACTCTTGAACGTACACTGTAGCTGGAGCACAGCTGGAGGCTGTATCTGTATAACATTGTTACGAGCCTTGGTACTGAATCCCCGATTAAATTCCAAATTTACAATACAAAATCATCATTCAAACACGTCAATCAAGTACAGTATTCAAATCAAAATTAAACCAGCGAAAAAGGTGAGATTTATCCGTGAAATTGATTTGCAACAGTGTAAAGGGCGTTTAGGGTGGGGAGGTAGGGTGGTAAGCCCATAAAACATTCACGTTGTTACAGAGGAGTGGAGGGGGGTTCTAGGCTCAGGTGTACATGAGGCCGGGGATGTAACATCATTACATGGACCACGCACTTTCCCGCACAGAATATACAACGAGGCCAAGGTAGAACTACGAAGTCCTTTCTACCACTCGACCTAGACGTTTACCTAGCGTCACCGTGCAATCACTATAGAAATTATAAATGAGGACTGAGGGGACGGAGGAGCCCCCGCCATGAAAAAATGAGCTCCGGATTCACGCGCGATAAGTAATGAAAGTGCCTGTATTGCAGTTTGCACTACCAGATGGACCGAGCTTGTTCTTTCCCTTGGGTGTTTTATTTATTTAATTTCTCCCTCGTAACTGAACTTGTATTTTGCCTAAATAGCACTTCCTACAAGTGCTTCTGTAGGGGTACAAACATAAAAGTTAAAACAATAAATCAGGAAAAATGGGTTTAGCTTCTTCTTTTAGTTAGCCCTTCAAATCTTCTAAAATGTAAGGAATATAAAGATATAAGCGAATAGTTATAGGTTTCCACTAAGAATATAAGTGCAACTTTGGCAGGCCATGTGTCAAAGTCAGTTGTTTTTAGAGCAAAATGACAAAACATAAATTATCACGACACAAATTGTAACTGTTGATGTTGTATTCAAATTGAAATGGAAACTTTTCAGCCGAGAATATCAGCAACAGAACTCTGACTGTATGAACTCTCTGGCTTTCTCAGATATGAATTTATTTGCATGACAAAACCAGAATACGTTTGTCAATTAGTGACTGTTGTCATATCCCACAAACTCTAACACATGTAACACATGTAGCACAGGGCACACTTTACACAGACTACGTTACAACTGATGAAACTATAAACTTAACTCTTAGGCTGTCGTGGCCGGTGTCACAACTATAATCTCGTTCTTCCGGTTCGCACCGAGTCAAAACACATCATTTGCTTGAAATACGAGTACTTTCAGCCTTGTTGTGGAGTGCTATCTTATACAACTGCTTAGCTGAAACTGAAACACTAGCTGTCTACTATCCTATTGGTCACAAGGCGGTTAACAACCACACTTTTTGTCATCGACTATCTTTAGTTATAAATTAGTTATCTGGCAGTAATACTTATTAAAAACAAATAGTTTAGAAAGATAGACCTTCGATTTAGGTTAGTGACAACTTAACTTAAAGTCAATGTTTTTCACATCAGTAGCGTAATGAAACCCTGCCATGTTATTGAAATATTCCATAAATATCACGAGGTAACACGTCATCGGCTCAGCGCTAGGAGCTGTGCGGTAATCAAAATGACAACAACTGCAACAAAAGTTGCAAACCAGTTTGAAACAATGTGGGACCGACACAGAAACATAACAACGGTAGTGACTTGTTATTCTCCTCAACGTCACAAAATATATCCTCCCATTTCTCGTCCCTTTTATTGTTAGTATTCTTTCAGCCGAGCTCGTGTATCCAAATATTAACTATTTAGCCAGAGAGATGTGCGTGTCCTTGCTCAGGATCAGTCATTCTTCGGAAGTATTTCAGGACTTCAGAACAGTGAAGTTTAACAAGTACTCGTACAAGAGGATAACGTACAAAATGAAGTGAGCCACTAAGAAGACGTGAGTTCTACTTATATGTAAATGTTTAATTATAAGCTTGATCTGTATTCAAAATCATATTGGAACGGTTTTAAAGAATTTAAGATATTTCTTTAACTAAATAAGAATCTACAGACAAGGTATTAGAACTACTAAAGCCTATGGAATTAATGGGAAACTACTAAACACTGATAACTGCTCTAAATCAGTCTGTCAAATAATAAATCATATACATATAAATCTAATCCAAACCTTGATAATCATTAATAAGGTAAAAAGATGATAAAACAGTAAACCACTTTAATCGCCAACATTCTTTTCATGAGTGGATAAAATGCCTAAACGTTGAACACACAAAACTAAGATAACAAACCAATACTAACTGTGTAACAACTCAGGTGTAATCCATGATACTAACTGTGTATCAACATAGATGTATTTCATGATACTAACTGTGTAGCCTATCAGCTTAGATGTATTCCATACTAACTACGTTTCAATTTAGATGTATTACAAGATACTTACTGTGTATCGACGTAGATGTATTTTAACTGCGTATCCACATAGATGTATTACGTACTAACTACGTGTCAACGTAGATGTATTCCATCTTAACTGCCTATCAACTTAGATGTATTACATTATACTAACTGTCTATCAACTTAGATAATGATACATGTACTTCTTTGTCTATCAACTTATAGATGTATTTCATATACTAACTGCCTATCAACAGATGTATTTCATGATACTAACTACGTATCAACTTAGATGTATTTCATGATACTAACTGTGTATCAACTTAGATGTATTCCATACTAACTGCTATCAACAAGATGTATTCATGATACTAACTGCGTATCAACTTAGATGTATTCATGTGATAACAACTTACGTCATCAGGCTTATATTACATTTCATGATACTAACTGCCTATCAACTTAGATGCATTTTATGATACTAACTACTCATCAACTTAGATGTATTTCATGATACTAACTGCCTATCAACTTAGATGTATTTCATGATACCAACTACGTATCAACTAGATGTACATTTGATACTAAATGTATCAACTTAGATGTATTTGATACTAACTACGTATCAACTTAGATGTATTCCATTACTAACCGCCTATCAGTGTAGATGTATTTGATGATACTAACTACGTATCAACTTAGATGTATTCATACTAACTACGTATCAACTTAGATCTACTCCATAAATATAAATCTAATCCAAACCTTGGTAATCTTTAGTAAGGTAAAATGATGATGAAACACTTAAAAACTTTGATCACAACATTCGTTTTATCAGTGGATGAAATGCCTAAAAGTTGACCACACAAAACTAAAATAACAAATCAATACTAACTGTGTACCAAATTAGATGTATTTCATGATACTAACTGCGTATCAACTTAGATGTATTCCGTGAAATAGGAATATGCACGTATTATATTACAAAATTTATAATATAATTGTGTTAAAATTGCACCCTCTCTTCTGCCGGCACTAGAGAGCGGTAGATAGCCTTATTGGAATGATGTACAACGGATTGGTGTCCAGGGTACACTTACCCCCTCCCTCCTCTAACTCTCCTACCTACTCACCCTCACTCCATTACTGAGGCGTAGCGTAGCTTTTGCATTAATGAAGCGCGTCGACTTAGTAGATTTGCAATCGTATTATAGAGATGCGTTTGGCGAGTAAATTTCAATACGTATAGTGACATTTGAAACCCATATTTTTAAACGGTTTCAATTTTGTTGAACTCGGAAGGTACATGCCTAGAGATAAGCTATGTTATAATTTGTTACACATATAATTTGTTACATTCTGTATCCATATTTTCTTTTGTAACCTAACTCATTTCTGACGAAAATAAATTTAGGGAATCCATGATGTATCATAATTAATATTGCTTGCAAGGGCTCTAGAATTTAGAATACAAATATAATTAGAATAAGGGGTTTTGTGTGTTGTTAAAGGAAAAGTGGACTAAATAGTTCCAACTTCATCACAAAATACAGTCCCAATCCACTCCATTTAATTTTTGTGTCATGAAATCATCTTTGTACAGGAAATAAACCTATTTATTGATTTATTTATTATTGTATCGTACCTGGATCAATCCGGTAACTTCCCGTACAAATAAAACTTATAACTAGTGAATGCTGAATGGTGTAAAGAGGCACAAGGCGGCTGCCGGCCTGGTGAGTTGTTAACATGTTAGCAATGAGGGAAGTCGGTTGTAGCCGGAAGTGAGGAAGTAACCCTCCACCCCCAAACCACCCTCACCAAACCTTAAATCTTACCCCTTTGTTTTCATATTTCACACTGTTGACTAAAGGTTAAATCTATCGTCTTCATTTACATCATAGGACTACTTGTATGCCAACCTAACTATAGTTCGGTCACGCTGTGGATTACCATCTTCAGTCCCTGACTGAGCTAAATTAACTCGGACTGTCTGTGCCGTAACTGTTTGAGAGCTGTGAAGGCTCAGATACCAGGACCATACCAAAATGGCAATTGCCATACATTTCTTGTAATTAATTTTCATGCAATAAAATACTTATTTATTTAATTATTTAAATTCCTTTCAGTTGCCGTTGGGTGTACATTGCCGAGGCAAAACGAGTAACTTGAACACACATTAGTGGCACAAAACTTGAAGATGTTAAAAAGTGAGCCATAGCAGGACATAGTTACAACACGAAACATGCAGTAGAATTTGGCCAAGCCAAAGTATTGGCCAGCATTTCAGATTATTGCCTGAGAGTAACCCTAGAAACCATTGAAGTTATTACTAATGATAATAAATTTAACAAAGAAGACAGCATCACACTCTTAAGAAGCTGGCAACCAGTCCTGAAGAAGTCGTTTACATAGTGTCACAGCCAATGAAACATTGAAAGTTGGTAGTCTAACTACAAGCTACAACTTTTCTTAATAATTCCTTCATTTTCCCCATATTTGAGTCTCAGCCAGTCAACCAGCTACTGAGGATGACTCTCTACAGCGAGGTCGAAACGTTTAGCAGTATTTGTATTTCAACTGTGACGCGGTGTAAACCGGAATCCTTAGATTTTAGTGATGACACCGGCCGCGAAAGCTTAAGAATTAAGATTAACATTCATTTTATTATTTGGCACTAAAATTATCGTATTAACAGGCTGTTAGAACCAACTACAATCATATGGTTGATTAGTTAGTTGTGTTTCAATGGAAAGATCCATCGCAAAATTGAAAGGCTTTGCAAGCGTGAAAGCCGTGAGCTTTGTTCCCTTACATTCTAAATTAATGACATCAACACTGGCTCTATTCGGGCCAAAAAGTGACAAAAAGCGACCTTTGTCCCTATTCTACTTTGTCATGAAAATTCATCAAGACTATCCTAACCTTGTTTGTGCTCTTTGAAACTTCATCTTCAATAATTATAACTGTTTCTTCTACGTTCAGGTATTCAACACTGTACGAGTAATGTAGCTGTCGGGCTCTGGTGTAAATTTTTAAACTATACGTTTATTATTAACATCAAAACAAAGCTATCGTATATTTTCATCTATATACGGTAACGAAAACTTAAAATTACACTTGGTATATTTACGTGTTTTTTCTACTTTTACTTTGAATTTGGCCGAGACAAGACTTGTTTGTTAGTCCTATGTTAAAAATAGCAACCTCTGTAACTAAAAGTCAATACTCAGTTTTCAGTTTAATTTTAACCATATCTCGTACATAGCCAATTTAACTATACTATGTATAAACTTAACTCTTCCTTAAAGTAAACACTTCCTATTCTGTCTAAGGATAAAAGTTTATAGTCTACAATACTATAACCTTAAAAGTCCTGAGATGAAAATAAAATTAGCAGAATATCTCAGTACTATATCGAATATCAGGAATGTGCTTTCATTGAAATGACATGGAAGAAAAGAACCAATCAAAAAGCAGCGTTGAATCGAGTTCCCGGCCAAGGAAAACTGAACAGCTCCACAAATCCAATATAAGCGGCTTGGAAAGGAATGCTCCGGAAATCAGGAACATATCCCTGTTCTATCTTAGGATCTGTACGTGTAAAAATCCTATTTTCACACTTTATTTTTAATGTTCTGAAAAGAGCTCTGACTAGCTTTTTGTATAGGAAATAGAACTGTTCATTTCTATCGTCGATCGTCAGAAAGAACAAAACGCGGTGGAAGTAAAACAGTACAGTTCGCAAGTTTGACAACTCCTCTTTTAAATGGCAAATGATGTAGACCGACTTTGCTAGTTACGTAATATACTTAACTTAGATGTGATACTTTTTGTTGGCATCTCATCTTTTAAACTATAACTCACTTTTAGATGGATGATTAACTTAACTTAAATAATTAATTTAACTCACCTTTTACTTAGATAATTGCAAAATAAACATTTCTACCAAATTTATTGAGGATTGGATCAAAAATGCGACCTGTAGAGTGGTCACAATGGTCGAAACCGTTTGATGCGCATCCCGTGTAACTTTCACCCCGTTATAGAAAGTTCTCTAGAATTCACGGTAGTATATGGCAATGCGTCGGCTATGTGTATCTAACCGTTAAACGTTTCACTAAAATCTTTTCATCAGGCCTTTTTAGTGCTAGAAACCCCGCTTGAAACCTTTTAATCCACTTGAAACCTTTGAATGTCAGTTTTGTAAGAAAGGAAATTTGAATTGACAACTAAACATGTTCATTAACAGTTATAATGCAAGACAATCCAGATGTTCAGAGGACAAGTACTTCTCTTTTTAATAAGACACATATTTTAACAAACATTTTTCTTCGCAAATAGTACCCAAAAAACGTGTTCCGTATGACGATTATGTTGTTACAGAGCACAAATTAATGAAACTATTATAAGTGAAACTTAACTAACTATTAAATGACACGTCTCGTTCATTTTCTGTTAGCGTACATTGTTTTCCTGTTAGCGTGGATTTCAGTTCTACCAATCTCGTACAAGTCAGTTCACATATGGTTTGCATACACCAGTTCCACCAGTTCTGCCACCTTTGACATTTTTCTGGCTGTTTGTGTCATCCCGTTTCTTAAGAAGCATTCGTCAAAGAATGTTTTCTTAAAATAAAGTTGTAGTTGTTGTAGTTACATGACTGTTTGTATTATTTATCAAAGTTGTAATTTCTGAGGGATTTCTGTAAATATAACTACGGACGTCTTCCATCGTTTTCATTGAACGACGTTTCGAAATCTGAAATCTGATCCCGTCTTCAGGCAATGATAAAACGCTTAACCTTCAAGCGTAAGTTGACCATTCAGCCATCACCAAACAACATGAGTTTTCTCTTTTGTTTTTGTGTGTTTCTCCTATTTTATTTTATTTCAAAACAACTAGCCTAGAAAACAATAAAATATGCACAAACACTTTAAGAAACTGACAAAATTAGATACACCAACGACGTCCACGGCTAGTGACAGTGTTCCACCGACTGCTTGGCTGGCTGGCTAAGAGCAGCGGACGACCAATCACAAACGTATATCAGTCGACCAATTGTATCAGAGAACACACAAATGTCTGTTTATACTCAGAGAGTGAAGAGGAAGAAATTCTTTAGAGCTTTGATGAATGAGTCAGTTTTCCTAACAGAGGAGTTAAAATGAACTTCCATACATGTTTTTTCAGACTCAGTTAAATAAAAGTAACATTTTATGAAACTGTTGTCAAAAAATGTTTTAAACTGTCAGCTGGTGTAACATAAAGTAACTAGCTGACCAGACAGACCTTGTCCTGTTCACAAAAACTAATGTTTACTAAAGTTATTTAATATTGATCAGCTGTACGCTTTGTTACTAACTAGACAATGTTAAAATGCACAACTTTAAATCATCAACGTGTTCTTGAATTTTAAATTTACCCTTTAGTTTTGTTCATTTTTGCGTTTCAAGTCGTTTTACAAAATATTAGGAAATTAAAAGAAAAATATTTATACATGTAAAAAAATTATATGCATTTTCCATTTTCAATATATGCAATTTCCTACAAAAACAAGAATTATTTTGTATACACAAAAATAGTTACTTTTAATAAAAGTGTGAAGAGTATACGTGTTTGAGACACTCGTAAGCAAATACTGTAACTAGAATTATAAATGGTCACGTCACGTGATTGAGGGAGCAAGTGCAAGTGTATCTCGGGTCGGCAGTGCGCTGCGTCTATCAGGATCAATATAGCGCCCTCAGCCCTCAGTTCCGCACAACACACACACAGCAGAAATGAACGCTCTCACATTATGCGCTCCTGATCATACTCAAGTAATCAGTTACCTTACCTAAAGAGGGAAGCGTAGTTGCAACAGATACGCAAATGTGTTTTGTGTGTACCCTGTGAACATAAATCGTGGTTAAAATAAGCATGTCTAAAAGTGCATGATACCCAACCTGATGTACTTAGGTGCCTTAGGTACATTTAATACATCTGCCTTGTAAAACTTGTATAAAGGAGTTGACGAAGTTCTTAGAAAAGTCAAAGTAATTAAAGAACAACATATTTACATTTGTTCTGCAAAGTCTTCGAAGCGAAATCTTTAAATCCAGAGGAGTACCTTCGATTGAATTCCGGCCAAAAGCAAGGGAGATGGACAGCTTCCGTGTATCTAGTGCTGAGTGTCCACTTCCCTTGTGCTGAGAGCTTGTTCAAGCAACTGTGTGTCGAGTAGGGTCTGTACCCGGCAGATGTTTACACAGTGACCTGGGTTAAGAAGCAAGGGAGATGTGCAGTTTCCGTGTATCTAGTGCTGAGTGTCCACTTCCTTGTGCTGAGAGTTTGTTCAAGCAACTGTGTGTCGAGTAGGGTCTGTACCCGGCAGATGTTTGGTTGAAACAGGGAGATGTGCAGTTTCCGTGTATCTAGTGCTGAGTGTCCACTTCCCTTGTGCTGAGCTTGTTCAAGCAACTGTGTGTCGAGTAGGGTCTGTACCCGGCAGATGTTTACACAGTGACCTGGGTTAAGAAGCAAGGAGATGTGCAGTTTCCGTGTATCTAGTGCTGAGTGTCCACTTCCCTTGTGCTGAGAGTTTGTTCAAGCAACTGTGTGTCGAGTAGGGTCTGTACCCGGCAGATGTTTACACAGTGACCTGGGTTAAGCAAGGGAGATGTGCAGTTTCCATGTATCTAGTGCTGAGTGTCCACCCCTTGTGCTGAGAGTTTGTTCAAGCAACTGTGTGTCAGTAGGGTCTGTACCCGGCAGATGTTTACACAGTGACCTGGGTTAAACAAGGGAGATGTGCAGTTTCCGTGTATATAGTGCTGAGTGTCCACTTCCCTTGTGCTGAGAGTTTGTTCAAGCAACTGTGTGTCGAGTAGGGTCTGTACCCGGCAGATGTTTACACAGTGACCTGGGTTAAGAAGCAAGGGAGATGTGCAGTTTCCGTGTATCTAGTGCTGAGTGTCCACTTCCCTTGTTGAGAGCTTGTTCAAGCAACTGTGTGTCGAGTAGGGTCTGTACCCGGCAGATGTTTACACAGTGACCTGGGTTAGAAGCAAGGGAGATGTGCAGTTTCGTGTATCTAGTGCTGAGTGTCCACTCCCTTGTGCTGAGAGTTTGTTCAAGCAACTGTGTGTCGAGTAGGGTCTGTACCCGGCAGATGTTTACACAGTGACCTGGGTTAAGCAAGGGAGATGTGCAGTTTCCGTGTATCTAGTGCTGAGTGTCCACTTCCCTTGTGCTGAGAGTTTGTTCAAGCAACTGTGTGTCGAGTAGGGTCTGTACCCGGCAGATGTTTACACAGTGACCTGGGTTAAGTCTCTCCGAGTGGATTCAGGTCACTTCCCACTCATGTTCCCGTGCTCATTGTCACAACTGCATATTCTTGTTACCCTTAAACATGTTGAGCTCTAGGATAGCGGTGACATTTCGATTAGTAACATAAAGATCAGGGTTTCAAATATTATAACAATAACAATTACTGTTTGCTGTTGACGATTAGGAGAATTTCATGGTTTAATGACTTAATGACTTAAAAATTCTATTATAGCATAGATGAATACTTATGGTGTTATGGTAGGTAGATAGCGCAAAGATTGTTGAAGATCTTTCCTGCCTACATAGTGGCTTGGCTGAAGCAGCAAACTCAACAAATTTGCGGCAGCTCACACTGAGAATGCCCTGCGAGGGAACACTTTTAGGAGTCTTAAGTAGAAAATCACCCGATTTGGTCACAGACGTCATCGACGTTGGACAAACTCGAGCATGTGGAGCCGAGGGGGAAGAAAGACGGCGAGAGATGGCAGCGCATTCGGTATCCACGCACTATCTACCTATTTCAACATTTTCTTTCATGAAACTTAGAAATATACAGAAATAAAATAAAATACAACACATAAAATAAAAACTAAAAGTTGCTTTATAATTATCAAAGTTTTCGATGAATAAATGTTTTCTAGTATTATTATTCCCAGGAACGACGGGTGTGAATGATGTTCTTACCGGCTAAATACAGTATATTAGGTAGGCCTGCGTCAGTTAGTTGGTCCGACGTTGGTTGTGGCACAATAATTGAATCTCACCACCCCTCGTCTTGCATACCAATATCCCGCTTGTTTCTCACAATATTTACTCTCATTTCTTCATTCCACTTCTATGTTCCTGGTAGTTTTGGAATGTATACTCGTATTCTATTCTATTCGTTGATAATGTAGGTTATCCATAAATTGTTCCTTCGTATTTATATGTTTTATAATTTTTTCACTTGTGATTTTGCCTTTAAATGTGTCTTGACTGAGAAAACCCAAATACCTCTCATTAAATGATTGACTGATCATGATTTTCCTCAAAATCAGAGATGTAGAGAAGTAAAATGGTACAGATAGCCTCTAATTACTTTCACTTACACAGCACATTCTTGACTGGAGGTGAAATCAATAGCAACATCTGCTAATTAAGTGTTTCATACTGGTTTTGTCATTCTCCGGGCTAAAACCCTTATATAGCTACACCTCACACAGCACACTCTTTGATTTGAGGTGGAAATCAATAGCAACATCTGCTAATTAAGTGGTTTGTACTGGTTTCGATTCTCCGGCGCTGCACTCTCACATAGCTACACTTCCAACAGCACACCTTGACTAGAGGTGAAATCAATAGCAACATTCTGTACTAAGTGGTTTATACTGGCTTGTCGATTCTCCGGCGCTGCACTCTCACACAGCACACACCTTGATTGAGGTGAAACAATAGCAACATCTGCTAATTAAGTGGTTTATACTGGCTTGTTGATTCTCCGGCGCTGCACTCTTTATAGCTGCACTCTCACAGCACACTCTTTGATTGAGGTAAAATCATAGCAACATCTGCTAACTAAGGGTTTGTACCGCTTCGATTCTCCGGCGCTGCACTCTCACATAGCTACACTCTCACACAGCACACTCTTGACTGGAGGTGAAATCAATAGCAACATCTGCTAATTAAGTGGTTTATACTGGCTTGTCGATTCTCCGGCGCTGCACTCTCACATAGCTACACTCTCACACAGGGTCTGTACCCGGCAGATGTTTACACAGTGACCTGGGTTCAAAAGATGCAAGGAGATGTGCAGTTTCCGTGTATCTAGTGCTGAGTGTCCACTTTCCTTGTGCTGAGAGTTTGTTCAACAACTGTGTGTCAGTAGGGTCTGTACCGCAGATGTTTACACAGTGACCTGGGTTAAGATGCAAGGGAGATGTGCAGTTTCCGTGTATCTAGTGCTGAGTGTCCACTTCCCTCATTACTGAGAGAGTTTGTTCAAGCAACTGTGTGTCGAGTAGGGTCTGTACCCGGCGAGATGTTTACAGTGACCTGGGTTAAGATGCAAGGAGATGTGCAGTTTCCGTGTATCTAGTGCTGAGTGTCCACTTCCCTTGTGCTGAGAGTTTGTTCAAGCAACTTTGTGTTGATAGTAGGGTCTGTACCCTCAGCAAGATGTTTACCAGTGACCTGGGTTAGATGCAAGGGAGATGTGCAGTTTCCATGTATCTAGTGCTGAGTGTCCACTTCCCTTGTGCTGAGAGTTTGTTCAAGCAACTGTGTGTCGAGTAGGGTCTGTACCCGGCAGATGTTTACAGTGACCTGGGTTAAGAAGCAAGGGAGATGTGCAGTTTCCGTGTATCTAGTGCTGAGTGTCCACTTCCCTTGTGCTGAGAGTTTGTTCAAGCAACTGTGTGTGTCAGTGGGTCTGTACCCGGCAGATGTTTACAGTGACCTGGGTTAAGAAGCAAGGGAGATGTGCAGTTCCGTGTATCTAGTGCTGGTGTCCACTTCCCTTGTGCTGAGAGTTTGTTCAAGCAACTGTGTGTCAGTAGGGTCTGTACCCGGCAGATGTTTACACAGTGACCTGGGTTAAGAAGCAAAGGGATGTGCAGTTTCATTATTATCAGTGCTGAGTGTCCACTTCCCTTATTGAGAGCTTGTTCAAGCAACTGTGTGTTGTCAGTGGGGTCTGTACCCGGCAGATGTTTACACAGTGACCTGGGTTGAATGCAAGGGAGATGTGCAGTTTTCATGTATATAGTGCTGAGTGTCCACTTCCTTGTGCTGAGAGTTTGTTCAAGCAACTGTGTGTCCAGTAGGGTCTGTACCCGGCAGATGTTTACACAGTGACCTGGGTTAAGATGCAAAGGGAGATGTGCAGTTTCCATTAATCTAGTGCTGAGTGTCCACTTCCCTTGTGCTGAGAGTTTGTTCAAGCAACTGTGTGTCAGTAGGGTCTGTACCTGGCAGATGTTTACACAGTGACCTGGGTTAGATGCAAGGGAGATGTTTTGTTTCCATGTGTATCTAGTGCTGAGTGTCCACTTCCCTTGTGCTGAGAGCTTGTTCAAGCAACTGTGTGTCAGTAGGGTCTGTACCCGGCGATGTTTACACAGTGACCTGGGTTAAGATGCAAGGGGGATGTGCATTTTCGTGTATCTAGTGCTGAGTGTCCACTTCCCTTGTGCTGAGAGTTTGTTCAAACAACTGTGTGTCGAGTAGGGTCTGTACCTGGCAGATGTTTACAGTGACCTGGGTTAAGATGCAAGGAGATGTGCAGTTTCCGTGTATCTAGTGCTGAGTGTCCACTTCCCTTGTGCTGAGAGTTTGTTCAAGCAACTGTGTGTCGAGTAGGGTCTGTACCCGGCAGATGTTTACAGTGACCTGGGTTAAGATGCAAGGGAGATGTGCAGTTTTCGTGTATCTAGTGCTGAGTGTCCACTTCCCTTGTGCTGAGAGTTTGTTCAAGCAACTGTGTGTCGAGTAGGTCTGTACCCGGCAGATGTTTACAGTGACCTGGGTTAAGATGCAAGGAGATGTGCAGTTTCCGTGTATCTAGTGCTGAGTGTCCACTTCCCTTGTGCTGAGAGTTTGTTCAAGCAACTGTGTGTCGAGTAGTGGGGTCTGTACCCGGCAGATGTTTACACAGTGACCTGGGTTAGATGCAAGGGAGATGTGCAGTTTCCGTGTATCTAGTGCTGAGTGTCCACTTCCCTTGTGCTGAGAGTTTGTTCAAGCAACTGTGTGTCGAGTAGGGTCTGTACCCGGCAGATGTTTACACAGTGACCTGGGTTAAGATGCAAGGGAGATGTGCAGTTTCCGTGTATCTAGTGCTGAGTGTCCACTTCCCTTGTGCTGAGAGTTTGTTCAAGCAACTGTGTGTCGGTAGGGTCTGTACCCGGCAGATGTTTACACAGTGACCTGGGTTAAGATGCAAGGGAGATGTGCAGTTTCCGTGTATCTAGTGCTGAGTGTCCACTTCCCTTGTGCTGAGAGTTTGTTCAAGCAACTGTGTGTGTCAGTAGGGTCTGTACCCGGCAGATGTTTACACAGTGACCTGGGTTAAGATGCAAGGGAGATGTGCGGTTTCCGTGTATCTAGTGCTGAGTGTCCACTTCCCTTGTGCTGAGAGTTTGTTCAAGCAACTGTGTGTCGAGTAGGGTCTGTACCCGGCAGATGTTTACACAGTGACCTGGGTTAAGAAGCAAGGGAGATGTGCAGTTTCCGTGTATCTAGTGCTGAGTGTCCACTTCCCTTGTGCTGAGAGTTTGTTCAAGCAACTGTGTGTCGAGTAGGGTCTGTACCCGGCAGATGTTTACAGTGACCTGGGTTAAGATGCAAGGGAGATGTGCAGTTTCCGTGTATCTAGTGCTGAGTGTCCACTTCCCTTGTGCTGAGAGCTTGTTCAAGCAACTGTGTGTCGAGTAGGGTCTGTACCCGGCAGATGTTTACAGTGACCTGGGTTAAGATGCAAGGAGATGTGCAGTTTTCGTGTATCTAGTGCTGAGTGTCCACTTCCCTTGTGCTGAGAGTTTGTTCAAGCAACTGTGTCGAGTAGGGTCTGTACCCGGCAGATGTTTACACAGTGACCTGGGTTAAGAAGCAAGGGAGATGTGCAGTTTCCGTGTATCTAGTGCTGAGTGTCCACTTCCCTTGTGCTGAGAGTTTGTTCAAGCAACTGTGTGTCGAGTAGGGTCTGTACCCGGCAGATGTTTACACAGTGACCTGGGTTAAGAAGCAAGGGAGATGTGCAGTTTCCGTGTATCTAGTGCTGAGTGTCCACTTCCCTTGTGCTGAGAGTTTGTTCAAGCAACTGTGTGTCGAGTAGGGTCTGTACCCGGCAGATGTTTACACAGTGACCTGGGTTAAGAAGCAAGGGAGATGTGCAGTTTCCGTGTATCTAGTGCTGAGTGTCCACTTCCCTTGTGCTGAGAGTTTGTTCAAGCAACTGTGTGTCGAGTAGGGTCTGTACCCGGCAGATGTTTACACAGTGACCTGGGTTAAGAAGCAAGGGAGATGTGCAGTTTCCGTGTATCTAGTGCTGAGTGTCCACTTCCCTTGTGCTGAGAGCTTGTTCAAGCAACTGTGTGTCGAGTAGGGTCTGTACCCGGCAGATGTTTACACAGTGACCTGGGTTAAGATGCAAGGGAGATGTGCAGTTTCCGTGTATCTAGTGCTGAGTGTCCACTTCCCTTGTGCTGAGAGCTTGTTCAAGCAACTGTGTGTCGAGTAGGGTCTGTACCCGGCAGATGTTTACACAGTGACCTGGGTTAAGAAGCAAGGGAGGTGCAAATCAGAGCGCATGCGCAAGAATCAAAGTGTAATTGTTACACCAAGTGGAAGGGTGCTGAGATTGACCTCTGACCTTTCTCTCTTGTCTATAATTCACGCAAAGAGTTCTTGGAGAATCTGCTCTCATCAAAGTTGTACACCACTTCACTGGCCACACAAAATTGCACACAGCCGTACAACTCTGTCCACCTTGCCGTGTCTTGCTCTTGTCACAAGTGTGTTCCCCGAAACAAATATTTAATACGCGTAAATCATCTTACAATCTGAATAATCTTACAACCTCCTCTACATGTATATTTCATCGCAATTGTGAATGATGATTATTGAAAATTATCCACTCTTTCAAATCGAAATCCCGTTCATAAATACCATTTCCTATTGGCACATTCATGTCTTGAACTACTGTGTATTGTATATATCTAGCCACTGTTGTTTGTCTGTCACTGTCGCGTGGTTTCTCACTTGTGTGCCATGAACTTGCATGTGCTCTGAGACACGTTCTCCAAGAGAACTGTTTTAGGAGTGAAGATTTGGCAGTTTGTAGACAAAATGAAATCCTGTCTCTAAACAAAACCGTTTCATCATGCATGATTATATTTATCGTTTTGAACACTCGTATAAATAAACTACGTTCAACACATTTATTCATCGATCAAAAATGATTCCACGCTACGTAGTAAGTGTCAAATGCAAAGTACTAACATACCTCCGAAACGGTCACATTGAACACCGTCCACCAGCATCCTCTAACATCCACTCCTACCATCCCCAACCACCAATCATACCCCAACCACCAACACAAACCATCCCCAACCATCTGCCAAACAATCCATCCAACCATCCAAACACAAACCATCCCCCAACCATCCACCAACCATCCCTCAACCATCCACCAAACACAAACCATCCACCAATCATCCCCCTACACTCCACTAAACAAACCATCCCCCAACCATCTTTAACTATTCACCAAACATCCAGCAAAACCTATTAAACTGCGCAGAGAGAATGTGTATGGATCGTGTAGAGTATGATGAAGCAAAGCCGATGTTAGAACGCCTTGAGAGGTGACATTGCAGGAGTTCTTCACCAACATTCTGCAGCACAAAGCGTTCCATCAACTGGCCCGGAGCAGTTGCCCCACCACTCACCACCTTCACCAACCTTCACACCACACGTCATATTAGGTCCCGAGCATTGGAGTTCAATTTGTCTTACCAATTACCATTCTATGCCTTTATTCTTATCTCATAGAAATTGTTTCAGACTTTCTCACAAACTTGTTGTTGTAAAGTAGCTGTAATTTGGTTAGGTTTTGCCCGGAGTAGGTTTAGCACCACTTCCCTTATAACTGGGCTTTTGCCTCAACACACCACATTTTGCAACCTTTTTAGTTCAGTCTATTAGTCAATTTACTTTCCACACAATCTTCGTGTCAAAGTTACATTTAATATTGTAAGTGTGTACCAACATGTTTTCTTCAATTATTTTTTGTACTCTGTCATATATTATGCCCTAAAGAGAATTCTATTCCTATTCTATTCCATAATATCCGGCCCGGAGCAGTTGCCCCACCACCACCACCTTCACCAACCTTTTCACACGTCATTGGCCCGGGCAGTTCTTACCAATCACCACATTACTTGACCTTCACCCACGCGTCAGCATCGGCCCAGACGGTTATTTCCTCCTGCCTTCACCAGCCTTCACACTGCACGTCATATCCGGCCAGACAGTTGCCCCACCACCCACACCTTCACCAACCTTCACACGTGTATCGGCCAGACGGTTATTTCCTCCACCAGCAAGCCTTCACACTTCACGATGTATCCGGCCAGAGCAGTTGCCCCCCAATCACCACCTTCACACCAGCCTTCACGAACGATCGCATCACGGCCAGACGGTTGCTTACTCGCCGCCTTCGCAAACTTCACCCACATCATTGACGGAGGTTGACACCAATCACCACCTTCACTCCATGTGTTGTATCAGGCCAGACGGTTCTTCACCACTCTGCCTTCACACAGCACCCCGCCGCGGTCATGTCGATGGACGGTTGTTACCATTTTCGCCAACTTGACGGCTTCGCACTACCGTCATAACCATTTGAACGGTTGGTCCTGCACGCCGCCTTCGCAGCCTTCGCACTGCAAGTCGTATCCGGCCAGGAACTGTTATTCACCAATCGCCGCTCTGTACCGCATGTGTATCCGGCCCGGAACGGATTGCCCCACCAATCACCACATGTCACATCCATTTTGGTTTCTTACAATCACCACATGTGTATCGGCCCTGGTGGTTGCCCCACCAATCACCGCAATGTGTATCCGCCAGACGGTTGTACCACATGTCATATCCGGCCCGGAGCAGACCTTCCACCAATCACCATGACGCCTATCCGGCCCGGGCGGTTATCCCACCAGTAACCAACTTCACCACATGTCATATCCGGCCCGGAACGGTTTTCCCACCAATCACCACACATGTATCCGGCCCGAACGGTTATCAACCAGCCAACGGCTTTACCCACATGCATGTTGGCCCTGGTGGAAATTTTCCCAGCAATCACCGCCTTCACGCCGTTTCGCCATCAGACCTGAAGTTTCCTTACCATTCTGCCTTCCATGACGCTTGAACCGCACGTTGGCTGGCGGTTGCTTACCAATCGCTACTGTCATATCCGGCCCTCAACGGTTATTCCACCAGTAATAACTTCCGCACACGTATGTATCCCATTTTGAACGTTGCCTTTACCAATCACCACATGTCATATCCGGCCCAAGCAGTTATCCTGTAACCAGCTGCACTTACATGTCATATCGGCCAGACTGTTGCCCTAACCAATCACCACATGTCATATCGGCTCTGGCAGTTATCCCGCAATAACCACCTTGGCACCTCATGTCATATCCAGCTAGGGCGGTGCTTACCAATCACCACATGTCAAATCCGGCCAGACGGCTTATCCCACCAGTAACTAACTTCACACCACATGACATATCAGCCCCTGACGGTTGCCCCTCAATCACCAACTTCACTGCATGTCGTATCTGGCTTGAGCAGTTGCTCCGGCACTCACTCACCTTGCAACTCTTCACCACGTCCTATCCGGCCAGACGGTTAAATCAATCACCACATGTCATATCCGGCCCGGAGCAGTTGCTCACCTCACCGCATGTCATATCCGGACAGGTGGTTATCCCACCAGCGAACACCTTCGCACCGGGTGTCATGTCGGCCAGACGGTTGCCCCCCACCAATAAAATGTGTATTCGGCCCGGAGAATTACTCCCGCAAAGCACCACCTTCACACCATGTCGCCTAATCGGCGGAGCAGTTGCTACCAATCACCACAGCGTAATGTATCCGGCCCGAAGCAGTTGCACCAATCCACCCATGCATGGCATAGTCGGGCGGGGATTTTCGACCAATCACCGCGCGTCATATCGGCATGGAACGGTTGCCCCACAAATCACCGCATGTCATATCTTGACAGGTGGTGAAACCAATCATTATAATGTATACGGCGGGCTCGTTAGCCCTGTAGCAAGTTCACACCCGCATGTCATGTATCGGCCCGGAACAGTTGCCCAGCAATCACCAAATGTCGATATCCGGCCCGAACGGTTATCAACCAATGACAGCTTCGGACCGCATGTCTGTATAGGCGGGCTTGATTATTTACCAGTACCGCCTTCACGCACCGATGAAATATCGTGGGCAGTTGCTCCCACCATTCAACACCTTAATTAAAATTCGAATACATGTAATATTTAACCCCTTTACCAAACCACATGTCATATCGTGAACAGTTATCCCCAAGAACCAATTTAACACCAGATGTAATATCCGGTAAGACAGTTGCCCCACCAATCACCACATGTCGACTTCCGGGCGGGTGAACGGTTATCCCGCAATAACCAACTTCACGCACACATGTCTTATCCGGCCCGGGCAGTTGCCCCCCAGCTTTCACCACATGTCTCGGCCAGAGGGTTTTCCACCAATATACCTTCAAACCACATGTCATATCGGCCCGGAACGGTTGACCCCCACCAATCGTACGTATGTATCCAGCCCGGAGCAATTATCCATCACCTATAACCAACTTGGAACCCGAATGTCATGACCGGCCCGTTGGTTACCAATAACACCTTCACCACATGTCATGTATCAAGCCTCGGCGGTTGCGCCACAACTCAAAGCATATGACGTTGCACCACGCGTGAATACGGCAGACGATTGCCTTACCAATCTCCATGTCATATCGGCCCAGAGCTTCCCACCAATCACCACATGTCATATCGGCCCGGGCGGTTATCACAGCCAACCACCTTCACGCACATGTCATATCGGCCGGGCAGTTCTTACCCCCCACCAATCACCCGCATCATATCCGGCTAAACGGTTATTCCCTATTAATAACTTCACCACGTATATGGCAAAGCAGTTGCTTACAATCACCACTGTCTTAACCTTCGGCCCCGTAGCAGTTATCCCACCAATTCCTTCGCACCACGTGTCATATCCGGCTAGGAACGGTTGCCGTCAATCACCACATGTCATATCCGTGCCGGGCAGTTATCCTACGAAGAACCAACTTCCACACCACGTTTTATCCCTCCGGGCAGTTTGTAGACCAATGACCACATGTCCTATCCGGACCGGAGCACGGTTTATCCCGCCAGTAAACGGCTTCACACCACGCATAATCCGTACGGGCAGTTGTTCCACCAATCACCACATGTCATATCGGCCCGGAACGGTTATCCCACCAATAACCACCTTCACCAACCTTCACACCACACGTCATATCCGGCCCGGAGCAGTTGCCCCACCACTCACCACCTTCACCAACCTTCACACCACACGTCATATCCGGCCCGGAGCAGTTGGCCCACCAATCACCACCTTCACCACACGTCATATCCGGCCTGGAGCAGTTGGCCCACCACTCACCACCTTCACCAACCTTCACACCACACGTCATATCCGGCCCGGAGCAGTTGGCCCACCAATCACCACCTTCACACCACATGTCATATCCGGCCCGGAGCAGTTGCCCCACCAATCACCACATGTCATATCCGGCCCGGAGCAGTTATCCCACCACAACCAACTTCACACACACGTCATATCCGGCCCTGAGCAGTTGCCCCACCAATCACCACTTTCACACCACATGTCATATCCGGCCCTGAGCAGTTGCCCCACCACTCACCCACCTTCACACCACACGAATGTGTCTAAAGAGTATAATTTTAAATACAGTACATTGTTAGTAAACCCTGATTCACTCATCAGAACTCTTGAGAATTTTCCTTCCATTAGCTGTGCATGAAAAGGTATGTTTTGTGTTTTCTGTTACAGTTGGTCTACCTGATACACGCTGTGATTGACGTCACTACTCTGAGCCAGACAATAGGAGAGGGCTGTTTGGCGGTTGTGTATCGTAATTTTCACCAATATCAATGTTTACCACTATTGTGAACTTTGTTGCAGCTTGGGTGCTGGGTTGGTGGATGTGCAAGACAGTGCCGTACGTGCAAGGAGTGTCCGTGGCAGCCTCTGTGTACAGTCTCATCGCCGTCTCTGTAGACAGGTGAATACCCTTTCTCACACAGTCTGCATGATAAGTGCCAATTGCAGCTACAGACATCCAATTGGATAGGGAAAGTTAAGTATCAAATCCAACACCAAGCGCGGTTGCCACATCGTGTGAGTGCGTGGGGAACGCCACGATTGACAACCGCGCTCAGTGATGAATGTAACAGCAGAACTATTGTTATTTATAACGAAATATTGGACGTCTGTAGAGAGTTTCTTCTGTCTGTGGTAGCAAGATAAATAGTGAAAATATGATGAGATCTGAAAAAAGTGATTAAGATTGCTGGATGTTCAACGTACAGTCCTATTCGAGCTCGGCGACGCGTGAGAGTGTCCGCACTGCGGCAGCTTACCAGAAGCAGTTGTAATCATTTAACACATTTTTCTAGGCAAATTGTAAGGAAAATCAAAGTTTCTTTTAGGAAGCAACCATATGCTAATTTTAAGTACATTCTGGTGTGTGATTTCGATTTATGAGTACGAGTCTATTACTTAAGTATAAATACTTGCGACCTGTAGAGAGCTCTCAAGTACTTGATACTTTGATACTTTTATTTGAGACACCAACCACTCCTGGTGGGTATTTTAAGGTGAATGTATTTATAAATATGCATAAATTGTTTGAAAGAAAAGATTGGTGTTTATTTCATGGTACTGGGTCTTACCATGCGTGGATATCTGGTTCCTCCAAGGAAATTCGCTAACTAGATACAAACAAGTCAAACCTAATCAACCTCTTAAAACGTCTTTACATTATACCTCTAAACAGTTGGTCTAAGCCTAATTTAAAACAATTCGAAAAGAAACTTTTAGTTTGTTTTACAATACATATTGAACAAATCATTCTATAGTCAAGATGCGCTCATTAAAAGTACAAACCAACTACTCTTTTTTGTAAAAGCTAATGCCAAGTTTAATCTGCATTTATAAAGTGCTTTATCCTCAATGACTGACTCACTCAACTCATCATCGCTGAGCCAAAGCTACAAGGCCAAGGAACTTGAAATTTTGCATGAACGTTTCTTTAAGAATAAAGGCTTTACCCACTATGTGAAGTTTTTTTGTTATTCAAACATGTAAATGGGGGTTTTGGTAGTTAAAATATCGAAAATGTCTGTTCTTACTTTGTTCAGATGTGTAGACAGTTGCTATGGCTTATGCTTACTTGCGATGCACTTTCCGGCCGGGGGTCAAAAGCCCGGTTCGCGTGGAAAGTGCCGCTCGCACAAGAAATAAAAGAAAGGGGTTAGGTGCCGTCGGAATTACTCGGTCCGCGAGCGCGGGTAAATTTCCAGGGGTCGGTGTGTCGAATCGAGACGCGGGAAAACGGTGGGGTATTCTGGATTCGACTCAGCTTACCTACGGGAAGCCAAGCTTCACCAACAAAAGGTAAAAGTCATCCTCGTCAAATCCAGGCGGGAAAGAGGACGGGAGGGGAAGGGTCGAATCAAACCTCGGCGCGGGCTAATCGTAGCATGGGCCTCGTACCGCGGCAATTTCCCGACTTTGGGGATTTGAGATTAGAATTTAAACGGGCGAATCGATTAAAATAAATACTTAAGGCTACGTCCTATACTTCGCGTACAGTAGAGTAAGTCGCGGCCCGACACTATGTGCTGGCGGACCGTGAACGAGATACCGTAGCGGACGCCAAAGACCTGAGGCGTTTGGGTTGCCAGATTATCGTTCTTGGTCTCGCTTACAGTAGTGTGGGCCTTAACCTGACTCTATGTGCCTGCGGGCTCGATACTCAGTAGTGCGAGTTCCCACGCCCGGCACGATGAAATTCGGCGTGAAGGATCTCGCTAAACACTTAATCTAAAACTTAATTATTAAATATAACTAAAATATTTAAAATACCCTGAGTTAAAGTACGATGTAAGAATTTCGGAAAATGAAACAGCTAAGACAAAGTGAGGTAATTTAATAAAAAGAATAAATGTACTAGATTAACTATTTAAACTAAACTAGGATACTACAAAACGTGAATACGTTACCTGGAATTCGGATCGAAGCGTCGTATAGAGCGTAAACTCGTAGAGGTAATCGCTGACCAACCTGACCAGCACCTGGCGTGAGCCGAGGCGTAGTACATGTGGCTGGGGTCGTGTCTTGTCAACGAGTGCCGAGAGTGAAGAGACCTACTGGCTCTGTCCCCGTCTCGGTGGTCAGTCACGCGGCGCGCCACCGTCGCTGACCACCCCCCACTACTCGGTGGTGGGGAGGATGGTCAGTCGGTAATTCTTCGACGAAAACGAAATAAAACAAAAACTTTACCCCCCGAAATAAATGGCTTATCACATACTTTGTTGTTGTAGTACAAAGGATACAATTCCTGGGATATGCTTATGCCTTTCAGCTTAGTCTTTATTCATTTTGGAACAAAAAATTACTTTGTAATGTTTCTTTATACGTATTTAAGACAAAACGGTAATATAATTATACAGATGAATTGTACAAGACACAAGTCATCACAAGACAACTAGCCAGAACTAAGCAGAGAATCGCTAAACATTGCAGGTAACATACTAAAACGACAATGTTTAGGAGATAAGTCTTGCTTTTTTCCGTCGCGTCGCGTGCATTGTTCTGTCGCTGGAAACCATCCAACGCTCGACCATAAAACTATTATACAGCCACTAATAACACCAGCACTGCTAAAGCGGTTCAATGCTCACTTTGTCATTCCATTTGCATTATTGCCCAGTTTGTTTTCATCCATATTTCAGCGGTTTACAATCAATTTTGGCTTGCGTTTTATTCCCTTTGATGTTACGTTTGTTAAATTGTGATTTTTTTTGAAAGTAAAGAACAATACAAGCCTATAACCACTGCGTATTACAAATGATAACTTACCGAGATCCCCAGTCAGTATATATCTTGTTAGTACCTGCTCAGATTACATTTTACAAGAATACGTTAAGAAAGTGTAGTTGACACAAGGCAGCTTTGCAGTTGTCCGGATGTTGAACACGCTCCGTTACCCACCAGGGGAGGTTGGATCTGATATCTATGTGAGCGTACGCTGCTGTGACTTCAGGAAAGGTTTGCCTTCATCTTGGGGGAAAGGTTCTCCGATTGTTGGCAAAGCTCACCATGTCTTGGGGGACAGTGGTCTTGCTTGTCGCTTTCTCTCATGATTGTCTGGTCAGCCGAACCCAGTCCCATTTCTTTCCTGAATCTAGACTTCCTTTCATTCCGCTTGTAGTGCAATATGCCCAACCGATGTGACATACGTGCATAAGGGTAACTAGTCCCTAACCACTTGATCCCCTCAATCCAACATCTAATCTAACATTTAACTTACCGAGGTGTATTGTTGCTTGCAGATTCCTAGCGATATGGTGGCCGATGAAGTGTCAGATCACGACTCGAAGAGCACGAATCATGATTTTCTTCATCTGGCTGATCGCCGTGACAACAACCATCCCCTGGGCTCTGTTCTTCGACCTTGTGGTGATCTTCGGAGACCGACCGGACATCCAGCTGTGCATAGAGGTTTGGCCTGACTACCTTGACGGCTCAATATACTTCCTAGTCGCCAACTTGCTTTTCTGCTACATCCTTCCACTGATACTCATATCCATGTGCTACATCCTGATCTGGGTCAAGGTGTGCAAGCGTCACATCCCCAGCGACACCAAGGACGCTCAGATGGAGCGCATGCAACAGAAGTCCAAAGTGAAGGTTGTGAAAATGCTGGTCGCGGTGGTGATACTGTTCGTACTCTCTTGGCTTCCCTTGTACGTGATCTTCGCCAGGATCAAGTTGGGTGGAGACATCACCGCGTGGGAGGAAGACGCTCTCATCGTCATCACTCCGATCGCGCAGTGGCTCGGCGCCTCCAACTCCTGCATCAACCCCATCCTGTACGCTTTCTTCAACAGCAAGTACCGCAGAGGCTTCACAGCCATCCTGAAGAGCAGGCGGTGCTGCAGCACTCTGCGCTACTACGACGCCGTGGCCATGGCCAACTCTTCCTCGGCCAGTATGAGGAAGTCCTCCTACTATGTGACCAACAACAACTCGTCCACGCGGCGCGCACCCCCTGTGCACCAAGACAGCAACGTGTCTTACATATCCAACAACACGGGGGTCTAAGAGCCACTGAGGACACCACTCGGTGGCTGGAATCACTTGCCCCTGCTGACGCAGTTACTCCGGAGATACTCTGGGATCTGTTGTGGCCGTAGGCCGAGAAGAGCTCTAGATGTGGCACCACGCATAACGTGGCAACGTCCTCTTATGTTCAGGTTGGATGTCGTTGACCCCGCTTGTTGTTATAAACTTCTTGTTATAAAATGAGCATATTTTTTACAAGACTTTATTTACGTTTTGGTGTCAAAGTACTTATCGTGAATATTGTGATGATAATCTTAAGTACGTTCTGTTGTTTTGTTCATTTAAGCTAACTGTTTGGATGTTAATGCTACAGTTAATTACAGCTTAGCGTAAGTGATATCTGTACCCCGAACCTCTGTCTTACCTCTCGCATAAATAAAAGTATAGATTATATATTTATATGTATTTAGTAAGTGTTATCTGCTTATCAAAGAATCAATATTTTGAAGTGTCATTCTTATGTAAATGTACCTAAGGTGTTTGTTTGTCTGTAGATCCGTGTCGAGTTGATTTTCTAGGCTGTAAGGCACTGATTATTATTAAGTTTGGAAATTCTCGGAGTTGGTAACACACAGCTTTAAACTGTTAGGGGAGCGTTGATCGCAAGTGAAGGTGGCTGGCCCATCTCTCTCACCATTTCTTTGTTACACTTTTATACATTTGTAGACACAACTATAGAATAAGTAAATGCGGCTCACCGCTAAGTCTAATTGTTGTTTTGTTGTCTCGCTGTCAAACCACTAAATAAAACCACCCACTGCTTCTTATTTAAGGAATGTTCAGGGTCTAATGACAAGGAAAGAACCGAAATACGCCACTGTCGTGAGAGGACGAGAAAGATCAAACTGTTTTGTAGAAAATATCATAAGTGTTTGAATGTGATTATTTTCTCAACGCCTTTTTAAATCGTGTGTTTTGTACGTCTCTTGTAACGTATAAAGCATTTTTAGGTTATCGGATTTATTGCTTGAAGCATGATACCTTAAATATACTGTGTATTGTAAGCATTTAGTCTAACGTTTATAGATTGCACGTACTGGCTAAGTATACTGGCTACGTACTGGCTAGGTATTGGCTAGGGTTTGGCTAGGTACTGGCTAGGTACCGGCCTTAGGCACCGGCTGGTAGGCACTGGCTAGGCACTGGCCAGGTACCGGTTGTGGTACTGGCTGTGGGCACTGGCTAGGCAACTGGCTACACTGGCTGTGGCATTGGTAGGCACTGGCTAGGTACTGGTTAGGTACTCGCTAGGTACTGGCTAGGTACTGGTTAGGCACTGGCTAGGTACTGGCTATGTACTGGCTACGCACTGGCTAGGTACTGGCTAGGCAACGGGCACAAATAATGAAAGGCTATTTTTGAAGGAACGAATATATTTTGCTAAATAAAGTATTAAGTACACTATTTGGAATAATTTCAAAGCGTTTGATGTGGGTTGGGAAATAAAAAAATCTATAATGCTAGAAACGTTTTAACAAATTCGAGTATAGAAAATATTATAGTTTTGTACTTTTACTCAGTCAAGTTGTTGGTAGGGGCTTAGGGATTAAAATCTGTTTAACTTTTTTCATTCTCTTTCAGTTTGCGAAGAACGTTGAAATAATCCTTTCATAAACGCTCAAGCTGAATCTGATACTTGGTGGGATAAACGTTAACGTTAATTATAGAAAAAAACTGATGTTTTGGTCACTAACACAGCTAAAATATTACATGGCGTAAGATATCGTGTAGGCTATGGCAGGTTTAGCTTTTGTCTTATGATTTTAAATAAGTTTATGCAATATTAGGGCTCAACTAGCAATATTTAAAAAAAATACAAATGAAAATAATGGTAAACATAATATTTGAACAAAGTATAGTTCATAAATGAAATTCAATATTTATTTTCGTTTACTTAATATTTTCAATGTAGGTATTAATGGGGTTCCAGTTAAACTGAAACCGTACAAGTCTTTGTTTTAATGTTTAAATAATAGTGTTTTACGGAATTGAAACAAGTTTACTTTGTCAGTTTTGGGTAAAACAATATTTAAAGCTGTTTTATGTGCTGGATACCTAAATTAGTAAAATATGTTTGTTAAACAGAGTTTTAATAATGTAATTATAATAAGCTTGTTTTAAAAGAAAAAATTAGCCAGTTAAAAAGGTATCAATTTGTTTTATTTTCAAGTAGTATACAACAGATTTTTATAATAGATTGGTACGGGATAGAGTAAATGGTATTGATTTGTATGTTACGCTGCTTGTTAAATATACGAGTATTGTACATTTGTAAATATGCTAACTGACCACTAAACAATGCCTCTACCAACGGCTGACAGGGTACGTAACTTAAACTGTAAATATGATTTAGATTAGACAACGCTTTAGTAAGTTAAAGTATATACGCGCTTTTACACATAAAACACATGAATACGACCGACAACTTCTGAAGACGACATTTAAACATTATTTCTTACACAAATGCGAAAATATCTTTGAAACAAAATTAATTCTTTACTCAGCAATATTTTACATGAAACAAGCACAAAAATAGAATATCACTGCTGATGCAAAACAAGTAAATGGTAAAGGCATTTACCTTGCACTGCATTGGAAAGTAAATAGGGTTTTTTAAATAGTGTAATCTTGACAAAAAAGCTCGGAAAAAGAAAACATGTGACCGTACAAAGCAGGCTTGAATAATTATCGTTCAAAAGTAGCGACATTTTGTCTCGTTATTAGAAACTGTTGAATAAGTTTGAAAATTACATTAAAATATTTAAAATTAAGCAGTGTTATTTGTAGCTAATTGTTTCTACAGACTTAAGAGGTAGATGAAAACTAATACAACTATCGCTTTTCAACAGATTATATTTAACTATAATCTAGTTATTCCGGTTTACACCGCGTCAAAACATTATTATAATTTGTTTCGAATAATACGGCCTCGCTGTGGAGTACCATCTTCAGTCACTGATTGGCTGAAACTGAGATACTTGCTGTCTGCTATCTTAGTGGTCACAGGGCTGCCAACCTTCCATCGGAGGAGGGATGCCAACTGTCGATATTCTCATTTATTAATTTTTATGTTTTATTTATTCATATACACGGCCAACGCCATTTTACAAAAAATGCAATATATGTAAGCAATTATAAAACTACAAATAGTGCTGTTTTACATGAAATGCAATGATGCTTACAATAAAACTATTAGATACAGGTACATGTGAATATAAGCTAACTACTTAGGACTTGAAAACGTAACTATAAAAACTATTAAGAAATTGATGATAGTGAATCTAATAATAACAATGGCTGAAAAGACTTCTTCAGGACTGTTTGTCAGCTTCTTGAAAGTTAAATGCTATCTTCTTTGTTGATTACAATGATGTTTTGACGTAGCGTAGACCGTCATAGCTAGATTCTAGTTGTGACCGCGGCCGTAGAAACGTAAGAGTTTAACCTATAATAATACTTGAAATTTCATGACGTATATTTAATAATAATCTGTAGAAATTTCAGAAGTTTTCAGATCTTTGAAAATATATTTAAGCATGCGGCCTAGTCTAATGGACTGTCGGCTAGGATACACATAAGTTAATAAGACACTAGATAAGTTAGTCTCTAAGGCATTTAACATATTACACTAGTCTTAATGGAAAAGCTGCTTGGGCACTATAATTTAGTAGGGTTTGGTAGTTTAAACTTGCTCAGAACTTAAGAATGGAGCACAAATTCTACAAATGAAAGAATCGTGTATAATGGCATTTCTATCTATTTGAACTAAAGGAAGAGATAACAATGTTAGATATGAAACAGAGAGACTCATTTACAAAAAGAACTACTTTATATAATATTAATTGATTTATTGCTACACAGCTGATTTCATTGTTGTAAGTACCATTTGTGACGTAAAAGCTACGTCCAGTTTCAAGTTTAAAAAGACGCCTGTATTCAATTATCAATGTTGTAACTACCCTGCATAATAGTAACAGTTGTTGCTTGCTATGAACTTTACGAAAAGCGGTTATGAAAAATTTCACGTTTTGATACACTAAAAGACTTTAAGCTAAATGTAAGATTTTAAGTGCGTAAAATAAGTGTAATCAATTCCTGTACCAATTCTGTATGAAGTTTTTTCCCAAATTCAAAGTTAATATATTTGCTTGAACGAAACGTGCAAACTATTGTTATTGTATATACACCGACACAGTTGCTTGATTTCTCTGTCCTGTAGTGATAAACTCCATTTCACTTTAGAGACCATTTTACTTGAGTTAAACATCTTTTATGTAAACAACTCAAGCCCGTTTCCAAAGCAAAGAAAGCTTAATGTAAACATTTAACAACTTCCATTTGATTAAATAAATTGTTAAAGGTATGTTTTAATCATTTCAATAGCGACAAAAAATTGCGATTTTCTAACGCTTTGATTTAAAGTTCAATGAATTCTACTTAAATTAAACTCAATACAATTTTAAGTTTTGAGCAATGGTCATAAAAGGGAAGAGCTTTGAAAGTGAACATTTCGATCGAAGTTAAGTAGGAAACATAAGGATGGAATATTTGTATCAACATAAGGTAAGTGAGTTATGTTAGGACAATGTGGTTTTCCGTAATGTAAACACATAGCCGCTGACGACGCAGCTGAGTAGACATGTGTCAAACATAGTTTTATTATAATATAGATTTATATTGATGTAAAATGCACAAGTAGATGTAAGTTGTAACGTAAATATTATGTCTAGTGCGAACCTTTCCCGTGTAGAACTTTGCTTAGGTGGTTCTAAGCATATATTACACTTCAAAAACATTTGATATTTTGTAAAAAAGCTAAAATAGTAGTCCGTGTAAAGTTGTAAAAAACTGTGATAAATATATATAATATATTCTATGAAGTACGATCTTAAGCCAGGTACTTGTTTAACTTAAGAAATTGACTTAAGTTTGAACAAATTGAGCTTATAAATGTTTCCCTTGTGTGTTTTATTTTATTTTGTGTGTTAACAAGGTAATACCAAAAATAGTATTAATCTAAATGGGGTTTCAAGTTCAGTGATTGTCTTTTTGAATAACTTCAACGGCATATAAATTTTAAAATAAGCTATAATATTATCTATAAAATAAACTACGCAGTTAGTCACATTAGAAAACAATTCAAAATAAAAGATTCTTGATAGAATAGAGTAAGAAATACGCATTTTTCAATAAACACAATTTACAAATTTTTATAAAAAAGGCACAATTAAATATTGCAATTACTTTAACTTGGGTTTGTGAGCCTAACAATTCATTTTCTTCTAGAGGTCTAATATCCAAGAGTAATTTATTCCAGTAATACCAAGTACCGACAGAACTATTAATTAAATTTCAAATTCAAACGATTCCTACTCAAATTTGACGTTTATTATGAATATATTCTTATCAGTTGATTGATCTGCTTTTGTGCAGAGATAAATAGTGGAAAATACTGAGTATTTGTTAACGCTCGCACAATAAACGCCAACAAAAGTTATCGGATGAATAAAAAACTATGATCACATAGTTTTAATGACGAACACGCTTCCTCTGCTAAACGGTACGTTTAACAATCCTGTGCTAAGGATAGAAACCTTACACCCAAAATAAAACTTGTTCTATAAATATGAAATTGCACATAGTTCACGTATGTCTAAAATAGAACCGTTGTTTCTGTGTGTTACATGTGTGTTGTTATACGACAAGGGCCTCCTGACCCTTTCATAGTTTAGTTGTCAACCGGTAGACATACAAAATTGATCAGAATCAAAATTTTTGTGGTGTTACAGTTTAAAAATTATTTTTCTACAATTCTTAATTGAGAAAGTAAAGCAATCGGTTAAATAAAATAATGAATACAATTCCATGTTATCAATAAATAAAAGCACTAAATTGAAAACATATCTTTATAACTGTGTGTAGCAGGTCTAGGCTAAATTTTTAATAAATGATGTACATTTTTTTAGGTGTTCAATACTGATACAGTTATCATAAAGTATAGCAATTTACCATTTCCCATTTTAATTCAATACAACTTTAGTCAAATATATTTAAAACTAAAACATATTGGATTTAGTGATGCAAATAACTCAATTTTAGTAAGCAGTGCTAAGAAAATTAAAATGTAAATAATAATTTTATGTATTTATATGTAATATGAAAAGCTGAAATTGTAGTCTAAAATAAATTTACATTACTGTACATGTTCGTACAGATAATTTTGAATATTGTTCTTTTGCTCAGAAAACCATTTTTGTAGCTGATTAAAATATTGTATATGTGATTATTTAACATAGATAAGGAACCCAAAAGACTGTAGATACTGTAATCGACGGTTGACGGTTGAGGGGTTTGAACACACAGGACGCTACCCAGGAGCTAAGAGCTCAAGTTATGCTGTGACAGTGAAAGCCTTCAGTTATGTTAAGGTGAACATCTTGTTAAGTCGGTCAATAAATACAAGTTAACCAAGCAAAGCCTAGTCTCTGAGTAACCCACCCTGTATACTGTACTGTGTAGGTGGAACTTATGTGTGTTTTCATTGTACGAAATTTCTAAATAATCTATTCTAAATCGATACGAGTATTAGGCAGTAACTGATGGTTGGTCGGGAGCTAACTTACAACCATTGTTTCTTGAAAACAATATTGTAACTCTAAACGAGTTCAAATGAGTACTTAAATTAAAATAATTAAAATACGGTAGATACCTTTATTGAGATTATACCTGCATCATCTTAAAAGGTATAGTTCGGCCTCTACTGTTTCTCTACACTGCAGCTCCGACGCTAGACTTGGGCTCGTACAAAAGCTTCACTTCTTGACTTTATACGAAAATATACTATTTTCTTCTTAAAGACTAGATGATAGTCAAAACAAACTTTTATTTCTCTGAAAATAAATGCGCTGCTGTAGCACGCCATTACCTGTTTTAAAACCAGAAGTTTAAAAATATATATACGATTGCATGCGGCAAGAATCTTCTAATTCCTCGACAACCTTGCACAAACCTGTGTTGGTGGCTTTACAAAAATGGCGATTCAAAACCTTTTCTCTGATATCATGGTTAGCTGTAGGCTATGTGTCATAATTTGTAAACGGTGTCACAAGTATTATCTAGAGCCGATCGTAGCCTTACTTTTAATATTTAATAAATGCCCCGTTTAAATAAAACTTTTGGGGCTATAAAAGGCCTGTAATTTTAAAGTTTTCAATTAAAAAATTTTAACAACCCAAATTTTTTGGAAAATCGGCTACCAATTTACAGTTAAGAATAAATTCACCTTTTATTCAAAAATGTTAAACTATTTTTAATACGGTTTTTATACCGGCAGCATTCTTACTGCGGTTTTATTTATAATATTCGTGAACTCTCAAACCTATTCTTCGCTTCGCTCTCCTCAAATCAATGCAATAGAATTCAATGATGAGAGAATAACTGACTTACTACAACGAGGAAATTAACTGACGAGGAAACTAACTCATGAGGAAACTAACTTAACTGCAATCTTGGGAAGATTACAATTAGTGTAGGCAAGGCAGGACGCAGAGGTGTGGGGGTGTGCAAATGTGCCAGGACGACATTTTAATGACGCTGAAAATTGGCTTCACATTCACATTTTCAGTCCACTTGCCTGCACAATACTTTTCTCGATTTAGCTATTTAGTCAAAGACACTTAGATTGATGTTTGATCGAGTGGTTAAGGAATGGTTACCCTTATGCACGTCTGTTGGGCATACTGCACTACCACCGGAATGGAAGGAAGTCTGGATTCAGAGGAATGGGACTGGGTTCGGCTGACCAGACAACCATGACAGAAAGCGACAAGCAATCTCGGGGGACCTTTCCCCCAAAGAATCATGAATAATAATGAATGTTTCAATGCTCTTGTGGTATGATTCATCACTCGGCCTAAGAGTGTCTTGTTGGTCCTCGCTTATTTACTCGAGCTCGTTACTTCAGCACCTCGCGATGAAACATATCATCCTATATATAATTTTTGTTTACTGCAAACGCCATTTGTGAACCATTCTTGTTATTTTGCGGCTATAACTCCATAGTATGTATATTATAATAAAAACTCAAACATAGGACACTTTATTAGAATACTTATTTCACGTCTAGTTCTAACAGAACTACATTTAACAATATTTCAAAAAGGTTATTATTCTCGTGTTTAAGCACACGGCAGGCTACAGTAAAAATATTAGCCTATAAATAAACCTGGTTTAATTCCTCTATGTTAATAACATTTTAAACAAAATATTGATAGTCGGAAAACTTGCGACACTTGCGGATGTCTCAGGACGAGACGAGGTGGAATGCCAGCATCCTTTCCTTATTCCGTTAAAAGAACTTTTCACTGCTTATAATTAAACAGCGATAAACCTGTTGAGTGTTGAGTTCATGCTGTTTACTAGACTCTGTAGCATAAAGGAATGTTCAACATTCTTTCACACCAGGCACTACATTTCTACTGCTTTCCTTTGCTGTTCAGAGGCGTTCCTTTTATCATTCTACCAAAGTTTAGCAGCTATTCACTCTTCAACAGAAATAAGAGATCATTTCACTACGAACAACTTTTAGCACCGTTGATAGCACGAGTGAAGTATCTTGAAATAACTTGATGGTGTAAACACAATGTTCCGTTAGTGCGGTATTTACAACAAAATACGCTACGGGATTAAAATGAAATGGAACTGTCTCGGTGATCATCTCAAAGAAAGCTTGAATACGTCTGCACAAGGAACGCACGACACCGCGCACGTAACAACTGTCTAAACAACGAGCCTTCTTTCAACTGATGCGGCTTAGCTGTCAAACCAAGCGCTTGCTAAAGCGTCTACGGGTTTCACCTTTAAACAGGTATTTACAATTATAAACATTATACATTTGGACTTAATTATAAGAGTTTTCCGACACTTGTAAAGAGCCCGATTTTTCAAAAGTGGTTCGATAAGTTTACAAATAAACATTAAAATTCTCCACGTTTTAGTGATTTTTAACTCACACGCCTGAAACGCAAAATTACGAAAAAGCCTCTCCATACACGTGTAGGTAAGCTTTTTAGCTTTAAAGCAATGTACATAATTAATCTTACCTTTAATAGGGTCGGTGTATTTCGGACTTTTGCAGACTTTTGGATTGAGCGTCGCCACGCAGCTGAAGCGTCCACATTCTTCCTCACTTTTAAATAGGAGAAGTGAGGACATGAAGCCACGTGAAGCTATGCAGTCTACTGAGGAGAAATCCTCACATTCTTCCTCATTGCTTTACAAGAGAGAGGGAGAAGTGAGGACAAAGCTACGTGAAGCTATGCAGTCTACTGAGGAGAAATCCCTCACATTCTTCCTCATTGCTTACAAGAGGGAGAAGTGAGGACATGAAGCCCGTGAAGCTATGCAGTCTACTCGAGGAGAAATCCCTCACATTCTTCCTCATTGCTTTAGCTGAAGGGAGAAGTGAGGACATGAAGCCGTGAAGCTATGCAGTCTACTCGAGGAGAAATCCCTCACATTCTTCCTCATTGCTTTAGAAGAGAAAGGGAGAAGTGAGGACATGAAGCTACGTGAAGCTATGCAGTCTACTGAGGAGAAATCCCTCACATTCTTCTCATTGCTTTACAAGCGAGAGGGAGAGGTGAGGACATGACACGTAAGCTGGTGTCTACTGAGGAGAAATCCCTCACATTCTCCTCATTGCTTTACAAGCGAAAGGGATCGGTGAGGACATGAAGCCCGTGAAGCTATGCAGTCACTGAGGAGAAATCCCTCACATTCTTCCTCATTGCTTTACAAGTGAGAGGGAGAGGAGGACATAGCCACGTGAAGCTATGCAGCTACTGAGGAGAAATCCCTCACATTCTTCCTCATTGCTTTACAAGTGAGAGGGAGAGGTGAGATGAAGCCCGTGAAGCTATGCAGTTCACTGAGAAATCCCCACTTCCCCTCATTGCTCAAGAGCTTATAGGTATGAAGCCCGTGAAGCTATGCAGTCTACTCAGGAGGTCCTCACATTCTCCTCACTTTGCCAAGCGAGAGGAGTGGTGATATGACAGTGAAGCTATGCAGTCACTGAGGAGAAATCCCTCATTCTTCCTCACTTTGCCAAGCGAGAGGAGTGGTGATATGACAGTGAAGCTATGCAGTCACTGAGGAGAAATCCCTCATTCTTCCTCATTGCTTTACAAGCGAGAGGGAGTGGTGAGGACAAGCCACGTAGCTATGCAGTCTACTCGAGGAGAAATCCCTCACATTCTTCCTCATTGCTTTACAAGAGAGGGAGAGGTGAGGACATGAAGCCACGTGAAGCTATGCAGTCTACTCGAGGAGAAATCCCTCACATTCTTCCTCATTGCTTTACAAGCGAGAGGGAGAGGTGAGGACATGAAGCCACGTGAAGCTATGCAGTCTACTCGAGGAGAAATCCCTCACATTCTTCCTCATTGCTTACAAGTGAGAGGGAGCGGTGAGACATGAAGCACGTGAAGCTATGCAGTCTACTCGAGGAGAAATCCCCACATTCTTCCTCATTGCTTTACAAGTGAGAGGGAGAGGTGAGGACATGCCACGTGAAGCTATGCAGTCTACTGAGAGAAACCTCACATTCTTCCTCATTGTACAAGAGAGAGAGGTGAGGACATGAAGCCACGTGAAGCTATGCAGTCTACTCGAGGAGAAATCCCTCACATTCTTCCTCATTGCTTTACAAGTGAGAGGGAGAGGTGAGGACATGAAGCCACGTGAAGCTATGCAGTCTACTCGAGGAGAAATCCCTCACATTCTTCCTCATTGGTTTACAAGTGAGAGGGAGAGGTGAGGACATGAAGCCACGTGAAGCTATGCAGTCTACTGAGGAGAAATCCCCACATTCTTCTTCCTCATTGCTTTACAAGCAGAGGGAGCGGTGAGACATGAAGCCACGTGAAGCTATGCAGTCTACTGAGGAGATCCCTCACATTCTTCCTCATTGCTTACAAGTGAGAGGGAGAGAGGTGAGGACATGAAGCCACGTGAAGCTATGCAGTCTACTTGAGGAGAAACTCACATTCTTCCTCATTGCTTTACAAGTGAGAGGGAGCGGTGAGGACATGAAGCCACGTGAAGCTATGCAGTCTACTCGAGGAGAAATCCCTCACATTCTTCCTCATTGCTTTACAAGCGAGAGGGAGAGGTGAGGACATGAAGCCACGTGAAGCTATGCAGTCTACTCGAGGAGAAATCCCTCACATTCTTCCTCATTGCTTTACAAGCGAGAGGGAGAGGTGAGGACATGAAGCCACGTGAAGCTATGCAGTCTACTCGAGGAGAAATCCCTCACATTCTTCCTCATTGCTTTACAAGCGAGAGGGAGAGGTGAGGACATGAAGCCACGTGAGCCACTGAGAAGGAATACCTCACATTCTTCCTCACTGCTTTACAACGCTCAATCAAGGTAAGCATTCAATCAACATCCTGTTAACATGCAATTACATGCTATTACCCTTCTTCTTATCCATTGTTTTATGTGGGCTTCAAATTATTTCTCGTTTGAACAATGTTGTAAGATATCGTATTTTCGCAGTATCTCACGGTGTGACTTAACTCCGTGGTTTCCTAGTAGAGCTTATATAAACGTTTTGATATATTGTAGGTTTGTCTGAGCATGATTCATTATTGCCTATAAGAACCAAACATATACTCGTACAGTGTTTAGTACCATGAAGTACTTATGGTAGCAGACTTTGTTACTTAATTCCGTTGATTCCTAAGTGGAACATAGGGCCTCAAGACTATGTTTGCAACTGGCAAATTCGTACATTTTATATTATATTACTAACTTGTTGCGCACGTGACCTCGGTTGTTTACATTATGTCCGACTTCTGATACACTATGTACGAGTATACAGATCGTTGTATACATGATTGATATGTCATCAAGGAGAGTAGCCGCTATATAACAGATGTACCACACAGCTTTGTGATAGCAAGACTTGTCGAACTTTGTTGTTGACGTTAGTGACATTTCTGAGATTAAAATATTATTACGACGTTTTCTATCGTTTTTGAATGAACAAAAGTACACGACGTTTCGGGATCTGGAATCTGACCCCTTTACATTGGGAAAAGAGAAGATTTAACCCAAATGTAATCAGCGCAAGCTGACCAGTCACTTACCACCAAAAAAACCTTATATGTAAATGTATATATTTTCCCCATAGCTTGGTGAAGTGGCTGCCTCTTATACCTCCAAGCCTGTTTTAGAGATGCTTCAGCAGTCTGATCTCAAGACTTTGCCTACTTCCTGGGACGTGCTTATGCAGTTAGTCAAAATAATGAGCAAAATTTTAGAAAATCTTTACTCGGTGACTCATGAAAATTAAATATGGTCTAAGTTGATAGTTAGGCTTATGCATTTTGGTTGGATGGAAAACATCCTTAATAATATTTTTGCTTCAGAATACTTGTTTTTAGTTTCAAAAAATATAAACCAAAACCATGTGTGTTAAAATGAATTTAATGCAAACACTTCAAATTAAATACAATTATTTACAGGCACAATATCTCTACTTACAAGTAATGTATAAATGTCGGTTTCTCTTCTATAAAGATCCTGGTCTATGTTTAGTTTCAAACAAATTAGCTGCCGGTGCAATTTTAAACGTTTTGAGATAATAAAGAGACGGATTGTTTTTCTTACCCCCTTGGAATGTGATTCAGTAATTATGAAACACAAGGATGCAACATGATGTGAGTCGTGAGTTGTGTGTGGTGTGGGAGCCGCTCTTGCCTCGGGCCACATCCTTTAATTACAACTAACCGTGACGTCAAACCTTTTTACGTTTTGATACCGTTTCAACTCTGTTATTGCCTATAAGGAATCATTTTTCAATACACAGTTAAAAATTGTTTATGCCAACAAAGTTTAACAGGTATCGGCATTCTTTCATATAGCTTCATTTAAGTCTAATCGCCTAACAATAATGTGTCATAGGGAACATATATTTTTTGTCATTCTGCTCTGAAAACAGCTGCTTTAGACACATGTATTGACAGTGCTAAAGTGTCACTTTTACACTCAGGTAAATAAAGTATTGTTTTGATGATTTTTTCTCCCTAAGATGTTTCGTAATTCTTCCACGTGGATTATTATATTGTCTTGTAAATGATTTTGTATTTTGGTGTTATTTTAGTTTTATGTTTGCTATTTTTTATTTATTGTTTCTAGTTTGCTCTAACCAGGAATGTTTACCTCTTGAAATGTCTAGTAAAATCACTCGTTTGTATACCAAAACTATGCTTTAATATAAAAAGTAGTATACGTATTTAATATTGTGAGCCCTCAACCCATCTGGAGGAACATAACGGACACTCAAGCAGCACAACAATGTTTGATGTAAAACTTGACTACAAGCTGATAGTGTCACTACATTATCGGAGTAAGTTTGCTGGTGCAAGCAATAACTCGATAAACGAGACGATAAAAAGGTTATGATGACAAAGACATTAGCGGTAAGTGATGAAATCTGATAACTGCCTTTATCAGAAAAGTGTTAATTATTAACAAGAGACATTCTTTTCAGTCGAATCTATACATTTACATCGACTATTGCTTAGATGCAATATTTTGAATAATACTACTTGTGCTAAAGACTAAAAATATAATAAGGTTTCATTTTTTCATTGACTTGTATACAATTAATGGCATCAAAACAAAACGCTCACAACCTCAAAGGTTTCTCGTAAACTGCAGGGAATATAAAGAGATATATAATTATTGGGATGTCTCATCTTTTGGAAAATAGGCTGTGGAAGAGTAGTGTAAACATATAGTACGAGTATATACATTATAATTATGTAAAGGTTTACCATTTGACTCAGGAGGTGCTGGGGAGCTAAAAACTACAAACCGTCTGTTTTAGGGATAGAAACTACGAGTTTATTTTATAAATCATAGAAATTCGCTTAAAAGAGGGCAAAGAAACCAGTAATCAGCGCAAGCTGGCCAGTCACCTACCACCAAAAAACCTTATATATGTTTTCTTTCTTTTTCCTTGTTAAATTTGTCAATTTTAACGGACTTAACTCGCCATCTAGGTTTTATTGTAGATTAGATTAGATTAAAGTAAGACTTGTAATGTGCCATTTGTACGTCGACGTAAGGTTTATTGTACTACCCTCTTCATCTTAGCCTGGGGGACCCACCCCCGTGGTAAGCTCAGACAAGTGAACTTCATCCCAAATACGTATCACAAGTAGACACCTTCTCCTAATTTCCAGAGAGGGACAGTCTAATAGGATGTGCCGAGTAGTATGCTACATGAAGTCTTACCATTGTGCATTGTGGCCATGTCCGGTTAAATATGATATTAAAAATCTGATATCAGTGTGTGTTAGTTTTAAGGAGAAAGTGGAGAGCGCAGGCTTTATTCAAGTACAATGCCTTACTCATGTAAAAGTCCTTACTCATGTGTAAAAGTCTCTTGCTGTGCTCGCCAGATGAGTGAACACTACATGTCACACTATCGCGATAATCTGATGAAAGAAAGTGTAAAGAAGAGCAACCGTTTAAGTTGCGAGGATTTAGTTGATGAGAATGGGTTCAGGAAGTTACAGAATAAGACCGTAACTCATTCTGAAGATGGTATCTAACCTAACCGCAGAACCACTACTCACTCCACTGTGCCAATTTGTTCTTCACTGTAATGAATCAAGTTTCATCAAAGTGGCTTCATTCACGAAATCTGTTTATCTTTGCTCTCAGGATTAAGTTTAAAAGTTTATACGGATGAAATATGTAAATGCATGTGTCACTTTAAAGTGACAAAAAAGACTTTTTTCATAAGCCTGAACTTTGGCTCGTAAATATTTTAACTAAGCCCATGGATTAAGCTTTAGGCAGGATACAATTTCGCAAGCGAGTTTTAGCTCATTTAGCAGGTTTAAACTGTGTTGTGCGAAGAACAAACTTTTACACCCAAATACTCTTTTTCATCTTACCATTTGTTGGCTCGTTGAGTAGTTGTGACGAAACCCACGTAGACAACTCACCTTTGTTAGTGAGTCAGATGATATGGAGGCACTGTCGGGTAAACTGTTTGGTCGAGGAGGTGGTTGTTGTTAGTGTAGGATAGGTTTTGACTGTAGGTGACTCATCTAGGTACACTTGCGCACTTATTCTTGGTTGCATTTAAAAATAAGGTACCTCACGTGCTTAAAAAGGAGCAAATCAGTAGTTTGCAGATTGTTTAAAGATACCTTTCACAATTTCTGGAAGCTAATATTTAGAATAATAATAATAATCGTTTATTGTCAAAGTTGTACAATAAAATTTGTTTTTGACATTAAAATTAACATAACGTTCAAAGCCCCTAATACCACTGGTAAGACTAAAATAGAAATAAGGCTTTACATTGACTAAAGCTGTACAAATTGGTATGAATCCAAAAAATAATTTAGCTGTCCAGAAACTCTTGTAATTTATAAAACAAATTTTGAAGAAAGTAGTTTTTAATTTTTGTTTTAAATTGTTTTAAATTTGTATCTTTAATTTTGGTAGGTAGTTTGTTATACAATTGCCTACCAGCTTCCATAGGAAGTTTGTCACAAATCTGAAGTCTGTGGTAGGTTGGCCGAATCGATTGGTTCCTGGTGTTGTATACATTATTCTGTTCAACGAACGAATAGTTTGATGTAAAAAACAATACCGTTTCTAATATATAGAGAGATGATAGTGGCAATATTGATAAGGATTTGAATGATTCTTTGTAGGAATCTCGATAATTTAGCCTGGCTATTATTCTTATTGCCTTCTTTTGAGAACAGTTTCCCCGTAAACACAATCCGTAGGAAAGATGGGGATTTATAATGCCATAATATGCCATTTTCAAAACATCTTGGCTGCAGTATGATGACAAGCTTCTTAACAGAAATAGTCCTGTGGACACCCCCTGTTACATACTAAATCAATGTTATGATCCCATGACAGTTTTTATCTTTAAAAGTATTTAACATAATCAGCATCTTGAAGAATATTATTATTAATTGCAAAGTTAAATTTGTCATTATCGTTATAATGGTTTAACCCAAAGTTGATATAATTTGTTTTACTAAAATTTGTACCTAAATCAAGACTTTTAAAATATTCTATACAACTTTTGTATTTTCAATTACAAGATCTTTAAGATCATTGTAGCTGTTTGCGCTGAAACTAAGTGTTGTATCATCAGCGTATTGCAAAACGTTACAGTTGTTTAAATTATTACCAAATGACAAGTCATTGCATTTGTTAACATACAAAATAAACAACGTAGGGCCAAGAACAGATCCCTGAGGGACACCATGGAATTGTTACATCTTCTGCTACTGGGGTTAGCCCTGACATGTTGTAGGTTAGCGCTTACATGACGACGGAGTCAGTTTGTTGTCTCCAAAACGTTGTCATGTGCATTATCTCCACTGCGTTTGTCACTGAACGTCGAAAATTTCGTTTGGCTAAAATAAAATAACGGACAAGCAAAATAAATTACAAACTAATTTCTTTCAAAATCTGTGTTGCGACTTATAGGGATAAGAGCATGTGAAGAATATAATGTACCAACAATGCTTGTTATTTATTGTCTAGTATAGTCTTGTGCATTTATTGTATTTTTCTCGTTATACTATATTTATTCTTATTGATTTGTTGCTGTTTTGTCATTTGCTCCCAGTTTTTCCAGGGCGTCAAGACGCTTCTATCACAACTTGGATTTCATCATGAGTTGCCTATATTCTTTTAAATTTATATTCCAAAGAATCTGATGAACACTAATTTCGTTGATAAACTGTTCGGTATCAAACAGCATTGATGTATTAAAACCCGTACCAAAACTAGAAATGCTTGGTGTATAATAAGCCATTCTCAATACTGACGTTTTGAAGTGTCAAACTGTGGTAGAAACAAAGAGGGGAGTGGGGGTGAAGTGGCGACTTGAACGCCGATTGTGGCCGGTCCATATCGTAACATGGCCACACTACCACGCTTTCAACGCCACGCGGAAAAGCGCTACATTAGGCGCTGGAAATGTGACGCCAATGTTGAGCGCCAGTGTGGCCGGCTCCAATGAATTACCTGCTATTTTGCGACGAAGACCGAGCTGGCGTTTTCAACGCCGCGTTGAAGAAAGCGCCGAGTGTATGCCTGAGCTGCATGTAGCGCTTTTCCGGCGTGGCATTTGAAAGCGTCGGGAAGCGCTCGCCATGTTATGATATGGGACCGGTCACACTCGGCGTTCAAATCGCTACTTCTCTACCACTCCCTTGTTTACCACGGATTGTCCTCTGTTCGGTATTGAGACGGTTTGGCTACTGCAAGCATTTTCCAGTTTTGGGTACGGGTTTTTTAATACATGTGTATACTTGATACCAACAGTTTATCAAGAAATTAGTGTTCGTCCCATTCTTTGGAATAAAATTAAAGAATATTGTAACCTGATGTGAAATCAAGCTGTTAATAGAAGTTGCCTCGATCATGCTGAAAACTGGGATACAAATGACAAATAAGCAAAGATATAAAGACGTTAATAAAAGTTGATACATGTACAAAGGTATTGTGGGACTGTGAATGAAATAGTAATTACATATTTACCAATTACCACAACTATACCTTTAACTGTCTCGAACTGGTTGGTTTTGTGCTACAAAGGCCTGTTTCGGCTGAAAGCTCATTTTATTGCTCTGATGTGCAGCTAACAGCGGTATCTGTGCGTTTGGTGTGGCTAAACCTGCTCTGCAATTTCTCTTGTGTCACATGTTTGTGCCTGTGCTCTTCCTGTGCAGGTGATGTAAAGGTGCTCTGTGGAATTTGTCCGGTTTCTGTGTCAAACCTGAAAAGTCGGTGTTAATGTGCGTAGGTAATTATATTTTAATGCTTATGGTCTTTTACGGTCAGAGATTGCAGAAAATTGAAATCTTTACTGACAATTTGCAGAGAGAATTAAAAAAAGTTCAAACCTATTTTACGTTTCTTTCCGATATGATCTTTTGCAGAGCTAGGCAGTAGCAAATCGTCTGTACTCATCGAAGACATCTTTGCAACTATGGGGTTTTTGAACTTAAAGTATGGCCATTGGTCTGGAGTTTTCAGCGCTGGCGTTTTCAACGAGGTTTTGAAGAAGCCCAGTGTGGCCTAGCCTAATCAATGTGATGATCATTGTGAGCTTTTATTGCGAAATTCCCAAGATTTAACATAATCAGCCTCTTGAAGATATTATTATTAATTGCAAAGTTAAATTTGTTATTATCGTTATAATGGTTTTAACCAAAGTTGATATAATTTGTTTTACTAAATTTTACTAAGTAAAACTTTTAAAATATTCAATACTGGCTTTGTATTTTCAATTACAAGATCTTTAAGATCATTGTAGCTGTTGCGCTGAAACAGTGTTGTATCATCAGCGTATTGCAAACGTTACAGTTGTTTAATTATTACCAAATGACAAGTCATTGCATTTGAAGACAAATAATTATTACATTACAAAGTTAAATTTTTCATTAACGTTATAATGTGTTTAACCTAACCAAAAGTTAATATAATTTGTTTTATAATAATTTGTTCCTAAATCAAAATTTTATAAATTATATTTTTTAATATCAACTGTTATGTTTTTTGAATTTGTTTACACTTATTATCAAGTTTTTCATTACAGAGTCATCTATTTTGTATCATGTGGCTGTTATGCGCTAATTCAGTTGGTATCATCAGCGTAGTTCAGTAATTTTAAACATAATAGTGTTTCAAAATGTACCAAAATGACAAGTCATTGCATTTGTTAACATACAAAATAAACAACGGGGCCAAGAACAGATCCCTGAGGGACACCATGGAATTGTTACATCTTCTGCTACTGTTAGCCCTGACATGTTGTAGGTTAGCGCTACATGACGACGGAGTCAGTTTGTTGTTCCAAAACGTTGTCATGTGCATTATCTCCACGCGTTTGTCACTGAACGTCGAAAATGTGGCTAAAATAAAATAACGGACAAGCAAAATAAATTACAAACTAATTTCTTTCAAAATCTGTGTTGCGACTTATAGGATAAGAGCATGTGAAGAATATAATGTACCAACAATGCTTGTTATTTATTGTCTAGTATAGTCTTGTGCATTTATTGTATTTTTCTCGTTATACTATATTTATTCTTATTGATTTGTTGCTGTTGTTGTTCTATCATATTCACTATGATTTGTTCACATTCTATAGTGTATCTGTGTTACATCTTCAAAAGTGTCCACATAGTTGTGTCCTCATCAATTCATTCAAATGTGCCAGTCGTATAATCTGCTTAAGTTATTTTCCGTTGGAATGAATAAATAAATAATTCAGCTATACAATTGAGGATCCAAAAGAACCAATAGAGTTCGAAGACTGCCTTGATTAGACTCTTGAGAAAACATATGAGATGGTGGTCAATATTAGCCGGCAGTATGTTAGGTTTAAGTGGACACGAGAAGTTAATGTGAGAGGGTCAGTGATTCACGAAGCTATTCTAGCAGCTGGGTACTTCCTATCTGTCCTACACTTTACCAGGGTCTTTAGACAATCGGCCTTTTAAACAGATCATCAACCTTTGGAGAGTTGGAAATGTGTAAAGTATTGTTAAACGCATTCTTCAGCTGTCCGGGATATTCCCATATTACAGAGAGCCACGAGCTCATTGCAGACTCTCGAACAAGGAACTGCAGAGGATCCTCACATTGCTCAGCCAGTATGTGCTTAAAATCTTGGTCCTTCTTAAGGAAACCCTAAGCAATTTTACCAGGAGGGATGAGTTCCACTCGGAGAGCTTGTGACATGGACGTTCCCCGGTGCCGACTGAGCTCCACATTAAAATCCCCATTCTGCACTACGCATTTTTAACACATGGCCGCAAAACATACAGGAACTGAAGATAGCCCAGTTTATGGGTGTAGTGAAGAAGTGTCTACAGGATAGGCCACTTTATTCATTAGAGGAAATTGGTGAGGAGCTTCTTGTACCACCGCCTCCTTGTAAATAGTTCTATTAAGTATTATTTGTTTGCCACAGTCTATCCAACAACTGCCAATCAAGGACGTAGGCTACAAGTATTCAAGTAAGTAAATTTATTAGATTATATAATTATACACATGACAACATGCTACTAAAGGTATGGTGTGCGTGTGTGAAGCAATACAATCACAGTAAGCAAACTGTGGTAATCACGTTCATAACTCTGACAACTGACACATTACCCACAAGCAGCAGTGTCTGTCTGTGCTCTGTGCTCTGTTCTCTGTTCTCTGTGCTCTGTGCTCTGTGCTCTATGTGCTCTGTGTGTTCTGTGCTCTGTGCTCTGTGCTCTGTGTGGTCTGTGCTCTGTTCTCTGCTCTGTGCTCTGTGCTCTGTGTGTTCTAGGCCTTGTGCTCTGTGTGTTCTGTGTTCTGTGCTCTGTGCTCTGTTCTCTGTTCTCTGTGTTTGTGCTCTATGTGCTCTGTGTGTTTCTGTGCTCTGTGCTCTGTGTGTGTTCTTGTGTTCTGTTCTCTGTGCTCTGTGCTACCATTTGCTTATGCGTCTTTACACGAGCGTTGGAAATCGCCTTTTATGAAGTCGTTGATTTTGCAGTTTTGCCTTGGAAATGAGATGTCACAGAGTAGAGGATCTCAGATATACCCTCAAACACCATTTGAATGTCAAGATGTACACTTGGAACTAGTAAATGATGTTCCATAACTATTCGAGCAGTTCTTACGAACATAAAACGTTTTCATTTCATTCAAATTAGTCAAACCATTCTTAATGTTCTAATGAGAGACTTTATATAACTATGCAAGATTTGGTTGTGGGAACGATGTAAAAGTATTGTAAATGAAAGTGATATCAAGATTTGTCGTTGAGAGACATTAAAGTGAGGCTTTTTGCCAGAGCTGTGATCGTGTGGCCAAAAGATAATGACTCATTATTTGGAGAGGTGCCAATGCGAAACTTGTGGGCTCGGATCTATTGTCTAAACACCCTTCAACTTTCAACTAGTATGTTCTTAGCAAACTATAACAGTTAGAAACATAGGAGTCACAGTTTCTGTATATAACATTGTACAATTCAGCGTATTATAGGTGTAGGCTTTAATTCTGCAATTAAAGACTAACTGCTGCTAAGTGAAATTATACACAAACTAATTACATCTCAATTCCGTTTTTGCATAGTTTACACGAATAGTTTTCTATGCATCTACTAGGGAAATTAAAGTTGCACAAACACAAATCTGATGATGTTAGGAATAGCCTTGGTAATGAAAAATGCCCCGGTAGTTAATTTAAACGAGGCCGACATGCAGCTATGCGCTAAAGCGCCGCTGGCATGAGAGAAGCAACTGTCCTTATTGCTATAGGAGTTGAAAACCTGTTCGCTCCGCTCACAGCCTCACTTATGCCTTCGGCCTCAGACTTTTACTGCACGTTTTATGTATTTAATGAAGGAAAAAATATATTTAAAGTTTAATTAAATATAAATGACACATGACGAGTTTTAAACGCTGTCTATTTAAGGGTAAGTACACACTGGCAGTATTTGTAGCTATTTAAGGAATCTCGGCGTTTTGAATGTAAATCCATATAATAAAATCAAATAGAATGACAAACTTTGCTACATGTTGATCTTCTTTGACAATAATCTATTTTCAGTTTGTCCACTATCAATTCACGCATTCCCTTTATCAGTTCACAGCCTCATTTTTCCTTTTTAAATTAGCTGTCCCAATTTGTGGAAGTGAATCCACTAGGACAAAATTATTATTTATACCAAAAAGCTATTCGTACCATTTTCAATTTAAACCTTGTTCATCCTGTAAACTAATCAAGAAAAATAGAACATCAACATTCTGCAGTATCGCTATCCTTGAATCTTTGTCATTCCTTATGAAAAAATCGTAAGAATTTTTTCCCTGAAATAGTCTAACTCCTATGACATGTACCCGTCAAATTTACCAATACTCATCATAAGACAGCTTTTTGTCTTTGGAGAGTCAAATAGTAAATTTGTTCTGACATCTCCAGCTTCTTTAAAGCAAATTCAAAAATTGGTCAAAAGTTCAGATCTGAATTTAAAAATATTGGTGGTAAATGGTTTTGCATTGTGTATGGAGGCATATAAATAATATTGCACTAGCTACAATTTTGTTGTAATTTTATTGAAATGGAGTGCTCATGTACTGTAAATGTGTATTTATGGCATAATAAAGATGATTTGATTTGAACTGAGTCATACCGTGCCGCGTGGCATGTGCATTTGCTCACAGTATTATACATCGGGCATTTCCTGTACGCTGCGACAATGCAGAGTGTGGCCTACCCTAAAGCAGCACTTTACAAAGTTGAAGCCACACCACCATACACCATTTGATTTAATCTCAGCAGCTTTGAAAGAACTATTAAAATGAAAATTTTGCAAGTGAACCAATCTAACATGAGATATTTATTGAAATTGAAATATCTGTACAGACAACTAGAGCAGACATGCTAAGCACTAAAATCAATGAGGATGAATGACTAGCAGTCCACAGTCTGCTAGCAGTATGCGGCCATTGAACTGGAAGATATCAGATTAGCAGCAGCCGCTATCCATTCCAATTGACCATCACTCAGCCGATCAACAGATTACAAAATAAAATCGAGTCAGACTGAGAATATTTAGAATTATTAGTGTATAGGGTCGAAATGTGTGCATAAAGGTATGTACTCGTGTATGGAGGCATTTACCGTATGGAGGCATGTACTCGTGCATGGAGGCATGTACTCGTGCATGGAGGCATGTACTCATGCATGGAGGCATGTGTACTGTGATGGAGGCATGTACTGTGCATGGAGGCATGTACCGTGCGGAGGCATGTACTGTGCATAAGGCATGTACCGTGCATGGAGGCATTTACTCACGTATGGAGGCATATATTTGTGCATAGTGGCATGTACTGTGTATGAAGGCATATACTGTGCATGGAGGCATGTACTGTGCATGGAGGCAACTACTGTGCATAGAGGCATGCACTCGCAGGGTGGCATGTAACTCGTGCGTGGATAGCATTGCACCATGTGGCTGGATATTATAATCTGCATGGATAAGACCCACTGTGCTCGATGCTATTACACCGTGCATGGATAAGCATCCACTGCGTAGGATAAGATTCACTGTGCATGGAGGCACGCACCGTGCAGGGTGGCATGAACTGCGCGTATGCACCCATGTATGGATAAGCACATACCGTGCATTGATAAGCATCCATCGTGCGTGGATGTTACCGCACTGCGAAGCTGGCGGCGCACAACTGCGCGGGAGGTATGCACTGTGCATGGAGGCACATATCAGCATAGTACGTAATCGCATACGAAGGCGACATACTGCGCATGAGCACTGCATGCAAGGATAACCACCGTGCGACAGAGGCACGCACTCTGTGCAGGGAGGCGCGAATCCGCGCGCGATATGCACCGCGCATTAATACACCCGGTACGGATGTTAATCACCGTGCCTGGCGCTATACATGCATGGAGGCATTCACCAATGCATTTGGAGGCATCTACCGCATGGAGGCACGTACCTTAGGCGGCATGCACCGTGCGTGGAAGCATTGCACTCGCATGGATAAGCATTACACCGTGCATGGATAAGATCCACTGTGCGTGGAGGCACTGCACGCGAAGGGCGGCATGCACCAGGCGTGATGTTACCGCACCATGCATGATAATATACCGTACGGGATAAGATCCACTGCGCATTGATAATGCACTGCAGCATTTAGCCACGCACTGCGCATGAAGGCATGCACCGCGCGTGGATAAGCATGCACCACGTATGATAAGCATATACCGCTGGAGGCATCTACTCGTGCATGGAGGCATCTACTCGTGCATGGAGGCATGTACTCGTGCATGGAGGCATGTACTCATGTATGGAAGCATACACTCGTGCATAGGCATCTACTCGTGCATAGACGTATACTCGTACGGGGTGGCATGTACCGTGCGTGGAGGCATGTACTCACGTAACATTTAGGCATATACTCATTACGCGGAGGCATCTACTCGTGCATGGAGGCATACCTCGTGCAAGGTGGCATGTACCGTGCGTGGAGCATATACTCGTAATGAAGGCATATACTCGTGCATGGAGGCATCTACTCGTGCATGGAGGCATCTACTCGTGCATGAAGGCGTAATACTCGTGCAGGGTGGCATGTACCGTGCGTGAGCATGTACTCATGTGGAGGCATTATACTCGTGCATGGAGGCATCTACTCGTGCATGGAGGCATGTACTCGTGCAGGGTGGCATGTACCCGTGCGTGGAGGCATGTACTCATGTATGGAGGCATCTACTCGTGCATGGAGGCATCTACTCGTGCATGGAGGCATCTACTCGTGCATGGAGGCATGTACTCGTGCAGGGTGAAGGCATGTACCCGTGCGTGGAGGCATGTACTCGTGAGTGAAGTTAATGTTGCAAAGTATTATTGTATACGTAGACCATGCAAAATAAAGTGGTTATTGTGTAAAACGGCGTAGGGTTTTCTGCTAGCGTAGATATACATGGCAGTGAACTATGCAGTAGTTGTATTGTGCATTAGGTTGCTTACCTACAAGATGGCAGACTGACGCTAAACTAGTAAAAGGTTTTATGGTAATAGTCATTATTAATACATTTTTGTTTTGTGTAAAAGGTGGCAATCATGCTCGTATTAACATATATCCCATATGTATTGCAAACTATGTACATTGTGGAGAAAAATAAAAGCTGTCTCCATCATTATTATTATTGATATTGGCTACGGTATAAAACTAACAACTCAGCTAAGATGGACTGGTGCATGCAATATCCACTAATGAGGGGTTACGGTTATGCAGTGTGGTCACATGGTGAATTAAACTCGTAACATTGACCCATGTAGCTACACACAACAGTACCATTGCTGCATTATCTATTGCACAAGATCTGCCTGAATATCACCAGACCCATGCTCACCAATCATGAAACTCTCTTTCATGGTATAAATATTTAATCAATGTATTTGCGGAAACAGGGTTTTGGTGTTTATTTGCAAAAATATTAATATACAAAAATAAGCATGCGCTTTCGGAACCATTCACTCAAAAGCATTGGTCTGCAAGTTATGGTAATAATTACATATCGTGCATGGAGGCATTATTGCAACGCATGTATTACTCACAATTTCTATGGTTTATTTAACATGACAAATTGTAGTAGGTAATAACAAAATGACTGGTTAAATAAACTAATGAGTTATAACACAAAGTATAAACAAAACGTACACCGAAGTAGAATGAATATTAAGCTAATGATTGATAACCATTTACATTACAAGTTTTGAACACCATTATAAAAAAAAATGCAACAAAGTAGACTAGGAAACATGAATAATGGTTAAAACAAATAATTCATAAGTTTAGCAGTTTATAATAAGTACTACGAAATTACTAGAAGTAGACTGCAAAATAATTGTATTAAAACATTAAATCCTTGATTAACAATGTACAACAAATGTGGAAATATATACAATGTATTTTAAAATCTTGTCTCCATCATTATTATTATTGATATTGGCTACGGTATAAAACTAACAACTCAGCTGAATGGACTGGTGCATTAAATATCCACTAGTGGGGAGTTGCAGTTATGCGAAGTTGTGGTCACATGAGGTGAAATTAAACTCGTAACTTTGACCCAGTGTAGCTACACACAGCAGTACCGTACTGCTCACCTTATCTGTGCACAAGATCTGCCTGAATATCAACGTTGCAACACTTCTCAATCATCAGCATACTTCATTGCTTTGTTTCAACTTTGTTAATGACGATTGTACAATTTCTAAAGTTGACACAATCATTATTACCGATGCGCTCCATCGTTTTTGAATGAACAAAAAGTATACAACGTTTCAGAATCTGGAATCTGGCCACGTCTTCAGGTGAAAGTTACCCAACGATCCGTGAACCTGACGAGACTGTGGAGGTATTCTTCAACAAGAACATCGCCTATTTCCAACAATTATTGTCTTTGGACGATAAACAGGTATTTTCTCAGAAAACTATCAGAAATTTCAGGCCTGAGTAAGTTTGTCCGAACACAAGATTTAAAATGGCCAACAAAACGTTAGAAAGTTCCCTCCAAGGTTAGTTACGAAAATTGATCACAGGTCTAAGCAGAACGTTAGGTTTATGAATTGTGGGCAACCCATACATGTGTAAGAGTTTAGCATGAGGCGCTTTGCATTATTAAAGGGCTTTTATATGTTGCCCACATTCATGTGGCCTATTTGAGTCGTAAACACCATGCTATGAGAGTTATGTGTTTTCTCGTGCTGAAGGTTAGGACAAAAGTTATGATAAACCTTACACTTAAGTCTCGTATTTTCTTCTTCTTGAAACTGGTTCTCAATTTTGATTTTGAGGTACTTCCAGACAAGTTATGTTAACTTACATATTCAGCTATTTTTCTATCTCAAATGGTTTCGGCTTAGAGTTAAATCTTCTATTCGCCATAATCATAAACGGTAATATAGTGAAATTGTAACGAATTTGTTAGTTACAGGAGAAACTAAGACAATACCGTGCAGCTCTTTTGTTGATGCCTATAAACAAAGGGGCTCAGGCCCGGAGTATAGGCTGAGAAACCCACCCTCTCCCAACCACCCTGCCTACCCCACCTGGGCTCACTACATTAACATATCACTCCAACATCCCTTGTCATCATAATGCCACCTTTGCTGTTGTATAACAAAGTCATCTGCATGTACTCGTATACCGCTGTATATTAAATATTTATGGGAAACTTCACTATTGAATCGCAACAACGGCAATTGTAGCTAAGTGTGTACTACATACGACTCAAGTACAAGGTTCATATATATCGTATAAGGTTATGTCAATATACAAGGTGAGGTTTAAATGTCCCTACCCCTTAACTTTTGTGAAAGTCCAAATTTTGAAAATCCCTTGTGGAATATTTTTATACGGTCCTGAAGATAGTGTTGACGTACTTTGCATCACCTACCATTCACCTAAAAACCAGGAAGGTGGAAGATTTTTTAGGATTGATCGCAAAACATTCTACAGACGAGAAATGACACACGACTAGGAGAACCTGGAAGAAGCTTGACTGATCCAGAGCTAAAGTTTCGAACTCATGAGTGGTGTAAATTAAGATTTTTACGTCTTCAATCGATCTAGATGTTTTTTAGTAAAATATTTGTTATGTCTCAGCTGCGCCTCGGACGTTAACTTGACCTCGTGTCAAAAACTCTCACTTTAGAACCCAGTGATTAAATATACTATTATTGTTAGATGCAATAAAGATATATTCATTTATTTATATTCACCCGAAATGACTTCAGACTGTGAGAAAATGTCGAGAAACAGATGAATATGAGTTGAACTTGTATTGCATGTGTAATGTGCTGAGGCACTCGATACTCAGCACTAACCATTACACAGAACGCTGATGCTGACTGCTGATGCTGACTGCTGAGTCTATATAAGGTCAAATGTCATCATTTCTCTGATATTGTCTAGGATCAGCTCACAACCACAATTGTGCTACTCGTCTCATACAATGTCACTTGCTCCAGCAAATGTTACAAAGTTCTTATTTACTTGCTGTTTGGTTGTAAGTGCGCCACCATTGGGAACTTGTAAACTAGGTTTTACAGGAAAGTTTAAATGGGAAACATTACCTAGTTTTGTCCAAGTATTAAAACTATGATAGATACTTATTTTCAAAATGGCCGCCATTTTCCAATATAGCCATTATTTTTTCCATAATTTTAAGAAGTTTTTATGACTAACCCAACCGTCTAAAAGATATGACTATCCATAGTTCAAAACATGCATTTTCTATGCCATTGCTCGCCCCTTTAACTGCGTATATCTCACCAAATATTTAAGACATCAAATAAGTCAACAAAAATTTCTCAAAAGTGATGCTACTAATATAAAACCATCATATAAAATGTGTGTTTTCATAAGGTACTTTAAAGTTGGCCGCTATATTGAAAAATGGCGGCAGTTTTGAAAAATGTTTCTCTCGTAGTTTTAATACTGGGACAAAACTAGGTAATGTTCCTTATTAAAACTTTCCTGTAAATCCTATAATTTACAAGTTCCCAATGGTAGCCCACTAACAAAACACCCTGTATAAATAGATAAATATAGTCTTGTATAATCACATTGTCAATAAACTCCTGCTAACATTTTCCACTCGCATACATTTACATCTCAATGAATGATGAATTCTCAGATCTGTGTTGTGTGTAGCATGTGTCTCTGGTCTGCTACTCGTATATTCGTAACACGTTGTTATTCACCTAGTACATCATTATTTATCACAAATGAGTGTTTATATAATGTAACTCTATTTATCTCGGGACGTTATTGTTTCGCTTCATATTTACCATCGTTCTTTGGTTTGTATGTTTCTAATACTATCCTGTACATTATTTAACTTTACCTCACCACACATACCACATTGTATCTTTTTCCAATGGATTTTTATTTTTATTAAGGATGCATTTTTTGTTTTATATAATGTTCAAAATAAATTCCGATTTTGAAAATTATTTAAGTGTCGGTAGAACTGTATCAATTTTTTTAGTAGATCTAATCATGGAGAAAATGTTACTTAGGTTAGCTTGCTGGCTAAATATGTGTAATGGAAAAACACGCTGCCGCCTATTCTTGAATGTAACTATTGTGAAATTCATCCCAAGAATCAAACCCTTCGTCAAAATATTTAATTTCCAGCTGCCGTCACATGTTACGAAATGCTGCTAGCAAATATCACCTGAAATAGTTTTGTTTTCATTGTTGTGTTTGTTCAAGGTATTCGGTTTCTAATGGTTTTATTTTTAGTAGTAATAAAGTTTTGAATAAAAATATTTAAGTCTTAAGTGCACATTGTGTAAGAAAATTCATTGTGAAGACACATCCACCATATAAAATAGCATGACGACAAGGAAGTCGGGAAAAGACGGTATTGTACGAAAAGTATAATTTGATGACAAGATCAGAACGAAAACGGAAACCCATAAGACTGATGTTTATCTCCCTTCCCTCACCCCCAACATCCGACCACAAACCTTCCCCTCTCTCCCCCAACACCACCCTTCCCCGACCCAGCACCCTTGATCTTGTACTCACTTCAACCCTATGAAAACATATTGTTCAAATCTAGAGTTGCTTACACCAAATGGCACATTACCCTGAACCTTATATTTGATCATCATTATTGATTTTAATTCAAGTTTGTGTTTGTATCGAATTTCCGAGGAAAAAATGGGATATTCATGCTGTCAGCATGGTAAGACCCAGACCCGGGACCGTGAAATGAGCACCGATCCTGACCCCCAAAACACGAGTTGAGCATGTTCTCAAAACTTTATACACACATGTATATGTGCAGTCCGATTTTCATTGAATTTTAAATCTATTTTCCCTTCATTTTATGTAGTAAAGCGACGACGTAAGTCGAGCAAACAACCTCGTAGTACTCGTAACAATACAGAATGTAAAATTAAAGCCGAGCCTGTGAGCAAACCGAACAACCCTGTAACCCATTTGGTAATTAGAAAATTCGCATCATTCACGCCAGCTACGGATCTGCCTTGTTTTAGTTTGTTGGGTCAACTATGGCAGTTTTACACGACTGTACAGGTAGTATACGACAGTATGTATACTCGTACAAATTGACCTTTTAAAAATCCTTACTGTATCTGAAATATCAATTAGGTTTTACTTTTTAGATATTTTATAACGGAAAAGATAATATACCGGTTATTTTGATGACTGTTAGATTCGTTGGATGTATTTTGATTGGTTATTGCAAGATTGTTGAGTCCAAAAAAATCCTTTCAGAATTTTTTAAAGTAATTTGCACCTTTTTCTAATGTTATACCATTCTATTTTATCTCCCAGGATAACCCAGGAAACTAGAACAATAGAGAAAACTCGACGATGAAACGTTTGTGTTTTTAATAACCAGCAGAGATAAGAGCTGGAGCAATTAGGAGACAATTAGGTTGAGGTTAAGTGATATCAGCTTATCTGTACCTCTGCCAACTGAGTTTGGCGCGGCCTTGACTTTGCTGAGATAATGGCACCAGTTTGGCTCTTACTGCTTACTGGCAAACCCATTAGACACTAGACACTAGACAGTCCGGTGAAAGCGATTATCCACTGTACACTGTGCAGTGCTCTTGCACAACGCTATTCTTTAAATAGTATTTTCATTGTTAGTCACTTTGATATAAACACACATTTCATATGTTAGAAAGTAAAAATCGCCGCAGGTCAACTTGTATAACCTCCTCGTTTTGCTGAAGTCGGTTAAAAAGTAGCATGCAGTTTAACAATTTAGTTGCATTAACAATAATAGAATGAATTTGTGCATGGGAAGGAAAACACAAATATAATTAAAAACTTACATACAACAAAGTTACATAATAGTATATTTCATCACTATTGATGAACGATACTTTTTGTTATGATGCAAATATAAAATAATAATGATAAATAAATGTCAATAAACGTTTTAATATTAGTACCACTGAGCTATGGCCACCCCCAAAATTAACTGTTTTTATATATTATATCTGTCTGATGAAACTGCAAAGGTTGCTGACACGTTCAACTACCAGTCCTCAATACAGATAATAAACATGTGTGTATTTACCTAGACTGTTTACACCGTTGTACATTGATTTCAGGCAGTCTGTTCGGTGGCATCGATATAGCTGACAAAATTATATTCAAGTTGCGCAAGGGGTGGAGCAATGTAGATACTTCTCTGACAATCAACTACGAAACCTGGCCTACACGCAGCTAAGTGCTACAGCGCCACTGCCATGAGTGAATCGAATTTATTTTGCAATTTGTTACTCTAATTCACTACGCTCATAGTCTCGGTTCGGCCTTCGGCCTCAACTTGGCCTACTGTGTGACCATGGGCGTTATGAAAGACTAACGTATTGTTTTATTGTAAGTTTTATTACACACCTTGAAGCGATAACACGTTTTAAATGTCGTCAAAATAAAACTACTCATGCTGCTGTTATAGCGAAAGATTACTTGTTTGGCACCATTTTGAAACAACTCATTGTATAATATAAAATAATCTTGAAAATAATCTCAAAACGTGTTCTGGGATCGGGATCGGTGCTTATTTCATGGACCCGGGCCTGGATCTTGCCATGCTGACGGCATGAATGTCTCATTTTTCTAAAGGAAATTCGACAACAAAGTTATCATAAAATCCAGCCGTTACAACTAGTTGAAGGCAGACATCTTGTAGGATAACAGTTGGGTTTGGCTGATAGATGGGGTAAGTAATGTTCTTGGTGGCTGATGTAATCACAACTAATCAAGTTGTGGCGAGGCCTTGTAACTCCGGTAAATAGTTCATAACCCAGCTGCCTCTCCTGTTCTTGCAGTTTGCTATGTAGGGTCAATCTATACACAGACAGGCCCGTTCTACTGGATCACGTGACACGTTACAAGAAATATAAGTAGAGTTCAATGCCTTCATTACATTCTAGGCTTCATACCGCGTCAGAAAACTAACACTCAAATTGTCAGACGTTTCGCGAATTCTGTGATGTGGCATCCACAGTGACGTCACAGCTATCACTGGTACAGAGTCTCAGCAGTGTGGGGTAGTCACTGAGGATGCCACATCATAGAATGGGCGAAACGTCTGACAGCTTTTAGCAAGCCAAAGTTGTTTGTCAGTAGGAATTGCACAAACTGAAGAATAGTGATTAGGATACTCGTAGTTCTCCCAAAGGCCGAGGGAAAGGACAGTCATGAGTGAGAGCGTAGGAAAAACTGAGGCCGTGAGAAAGAACTGCTATTGTGTTATAATGAGGTGAAATAAGGAGGAAGCAATAGTGTGCAGAGAATACGTCTGTAATGTTTTTCACGGGTACGAATAATAAGGCGTCAGTCTTTGTTAACTCACTATTTATTTGCAGTCTAATTCTAATTACACTAATATAAAACGCAATTAATTATTAATTTAATGGCTACAAACTATTACACTTTATACAGTTTCTTATTACACTATTTGCGCTTCACAGTCAATTTACACTCCGGCGCGAGGTCCGTTCACTCACGTTTCCTTGTAGCACTCTTCAGTCGGAATCCAACGATGGGCGACGATCCCTTGAAGATCACTCACAGCTGACGTTCGCAGCGGGCACAATGAAGATCACTGACACCAAGAATCTACACTGACATTGTTCACGCACAAGGGTTGTGACCCTGTATGTTTACACAGCACTTACACTTTCACGAGGGTACGCGGCTCCTATTACACAGACTTGCTCTGGACTGAACTGAACTGCTCGGGGCTGCTAAGCGCGGGTTTATATATCACCGTGGAAGTTTCTCAGAGCTTCTGGAAACGAATAGAAGATCACGTGACTAGGCTCTCAGCCAATAGGATTGAAGTCTCGATCTTTCGACGGTTATGGCGCGTGCATTCAACCGTAACTAACGTCGAAGGCAATATATCTGTCAGTCAATTGGGTCTCCGAATTCACGCAGGTTCATTGTAGCGGCCAGACTATTGTCTCGATGGTAGGCCCCGGCGTCCGCCACACGTCTTATAAATCAATTTATGTGTATCCGTGTGTATAGATGTACACAGCAAGTAGGTACACAGCAATACAGCTATACTGAATGTGCTTCCCTTCTCCCTTTCATTGTACAAATATAAGGAGCAAATTTTGCTCCCTTCGAAACGCCCTTCGCTCCTCTCTTCTCCCTGCTCGGGGAAAAGTCCGATAATGCATAGCCGTCTTTAGACTTTAGGCCGATACGTAGAAAACACCGAAGCCGAATACCGGGAAAAAGAGCAGTAATTTTCGATCGCGGGTTAAAATATCGAGTTTTAAATGCCGAGGTTTAAGCATTTTAAACCATTGTCAGTAACATTCTAGTGCCTAACTCATAAGCAATGCTATTTGATACAGCGTGTACAGAACAACAGAACAACGGAGAGCGTCGCGAACAACCCTCACAACACAATACGAGCTCTACTAGTGGATCAAGTCTGTAGTCTGTAGCAATCAACATCACCATCAACATCAGCATCATGAGCTCTCATCTGGACTTTATCTGCAAGAAACTTAGTTCAATTATATATGTTCTTAAACGAATTAAAGCCACCACAGATACACACAAAGCATTAAAACTGGCCTATCACGCATTATTTTAATCCAGACTTAAATATGGCATCCTGCTTTGGGGATTCTCGTCTAAAAGCAATCTACAGCGAGTTCTCATACTACAAAAACGTGCTTTGAAAGTAATGGTTGGTTTAAATCCTCGTTAAAGTTGCAGACTAGTGTTTAAAAACCTCTAACTATTAACAGCCACTTCAATTTATATACTTGAAGTCATCATGTATGCTTCTTCTAATCAATCTAATCGACTGCAAGATACGCATTCGTATCAAACTACAAACGCTTTCAATTATTTCTTGCCTGTCCATGGAACAGAACAGTTTTCAAAGAAGCCCCTATACATGGGATTTAAGCTATTTAATAAACTGCCGTGTAGTGTAAAAAAGCGAGATAGTTTTACCCCAAGATAAAGTCTTAAAGAATGGCTAATTAAAGACCCCATCTACACTATTAAAGAATACGAAGAACGCTGTCGAAGAAAATTGGACAGTAAATAACCCATACAGATACATATATTTAAAAATAACCAACCTATCTGCCATCTTTAGATTGAACATTTCAATTATTAGTAGTCATAAAATTTGTATTTAAGCCAAACAACAGTACTTAATAATTATTGCATTGCTCAAAGTTGTGTAATAAATGTTATTCTATTCTATCCCGGAGAAATCCAATCACAGTAATTGATTAATTATGTGTCCAAATACATCAAACTGCTTGTTTAAATCAACTACGGTAAAACTGTTTTATTGATTATAGTATATTATATTCTAATAGAAAATTGTGTATCTGAAAATGAACATATGCTTGAAAAGTTATCAAACTGTTCATCTCATTGTTTTCATACCGTTTGTCTTTGTTTACAAAATTAAAACGTTATAAACTAATTGAAATTTCATCTTGAATAACGTTGTATCTAATTTTGCATTGAGATTCAGCATCTATTTTCAAATACCGGTAAGATTATTAGTACGATTTCTTTACTTTTTAAAATTGCTTTCAAGTTTCTCTGGATAAGTCTACTTAATCAAAACTGTACAGTTTCTGATCATTGTTGATACGAGGATCATCCAGAAAGTAAAGAACGTTTTGGCATGGTCAAAATAAAAATTAAGATATCAACACAAAACTTTATTTACAATTACATAGAACCTTCCTCTACTTTTCTACGGAGTCGCCATGGATTTTAAGACACTGGTTTTAACGTGGGACCAGTTTTTCCAAACCCATGTTCTACTCAATTGCCGCTAAAACATGAGCCAGGATTTCTTAGCTCCTTTAAGTTCCTTATCGTTTGCAAACCGTTTTTCACCCGAAAAATCCTTAAGCTTCAAGTCTGGGCTGTAGTCGTTTCTATTCTTGGCATAAATTCGACATGGATTAAGCCCTTTCGATCCCAAAAACAGTTGCCATGACTTTTCGAGTGTTCAAATTTCACCCTTTACATTTAGTATGATTTTCAATTGTCGATGCCATTATTAATCACTGTGGACACGAGATGCGTAATCACACAGCAACGAACCTACACTCAAACTGAAGAGGAAGAATGTAGCTAACAGCTGCACGCGCGCTCGTAGTGGTGAGGGGTGTGCGTGGCGCGTGATGCGCAATCGTTCTTTACTTTCTGGATGACCCTCGAACATCAAGTACGATATTTTATTTACAAGTCTAATTGGCATGGATTTATTGTTATGTTTTAGAAGTTATCAAAACGCCCTTTTTAACCGAAGATATTTAAACAAAATATGGTATTTACCTCCGTCAATCTGTCCGAAGAAGATATTTTGTAGACAATTAGTAGCATTTAGCAATTTAGCACAATTGTTATTTTATTTAGTTTAGTGATGACTTGTCCCTTTACATTTATTGTATTCTTACTTCTAGCTGCGTTTCGCTCATAATGGTGCAAAAGATCGACGGTTTATATGATTCAGAAATCATGGTGGACACCATAATTGACAATATATTAACGGATGCCTTCAAAACTATCAACGATAGATCAGGTTAGCGTGGAATTGTTTTATTAATTGAAAATTCTTCCTTTACTTGAAGGTTGACTATCATAAACCCTTTATGTGAAATGAGAGGTTTTAAATGTGCCTGATTTTCCAAACGCCTTTTTAGTTTGGAGATTATATTTATTTACGGTTGACACCAATTTACAAGGGTTTGACATGCTTTGATATTATGCCATTTATAATGAGAATAAATAATAGATTTCACAAAGGGAGGCTTTAATGGCTAAAGAAAACTAGAATGACATTATATACATAAACTAAACCAATGATAGTTATTCGCTATGCCATAACAGAACAACCGTTGTAATTTTACTATTAATTGTGTAAAACTGTTAAATTATTAAATGATAACATCTGATACAAATTATAAATAAAATGTTGAAGTTCCATTCATTTTTGTTTTTAGGAAGTAGCCGCATTGAAAACCTAAAAAGGGACGAGGTGGAGTCAGTTGATTTAAACGAAGAAATATCATGCAAACACCGAGTTCCAGGTGCAAAGACAGAGGAAAATGTAACTTGTTGTTGGTCTGACGACGGCTACCAAAATTTGCCACAAGTGAGCTTAAAAGCATCTTCTTTGTCCAACTCTAGCAAGCAGGGAGACGGAGATCAACACCCGACCATGAGAGAGTCTCCAGCATTCACCAGGCTGAACTTACAAACTGTTGAACCGTTCGATCAATCCCACAAGACGAGCTCAAACTCTTCCCTCAACAGCTCTGATCACATCGAAATTATGCAAGAACTTCAAAAAGAAATTAACGGTCTTTCGTTTGATAGTAACCTGGTGAGTGACAATGACACTGACGATGGAGAGGAAATCAGTTCCAAATCGTTCAAGAATTTGCAAATATCTTTCCCGGGTAATGAAACAGACAACGACAATGTCATCAGCGCGGGTTATCAGAACCAGATTGACCAAAACTGTCAAAATACAATCCCTCATTCTCACAAGTTCTGTCAGTATAACAATGTTCAATACTTTCCGAACAACATGTTTCCTCCGAACTATTGCCAGCTTGTGGACGACAGCTATAAGAAGTATGAAGCTTTAGATGATGAAGAAGAAGAAAGGCTTCTCTCTGACAGTAGTGAAGAACTGGTGAACATTGATGGAGAAGAAGAGATGATTCCCATTCAGGAATACGTGGTGTCTGGGAGGTCTACAAGGTTCGCTACTACACCTTCCTCCATCAATATACCGACGCAACACCCCAAACCCTCGACTTCAACCGACATGTCTTGTCCTGATGAAGTGAACTCAAGTACAATACCCAAGAGTCATCTTCCAAACTGGGAGGAAAATGATGAAGTACAAGTCAATGTGATAGAGCCCACAGAAACACCCGGTGATATAGACGACGTAATCAAAACAAGACAGTACTGGTCAAACGTGGGACTTTTTCAAGAAAAAGTTATAGACCGAAAATATTTGGGACCGACCGATCAAATAGAAGGGATTGAAAGTGTGCCAGGTGTTCAGCTAGTAGAGGAGAAGTGTTTGAGGAAAACATCAGATGAAATGTTGTGGATGTCCAAGTCAGATAGTTTAGAGAGATCGCTTCCTCAAGCTAATAGACCTCAAAGTGCTTTAGAGCCAGGCCAACTCAACTTCCTCACTCTTAGGACAAAGGAAAAAAGCTCAAAGAAGAAGAGAACCCTGGTGGCGAGACTGGCTGGTTCGTTTACAAATCTCTTTCGGTCCAAAAGAAAACCTGCCACGAAAATTAATAAAACATAAAACTTCAAGAACTATCCATGATTATTTTTAAGTCCATGGAGGATTTTGTATGAAACCTTGAACAGTTTGAAATTTTCTTTCTGAGCATTATAATCTTAAATGTGTGTTCCTGAAATTCAAAATCAATTGTGTGTTATAACTTCTCAAGTTTTCATTAATTTAATTGTATGTATAAATGATTTATTAAGACAAAATTATACATTTGCAAAAGTTGCGTGTACTTTGTTTACTTAGTTTAAGACTAGTTGAGTCATTAGGAAAGATTAATTGCATATTAAATACACGAAACTTGACAACTACGATCATTGGTTGGAACTATAAAAAATAGTAGTCTCAAAAGTGGTTTTTCGTACACAGCTTGATAAAATCATACCTAAGACGTTAAGCATTCCGACATCTTCGAGTATGTTGAAGGGCTAGAAACGTTTAAATGATCAAAATACATTTACTTGATTACTAATTACCACAGAGAACATTTACAATAGAGTGTACTTACTATAAAGAACAGTTAGTAGGAGATGTCTGACGTTGAGAAGTCTATTCCGCTCTAAAGGTTGTATGTTTTATTCATATCTTTGTACGTTCCTAAAGCAACTCGAGGGAATATCTGAGGAGACATTTAGAATAATTTTGTTTGACTTAACTGATTTTCATCCATCCAAGTGTCATGCCAATCCTTGAATATATTTTCAATTTATTGACCCTTTGTCAACAAAATTGTTTGGATCTTGTTTTAATTTATCTGACTTTAGAGCAGTCAGCGCATGTGGCGGATTGGAATCGTGCGCATACAAATATTCCTTTTGCTAATCTTTAGGTAAGTTCGTTAACCAGCTTGATCGGACAGTATGTTTTAAAATGGTGGCCATTCAAATTGTTGGTTTATCTATAGACTTGTAGCAATACCATACTCGAGTACAAAGCTGAATTCATGTAGACTCGCCGTAGTGCTCGTGGCTTCGTGTCGGCTACGTTTTATATTTCGTAACAATAACAAAGGCAAATGTATTGACTGAGGAAAAGAGGTAGCAATATAGGCGTGAATGGTGTCAACAAATAACCTTATTGGAGCGGCAATATTTGGTGTCAAGAGAGAATTCTCCCTCCCTCTCTCCCTTTGTGTCTCTGGTCGGTTTGTTCCGGCAAGTATGGAGGGTTTTTGTTATTGAACCCCTATAACAACTCCCCAGGAAACCGAGTGCAATATGCCACACCAATTGTGCCGCAAATGTGTGGAGTGTTCGATCTGACGATTGAAAGCAACCATCTCTTATTGGTTATGATTTAACTGCAGAAAATTAATGTAATGTATTGTACAGTTTCCTTCATTTTGTTACCAACGAAGACGTTGAAAAGTCGGCCATAGCAGAACATAGTTGCAACACGAACCATGCAGTAGAATTTGACAAAGCCAAAGTATTGATAACCAGTTATCATTATTACCCGAGAAACTATTAAAATGATTAAAAGTTATAATAACTTAACAAAGACGTCAACTTTCAAGAAACAGGCGACCAATTCTGAAGAAGACTTTTCGATAATGTCACAGCCATGAGAACATCGACAGTTGAATGAACGGTTGGCAGTCATGCCACTAACAGGATAGAAGACAGCAAGTTGCTCAGTTTAAGCCAATCAGTTAATTAAGACGGTATCCCAATGCGAGACAGAAATATTTCAAACTAATTATTATAATGTTTCGACGCAGTGTGAACCGGAAGAACTAGACTATAATACTGTACTTTTGCTGATAAGTTAGATTCAATTTTAAGCTGAAAAGCTGTAAACAACTGAAACGTAGAAGTAAAGTGTTTGTTTGGCGATCAAAAGAGTAAGAAGCTATAATGAAATCAGTTGTAGCTGGAGATTGTGAGTTGGGTCGGAACCCTCCCCCCGCCCCACAAACCACCCCCCACCATCCCTCACCACACTCATCCCCGTCCCCAAACACCAGCAAATCCTCCTTACAATTCTCGATATGCTAACAATAAAATCTTTCATCCGGATCCGTGGCTTCAATACAATGCCTAAGCACTGATCCGTCTTCTAATTCCATTATAATTATGTCTTCCTCAAACGGTCTTTAACTCTCGCTTCGTAATCTTGTCTTAAGGTTTAGGACGTGTTTGGTTTTCAACGTGTATTACGAGTGCTGTCTTCTTTGCTAAGTCCCTGTACATGTGTTTGCTGGTTAAACCAACGTGAGTACGTAAGTTTTTGCAATTGCTCTATCCGCTTTTAAATTTATACTATTTTACAAACAAACTATTCCTTGTTTTTGTCACCGAGAAAGCAAAGAATACTGCTAACAACGTATTTTGATAGTATCCATCAATATTATGATGACCAAAGTTTTTGAAACCCACAGTCGTTTCAAAGTGGCGGCCAAAAAGTGATAAGTCGGTAGTCCAGTTTTAATGAAATTTGAAACAAATTTTCCATTCATGATATGTAGTAAAACGTGCAGTAAAAGGCCACGAAAGTGTAAGGACGAAAGCCGAAGCTAACCTCTACGCTCACAGCCTCGTAACACTCGTGGTCTTTAGCAGGCGAAGCTGAGGTCGAAACCCGAAGCGAGGCTGTGAGTGTAGCGAATAGCCTCGTAACTCCAATGATAGTAAGGAAATTCGTTTCACTTATGCCAGGGGCGCTTAAGCACGTAGCTGTGTGTCGGCCGGGTTGTATCTAAGTACTGTGAAGCACTGTGTAGAATGTGAAGCACTCCTGGCGGCGGCTTCACACGCCGAGTTTCATACAATCAAGTGATATTAAAGCCGAACACAAAAGCAGCTTAGGCTATGCATTCAATACAGCTCTGCTTATCTGCAATATTAAATCTTTTCTTTATCCGCGGCAACCGGTTTCCATCTACCTTGGCTGAGCAATACTGGCTTTATTCAATTTAGCACGGTTTAGCTATAAATTAATAGTACAGCAGACAGCTAGGCGTATTTTCCTAGGTATGACATTAAAAGAAAATATTATGCTAGGATAGGCTCGGTAACATTTGTTATATCTCCAAAATATTGCGCAAAATTTAACGACATTCTGCAACTATGTACAGGTAACTAGGTGTACTTTATCAGCATCTCTAGAGGACGAGCTGCTGAAGGAGGTCTTGTGTTGAGTAATGGCTAATTTTCAAGGGCTCACTTTTGAGTAGAATAAGTTTTGTTTTATGAAAATATTGAATTTTGGAAAAATGTTGGCTGTTTTAAATTTGGGGGTTTCTAGTTTTCAAATGGTTGCCATTTTAGCTGAACCAATTAAAATTAGTTTGCTAACTTTGGTCGCTTTTAATTGAATTTTTTTAACCTTGGAGCTAATTGTATTGAATATCCGAGTATGTACTTTCACACAAATCACATTAATTTTGTCTTTACTTTCGTTTTTCATGCAACGCTGTTTCAAGTATTAAACAGGTACGAGTTAACTCATAACAATATGCCCGTATTATACCAATAATATGACCATTATAGATCTCTTCGTAATCATAATCACACAAATAAACTTAGCAGTCCATTTGTACGTTAATTAAAAAAGTTATAAAATTCTTGCTCAAAGAAGGACATTACACAAATGATCAGCTTGTTATATACGACAGCCAGAGAGAAGTAAAATCAGTGAGGAATCAGAATGATTGGTGGAGACTGATTCCATGGGGAGTGGAACAGATTATTGGAATATCGGCAAACGGTCATAAAGTCTGTGACAGTGGCCAACACTACTCCGGCAGTGGAGTGTTATCCTTGATGGAATCAAGAGTTGTGGATTATGGCTTTTAGATGAAATCTTCCTTTCTTATGGCAGCTGTGTGTTGCATTTTATAGCTGTATGCAAGGTGTCATAAAATGTTGTATATACTGTAGAATGAAATTTAGATCGCCCACGTATCTGCGATATGATTGTCCTTCTTTAATTGAAAACATATGATTCTAGATGTGAAAATGTACCAATGTTGCTAAATGAGCTCGCCTACCAGTCAACCACCACCAAATAACTTTAATCTCTCTTTTCTTAAACGTATTACATTGTATAATATCTAGTCTAGAAAACAATACAACATGTACAATAACTTTACGAAATTGAAAAAAAACAAATGGGGAAATCAAGCAAGTCCACGACCAGTGACAGCTGCACACTGACCAGCCGCCAGACCGCCTCATTAGCTGGCTCGTAGCAGTGGATGACCAATCACACCCATGAATCAGGCTGACCAATTGTAACATAGAACACAACAAATACCGATTTATGCATAGCCAACGGAAAGGAAATTCTTAAGAATTTTGATTAATTAGTCAGGGTTTACTAACAAAGGAGTTAAAATCATAAACAAAACTTTAGACATTTCCTACGCGGTGAGTCACGAAAACTGATCATAAGCTTAAGCTCGTTTTGCATTTCGACCAACTCATACATGTGCAGGGTTGTAGAATATGGCGTCTTACGCTAGTTAGGTTATCGAGTAGCCTGATTGAGTCCTTAATACCGTGCTGTGAGTTTGTTGGGATTTTCCCTGCTGAAAGTTATGGCCATCCTTACGCTTGAGTACATTTTTGATAAGAGGTAGCCAGAGAAGCCTTACTTAAACCGAAGCTTGGCTGGTTGGACGATCCACTAGCTTTATATACGAGGCCTCAATAGGTTTGAAAGTGTAGACCAAGACGTGTATGTCAATATAAGATAGTGTCAATTTCCAGAAAATCATTGGTTTTGACTTGTGGCAAGGTTCTACGATTGGTGAAAGTTGAAATCAGTGTGTCTACGTGTCGTGTCTGAAGCCACCACACCAAGGATGCTTACTGATGCTCGGGTCAATAAAGTCAATACTGGTTTGATTTGTTGTCAGTTGTCGCTTATCATTGCCTCTGTCGTATCTGTTTCAATCTTGTCCTTGTTTCAGCTCGTCTTTCTCCTCAAGTTATACATTTTTCTATTATTAGATCTCTTTAGTAGACCAAACCCCAAAGGTTTTATGCTTTTCACTACTTTTGAACGTGTTAAATAAAAATTTGTCGAAGCAATGTCATTTCAAGAGCTTTTCCACCTCACAAATACGAACTTAACAATATGAATAAATTGCAGCATTGAAATGAAAACTTTAAACTTAACCCCCCGTTTCAACTCGAATAGAAACCCTTCTCTACTGGGCGGTCAACTTTTACGTTCTGAAATAACATTCACGAATCTGTTTCTCATCAAGATAGGTGAGTGTGGATGTCTGCAAGAGTTTCAACAAGTCAAGAAGAGAGAAATATGAGGGGTCCATCAGTAACTGATGATTTACCGAACTGACTCAGCGATCCCCTTCCCCACCCCACCCCCACCACCACTACTGCCACTGCCTCGTAACTTACTTTCCCTAACACAAACCACGTGACTTATTGAACAGCTGGTATTTAGCGAAACTAAGTTTATTCATCATTCTATTTATGTTGAGCTTTCAGAGCTGCATCTCCAACTTTATGGCTTACAATGAAATCACGATTTGCCTTGTCTGTGTTAGGTAAAGGTTTTAGTTGAAGAGCTTCTTCAAAGGAGCAGATGTTTAGTTTTGTTCGTACACCTTTGTGTTTATTTTGTTCACATGTTTCGAAATATTGAATTGTTTCATCCAGGCAAACTCAGAAATAACCAATACCTTAGAGTATCTAATATTAATACTTAACATTTTTAACACATGTAAATGACGATTTCATAGAAAAATCTAAAGAAATGTTAAGCTTTTTACTGTGTGAAAATTACCTTTGTTTATTAACTCTAACCCCATTTTGAACATATATTTTGGCGTCATTGTATTCCCAATTATTCTAAGGAATAATCATCTACGAAAGTTATTTAGTGAAAGATTTGTGTATTCTACACGAAGCTGCATTACAGGGAGAGTGAAGGTACTTGGGCAGCGCCGTGCCTTTCTTGCCTATACTATACCCGCAGTACAGACGCGTGTGACGGGTATAGTCTAGTCAGAGAACGCACGGCGCTCTCCACCAGTCCTGCAAGTAGCATCTTGCTTCATTCAACCATGATCTTTTCACTGCAGGTTTCATCTGGAGATCTTTGATCACTCTGGTGTTTAGATTACTTCTTTAAATGGTTTATGCGTAATTCTTGTTTGTGATTTAAGAGTTTGATGAACAGTTTTATGACTGAAAGCATTAGTATAAACATAACATTACGTAAGATACACGTATTTTTACTGAAACAATCGGTTAGAAACAAAACTGCCCCGTTTTACAAACCCCGTTAAATTTCTCCCGTTTTCCATGTCAATAATTTAAAAGTCGTGAATAGTTAAAATACGTGTTTTTATTTAGTCTGAGGCTGAATTGGAAAAGAGGGTTTGGCTTTTGTCACCATAAACTAGCGTTACATTGAGAGACATCTGCTTGGCTAGCTGCCAGGGCTCCCTTGCACAGAATATTGGCAACATTTGTTACTTTAACTGTCCTTTACATCAACCTTATGTGTCTTCAATATCCAGGCTCACTTTATGGTTATTTCAAATTTCATCTAATGCAATTATCTGTACATTGTATTGCTCTCATATATAAGAGAACATAACGATACGTACTAGACTTGCAATGTTTATATTTCGGTTTTCTCTGATGGTTAAGAAGGCTTATTTTGTCCAACGTTACCGAAATATTACCTTTTTTCACAACTATTTACTTCACAACATTTATTACGTAATGTATGGTTTACATACATTTATACGAAGGCACTATACGAGTATAATCATTTTATAATATGCCAACGACTAGTCATTAATAACAAATTGGCACGTCAAAACCAATAAACTGCTTCTACAACTGTATAAAGACAGAGCTGATAAAACTTATATCAGCGACAGATGTGTCTCAAACTGTTTGCCATACAATTAAACAAAGAAAATGAACATTTCAACTGGACTGGCTGGTTATCTAGGAGCAGCAGGTGACCAATCACGGACATGTATCAGACTGACCAACAGAGGAACAGAAAAGTACTTATGTATGTACAACCAATGGAAGAAGTTCCATCTTTAGAGTTTCAATGAACGAGAGAGTTTTTCCTAACAAATGAGGTAAAATCCCTGTACGGGAAATCACGAAACCTTAATCACGGAAACGTTCCACTTAGTCCTGTAATTCGTCAACACTCTGAAGAACTTGTTCCAACCATTGGATGTGCATAAATAGGTATTTATTACAGCTGCTTAGTCTGTGATTGTGTATGTTGTAGGTTACTTTCCATCTGAAAATGGGATCAGATTCCAGGTACAAAAGTACATAAACGTCAATGTTCTTAAGGTTCACTAAAAAACTAGAACACGTCCCTAATAATATTTCAACATCAGATATTGAAATGTTTCTATAAAAGCACGCAAATATTACAAGTTTGTGATTGACTGGCACAAGTGCGGTCACGTGACCAGTGCTGTAAAGAGCTCTTGACACATCAACATGAACAAAGCTCTGGAGATCTACAGTACACAACGTGCGCTAGCCATTTCACTTCACTTCCTGTTTAACAATATACATTTCAACTTAAAATACATTTGCTCAGTATTTTAACTCAATTGGCCTATATATAAATCAAAATAAAACAGAGTTTATCAATTTCAAAACCAACCATAGAATTGCAACATCCGAAGACAAACCCAATCTTTTCTTTGACGACTAAAAGAAGTTACACATGCAAAATTTTTAGGAGTTACTATTGATTGCTTTTTAAATTGGAATGAGCACGTTGATAATCTTGCCTCAAAACTATCTTCATCACTTTATATTATTAAAACCATTTCAAAATTAGGATGCAAACAACTGTCTCTACAATGTTACTACAGCTTCTTTTATTCTCATGTAATTTACTCAATCATACTGTGGGGATCCTCATCGGCAAAAAACCTTCTCAAAGTTTTCTTATTACAAAAAAGAGCAAAGAAATATATTGAACATAAAAATAAAAGACAGCCATGCAGAGAAATATTCAAATCAAACAGAGTACTTACAGTCCCAAGTTTATATATTTAAGAAACAATTCTTTACGTAGTAAATCAAAATTTATTAGTCGTGACATCTAACCATAAATATAACACAAGACTGAAATTCCATTTAAGTGAACAACAAAATGTGAAGCAATTTGAAAAACCCCCTGTGTTCACGGGGAGAAAACTTTTTGATACACTTCCAAAACAAATTCAAGATTTGGCCTTTGAAGACAAAATTTATTTTGAACACAAATTGAAGAACTGGTTAATTAATGAATGTTTTTACAACTTGGACGTTTTAAAATGTTAAGTATTATTTATATCTGTTGTCAATGTATGTATGTTATGTTTATGTTCTATACCTTAAAAGTAAGGGTATTTGAACAAACCAAAATAATATAAATACAAAATTAAATGTGCTTTCAAATAACTATTCATTTTTAAACCAAATTTCATACAAATGTAATATGCAAAAGCGCTTTCGCCGGTTAAGGTGTCATCAGTTATAAACACAAGACAGTCACATCTGCATAAAAACAACACAATTTAAAACCAGGCCGACACGCAGCTAAGCACTTAAGGGCCGCTGCCATGAATGAATCGAATTTCCTTTGTAATTTGTTACTCTAATTTGCAAGTGCTTGCAAGAGGAGAAGGACACCCGGCGAAGGTTGCGCTAAGGATAGACCCAGACATTGCTAAATTGATTTTGTGACCATTCCTCACTATGCCAATGATATCTCCTCTACCAGTAATGGCTTCATCGCTTCTTTTAATAGAAATTTGAAACTAAAAGTTTATTCATTTTTCATTCTGTCTATGCTCCTCAAGTTCAAGCACTCTGTTTTGCTTTGACATGTCTTACTATAGAGAAAAGAGCGGATCCGTGGCGGATTGGTATCGCACGCGACTCCGGAGCTCATCACTCCGGTGGCGCGGGTTCGATCCCCGCAGTCACCACTTACATTTGTAATGTGACTAATACGGTGACGCTAGGTAAAGGTCGAGGTTGAGTGGTAGAGAGGACTTTGTAGTCCTAACTTCGCCTCGTTAAACAAGACAAACTTTACCTTTTTACTTTACTACACATCATCTAGTCACTTATCTTTTTATATGTCCCACAGGGTTATCTTGATCATGGGCTATTTTCAAATGTACCTTATAACTATTTAGTATTTCCTACAAATTAAATAAAATACGTTTGATGAGTTCTACGGTAAAAAATTAAGCAATGTGACCAAATCGTGTGATTCTCAAAAACGGACGAACTTGTTAGTCAGTGGCTCTACTTGAGACTCTTAAAATAATTTCCTAGCAGCGCTGCCTGTGCTTGGGCTGCCGCTACTATGTACATAGCTAATCATATATCTGGCAGGGTGCGGGAGATGAAGCGACCGCAAGGACCCGAGGAGAATGTGGAGTGAGGGGGGAGGGGTTGAGGGGAGGATAAATGGTTAAGTCACATGTGTCTCAGTTTGTATTCTGTCCCTGTCTCAAACGTCCGACATTTTCTGCTTATGATACCGTACCAGCTCTATCCAACTGCCATATGTCTTATTTATATACAATCTGCAAGGATTAACATTTTTCAATAATAGTAGTAATTGACTTAATCGTGGAAAATAATGTGATTTTGATTATTCTTTTATAAAATAGTAACATACACATTAACAATATTACATAATTATAATTATTTATATAAAACTGTTTTTTTTAATTCACAAACCAGTTGAATTTTAACGTGTTTTAGAAATAACCCCGGTTACTAGTAAAAACAAAATTAGGATTCAACGTTCAATGTTTAAATAAAATGTCAAATCACCGCCGTATGATTCTGAAAAGTAAAACTTCTCAAACGGAATAGTCTGAGTTTGGAATGATAAATGGAGTACGCTTTTCTTTAAGGACTTTCTTTCCTCGTGTACTCCTTAAGGACCATAGCTATTCCTTAAGGAACCCAAATTCTTGTATATACTAATATACTCACAAAAAGAACATGACTTTATCAACAACTAAAACTGTTTAAGGCGGAAAAATCACTTTTTTTAATTTTGCTATAAAAACAGCTGCTTTGGACACATGTATTGACGAGCTGTGTCAATTTTATTCGCAAGGAATAGAAAAAGGGAAGTTTATTTCAGATAACACTGACACACAACTGGGAAAACGTGGAACACACTGAGGGTTAGTAAGGCACAATTCGAAAGAATAAGAGATAGTGAATTGTCTGATTGATAGTCTGATTGGAATTTCAATGGTGGAATGCGTGTTAATTTTTAGCTATTTAAATTACAGTAATTTGACTATTGTATAACTTGTTTAATTTTGACGTAATAAACAATGTATTAATTATTTATTTATTGATTATTGTGTTCCTCGCTAATTTAACGTTAAACCATCGCATCAAAAAGCTTCACTCTAGGACATAGTCATAAAATATACTATTTCGGCCATTCTGTTTGTAATCTATACTAATATATAAAAATGAGATGGTGTGTGTCTGTGTGTCTGTTTGTCTGTGTGTCTGTCTGTTTCCCAATCACGCAAATACCACTGGACCAATTTTAATGAAATTTTACAGGAATGTGGCTTATATACCTGGTTAACACATAGGCTATTCACATGTTTGATAATTTAATTATTTTCAAGATGGCGGTCATTAATAGGACCTCACTACATGTAAAAATTTATAACTCCAAAACTGTCACTTAAAATTCTAGAAAACCCGTAACAGATATTTAATTTTTGACAGCACATACGAGCTTTAAAATTTAATTTCCTACACAAATGGTACTGAGCACTTTTATCGTATCTTCAACCGTTTGCTCGGAAAGCTTGCTTCAGCGTGGAAAAACAGGCTCATGATGCGCGCCGCTGCACGCTCAAACTCGGCACTTCCACGGGTTGTACCTCTCCTCGGCGCGTCAGTACGTCTGACCGACAGTGTTTGTTGACCATATTACTTACTATTCATGCTTTACAGCGAGTGTTGTACTATAACCATGTAGTTTTCCATTTTCAACTAAACAAAATTAGTTTATTTTGGATTTAAAACGTATGTGGTTTGTCATGATACATTTAAAATAAATGTACTTTAGCCAAGTAATGTTTTTATTTTCAACTAAACCAGAGTAGTTTATTTAGGACTTCAAACTTATGTGGTTTGTCATGGTAAATTAAAATAAAACCTTTGGGTCAACCAGATTACAATAAACATTGTTTTTATTGTGGTCGACCCAGAAGTATAATTTTAATTTAAAATTAGTTTAATAAAATGGTTTTAATGACCGCTTATAACTCAAAATCAGCTGAAACTATGGTGGTGAAAATTCGTTTAAGGGTAAAGCCTATTATGCAGTGTGTTTTAGCTGTATTTTATATCCAAACAACAACCACAAAATAAATGGCGAGGGACCAAAGTAGGCACTGAACATGTTTTTACGGCATATTCGACCGCTTAAAACTGAAAATCGGCTGAAGATATGGTAGTGAAACTTCGTTTAAGGGTTAACCCACTACGCAGTGTGCATTTAGCTATATTTTGTATCCATATAACATACACAAAATAAATGGCGAGGAACCAAACTAAGCTCTGAAAACGTCGGAATGACGGGATTACCACGACTCTCACGAGGTAGCCAAACATCGATAAACACTTATTTGGTTTCAGTTTGTCTGTACATTGAAATGAATCCATCGACGTTTGGTTATTAAGTTTTCTTGCACTTTGTAAAGTGCTAAAACTGACGTTAAGAAAATTCCTGTCTGTAAGTATGTAAAACTTTTAAGCCATTTTGGAACTCCAGCCTATCCAAATTGGGCTCTGAAAAGGTTTTTCCCACAGGCACTCTCTGCGGTGTGTCCGGCGAATTAGTACCCCACTCTTCACTCACGTGGCCGCGGTGGCGAGACTGACTGAAAAATCCTGTCCGTCTGTCTGTCTGTAACGTTTTCAAGGCATATGGGACTGCTTATACCTCAAAATCGGCTGAAGCTATGGCGGTGAAACTTCGCCCCATTACTCAGTGTGTCTTTAGCTATATATTATATTCATACAACATCCTTTAAAAAAATAGCAAGGGACCAAAGTGGACTCTGAAAATGTTTTTAGGGACTTTGGACCGCTTAAAAGTCAAAATCGTATGAAACTATGGCGGTGAAACTTTGTTTTAGGGTTAAGCTAATCACACAATGTGTCGTTAGCTACATTTGATGTCAATATAACATCCTCAAAATAAATTGCAAAAGGCCTAAAAACGGCCGGAACGGCGGAGTAACTATGACTCTCACAAGGTAGCCAACACTCATAAGGAGGAGATGGTGAACTAACAGGCTTATAAGTCAAAATCGTATGCAACTATGGCGGCGAAACTTTGTTTTAGGGTTAAGCTAATCACACAATGTGCCGTTAGCTACATTTGATGTCAATATAACATCCTCAAAATAAATTGCAAAAGGCCTAAAAACGGCCGGTACGGCGGAGTAACTATGACTCTCACAAGGTAGCCAACACTTATAAGGAGGAGATGGTGAACTAACAGGAAAACTACTCGTAAATGAGTTTTCGAAGAATATACGGTATAGGAAACTTTTTTTACTTTAAATTTGAAATTATAAGAAAGCCCCGAGGCGAAGCGCGGGTACTCTCAGCTAGTAGTCAATAAAATAAATCATGTAAATGTGGATTTAAGTTGAAAGAGAACAAGACAGAGCAGAGCGGAGCGGACTGTAAGGAAACAGTTTTATGGCTAAAGTTTCGCATCTGCTGAGGATTCTAAGTTGCGCGATCTTTGTTCAGGAACTGTACAAGTCAGCTAAATCAACACAATACTTTCCAGCACAAACTTTCGGCTTTATTTCATACACTGGACACTTAGGCCACCTCGTGTGATTTTCACAAGACCAGCAGTTAAAATAAACAGTGGGGCCGAAACGTTAAATCACTTGTCAAACCGCCAAAGCTGAATCAAACACTTGGATAAAACACGTCATGTTTTATCTAAGAGAGGGAGAGAGAGAAAGGAGAGTGTGTTAGCAGGAAATGTCAGAATGGAGAAGTCTATTGGCTCCAAAGGCACATGTTTTATTCAAGCCTAAGAAGATTCAGTAAATAGTGCAAAGGTGGGTCGACAGTGAACAGGTAGGTCGTTCACTTCTCTTCTCTTCTGTGCTACTGTATTTATATATAAAGTAGGCTCCCAGTTGGAACTTTAAATATTGGGGTACTTTACTTTTTGTTTTTCTTTGTCAGTCCAATATTAGTGCTCATCTCTCAAGATCACCTAAATATTCCTTGCGTTTAGTCATTGTAAAGGTTGGGTTTCCAGGACACCCTGTAGATCGAGCCACTGCTCGTGTATCGTTCAAATACCATTCTGACCTTTACGTCCCACGAGAAGTTCAACGCGTATAATCAGTTTGGCCACACAAAACATCAGTGCCGAGGCTCAGCCGCCTTAAAAGTACAGTTTTAATCACATTAAAACTCGTATTATCCTATAAAAGTTATTTTCCCTGTAATACTCTTCATCAACCAAAATAATTTTTAAGGGTTTTCTAAATGAAATTAAATCAAATATCCGTTTATACTATCGGGGATATGAATGTTTATTTTAAAAGCTTGTTTCTGATAAAAGGATGAAGAGTGTGGTGGGATTGCCAGTTGGTCGGAAATACGTAAACGGTACGAAGAAAAATATTAAAATTATTAAAAACATTGCGATATTGATATATTTATTTTAGTTGTTCTAGGTTCTCGTGTAACTGGAAAGTTGAAAGATAAAGCGAGAGTTGGCAAAGTGTTGCACGCGCTGCCCAGCATCTTTTCATGTGGGAAAATTGCACACTGAAAGATTGATGTCGGTATTGTACGGTTTTGAAAAGGGTTCCTTTTTCGTTCCAGCTAACCCAAACATTTCAATATTTGTTTTTACACTCGGTATGTAACCTTACCCTTGGTTATTGATAAAATCTCAGGGCCAAACGAGTTAAGTATTACACAGTAAAAAACTTATTACTAAAGAAATTTGAAGATGAAATTTGTGTACCAAACTGGAACTTGAAATGTTATTGACAGTCACGTGTTTCGGATAAATGTAAAGTCGGTCTTATTTAACGAGGCAAAGTTAGGACTGCCATTTGTCCTCGACCTTCACCTAGCGTTGCCTCATGTTCACGTTACAATGTAAATAGTGACGGCAGGGATAGAACCTGCCACGGGTCCGCCATTATCCAGAAGGACATGGATAAACATTCAGATTTAAATGTTTCTAAACTGGAAGACATAGATAGGTAGGTCGAATGTTGTAGTGTCAGCTACTCACCCGGCAAGTGACAGATCCAAGAATCTCTCCAACCTGCCACGGGTCACCAACATCCAGAAGAACATGGATAAACATTCAGATTTAAATGTTTCTAAACTGGAAGACATAGATAGGTAGGTCGAATGTTGTAGTGTCAGCTACTCACCCGGCAAGTGACAGATCCAAGAATCTCTCCAAATGTCTATAGTAAAAACGCATATTGAGTTGGATGTACACATATTATGCTTTTACTATAAGTAATTTTATATTCAAACCGAAGAGATTGTGCTGCACAACATTACGGAGGTACCGTTAGTGGAGTTTATTTGTATTTAAGCAACAAACCAACTCGTTTAAAAAGTGATTTAAAATATGCTATTTTAGTTTGTACGAGCTATACATACTTTGTGTATTTTTTACAAAGTATTTTGTGTCACTAGAAAAGCTTATTTTAGAGGTTCTACGGAACTCGAGGATAATATGCCTCTTCTGTACTGTGTGACTAATGGAAAGACTCTTTGTTAAAAGTATGATAACATTTATTAATATATGATGTTTTAGAAACATAAGTTAAGTCTGCGCTGTATTAAGATCTAGAACGGCAAATAAGAGTACAGAGTTATAAATAAGCTTCGGGAAATGGTAACTATGAAGGCATAAGAATGCTTTAAATATACGAGTCTTTAAATTGAAAATGTTTGGCCAACAAAAGACAGTTTTGGACAGTTTGATAAACTCCCTCATATCTTAAACTTTCACCAACTTCCGCACTGACTTAGGTTTCCAATTACGAATAAATCTTTTGAACGTTTCAAACTGCAGCAATTTCCTGACTACATTACCTGGCCATGTTTGATCTATCCAGCTTCATCGTGGAATAGATAAAGAAGAACAACGTTAGAAATGAAAGAGGTTAGCAATTTCAGTAGTACAGTTTTGTTTTCACAAGAGACTCAAAGAAATACATAAAACAGTTTCGGAAAATGTAAACCAATCCACTTACTCATAATAATTAATCCACCTCATTAATAACGTGCTGCTTCACTCACGCCAGTGGCACTTTAGTTGCGTTTCGGTCAGGTTTCAATCGAAATGGTTCTATATCTTCTCGGTTAAGTGAACTTTTAAATACTCCAATCTCTTTAAAGCAGCTGACATTGACAAATAATAAATTCATATTTTGGCCCAAGACCTACTTTATGTTTTCCACAATGTTTTTACTAGGTTAAGTTGCCAGTTCCCAAAGACCTACACGGCCTGTGCGGCTCCTTACCTTAAGGGCTCGAACTTGTGAACTTGAGATCCGTAGTATCGCTCACTCAGCCACCACGCCTATGTTTCTGTAAGAGTAAGATTCGTTGAAGTTGTAAATGTTGAAGTGTTGTACAATGAAAGCTAGAGTCGGCCATGTGCCAAGTGTGGTGTCGGCATGATTTAGCCACATTGTCTACTGTCTAGCCACTCTTCTTCACAGGCTAACAACACGTTGTCTTCAATACGTGAGCTACTTATATAACGTAATGAAAGCAGTGTATTGTCACCTCCAGTGGGAATCTGACTGCTAGTTTTACCTCTACAGATGACCTGATACTGAGAGCATGTCTACAGCTGGATAGGTGTTTGGCTACTCAGTACGTCGTTTCCTTTCTATGGGTCAAGAGAGGGACTAACTGTAGGTGTGCTAAAGAAGCTTTTCTCTTTTGAGAGTCGATTGGCTGGAGATGACTCAATTGCCTCCGGTTTGGATCTAAAACCTCCGTGAAGCGGATTGGAGGCGACTGCTTTAGCTGGCTAAATATAATAAAACAATCCCTATCCTGGTCGAAGGCCAAATCAGTCGCCCAAGCATGATGCTAGCAGACCCATTCCACTCCTTACCTTGTTCCACCCCGTTGGCCAGCACAACACGCCTAAAAAAAGTGTGTATGCCCAGCTAAGAGTGCCCTTATTCTACCATTACGGAGGTCGTTCGAGAAATATATCAATCTTTTTATCTCTGAGTTTTATCCCCGGTGAAGTATGCCAACCACTATTATTTTATTTATTAGTACGCATATTTAGACTCAATTTGCAGGTAAGGCGAAAAAGGTGATCCTAAAAACACATAAGATCTGAAAATTTTAAAATAAAAGTATTTTTTTTAAATAGATGAGCCACGACGTATGCTTATAAGAAGGATTATGCGAAAGTCTTAGTTGTTGCTTTATTATTGTAGAAGTCCGTCGGTTATGTTATGTACTGTTTTAAAGTGTTTGTAATTTTTTCTTTGTAGTGCTCTTTATTTACCTTTTTACACTTTTACAACACATTTCTAACAACAAACCCCTATTTTAATGATTGGAAATGGGCCGACTTAACCAAGCTTGGAATCGTTAACTAGTACGGTTTATAAACCTACGCCATATACGAAGAATTACATTCATTTACCAAGTTGTTGGTTGAAATGTTCTGATGAAAGGGTAGCTCTCAGTCACAAGGGATGAAGGCTGGAAAGTCGACGCTAGAGACATCTGGTGGCCAGTTCACACACTCACACCTCTAACACCTTCTCTCTCAAGCCTTTCACAGGCCTTTCAGCTGATATGAGCATCTCAGATCTTCCTTTGTCACAGTTTTAGAGACAGAAATCATTTAGAATATAGCTCTTAGGCTTTTTCGGCCAGTGTCATAACTATAAGTTTTTCCGGTTCACACCGTGCCAAAACATCATTAAAATTAGCTTGAAATATTTCGGTCTCGCTGTGGAGTACCAACTTCAGTCACTGATTGGCTGAAACTGAGATACTTGATGTCTGCTAAGTGCTATCCTATTGGGAGCAGGGATTCCAACTGTCGAATGAGATGGACCAACGGCTTAACGTGATTTCAAACCCACGGGGAGTGGCCATCATGAAAAGTTATCACTGCAGCCGGGAATCAAACTCGGGCCGATTTGTTGCGAAGCACACACTCTACCACTGAGCTATCGTCACTTAAATATAGATTTATAAAGATATCAAGATCGTTACAATCACAACTAGTCCTCGTGATTACAAACTCCTACTTGGAGGAAATCCCAATTACGGAGAGCCTGCAATAGCGTGTCGTGTAGGCCTGAAGACGCAGGCGCGGCCATTGACCTAGGTCAGTGCACGGACGTCAATAGGCCTAGCCGCTGTGACCCGACAACCCAGTTCACCTCCTTACACTACCTGTATACCTGTATACCTAGCCTCACTCTCCTGTCAACCAAACATAACGCATCAGATAATTCGCACATCATAATGTGTTACTCATGGGATAAGACTTGCAAAATTACGTACAATGATACAATGATTTATTTTCCTTTAAATATACAGTATATACAATTGGCTCGTCATGTTTGAGAAAAATTTTAATAAAAACACCTGGTAGGTGATATGGTCAGCAGACCAAATAAAAAGAGAGAGGAAAAAAAGAAATGTACATAATATAAACATTATGAAATCAACTGCGTGGACACTTAGACACCTATTGAAGTATAAAGCTGGAACTCGCGTGATCCAGATTATAAACATAATGTTGTGGATTTATTTACAAACTAGTTTTCTGTCCGTTTTATCACAACGAATAAGTACACGGCACCGCTTGTGGCTACACGTCGCGTATTCCACATTTCACATTCCACATTCAACACCTAGCACACTCTGGCTTGTGTGTGACTACGAGTAACACAGGATGTGGAATGAGTTGACAAATGCAATCAACAGTTCATTCATCTGACACAGGTTAAGTCTTAGCAGCTAATGACGGCACGCCTTTATTGTTCCGACAATTATGAGTCTCATTTCTCACTCTGTAGATCGTTTGCTCTTATAACATCGAGTTAAACGTTACGTTTCCTCGTTTTTAATTTATCAGTTGTTTCTCCTTGTGCTTGCTAAGAATTGTAATAATGCAACTCAGCAAATCAGTTATAATAATTCACCGTGTTGACAATTTTCTAAAATGATTTTAACTCGTTTGATGGGAAAACTGACCCATTCATCAGTTCTAAAGAATATCTTATCTTCCATTGCCTGGGTATATACAGGACACAGGTATTTACTATTTTGTTCTCTGTCACAGTTGGTCAGTTTGATACCAAGTCCAGCCGTCACGAGCCATTGACGTGTTTGGCTTTTCTAATTGTTGTTTGTTTCCTGTGCATAATGTTACACCAATTTCAATCATATTTTGTTTGACAACCCTATAACAAAATAATATCTAATAAAGTAAAAATAGACTTTAAATATATTTGAGGTTTTTTGTTTGGCCACATGGGCCGCCTGCCAAGGAAAATCTTACCTGGAAAACTCAGCCTTTAAGCTGTTTGTGCTTGCCAACGGAGTGGGCAGGATATGGAGCAAGGTACAAAGAGAATGCTATCATCATGCTTGGGCAACTGATTTGACCTTCTACCGGGGGCTTTTTATCCTTAGTCATTTAAATCAGTCTCCAAACTGCTTCACAGAGGTATTCTAGATCCAAACCGAAGGTACCCAATAATTAATGTTCTCTTCTCTTTAGAGCCTCGTCAACCAATTGACTCTCAAGAGTGAACTTCCTTTGACGCATCTCCATTTAGTCCCTCCTTGACCTATAGAAAGTAAACTTACTGAGTAGACAAAAACCTACTCAGCTGTAGACATGATCTCTACAAGAATACCAGTCAGATATCAGATTCCCACTGGGGTTTCTGAGGCCTAGTGTCAAATCCCTTATTAAGTGCAGTTGTCAACCAGTGCAGAGCGGTGATGGATTTGTTCATCAAACCAGCACTTGGACGTCTGGAGAAGAAATTCTGTTGTCTGTGGTGAAGATGAGTAGAACTGGGTGTAGCGTGCACGGCGAGGCAACAAGAATAAATCTCATTGAGTACGGTAATGTTAAATAATAACAACCGCAACTCCAAGGTCGATCACGCAACAAGATTTACTTTATTGGACGAGCGGAATAAACTGGGAAAATCATTTTACTGTATAACGTCTGATTTTCTTTTTTCTGTAGTGTTTCTGTTCTCATGTCTTGATTTGTATTTCATATTATACAACGATACCAAAGATAATGTTATGACAAGTAGATAGCGCATAGATATCACATGGCTGAGATAGGAAAATCAACATAGTTCGGCAGCCCAAGCACAGATAGCGCTGCAAGGGATTTTCTTAAGAGTATCAAGTAAAACCACTGATGTAAGTGCAAGTTTATTTACTGTCGAAAATCGCAAAATTTGGTAACATTTAACACATTGAAATCAGACGAACTCCAGCACGTGTAGCCGAGGGGGGAGAAAGACGGCAAGAGACTAGTTGTGCTTGGGCTGCTGCAACTATGTTAATTTTCCTACTTTAGCCACTCTATGCGTTATCTACCTACCATAACATAATCGTTGACAAAATACTAGTTTGAGTTGGGAACTATAGCGTATAAATGTAATGGTTTTCCTGTAAATCTCAATGCCACGCGCGGTAACCAGTTGAAACTATTTAATATTTTCTTTAACGGGGCGATTTTAGGGGTTTGCTAAAATATACAGTTAGCCGACAGCCAAGATGCCACAAAGGACCGGAGTCGACAGTCACAATCTCATTAAGCGAGTCGAGAGGGGCTTGACGACACATCCACCTTTTTGTCTCTGCTCCGTCCTTACCTGAATAATAATAATAAAGTATTTTATTTCAAAAACTACAAAACATTTTGCATTGCAATACAGCTGAAAGTTTGCATTCACTCTATTAATCGAAATCCCACTTTAACATGCATTATAGAGTACATTCATTCGAATCTTTCGCAACAATTCATTCGGTCTCCTAAGGGAATGCCATGAACTCGTCTATACTGTAGAAAACTTTTGAGCTTAACGCGGCTTTTGACTAGTTTTAAATACTTGGGCAAAATGGCATCTTTTATTCAATTTGATAATTAGAACCACGAACTGAACTCCTGTTTGGAAGGGCAAACGTTCATACACTACCGTTCTGTGTCTTCCAGTTCGGTAGTTGTCCTTCTAGTTTCATAAGAACATATGTTGAAACCTCTTATTGCTTCACGTTTTGATTTGCAAAAGAAATCGTTTCCAAAATGTAGAGGCAAGAGAGCGTCAACTGTTTGAGATTCTTGAAAGCTGGAATTTGCCTGAAGCTGAGAGACCGCCAAAGCATTTTCTGCGAAATGTCACGACTTGTTTCAATTAATTAACTGCGGTGTTTTGGTTTATTGCAGTTCACTCAGCCGTTGAAACTCTCACGTCAAATTATTTATTCAGGTAATTATCTAGTTCAATACTGTGGGCATTTTGTTATTTAATTGAATTATTATGTATTAATTTTAATTTATTAAACTTGTGAGAACGAAGTTTTTAACTCTTCAACAAATAGCCTAACACTGGTGCTCCTTTTTCGTGTAAACTTTCGTTTGTTGTGTGTAAACCTCTTTACCCTACTAACATGCCGGCCAGCCGACACACTCATACCTTGACACTTTTAAACTAACTTCTCTTTGAAATTGCCTGAATATATTTTCCTTGAAATCATCCATAAATTTAACTTATTTTTACGAATATAGAACTCCGAAATACTAGTAGAGCTAAAGATACACTTATTACGAATAGTACGTATACGTTTGTAACAAATTTATTTTAAAGCCAAAACCCAATATATAATATTTATTTATTTACAAGTAAAACCACTGAGTACGTACATTTTTCTGGCCCTCGGTTCTCCATTATCAGTACGGGCTGGCGAAAAGCCGGCTGTCCTTGTTATTGTAAAGACAGCGTCTGTGTTAGCGTTTAGCCCAGGAACGCTTAAGTGCCTTGGTCCAGGGGTGGTGGGAGGATAAGGAAATACTTAGTAAGAAATTTTTTCCTTATATAAGAACATCTGTGAAGACTACTGCATATGTAACCGTTGTATATTTTGTAAAAAAGGCGAAATACAAGTTAGTTATTATTATTACGAACGGTACAGCAGAGTATGCACTGTTACAACGCATGGCGCAGTACTAAGCTGTATCGCGCGTATGTGAATCACACAACACTATTGTGTGTATAATCTAGGAATAACTGAGATTTATGTTCTGGCAAAGTAGTTAGTTGAAAAGACGGAAGGAGGAAACAGTGGAACATCCTGCTTCTGTTTTGTTGCTCGTTGATAAACGAGCCAGTAGATAGCGGTGGAGGCGGGAGGGGTGGCGGTGGTGACGGGGGCGGCAACTTGCGTATCTCGCTCTGCACGGCCAGTCGAGCAAACGATTCTTCATTAGGCCTTTTTATGTATAAATCATACAATTACACAGGGTCATCGGTTGAAAATATGCTGATTGGTTTAAAATACATCACTTAGTGGTCACCTACAAAGTGGACTCAGGCGCATTCACTTTCAGCATCGAATTTGTCACCAGTGAGTATGAAACATAACTTGGATAACTCACAACAGATTGTTGGACTAATGTACTTCTTGGCAAGGAACTGAACGTGGAGATGGCGAAGAGCCGAGAATCTTGTTAGATACATTAATTAATGTGTTTGATATGTTCGTCCCTGAGTGTGTACCTAAACACAAGTTTAATTAAGTTTTGCACAAGCAAAGACAAAACACATTATTTACTGTAGAGCAATTGTTAGCTTCATTTGGCCTACGTGTTTTAAAGAGTATTATAATGAAAATTGTACTCTAGATTCTTTGGTTTACACATAGTTTAAGAAGTTGAACTATTATTGCGGACATTTTCCATCGTTAGTGAACAAAAAGGATCACTCACGATTTATTGAATAAATCAACTTCTGAAATCATCCCATTGTCAACAACAAACTTCAAACAAAGAACATAGTTTAAATTATCTACAAGTTGTACGACTCGAAGAGGTTTTAAAAAGTAACACTGTAGATAGCACGATAGGTTCGAATTTTTTGGCATATTAAAAGCGAATAATTGCATGGTGGTCTACGCGTGCTAAGTGAAATATTAACTGTATTGTTTACGTTTTAAAATCAATTTATAGCCCGCACATAAAACACACATTTTTAGCTGTTTTGCACAAACCATTAAAAATTGGACTAAGGCAACGATAGCTTCAAATACATTCAAAAAGTATTTTATTTAAGATGTATGAAAATAAAACCATTCGTTCTGCATCGATTGCAACCGTTGAACCCCTGTAGATTTACGGTAACACTACTCACCTGGTATTTTACGTTCATTATTCAATACACCCAATGAAAAGTGACTTGGGAAATGCAACTCATTGTTATTATTGAGTAGGTGGGATGGTTAGAAGTTATGCGAACAATGCACCAAACCAACACATTCAAAGCGAAACAAACAGACCGCGAGTGATCTGTCACTCTAGTCAAGTCTTGGACATTAGCAGCGTCACTTGAGTAAGGTGTTTGTCATTTTCACTCATTTCTTAGTAAAACATGATTCATTCACCAAACCTTTAAAGAATGGCACAAGGTTTTAGTGAGTGATTCTCCACTGATGATTAGTGTCGTCTCGAAGAACAACTGTTGACTCTGGCAAAAGCCCAGACCAGGTTAGCCGCAGGGGTTAGATCAACCTGTTGTCCACTTAGCGAACAAATCACCCACCGTATATATTTATCGATTCATTTCAATCTGGATAGACGAGTTATTGTATACTACGATTTCTTAAAAAATGTATAATTATGATGTTGATCTACGAGTACAATATACAAGCGGGATGCTGTGTGTAGAGGTATAGTCCTGAAAAGGTAAAGTTGCGTAGGATTTAAGCCCGTGATCTTCGTAATCAATTGAAAGATCAATGTACTAGAAAACGTTCATTTAAGATCGCGTAGTTTGGCACCTCTTGGACAAGTTGCTTCCTACCCAAAATGAAATAAGGGTACGTAACCTAACGGGTAAGGAGTAGATTTAATGTGGGAACCAGCCTTCGTCTTAATGATGCTTAGCGGCCTACTAACAAACTCTACAATTTGGAAGATAATATTGCATACGGGACCACCACGTCCAGTATTTAGAGTTTAAGAAACAAATAAGCTGCTAAGTAATTTAGAAGTAGACTGTTATTCGCAACTGTCTCTCCTATATCAATACCTTAACTGTAACAATTTACACGTAAACTCCAGTAAAACTAAGTGTTTACATTTTTCAAAAAACACAAATTTTGAAGTAGAGCCGTTAGTTTTTATATCTGAAACCGAGCTTTCCATGGACGAAGAAAGCAAATATTTGGGTCTTATTTTTGATAGGAACTTTTCTTGGACACCGTACATCGATTTTATCGATTATATTCACAGTTATTTCTTTTAAGTAGATTTTCGGGATATCAAAACTATTTCCTAGTCAAGTTATTTTTTTTTATTTTATTGAACTATACAATACAAATTGTTTAGGCATAACAAAATCAAACAAAATACATTGAACATAATTATTGTATATCTATGAAACTTTACATTAATTTGTTTTTGACAGCATTAAGTAGCAGTTCAGCCATCAGTAACAACAAAGAGTTGAAAACCTAATGATTCGTCCAATTACCACTGATAAACTCTTCGACACTGTAAAACGTTTTTGAAATTAAAAAATGTTTTAAATCAATTTTAAATACTTTGAAATTTTCGTAATTTTTCAAACAATTAGGAAGTTTGTTGAATAATGTTACGCCCGCTTGGGAAGGTAGCTGCGAATAAATGCTTATTCTATGCTGATTTGTACAAAACGAATAAGCTAATCTGGTACTGTAACAATGAATTTGTCTACCTTGAACTAAATTACATTTTGATAGGCAATATATTATAGTCTCATAGATGTAAATGGAAGGGAAAGTCAAAATGTGTAGTGTTTCAAATGCTTGTCTACAAGAATCTCTGAAACCAAGACGGCAAATGATTCTTATAGCAGACTTTTGTAAAATGAAGATTCTCATTACCTTGTTTTTGGAACAATTCCCCAAAAGCATACACCATAAGACATGTAAGGTTGAACTAAACCATAATAAGCAGTTTTCAAAACTGCAGGTGTGCAAAATTGCGATAGACTTCGTAGGAGAAATATTGATGAACACATTTTTTACTCACAAAATCAATATGTGATTCCCAATTCAGTTTATTATCTAAATGTATTCCTAGAAATTAATACTATAAACTTCTTCAATTATATTATTTTTCAATATAACAAATGGTGACTCATTCCTAATTGACCGACTAATATCAAACATCATAAAGTTTGTTTTTTGAAAATTGATTTTTAAATTGAGCGATTCAAAATATTGTACACACATATTTGTCGCTACATGTGTTTTTCTTCTAAAGATTGGAGCGTTAAGGCTGATTGAAGTAATGTAGTGTCATCAGCATATTGAACAACTGATTGCAAATCATTTAGAGAATGAAGTTTATTAACGTAAATAATGAATAAAAAAGGGTCCAAAACTGACTTTTATTGGGAGTGAGAGTGAGTTTTCTATTTGAACCTGTTGAAAACGATTGTTCAAATAAGATTCAATCCAAGATAGGGGTAACCCTCTTACTCCATAGTCCATTAACATTCTTAACAGTTTTGTATGTTCCACACAGTCAAATGCTTTTGACAAATCTAGGAAAACTCCTAACGTTTTTTGTTGTTTCTCTATACTTTCTGAGACTCTTTCAAAAGTGTGTTAATGGCATCTAATGAACATTTCTTCTCTCTAAACCCAAATTGATTGTTAGACAGTATATTACAATTTGAAACAAAAGAATTTAGTCTTGCTAAAAATGTTTTTCAAATATTTTACTAAATATAGGGAGAAGAGGAATCGGACGATAATTGGTTATTTCATAGAAATGTCCCTTCTTATAAATAGGTATAACTTTAGCTGGTTTTAAACCGTCAGGAAAAATTCCTTTTCAAAAGAATTATTAATAAGTTTTGTTAAGGGTCTGATCAAACTTTGGTAGCATTGTTTAAGTATCCATGAGGAGATTCCGTAAACATCTGTTGAATATTTGGGAGGTGATCTTTGGATGATCTTCATAGCTTTATATTCAGTTATCGGCGATAAAACATGGACATAAGATTAATCGCATTGCTAACTTCAGTGTGAGTAGTAGAAACATTACTTGCATTAGCAACATTAGCGAAAATTGTTAAATAAATTGGATATTTGTTGTTTGTCAGTAACAATAGTTCCATTATCTTCATAAGGTTTTATTTCATACACCACATCAATACACTTCTTTCTCTTTTCGTTTACTATTGTCCATGATGTTTTTGAAATATTATTTGACTGTATGATTTTGTTATTAATATGCATAGCCTTTGCCATTCTAATAACTTTTCTGTAAATTCGTTTGTAATTCTGGAAACAGTTTTTGAAATTGATATCTTGTGAAGTAGAAAACATGTTTTGAATAGTTCTTTAAATTATTTCTGGAAGTCAAAATACCCTTGGTCTTGTTTTTACCCACTCTATGTTTTTTTTCTTATGTTTTTTAATATAGAACTGATTTGGACACGCATTATTCAGATGATTAATAAATGTATCATGAAAAGAAGAATACATTGCATTAACATCTACATATTTGTCAAGAAGTGACCAGTCCTCTAGTTCTAATAGGTTATTTAACATGGCTACATTTTCTGGCTTAGTAATACGTCTGGTGATATGTTTTCGAGGATTTGTTTTAAAATTTAGGTAGCTTATTTCTAAAAACTGTGCATAATGATCAGAAATGGCTGAATCAAGAATTTCGATGTGAATTGGAGACTCTATATTTGTAATTATATTATCAATCGCCGTGGCAGAAAAATTTACTTCGCCCTTATTGAGTCAAGACTTAGGTACGGTATTGTTCTATGGGGTTCTACATCCCGGTCAAATTTCTTAAGAGTTTTCCGGTTACAAAAAAGGGCAGTCCGAATAATAGCTGGGGTACACAGACGAGCTTCGTGTCAAAATATTTTTAAAACTATGCAAATTTTAACATTACCGTCAAATTTTATTTACGAAACCCTTGTATATTATAAATTTAAATCAACATCAGTTCAAACCGGTTCAGACATACATACTTACAACACGCGGCACAGACATCAACACAGACTTGGGATTGCGGCTAATCTTCCGGAAAACCTAGGGCCAAAGTTGTTTAACAGGCTTCCCGAACAAATTAAAACAGAAACAATCCCAGATAAATTTAAAAAATCATTAAAAACATTTCTTTTGCAAAGATTTTGTTACTCTGTCACTGAACTCTAGATTAAAAATGTAATTAAATTAATTTAACTTGTATTTGAAGTGTATATATTTGTTCATTAGGTGTTTTATACAATCAAACTAAGTTTAAGTTTCAATTTAAATAATTGTAAAGCATTTTTCTGTTATTTTCTTTTACTATAGGCTACTATATTCATTCATTCATTTTGTTAAATTTTAAGATCGTATTATAAACAATTGCTATATTATATTATTTTTGACTATTGCAATACAATATTTGTAAAATTGTCTTACTGCAATAAAGAATTTTGAAAATAAATATATTTTTCAATTATTTTGCGCACACATCATGTATGCACATAACACACATTTCTGCCGTGTGTGACTTGTGTACACCACGCACAGACTGCTGTAGCACACGTGACATGTGTGTGTGTGTGTGTGTGTTTGGCGGGAGTGAGGAGGGATGGTGTGTAAGCACAGAGTAGGATAGATGAACACATAAAGATGGACACTGTACGTGTGCAAACATGGCCTGGAGTGAAATGTAACACCACACCTTTTCACAGCTGTTTATCCAGATTAATCATCGCGCCTCTAGGCAGTGTTCGCTCGCATGTAATAAACGTTTTTTTGCTTCATTTGCAGGTATTTCTAAACATTAAAATCAATTGTTTTACAATACATGTTCTTTTTATAATAGATTAACCGATCTTAATTTCTCATGAGATAAGGTTTGTCTTGTTAACGGCGAAGTTAGAACTACAAAGCCCTTTTTACCACTCAACCTCGACCTTTACCTAGCGTCACCGCAAAGTCATTTTACAAATGTAAGTGGTGACAGCGGGGATCGAATTTACGCAAGCGGAGTGGTGAGCTCCACAGTCACGCACGATACCGACCTACCACAGGTCCGCTTAGGTACCATTGGATCTCTTAAATAATAACTTATCATGTATAAACACTTTCATTTTGAAAGCGATGGCATTAACACTCGTGTCATTGTTTTTGATGAGGCTTATAATTGCAGTCGTTTAGTCAAAAACATATCACATGTGGTACAATTTGATTTTTGGAGCGAAGTGGAAGCCTATCGCACCAAACGTGATCGTGCAACTGAAATATGCCTCCTAGTTACCAGCAGTAAGTGTACTTATTGTAGGCTGTGCTAGATTTTACAGTTATGGAAATACATAAAAGATAATGGTGCGTTAACCACGCTCAGTCACGTGAGTCACGTGACAACCACCCACTAATAGTGTACAAGAGTGTATATTCAATGTTATACAAGATAAGTAACCAGGCCGACAATTTCCTTTGCAATGTGTTACTCTAATTCGCCAATTGTAACTCTAGTTTGTCACCATCACAGCATCGCTTCGGCCTTCGGCCTAGCTCAGCTGTCGTGCTTTATTACCACGCACTGAGCACTGAGCACCGAGCACTGAACACTGAGCACCGAGCACTGAGCACCGAGCACTGAGCACCGAACACTGAGCACTGAGCACCGAGCACTGAGCACTGAGCACCGAGCACCGAACACTGAGCACCGAACACTGAGCACCGAACACTGAGCACTGAGCACCGAGCACTGAGCACTGAGCACCGAGCACTGAGCACCGAGCACCGAACACTGAGCACCGAGCACCGAGCACCGAGCACCGAGCACCGAACACTGAGCACCGAACACTGAGCACTGAGCACTGAGCACCGAGCACTGAGCACTGAGCACCGAGCACTGAGCACCGAGCACTGAGCACCGAGCACCGAGCACTGAGCACTAAGCACTGAGCACTGAGCACCTGAGCACCGAGCACGAGCACTGAGCACCGAGCACCGAGCACCGAACACTGAGCACTGAGCACCAAGCACTCAGCACTGACTACGACGCCAGTCTAGAGACCAAGTGCCGGAGTGCAGATCCAGATACAACACGTCTTGTTACTTCTCCGAGTTCATTCTACTTCATTTCTCATTTTTCAACAGATTTCGTGACTCTGCATCCCATTTGTTAAAACTCTTGCTACAAATCAGGAAAGCTACTTGAGTTTTAGATTTGCATCGCTGTAGAGAGTCAACGCTGTGTTTATCTGATGAGTAGGGTAAACAATGTTTACAACTTTTCAAGTTAATTATTACAAGCTATTCCATCCACTTCAAAAGAAAGAAATCTTTAAAGTTTAAATATAATGTTTTAACTGTATCATAGCCATTTAAAGTTTGAAATTTCTATTTTTACAAAATACAGTTATATGCGAACATATTTTTTCAAAATACTCGTACATCATGACAGTGCCACAGTATTACTGAAATATTTGTGTATTTCTCTAGGTTTATTTATTTATTATTTCTAGGTTAGTTGCGTTTTTAAACTACTCAACGTTTCAAGAGGTGAGAACATTTTTCTCGTTATCAAGTGAAACCAAAGCAAATAATCTTCTAACATCTAGTATCAGTAGTTTTGCTAAAACAATTATAATATAGCAATTTGGTTCAGGTTAGTTTCTAATTGGTACGAGCGAAGTTTTTAACCTTTTGAATTGTTGTATAATTTTATAACACAATGTCCAAAATTCGTAGTAATTTATAATGGCCAAGGATTCACGTGGAAGGTTCACGTCGTCAAAAACTCCAACAGGTTTTCCCAGGGAGTTTTCTATTTAAATTCCTGTTTCATTCAAATTCTTCATTCTGGAATAATACTGCGAGAAGGACGTTTAGATATTAAAATTTTAGAGGCTCTAAAGGTTGCACAGAACGCTGTTGAGGAATTTAAAAAACTAGTTCCAGGGAACTTAACTCTAGGCTTTCGCGGCCAGTGTCTCAACTATAATCTAGTTCTTCCGGTTCACACCATTATTACAACTAGCTTGGCATATTTCGGTCTCGCTGGGGAGTACCATCTTCAGTCACTTAATGGCTGAAACTGAGATACTTGCTGTCTGCTAACCAATTGGTCACAGGGCTGCCAACCTCCATTGGAGCAGAGATGCCAACTGTCGATGTTCTCATTCATTAGCTGTACACTATCGACAAGAGTTTTTCAGGACTGGTTGTCAACTTCTGAAAGCTTTATTCTGTCTTCTTTGTTGAAGTTATAATATTTTTTGTTATCTTAATGTTTTATTAATATTTGTTCTCACGCTCCTCCCACACGTCCACAGCAGTTAAACGTCTGGTTCACACATGGAAATGTGGAAAGGTTTGTCGCCACCTGTACTGGGCAGCAATAACAAAAGCAATTCCAACAATTAAAACAATATCTTCACTATCAACAAGAAATTCGTTTACAATAATTTTCATAGAATATAATAAATGTAAATACGATAACTGAGGACTGTTAGGTTTGTACAACTCCGCCATTAAGTTCATTCACAGCCACAGACAAATGAACTGTTGATTGCTGCTCGCAGACAAATTGTCAACTCATTTCTCCTCGCCTTCTTTCCCACTGAGATGAATTTCATCACTCGTCTGTTTAACTTTAGTTTGTTTCTATTGCACAATTTGTATGCTTATTTTGGGTTTTAATCTTTTTACAATTATCCCGGTGGTTTCAGTGTTAAGACTTGAGAGTAGCCCTTACAAACACTTGTATGTTGTGGGGGTAGCAGTGTAGCACGTACATACCCAGTCACACCACGAGAGGTAAGCAGACTTGCTTTACCCTTTCATCAGGTCAGGCCACTCTCGTTTCTAACCAGTTATCCAAACAAACACTTTTTGTCTAAATGTTTTTCTATTATAAATGTCCTTTTATGTGATACCTGCCGCTTAGAAATCACCCTTAAACTGCCGCGATCCATTTAATTGTTTCTACTTTTACCTTACTTAACAAAAGTGTGTCTTGTTTAACGAGGTGAAGCTAGGACTACAAAGTCCTCTCTACCACTCAACCTCGACCTTTACTTAGCGTCACTCTACAAATTGTAACTGATGAGCTCAGGAGTTGCGCGCGGTACCAAACCAAATCCGCAAAGCTTTCATAAGACACTAAAATGTATTTTATTAGTAAAGAAGGATGCATTCTTTTTATATGGCCGTAGAATTTCAATGTTGGTGTGTTAATCTCTTAATGTATGTCCTTACTACTGCTCTATATCTCTATATCTCTATACATATACGAGTATATTACTAAATAAATTTAAAGACAAAATATTTGGACCGAACCGGGATTTGAACCCGGGTCTCCCGCTTGCCGGGCGGTTATGCTAAACCACTACACCATCCAGCCCAACTATTTCTGCCTTCAAATAAGTAATTAAATCTGAATGTTTATCCGAAACATGTGACTGTCAAATAGTGACTTTAAATCAACAAGCTAGAAATATTACAAACAGAATTTAAATAATGTGTCAAATGACTTTATATATACTTATCTCTATTTCCTGTGTGTTTGTGGTTCAGTATGTAAGCTTATGTTAAGTGTGTTTTCAGCCAACAAGTCCATTTCGTGGACTATAATTCATAGCCAGATCACACACATAAACTAGCACACAAATAAATACCACACACAAATTATAAATGTACACACATTTGAGAAACCCCCTTGGATAAACTGCTGAGTGAAGTGCTGCTAGAAGGAAAGTGTAACAAGTTCAATAACGAAGGATCTGTTAGAAAATCAAGTTGTACTTAGGATAAATCTCTCCAAATCTCGTGACATTAACTTGATCACTGGGCGATCACTCTTCTAACTCCACTCACAACTTTGTAACACCGTCCTTCTCCCCCATCCCACACCTCATCCTCTAGTACTTACGTGTGCTACTGCAGTTTGCGTATTTGAAGTGCAAATAAGTAAGTATTTATTTGTTTGATTGAGCAAGCAAAGCGAGATTTGAACTCATTTCGCTTTGACCTGCAGCCTCTGTACTTTCTCTATCACTAAAAGGGTTAATCTAAATCTTAGGAGAGAATTACTATTAGACTTAACGAACATCGGTCTACTCAGTTACCTAAGTATTATTTATGGTCGTTAATATAAAACACATAAATTGTCAACCAAGTTAAACTATTGATGATAAAAATAAGTAATAAAAAACATTCAGAGTCAAAACTTTAAATTGATGGTTGTTACTTGCAATGAAGATATAACACTAAAGATAAAAATAAAACATCGCCGAAATAACTGAAGAGAAGGAAAACTGCAACACAAGGGAATCATATGACAAATATTGTTATTGTGGGCGGAAATTGTCATTAAGGGAATGTCCGGATCTCGACATTACTTTTTAAGGAGGCCAACCTCCTCATATGTCCGCGGCTGACCTTTCCCTCCCTCGGTTAACCTATTTACCTTTACCTATTTGTGAAATCTGGGGCGAGCTTGTAGTGCATACCGTTCATCTGCTTCTAATTATGCTTCTAGATGAAATCTGTAATTCAGTTTTAGCACTGTGTAGATTAGTTAAAACTTTAGAAGAGAGTTGAGACACGAGCAATAATGTACCGGTCTAACGGACCCTGAAATTGTGGCAGGAAACGGACCGTATCTTTACTCGATGTTTTCTTTCCAATACCGTACATATCAGTGTTGTGAAAAACGTATCCACGTCTTTAATCTGATGTATTACCAACTTACCTTATAAAAATAAACATGGAGGAAATAAGGAGACCATGCGCTGTAACATTTTAACTATCGAACCATAAACTATTGCCAGCACTGTATAAAATAGTTTTAAATGTACGCGGTTTAGACTAGTACCTGTAATAGGTCTAACTCAAGAGTAAGCCGCACAAAACACATCTCCCCAGGCGTATGTTTAATTTTATTTTCATTGAACATTAGCCACACCGTTAACAACTCATTTGAGTACCGTATCATTGTATACAGTTTTGTATTTCCTTAAAGTTAGTTTCCTTTAATAATTATTTTCAAAGATGGAGGAAAAGTTTATCAGCACACCCAAGCAAATATTATTACTTATTATCAAATACAAGAAGCAAGAAACGAGAAATAAAGAGACACGGAGAAACGAGAATTTAACGTGTGTAACACTTCATCTGACATTTGAAATCCAAGTCGCAAGGGTTTTTGTGGTGGTCTTTGTTACTTTTCAGACAAACCAACACAGTGACAGCGACATAACAAAACCCTTTTCTACATCTCCTTCTCCACCGTAATCCTTTTACACAATCATACCTCAGCAAACGTGCACCAGCACCTGGCTTGTCTGTTCCAGCTACTGTTCAGCTCTCATGACAAGAATATACTTGGATGTTTACTGTGAAAAAATACCTAATTACTCGTATATTTCTATTTAATTGAGTTTTATGTAAACAAATATTACTCAGATTCCCACTATCTTCGAAGAACCAAAATGTGTTTGACATGAAAGTGTAGCAATGTTGTTCGAATCCCAAATGATAGTACAATATTATTTACCGTGCTGTAATAGCTGCTGTTGCTAGCCGGATATCTAAAAGTGTCCATAATTATATGAACCTTGATTTCAATATATGACTTGGATTGGTGTCAAAGATCTTAGTAGATAACTAATTGATGAATTCGACAAGCGGGCCAACCATTAGTCGGATGAAAACATAGGTAATTATGGATACTTCCCAATAGGTCATCATAGCGGACCCGTGGCGGGTTGGAATCGTGTGCGACTCCGGAGCACATCACTCAGCTTGCGCGGGTTCGATCCCCGCAGTCACCACTTACATTTGTAAAGTGACTGTACGGCAACGCCAGGTAAAGGTCGAGGTTGAATGGTAGAGAAAACTTTGTACTCCTATTTTCACCTCGTTAAACAATACAAACTTTACTTTTACATTTTTATCTTCGGAACCGAACGTTCTAGAGTTTTGACAACATTTTCTTCAAACACTGCACAAGAGTAAAACCACATTCACACTGCAAAACTTGTTAAATCGTGTCAAAACATAGTAAACGGCTTTCCAAACACTATTGTGAAAATCAAATTGAATTGAAAGAAATGCCTTTCCTATAATATGCTTTTCAGCATTCAAATGCAGGTCACATAACCTCCTCAGACCCCACGTCACCTACAAGTTACATTACCTTGTCTTTGTGTATTGAGCCTAGGACTGAATAGGATAAATAAGAGGCTGCAGAACCTAATGAATAATTAAAGGGGCACTATACTTAACTAAAACTTCAATATCTAAGTGGCAATAAAACAGCGAGTTGTGTATAAAGTGTGTATATTATTTTGAGAGAGTGGGTTAGTAGTGCCTGGCCCAGTCTCGGTCTGGACTGTGGTCAAAGCAGCCGGCCTTGCAGTACTGCGGGTACCTGCACACACAAACCACGCCAACTTGTCATCTATTCACTGTAAGCTGCATCTGTCAATGTAGGGGTGCAATATACTACTATATGATTAGGGTGATTTACTTTGGATAGCTGGACGTTTTATTTCTTATCAATAGAATATTGTAGTTCTATCTGAAAACCTTGACCAACTTTTCATGGTATGACAAGGCAGGACTGGTTTTCTGGGACAGTTCCAGCCCCTGTTCAGCCACTGTCTTAAACTCATGAAATTTTGACTTACCTACAAGTGCCTGCGGGCTCGTAAGACCAAGCTTGATGCCCTAGGGGCTCAGGAGGCACGAAATTGGGGTCCATGCCGTAGTCAGGGTCGTCGTCTTTCCCTGCCGCTAGCCCCTGAGGGTTGTTCCACCAGTGCGAATGGGGGTCTCCGCCATTGCAATCCAATTTACACCCTTTCTTCGCGTCGTAGAACTGGTTCGCCACCGTTGCAGCGAAGCAGCACATCTGTTCAATAAAAATATTTGTCAAGAACAAATTTACACATTATTCTTTTCGTCTAATACGAGTGGTACAGCTTTCTAGGAGCGAACGGGGTTTCCCATTGGATAAACAATTGTTCGCTAACCAATATTTAGTTAGATAGCATGAAAGATGCACCTACGGTAGGGTCGAGAGGTGGTCGATTGTCCACTGGAGGAGGGATCCATATGTACCGTCCTTTCTTGTCAGAGACTAACTTGGGTATAGCACGAGCACCGTCCAGGCAGGCGGACGTTACGACCTTCTTGTCCGGAGGAGGTCTGGCAGGATTTATGCAGCAACATCTCGCCTCTACGTTCCTACAGTTATTGAACACCTAATTATTTAACATAATAAACGTATTTAAACATAAACATGTTAGAGGCAGAATAATTCGGTTCAAGCGGCTCAAAATAACTAGTATCATTGTGTTTGGGGTGTATTCCAGGAGTGGCTAGATCTACAAATCCAGTTCGGTTTGTGCTGGCCTTTAATTTGACAAAAAGTCAATATCGGTAAGCGACCAATATTTTAAACACAGTTTTTCATGAATGCGCTTAGTATTTGTATTAAATTAGCTTCAAAAGCATCACTTACGAGTTATCCATTTCGTCAATGATTTTCTTGACTTTGCCAATTATTTCTTTTCTACTGCACGCATTCTGTGACTGAATCCCCATGTTATACTATGTTGTACTATGTTATACTATGTTGTGAAACGTGTGAAATTGTGTTGTATTTATCTTGTTTAACTTTAACTTGTAAACTTGTCTTTTATTTGTATAACTTGGAAGTCTTGATCATGTCATTGTTGTTAATTGATAAATGCTATGTTGTTTTGTAAAAATAATCACCTGTTTTCTACAAAATGATACTCAATATAATGTGTTCTACATCAATTAATAAGTGTATACTATAGCAAAATTTTAATACTTTTTATTTAATTTCAAACAATTGTTCAATGATAAGTTAGCCTAATGTTAAAATGTCAAATTACAGCAAATGCTTTAAGCTTTACCCGTTTTGATAGACTCTTACCAGCGACTAGTGTAGCGAAATTATTTTATTTAGACTCTAATTCCAGCCTCGTAACGCTCGTAATAATAAAGGATACGAAGCTGTGAATCAAGGCTGTGAGCGCAGTGAAAAGCCTCGTAACTCGTAACGCCTGTGGTAATACTCGTAGAGCACGAAAAGCAGAGCGCGAGGCTGTGAGCGCAGCAGTGCAGATTGCAAAGGAAATTCGTTTCACTCGCGGCAGTGGTATTGTAGCGCTTAGCTGCGTGTCAGCCTGGTTTCAGTTTTAGATGTTATACATTGACTTGGAACGATTGTATTAAGATCCCTCCCCGCGGTAAGACTAAATACACCAGCCCCGATTGATTAGGTTTGGTTAACTCAGTAACTACCGGCGAACTTTAACAGAACACTCAATTCAGCAGTTTGTAACTTTACATTTCAATTTCAACTTTACGTCCAAATTTCGGTCTACGTCTACATTATGTTGCATTGACCTGTACCAAAGGTAATTGTATGGTAAGTAGATTGCGCGAAATCAACATGGTTGCGGCAGTCCAAGCACAGATAGCGCCGCCAGGGAATTCTTTGGGGGAGTCTACAATCACTCACATGAGTGTTTGTCTTCCTTTTTATTGTCTTTTAAGTCATTGGTTTTGAACTTAACACCATTAGATACCGAAAAATTAGCGCTAAACCATAGAAACTACGGACAATATAATTTGTATAATATTTTTATACTTTGTTTTGGCCCAGTGAGAAGCACACAGAACACACGGCGTGTCTCACAGGGAAGGCTTTGTACCTAATGACCTGCATTGTCACGTGACTTTGAACCCACAGATTAACGTACTTCTCAAGTTCAAAAGAATGTAATAGGATTTTAAAGACGTTGTGAACCCCCTCTCCCCCTCCCCCTCTGCACTAAGGCTGTCAGTCTCAGCTGTGACTCTTCTACCAAATCTCCTTTCATTGTCCCTTAATGACGCCGCACAATGCCCGCCTTGTCATCTTCTCGTTTGTTGGCATTGGTTTTTAGATTGGAATTTTCTGGAGATCATTTTTTGTTTAGCTCTGTAATGTAATACTTCGTGTATTTGTCTGTGTATTAATCCTTTTATTACTTCATAATTATAAGATACTAATTATTATAATTTTATGAAAGTGGGATTTTCTTAAAGCGTGAGGATTGTTTCTTCTGTGGATGAACTGACATGGGGTCCTACACAAACATGTGGTGGATTTTTGTATGATTAAATCGATCATGCACTGCGGTATTTACTTTTAAAACAAAAAAGGTTTTCATTCTAACTGTTATAGAGAACCTCACTGAATTCGTAGAATCCAATAGACAAAACACAACTAAATGATTATAAATGCGGTACATTATATTACGGAACTGGAAAGGTTCATTGCTTGAAAGTTTGATACTTTGCTTTGAGGCAACGACCACTCTTAGAATATATTTTAAATTAAATACTGAATACGGGATAACTATAAGAGTGGGATCAGTGTCTTGATGTGTACGAGTAATGAGGTATAGTTTTGTTACAAACTAGAGCCGACTGTTCCCCAGATGTGATCATTTATTTCTGTTATAGCACAACGACCAATGGAATGGACCAACGGCCTAGCGTGACTTCCGAACCATGGGGAATGACCATCGTGAAAATGAATGACCAACGCGCTAGAGCCGATTTGGTGCGATTTTGGGCTCTCTTTATCAAATCCGGGCCGATTAGGTGCGAAGCACGCACTATCCCACTGAGCTATGGCAACCCGATATTTTCAATAATATGGCATCATTGAATAGGCATGCAATGTTGTATTTTGTGTATGTGTGTGTATGCGAAGCAAGTAGGTGAGGGTTGATAAGGGACCCCCCAGAGAGCGTCTCTTTCTCAAACTTGTAGAAACCCCGCAGCTCACCGCAGCCATTTGTCAACTGTTTCACGGTCGCGTCTACATTCTCGTTGTGTCCTAAACATTGGGCACACAACAGATACAAGTCACAGATACATACCACAGAGTGACAGATACAAGTTACAGATGCATACCACAGATACAAGTTACAGATACATACCACAGATACAAGTTACAGATGCGTACCACAGATACAAGTTTCAGATACATACAAAAGATACATACCACAGATACAAACATCAGACACAAGTTATAGATACCGGATACGTACCACAGATACAAGTTACAGATGTATTCCACAGATACAAGGTACAGATACATACCACAGATACAGATGCGTACTACAGATACAAGTTACAGATACATACAGCGGATACAAGTCACAGATACATACATCGGATACAAGTTACAGATACGTACCACAGATACAAGTTACAGATGCATACCACAGATACAAGTTGCAGATACATACCTCAGATACATACCACAGATACATACCTAGACAAGTTACAGATGCATACCAGATAACAAGTTTCAGATATATACCACAGATACATGCCACAGATACATACATACCACAGATACATACCACAGATACATGCCACAGATACATACCACAGATACAAGTTACAGATGCATACCACAGATACAAGTTTCAGATATATACCACAGATACATACCACAGATTCATGCCACAGATACATACCACAGATACATACCAGAGATACATACCACAGATACATTCCACAGATACATACCACAGATACCATCCACAGATGCATTCCACAGATACAAACTACTATTACAAGCCACAGATACAAGCCACAGATACATACCACAGATACATACCACAGATACAAGCCACAGATACATACTTCAGATACAAGCCACAGATGCATTCCACAGATACAAACTACAGTTACAAGCCACAGATACGTACTCACAGATACATACCACAGATATACCACAGATACATACCACAGATACATACTATAGATACAAACCACCGTTTCTGTCCAAATCCCGGTCTCACCATTTTTAGAGTGCATTTTAAGGTAAATATGGGCTTAATGATGAGGTGTCTTGTTACAAACTAACGCCCACTGGAGTGCCGGTAAATGAGCCCTACACCACTGAGCTGTGGCCACCCCGAGAACTCTACACGCTGACGCAGTTACGGATCTGCCAAATCGGATGATACATTCTGCGTCAACTTAACTTCAACGAATATCGGTCTTATAAAAATGTGATACATTTATATGTTGGGGAGCTTAAAGTCTTTGAAACGCGGCCATTTTTCCGACTAAAGCTTTAAAGTCGGGTTCCTGGTGATGGGTTAAGTAAGGACTGTAACACCGCTGATAATTTGATAAACAACCGTACTTTCAATTTCTTTCAATAAATCTCATCTGCCCTTCACTCAGAGTTACATAACATTTCAATTTAATAATAATAGATAGTACGCAATTTGTAGGACTACTACTGGCTGCTTATATTCAAACAACAGAGATAACATAAAAAACGACAGAACCGACACCTTTTTTTCAATATAGTTTTGTTGTTAACGTTTTGTTTATTATTGAGATTTTTGGGGTTAGGTAGTTATTTTCTTTAACATTTCACCGGCTTTAAATCAATTAGTTTAACTATGAAACGTAAAGGCGATGAAATAGCTCTTTTAGAAAACAGAAATTTAAAGAAGTTTCATGAAGATGTAAGTATACTTTGTTCTAACCAGAACTTATGCCGTAGGCTAAAGGTCATCAGAGATTGGGAGCAAGCCTAGGCATATACCTACTATCTCTTTCCAGAAAATATTTTTGTGTTCACTGTGCACGCCAAATTACTGTGCTACATTTAAACTGCTACAACTATCTGGGGAATGAATTAAAATATTGCTTTCAATTGCCTAACTTGTTTTGTTTGGAAAGTTGATGTAACATAAGAGTTAGAAGCCATAGCTTTAAAATAGAAAAGCGTATTTTCCAGTTTGTTGATTTAAGTTACACTTATAACTATGTGCCTCTTAAAAGTGTGGGTCTCTTTAAATAACTTAACATTTGTTTAGTTTGTTGTCTTTTTTTCAGCGGGGTGGACAAGCATCAGGCCTTTTGGCTCCTATCATGGTCCTTGAAGGTCACCAAGGAGAAATCTATGCTGTCAAATTTCATCCGGAAGGACAATATTTGGCATCTTCAGGATTTGACAGACAAATCTGTATGTCTATAAAGTATATTAGCTTGTAAAGACCTTTCTCCTCTAAGGTTTTAGCTCTTATTGTTAAAACAAACGTCACACTTAATATTACTAAAACTGAACAGCAAGATAATTTAACAAGTATGTTTAAATCTTTGTTTAAGTGTTCTTCATGTTCACCTCATTGTATAACCGTTATTAATTTATATATATATTCATCTTTGTTATTCTAGTTATAGTTTTCTTTAGCCATTAAGGCCTTTCTTTAGGCCTAGTATTTATTCTCATTATAAATGTCATAATATCAAAGCATGTCAAACTCTTATAAATTGGTGTCAATTGTAAATTAATATACAAGTACAAGGCCTATATCTGGAAAGTTTTAAACAAAGCTTTATCTCGATAAATTCTAAATATTTTGTTTTTCTAAAAGATTAGTTAAAAAAATTATGCCAAATAGTAAACTGACACAATTTGGTCAGTCACGCATGTGAAGCGCTGCAAATAGATTGGGTCCAGTAGCGGCTGAGCATATATAACTGTGAGAGGATTAAAACAGAGTGGATTTAGTATTTTTTGGTAAATCTAGACAATTATCTTGGATATCTGACGCTTTAGACTACACTGCCATTCTCAGACTTAGTAGTCTTAGTAAACAAATTAAACTTGCGCGGAACACTAGCGCTCTAGCAATCATGGTAACTACTTCAATAGACGGCTCGAGCAGGACTCATAGTGTTAATGGTATGATGGTTACAGTTCTATGGAACGTGTACGGTGAATGTGAGAACATTGCGGTGATGACGGGTCACACTGGAGCTGTGATGGATCTTCACTTCTCTACAGACGGAAGTACAATGTTCACCTGCAGTACTGACAACACAGTGGCACTGTGGGACTTGCAGACCTGCCAGCGAATCAAGAAGCTCAAAGGTTGAAACATTAAGCTGTAGTAATTATAACATAACCTTTGGTATAACATATTCAGAAGCACCTGATGGCGTTTCCAGCAATAATACTGATAAAACTAAATATTTGCACTACAATGTACTAGTTTGTAACCAGATCATCATACTCACAATTCATCCCATGTGCAGCTTAAAATTCCCGCTAAAGGTGCCTATACACTACACGTATATTGCACGATGAGCCAAGATCAGACAAGCGTGCCAGAGTATGAGGAATAGCATGCTAGCACAGCGTGCATTGGCCGGACGGGGTGCAAATCGAGACAAGCCAGCGGTTAATGTAACATCTTTGAGGATATGTTTTGGACGCTAGGAAGGTGTTACTGTTCTGTCTTTTCCTTGAATAGGAGTGAATCAACAGAATTTTTGTCACCAAATGTCTTGCCCATATTTATTGACGCAGATCACAATCACCGTTGCTTGTAGAGAGTTAAGTGAAAGGCGTACGCAAATAAATGGAGTTTTCACCTCCTCTTGTGTTTTTTCTTCCTCTCTTCATGTATTGCACTTATCATTATAAATGACAGAGCTTGAAGCCATAACTTTTAACAGCAAAACACTATCAAAATAAAAGGACAGGCATCGATCCGTGTGGACAGCGTTCCCGGCTACACTAAATCTCTAGTGTGTGCGCAATAACGTGCCGCTGGCTGAGCATGGCATGCAATCCACGTGAAGTGTAAAAGTGGACGATGTCTTAAACAAAAGTATGTCGGATAAGTACTTTGACATAAATTACTAATTTGCTTTACAGGACACACAAGTTTCGTAAACTCTTGCCACCCGAGTCGCCGCGGGCCTCAGCTAGTCGTGAGTGGAGCTGATGATTCTCTTATCAAGATCTGGGATCCTCGCAAGAAAGGACAAGCTGTAACACTGAACAACACTTACCAAGTGACAGCTGTCTCATTCAACGACACGTCCGAGCAGATCATCAGTGCCGGCATCGACAACGATATCAAGGTAAACTTGTCATATTATTCATGCTTAATCCTGTATCTCCTATTCGAAGCAAAGGGCCTCCACAAAGTCTCGCCAGCAGACTCGGTTGGCAGACTGAGCCTTAACTTCTCCCCATGTTTTTCCCGCTTTTAAAGCTTCTTCTTCCGCTGTCCTCCATTTTATTCTCGGCCGACCTCTTCTTCTACTTCTTTGGTGATTCCAGTCCAAAGCCCTACGGAAAAGTGTATGCCTTTTTTTCATGGTGTGTCCAATCCCATTCCATTTCCTTATTTTTATCTGTTTATTTCTTTCTTCTTCGTCAGCACTTTCCCATAAAGTTTCATTGGACACAACTTCAGGCAAGTAAATTTTGTGTATCTCTCGGAGACATCTATTTACAAAGACTTGTAGTTTTCTTGTAATGGACTTTGTCACTTTCCACGTTTCACATCCATCTCACTTATTCATGCTTAAGTCTTTAGTAAATCTTTATCTGCAAACTCAAACAAGGCCGACACACAGCTGGCATCAGTGAATCGAATTTCCTTTGCAATTTGTTGCACTAATTCACTCCACCCATAACCTCGCTTGGTTTTCGGCTTCAGCTTTGCTTGCTGTATGATCACGAGTGTTACGAGGCTGTTCACTCCGCCTCAGCTTTGCATTCTTTACTATTCCGGGGTTGTTCGCTAGCTCACAGCCTCGCTTTGGCCTCAGACTTATGAGATTTTTAACTGCATGTTTTACTGCATATCATAAAGGGAAACCATATTTCAAATTTCATTACAATTTGACTACTCATACCGCTGGTTTAGTGAAAAATCAATTTTTGTTGCCATTTTGAAACTACTCAATGGATTTTTATAACTTTTGGTATATTGACGGGTATTATCATAATACATATTAATTTCAAATTTCATCCTAATCGGATGGATTTATTGTTTTTTGATCATTAACTGACGAACACTCCTCAAAGAATACCGGGGAGTCAGATTTTTCTGACTAACAAACTTGACTGAGATATTTACAATAGCCACATGTTTACCAAATTTCATACAAATAAAATTTATACAAAAAATGCAACTTATAGAGAGACTCAAATATGTATATAAAGATTTGAAAATATGCTCAAAACATGCTGAAGGCATGAATATCTTACTTTTCCAAAAGAAATTCGATAAAATATCATCTTTTGAGTCACTTTTTGGGTGAATTATTTACTCTAGCTGCACAAAATGCAAATTTACAAAGCTTTTCTGAACAACCTAACCTCTGAACAACATAACCTGTTGTTTGCACTGTTTGCTTCCACTCTGTAAGACAGTTCATGTAATTAAAATGTGAGGGGCATTCAATAAATAATATCCATTTTCTAATACAAAAATACAAACCAAAATTGTCAACTAAACTTTAAATTTTACATTTCTATATATTAACCTAGTTTTCTACATAATTTCTCTGCAAATAAAAGCATTTATGGTTTCTTGCTACAAGCTTTGTAATTCCTGTGTCGTAATCTTCTGCCGACAATCCAGTCTTCTGGCTTAAAATAAGTTAGTATGATTTGTTTGACTTTGTTGTTGTAAACGTCTACTCAGCGTCGTTACAATTACATAACTCAGCATCAGACTTTTTTTAAATTTGTGTTAAAAGCCTATCGTATGGGTTGCCTCTGTCCCTGTGAACAAAATTTCAGCAAAACTGCTCTCTCTGGTACAGAGCTCTACCAGTCATAGAACAACTCCTCTAAGCGTGGGGATTTAGCGCCTCCATAAGCTCAAAAATGCCACTTGCCTGATCACTGGATTTGATAAGCCATTTACTCTTCAGAGATCCCCAGTGGGTCATTGTGGCCCTCCGCCCGGACACACACTTGGACAGTCAGGGGCCAACTGACTGTCACTTTAACCAATAGACCAAACCGCTGTCAAACACTCAGATGAGTTGGCATAGGGGAAGGGGTGAGAGAATCTATGCGTTTTCTCTGTCTATTCAGCAGCATCTACCGCCTCGACCCAGACATTTCTAACTTACGCCGTCCTATGTGGGCACACTAGCCGCTACTGCTAACGGTTTAAGACGCTGAAGGGTTAAATAAACAAAGGAAACATTTGGGAATTTTGCACTTACTGTATCAAACTTTGTACTTTTGCACAAACTTCTGTGAGGCAGTTTTGAGACGACTAATTTACATGGCTAAGGATAAAAAGCCAACCCCCCCATTCTAGTCAAGACCAAATCAATCAGCCTTCAAGCTCGACAAGAAGGACCCATTCAATTCTTACCTTGTTCTATATCCTTCCCACTTCGTTGGCTAGCACAAAAAGCCTAAAGGCTCAAAACGGCTAAGGCTGAGTTTACCCAGCAAAGATTTTCCTTGGCTTACAGCCCAGGATGTGGCCAAACCTATCATCCAACAAACAAAATTCACAGTTTCCACTGTCGGGTAGAATTCTGTGTAAGAATAATACAATTTCGGTTTGCAGATCTGGGACGTGAGGAAGAACGGTCTACTGCAGAGGATGCGAGGACACACGGACACAGTGACAGGGCTGTCTCTCTCCCCTGATGGCTCTTATTTGCTGAGTAACGCCATGGACAACACTCTGCGCATCTGGGACATCCGACCCTTTCGACGCAAGAGCGCTGCGTCAAGATCCTGTCCGGCCATCAACACAACTTCGAAAAGGTCAGCTGGAGGATTGATTAGCTTTAAAAATAAAGCCATCCAGAATATTATAGGTTGTTCTCTATGTACTGGCTGCGGCAGAACGACTGAGCAGTTTGACTGGCGTAGTACTTGGGCTATGGTGGGGGAAAGAAAAACTCGTCACGACCCTGTTGCTAGGACAAACATCGTGCAAGCGAGGTCACTGATCTGTCGTTCATTTTTTTTAAGCGTACTTCCACTTGTCTAAACCAGGCTTGTACAGTGTTTGTCCTAGACAAAAGTCTTATTTCATTTATATAGATTTCCAAACATTGTTTGCTCAGCTCTTGCAGTTCTACTTTCTCACATTAATTTAGATTCATTTTATATTACTTTTTAAATGGGATTACTTTAGATAATTAGATTCAGCTCTTAATATTTAATACACCGAAATCTTGAAGTTGCCAGTTCTAATACATTTTAATATAGAGTCCAGTGGCAATGACCCTTCATAGTAATTCACTGGGGTAACAGATTATTCTTGACTTATCTATTTGCATTTATAGTTTGTGAGTTATTAAATAAACATACGTTTTAATTTGGTTTGCGAGTGATTTTACTCTACCATCTGGCTACACTAGCGTCAACCCTATTACTTTCAAGGGGAGCATAATGTTTGAAAATCACTTACGTACAGTTAATTTATAGCACCGTATATACTCGAGTCTAAGCCGCATGCGAATCTAGACGCACCCATAATTTTCCCCTGAATCCACGGTAAAAGACTCTACACCCTCGTATAAGACGCACCCCCGGTTTTTATAATGTCAACAGCTAGAGGGCTATGATTTTTGATGCCCCTGGCCCCTCCTTAGCAACCAGTGACGTAATTGCCAGCTGCAGCTGTCAAGAGTAAAAGCAGAACAAAGAATGCATCACGATTGCCTTCTTTCCCATCCCAAACTCCGCCCTGCTCCACCACTATGCCCCTCCCACAGCACAAAAAATGTTGTAAACAAGGGTCAGCAGGGAGCAGATAAGAAAGGCAGGTAGAGAGATAAAGGACCACCTGGGGTCTGGCGAGGGACTATTATTTGTAGTCAGTTAGTTCATGTTTTTGCCACTGGTGATTGACCCATATTTCCAAGTGCTAGTGTTTGCTTTGAATAGATGCGTATCTCCTTCTTGTATGCTACTGTTTCTTCCTCCTTTTCCCCCACCAACCTACAGACAAGAAGGGGGGAAGAAGGATGGAGAACATGAGGAATGCAATAAGAAGCAATTCTGAGTCACCTCTAGTCACAAAAAATTCTTTCATTCCACTCTTCAAAACAGACGATGCAATACGCAATCCTGTTGTGTTTCCTACCTCTCTATGCAATCCTGTTGTGTTTCCTACCTCTCGTGGCCTATCTGAATGTTTTTGTCAATGTTTTGAGGGTTTTGTAACTTTTCAAATTAACTCAATATTTTTATCAGATTGCGAAGTCTTAAGACAGACTCAAGATATAAGACGCACCCTTATTTTAGAGCCTAAAATATGGTAAATAAAGTGCGTCTTAGATTCGAGTATATACAGCAATTTATACAGTCAATTTCCAAAATTGTGCAAGTACGTATGTATGTTTGTTAGTTGCCTGTTAAGTTAAATTCCCTTCTTACTTCATCTTTTCATATTTTCTCCTCAACTTAACAGTTAACAAAAGGTACAACAATGTACACAAACACACCAGCTGTGAAAAAGTAGTAGTCAGGGAGGTTACAGACCAGAAAAACCAGTCGAACGAAACGACAGTCGAAATGTTTGCAGCCGGATCATATCGATTGGAACATACCGCAGGTCAGAAACTGACTCTCTTCCAGGTCACTCTGAGACAGCTCACAAAAATTATCACGGGCGTAAATAGACAATTATAACGTCCGCAGGTATCAAATGAGACTCTTGAAATGTACTGCAGGTCTAAAACATCACTCGAATGTATCACGGACGTAAAATGGCTCGATAAGTGTTGTGGATAAGAAACGGTACTCTCAACACATCACGTGTGTAAAAATGGGATCGGAACTCACCGGGGGCCAAAAATTGTGAATGGGAGATCTGTGGATTCTAAGAACTTACTGCAAGTTTAAAATGGTGAAGGGAACTTATCGCAGGGTATAAACGACTCTCGTTATGTACCCAAAGTGTGAAACAGTAATCAAGGATCTGAAACACGTTCTGGAAAATATCGCGGGCCTAAGAGTCGATCGGAACGTAGGGCAAGTCTTAGACATCTCTCATAACGTAAAAAGGCAATCGGAACTTACTTCGGGCGTAAAACCCCCTCTGCAACATTAGAAGTGCACTGGGAAAATGTGTATATTTCCGGGAAAAACCCGGAGTGTGAATTTTACCAAGCTATGTCTGTAGCCACCCTGCTAGTTCAATTTGACCAGCTTAATATTTTTTAAAAGTAAGTTATGTTAATTTTCCTTTGTAATTGACAGGATAAGTTCATATTATGTGTGAATATACTGGGATTATGTGTGATTTTCAGAACCTGTTGCGGTGTGCTTGGTCTCCAGACGGCTCGAAAGTGTCGGCAGGTTCTGCAGACAGGTTTGTTTACATCTGGGATACAACTACAAGGCGTATACTTTACAAACTACCAGGTCATAATGGCAGTGTCAACGATGTCCACCTGCATCCTAAAGAACCAATCAGTAAGTAAACAATTATTTTATTAATCAACCAAAAATTTAATTCCAAAAAATTTACCTTCATTCAATTTTTCTAAAAAAGTAAAGGAATTAATTGTAAGGAAAGCATGCTTATTGTGGACACATTACTTATTGCCAGGGTTCATTATTAGGTTTTTCAAAAGTGAATTGGAAAAGAAACACATAATGTTTTATACTCAGTTCTGAATGATTTGGCTTCTGTCTTGATAAGAGTCTTCTTCGTCCACCCGAACCTCAAGTAAAAATATACCTGAATCCCAATAAGACCAAGTCGGAAAAAATTATTTCTACTCTACCGCAAAAACTGTGAATTTAGTTAACCATGGAAAACCCGAAAATCGTGAGTGTCCATAGCAAACCAGATAAAAAAGCATACTTGCTAGAGTCATTACTCCTCCCGTCCGAACACGCAGGAATAAAATTCTCTTGGATTCTCGGTTCTCGCCACACAGTCGAGTGTAAAACTGCACGAGAATGAAACGGCACTCGGAAGTCGTAGAAGTAAAATGTATTGCAAAAGTGAAATGGCTTTAAAAGTTATTACGAAGTGTAACAACAGCTAAAATAACTACAAGTATTGAAATTTAGTTATCCCTTAAACACTAGTTAAAATTAATAATCTTAACTCTTAAGCTTTCGCGGCCAGCGTCATCGCTAAGATCTAAGACTTCCGGTTTACACCGCGTCACAGTTGAATTACACATACTGCTAATTTTGATTCGCCTGGAGAGTCATCCTCAGTAGCTGGTTGACATGCTGGTGGAGCTGGTCTCGGTTAACCAGCTACTGAGGATGACTCTCCACAGCGAGGTCGTAATGTTTAGTAGTATTTGTAACTCAACTGTGTTACGGTGTAAACCAGAAGCTTTAGATCTTAGTTAAAACTATTAGTTTCACAAAAAACCCATGAATTTTATTTTCAGATTAAAAAAGACACTTTGTTAAAATTCAATCTGCTTTCCAGCTCTTTTACAGTTAATGGCTTTGAATAATTAGTGTTCTTATTTTACTGTAAACAAATGCTAGTCTTGTAAACAAATGATAGTCTTGTAAACCTGTGTAACATGAAATTGTTTTCAGTTATGTCTGGATCCAGTGACAAGGTGATCTACTTAGGAGAACTGGAATAATACAATCCATTGTAGCAGAGCAGTTTAAACAAGAATTTAACTGGTTTATTAAGTCTTACTGTATTTTTTTGTCAGTTTAGTGAATGTACCATTAAACTTACCAAAGAAATTAATTCTTCCAATTAAATTTTCTAGAAGAGTCAGGTATTTTAACAATTATTCCTGTTTTTAACTGTCAACAGATGATTGTGTACCAAGTAATTTATAAATTACTATGGTTGTGATGTATATACTTATAATAAAACATATTAATTTATTTGGTTGTTTCTCTGAACTATTTTGAACCTATTGTCTCATTATACGGTTATGTCAATATATTAAGTCTCGGCATTACATATTGCCAAAACTCTGAGCCTTGTAAACAATTTAAACCATGAATTAACACACCCTTTCAAAATTCAAATGTACGCTCTTTTTAACTAGAACCATACATTAGTATTTGCCAACATATGCCAAGCCTCTTGCCATTCCAACCAGCTCCAGTGCTAAAACACTCTTTTTCATGGGCTCCGATCTCATGTCAGGATAGTTCATGTTTGTCGATCAGCATTGGTTCTCATAAGGACGTGGATCAAAGGACCCTTTCATATAAAGGTACTAACGAGTAACGAGGTAGTTTGGTAAACAGAAGGCTCGATGATAAATAATAAGGCAGACTTTGGGACACGTAAGCCACTTCTTAAATGTAAGTGTCAGGCAGGCTTGGTAGATTTTTTGCCCCATATTCCAGGCTGGAATGTATGCAATTCTTGCATGTACTCTACAAGAACTTAGGTATAAATACTAGGAATAGACCCATAGCCAGGCAGCCCTCACGGCTCTCGACAAATGTAATTTCACCTCTAAGATGGTCTGGGAGTGTGTTCAGGCCTTACTCTGTGCTCACTAAGACAGTGAGCAAACCCAGTTTATTTCTAACCAACTGCTCCACTTTAAGCTGTTTAATTTTCCTTTCTTTGATTTCCGGTCGCTTTCCAGATAACACATTTTCCTTAACCAAACTGGTTAATGATTTCTTTCCATCTTTATCTGGCACTTTAAGACAATCAAAAGAAAATAACATTAAACTTGTCCATGCAGCTACAGAGTTGGTTCTGATACATTCTAAAATGCGATTAGATAACTTTTCAGCCGCTATAATCCTAGCTCCCTTTGGGATCCATTTTTAAAACAGGGACGTTTCTTTTGAGACCTGCAATTAGATCAGTAAAACTATCTACATTTAAATTTGAAATCAAAGATGTGAACCCGGGCAGCATTGAAGGAACCAGCATGATTCAGCATTGAAGGAAGAGCGGAAGTATTTGCAATAATTGCTTTCTTTTTTAAACAATAATTCATATGTAACTTAAGTCCTTTTTGTGTTTTGAGTATTTTCTGACAAATATTACACGGCCAAAGGATGTTATCAAAGACAATACATGACCAAAGGATGTTATTGTCAACGATTGGTACGCGGTTAGTACCAGAATCAGAGGAGTTAGAGCTCTGTTGGGAAGAATTTTGTGTGGGTAAGGAACCAGATGAAGAATCAAGATAGTACGTGTATTGGGGCCTGAAATATCTAGGGTCTCTGTTGTTGGGTATACAGCAACTTGCTCCATTAGAAGTTGATTGTGACATGATGACAAACAACTTCAAGGCAATAATAATAGTGTAAGTGTTGTATATGGGTCTATCAAAGGGTTAATTTGTATGTACAAGCAATACGCCCATTACATGTTATGAAATCACTAAAAACATTCGATTAATTTAGATTTCAATGTAAATAAATAATAGGTAAGTATTATTCAAACAAAATCAAGGTGTTTTAGGTTAAATTCTAGATTTACACTAGACAACTATTATGCACAATTTAAGAACTATGTAACCACTTATTTGAAAAGAAGATCTTTTCAGGACACTAATTCACTTAGCTATATGAACAAGTAACTTGAAAAACTACACTAATTTTCAAAAAAATATAGAGATTCAAAATGTATGTAAATATATTAACAAGTTACTAATTTTACAGAAAAAAGCTATAAAGATAATATTTTCAATTTTAAACTTGAGCGGTTAGTCATAAAAATGAAAATTTTTTTGGATGGAAACCACTTAAAATGTTTTTATTGCATAAAACACAAAACAAAACGTTTCGTCTAGTCTATGCTAGACATCTTCAGTTGAAGAACAAAGAAGAGTATAAAATATCTATATAAAACATGTAAAAATATAAAAAAACTTTTATAAAATATACTTTATATTTTATAACTAATATAAAATATACTTTTTTGCTCTAATCATGAATATTTAACTAGGAATAGAAACAAATTAGCTATTCCAAGTCACTCTCTTCAATTTTTCTGGAAATCCCCTAAAACTGCAAGGATAAAGTTCTATGACAAAATTCCTCAAAGTATTAAAAAAATAAAAAGTCTACCTTTGTTCCGAGAAAAATTTTAAAATATTTAACTTTGAGAGCCCTGTATTCTTTGGAAGAACTATAATTTTATTATTAATGTATAAATAACAGAATAACGGTATGTTGACTGATGTTATTTGGAGTAATTGTTTGGTGACATGTGTTGACTTTTGTATTTGTATTATTGTGAATTATGTAATATTGCCATTCAGGAATTGTACATAGAAATGTCCTGTATATTTATGTGTCAATTTGTTGAATAAAGATGATTTGATTTGGCACTAAATATAAACTCCAGGTTATTCTCAATATTATTTCCCCAACTTGTCATTCACACTTTTGTCCCTACATTATTTGAAAACGTCTGCAATATACACCTACAGTTCGTTAGGTATAGCATGGCCGGTGGCCTTGAGATTTCCTGCTGGCCGCTTATGGCCTTATAGCCGATCTCACCGGCCATGCTAAACCTGACGAACTGTACAGTGTACGTCATCTGCTCACTTGCATTGTAATGTGTTATCTGTACTTCAGTCCCATAATTGATTACAAATGTTTCTGGCTTAAACTAGTCCAGTATATAATTGATTGTTGAGCCATCTACTTTGTGAAAGTGTTCTGTATTGAATAAATTGATAGTATTTTGTAAAAATCCACTTTTATATTTTAAATTTAGCTATAAGACATATTTTGTTCATGTTGAAGTATAGTTCCAGTACCATTCCAGTATAGTTGGACATATCTATGTTTATGTTGAAAACAATGTTTAGGGATACAGAATAAAAATAATGCTAGATTAACAACAAAACAATTTTATTAAATACAATAAGTGTGCCTGTGAAAATTGGGTAATGATAGGATTTTGTATATTTACACATTGGTATTTTAGCCTTGGCCAGTATGTTTCCTTAAATAATTAAATCTTACATTGTAAACAAGCATAAAATTTACACATACAAAACAAACATAACACAACACATTTTATTTGTAATGGAAAGTAAAGCACTTGGAAGCAAATTATAGCATTTCTCTGAATTAGTTTAGAAATTGTATAAAAATACAGACAAAGTATAGGACAAATAATAATGCACTTATAAAGTGAAAATGCTTATGCAGTATGCTTAGAGGTCCCTTATGATTCCAAGTCGTACACAAAGAGAACTTCTCCTTTACGAAGTCCCCACTCACTCAGTGTTTGAGATTGTGATTCTCCCTTACAGTCTAACGTCCGCTTTGGAAAATTTGTTGTTATCTCAAATTCATCTGGTGATTCGGGATGGCAAAAAATGTAGTGGTACACATCCTGAAACAAGAATTATTCTGTATAATAGCAAAGCCAACAGATTATGAATAATTACTACAATTCTAATAATGAAACTCATTATCAAATTTTCTTAGGAAAAATGAGATATTAAGTCGTCAGCATGGTATCAGAAATCTTTATTTCACATTGTACAATACATACAAAAATAGTGTCATGTCTAATGTACTAGGAACAAAAACAAATAACCAAAGAAGATAACAATAGAAGAACATATCCTATATTTTAAACTAAGAGTATTTTAAAGTAACTTTTACTTTAACTTGAAACAAGGTATTCGTCTAGTGAGTAATGACTTTTATTTAAAAGATATTTCTTAACTGAATGTCTAAAACATTTTTTCTCCACATTACTTTTTATTAATTATGGCAAAAGATTAAAAAACTGTGATCCCATATGAAATGCTTTTTTAGTGTAAAAAGACAAATGGTGTTGCGGAATGTCTATTAAATTTCTATTTCTTGTATTATGAAAGTGACAGTCGCCTCTAAGATTAAATTTGTGTAACTGATCTGATAAACAAATAATACAGTCTAAAATATATTGATCATATACCGTAAGAATATTCAATTCACAGAAGTTTTTCTTAACTGACTCTCCCCTAGTTTAACAAAATTCTTAATGCTTTCTTCTGCATTACCAGAATTTTATCAAGGTTTCTTTTTGAAGTGCCGCCGTATATGGCTAAACCATAGGCAAAGTGTGAGTGCACGTTATTGGGGTAATTATGTTGTTTAAGGTTTGTTGAGTTGGGGTTTGGTGGTGAAGACAGGTTAATTGTCCCACCAACCCTCAAAGGTGAGTTACTATTTTGTTTATTTTGTAAAGGTGGATAACATTGTTGACATAAATTTATATACTGGCTTTTGTTAAGTTCTTCTTGGAGTCTTTTTGATCATTTTGAAGTATTTCAATTGCCTGTAATAGGGTTTTATTTTCATTTTGTAATGGTTTAATTCTTGCTTTTAAGATTTTAGTTTGAAAGTTTTCATGATTTTCTTGAGTTGGATGTGGGCTATTTGAAATATTTTTTTGAAGATCCGATGTAAAGGATTTTTTATCTAACAAAGCCTTTTCCAGTGTGATACATTTGTCAGTGACAGAGTCTAGTTGATACTGCAAATCTAGATAATTAGGGGTATTGACCGCCATATCTTTAGTGGTATTAGATAGTTGGTTATGTCTGTGTGGTGTTTGACTGGTTTCACTGAGAGGTGTGGGCTCAGCTGCTAGATCCATGGAAGAGCTGAATCTCTTCTACCAATGAGTTTTATTGATTTTTTTTTTAAACAGATGTTGCAGTTTTTTAAACGACTTAACATGTTTGTAGGTCATTCTCAATATCAATTAATGCTTTGCTATAATAATCTTTATGTTTTGAGCCACAGATTCAACAGTATATTTGTGTTTATTCTACTCATTTTAGGAAATAGATCATGTTTCCCAAGCTCATTTGTTACATTTGTAGTGTAAACAAAATCTGATATTAATAACACTACTATTAAGTTTCATTGTCTATTTTAATTATTTTAGCTGACAGGGGGTGCCCCTTCACTTTCCAAACACAAGATCGTTTACTTGAAAGTTAGGCTTAGACATTGCACTTGACACAATTAATAAAAAGTTTAAATTGCATTGAGTGTTTCAAATAAAAATGTATTTTCAAAAACTATTCCTATTTAGATGTAAGTACCCAACAGCAACTACTTAGTTCATCACTGTTATGCACAAACTCAATTCATTACACAATCTCAGAATAAGATCAGTGTTTATGGATGACAGTAAAAGATTTGTTATCCATCAGAATCAGAATCAAACATCTTTATTTCACATTGTACAATACATACAAAAATAGTGTCATGTCTAATGTACTAGGAACAAAACAAATAACAAAAGAAGATAACAATGAAGAACATATCCTATATTTTAAAGAGTTTAAACTAGGTATTTAAAATAACTTTTACTTTAACTTGGAAACAAGATTAGGTCTAGTGGTAATGACTTTTTTATTTAAAGATATTTCTTAACTTGAATGTCTAAAACATTTTCCACATTACTTTTTTTAATGAGCAGGATTTGAGGACATGAAATGACGTCCCTCTAAGATTAAATTTGTGTAACTGATCTGATATACAAATAGCCACAGTCTAAAATATTGATCATATACCGTAAGAATGTTCAATTCCAGAAGTTTTCTTAACTGACTCTACCCTCTCCCAGGTTTAACAAAATTCTTAATGCTTTCTTCTGCATTACCAGAATTTTATCAAGGTTTCTTTTGAAGTGCCACCGTATATGGCTAAACCATAGGCAAAGTGTGAGTGCTTGTGAGCAAAACAAATTTATCTTAAAGTTTCAAAACTACATAAAATTTTATTCTTCAGAGCATTACAACCAGAGACATTTTACTAATTATCTTTTCCACATGAAGATTCAACTTAAATTATTATCTATTTCTAGCCCTAAGAATTTTGTGTGATTAATTTTTTTTTTTTTCATTAAGTTTATCTTTTATATTCAAATTGGGGAACATTTTTTATTTTGTTGCTGTTGAAAAAACTATGTAATTTGTTTTGCTAGTGTTCAGAACAGGCTATTGTGGATAAAATAATTGTTAATACTTTTTAATTGCTCATTACTTGCCATTTCAAGGATGGGGTAGTTAGCAGCCGACATAACAAGATTTGAATCATCTGCATATAAAACTAATTGACTTTTTTGAGCCATTAATGTTGTTCAAAATTGGGGCATCCCTGGATATAGCAGTAACAGTGTGCCCAAGGAACCCTGTGGAACACCATATCTAACCGTAGAAATATCAGATTTGATACGTTTTTTATCAATTGTGGAAGTAATCTCAACGTATGAGTTCTAATTGACAAATAAGACCTAAACCAGTTCAATGAAATCTCTGATACTCCCCAAAGCCGGGGGCCTGCCGCTGAAGAGCATATCATGAGCGAGGGTGTGTGACTGACTGTTGATGAAATGAGGTCAGGGCGGCGTAAAAGCGGCTAGGGCTATGTTCATTGTTCCCTGGGAAACCCCAAGGACAGGTTGGTCGGTCTCGACTAATGGCATGTTGACTGAGTTTGAATGGTTCTGCAAATTTGAATAAACTGAATTTTTAACGCTCTTCTTTTTGTTTAATAGAGAATCCCATGAGTGTCGATGTATTTAAATATTTCATAACTTTCATGTGCTAGGGCTAGGTTTTTATTGCTGATTGATTTTAGTACTTGGAGAGATGCTGGAAATTCTATTTTATGGGTTGGGTTATTTTTCAAATGCATTGCAAATGCGACCAACCTGTCCTTGGGTTTCCCAGGATCAATGAACGCCAGCCCTTCAGCCACACCGCCCGCTTTCATTTCATCAACAGTCAGTCACACACCCTCGCCCGCTAATCATGTTTTCCGCCGCAGGCCCCCGACGGTCGCCCGTGAACCGCTGAAGTTGAACATGCCGTGGACCATGTAAATATTTCTAATTAAGTTTATAGTTTTAATAGTGTTAAATATTAATATCAATGTAAATAGTGACTATTGTGTTCATGATGATGCAGCACAAGCGCCGCAAACACGGTTTGACTACAACCAGCACCGTAGATCTACAGGCCCCTCAACCAAGGTAACTGTAAAAAATCAAATAACAAAAGAAGATAACAATAGAAGAACATATCCTATATTTTAAAGTTTAAACTAAGAGTATTTAAACTAACTTTTACTTTAACTTGAAACAAGGTATCTATCTAGTGAGTAATGACTTTATTTAAAGATATTTCTTAACTTAATGTCTAAAACATTTTTCTCCACATTACTTTTTATTAATTGTGGCAAAAGATTAAAAACTGTGATCCCATATGAAATGCTTTTTAGTGTAAAAGACAAATGGTGTTGCGGAATGTCTATTAAATTTCTATTTCTTGTATTATGAAAGTGACAGTCACCTCTAAGATTAAATTTGTGTAACTGATCTGATATACAAATAATACAGTCTAAAATATATTGATCATATACCGAAGAATGTTCAATTCACAGAAGTTTTTCTTAACTGACTCATTCCTCCCAGGTTTAACAAAATTTTAATGCTTTTCTGCATTACCAGAATTTTATCAAGGTTTTTTTGAAGTGCCACCGTGGCTAAACCATAGGCAAAGTGTGAGTGCTTGTGAGCAAAACAAATTTATCTTAAAGTTTCAAAACTACATAAAATTTCATTCTTCTTAGAACGTACAACCCAGAAGACATTTTACTAATTATCTTTTCCACATGAAGATTCCAACTTAAATTATTATCTATTTCTAGCCCTAAGAATTTTGTGTGATTAATTTTTTCAATACAGTTTTGATCTATTTCTATTTTAATATCAAATTGGGGAACATTTTTTATTTTGTGCTGTTGAAAAAACTATGTAATTTGTTTTGCTAGTGTTCAAGAACAGGCTATTGTGGATAAAATAATTGTTAATACTTTTTAATTGCTCATTACTTGCCATTTCAAGGATGGGGTAGTTAGCACGACATAACAAGATTTGAATCATCTGCATATAAAACTAATTGACTTTTGAGCCATTAATGTTGTTCAAAATTGAGGGCATCCCTGGATATAGCAGAGAAATAACAGTGGCCCAAGAATTGAACCCTGTGGAACACCATATCTAACCGTAGAAATATCAGATTTATGTTTAATTACGCTTTTATCAATTGTGGAAGTAATCTCAACGTATTGAGTTCTAATTGACAAATAAGACCTAAACCAGTTCAATGAAATCTCTGATACTCCCCAAAGCCTAAGTTTATCCACAAGAAGTTTGTGGGAAATACTGTCAAAAGCTTTAGAGAGATCCATAAATATTCCAACAACCTTTTCCCCTATCAATTGAATTTATTATAGATTCTGAGAAATCCAACAAAGCTGTGGTTATAGACTTTCGAAAGCCATGTTGCTGGTCATCGAACTAATTATTATTCATTAAGTGATCAACTAATCGCTTGTACATCACTGCTCAGAATCTTTGATAAAGATGGTAATACTGATACAGGTCGGTAATTATTAATTCTTTCCTTTATAAATTGGAACAACCTTAGATACTTTTAAACTGTCAGGAAATATACCAGGTATAAGAGAACTGTTTATTAAATGAGTTAAAATGTTTAACAATGCCTTTTTAACGAGTGCCCCCAGATAACTGTACACAGGGTGGCCATAGAAGTAGCTTGGTAAAACTCAGGCATATTTCCTGGTTTTGCCTGGTAATTTACAAATTTTCCCAGTGTACTTTCACTGTAACAGAGGGCCGTTTTAGACCCGCCGTCAGTACCAATCCTCATTTAAAGTCCCCGACCCTTCCTGATCTCTGTTTTACACCAGCGGTACGTTCAGAGAGGCGTTTTAGACCCGATTTGTTCCAATTACTAATTAACACCTACGATACTTTTTTACGCCCGCAATACGTTCCAAAAGCCGTCTATTACCCACGACACTTAACAAATGCTCAGCCTTTTACGCCCGTGATACGTTATAGGGATGTGTAAGACCTGTGGTACGTTCTAATCGCCACACGATACTTTCCAAGAGCTGTTTATTACCCGCGACACTTTACGATTGCACTTATACCCCTGTGATACGTTTTGGGGATGTCTAAGACTTCCAGTACATTCTAATCGCCTTTTTACACCTCACGATACTTTCCGAGAGCCGTTATACCTATTTACATTTTCACGACACCCTTTAATGCTCGCGGATATGCTTATAGGGATGGCAATAACCTGTGGTAAAATTTAATTGGCTTTTTACACCTGACGAAACTTTCCGAGAGTTATTTAGTATCCGCAACACTTTACGATTGCCCTTTCACACCCATGATGCGTTATGAGGATGTCTAAGATCTGCAGTACGTTTTGATTGCATTTTTACACTTCACGATACTTTCCGAGGGTTGTTTAGTACCCGCAACACTTTACGATTGCCCTTTCACGCCCATGATGCGTTATGAGGATGTCTAAGACTTGCAGCACGTTTTGATTGCATTTTTACACTTCACGATACTTTCCGAGGGTTGTTTAGTACCCACAACACTTTACGATTGCTCTTTTACGCCCAAGATGCGTTATGAAGATGTCTAAGACCACAGTACATTTAACGCATTTTACCTACTTTCCAGGGTTGTTTAGTCCAAACTGGCAATTGCCATTTACTTGATGCGTTATGGGGTTTTTTACACCTCACAATACTTTCCGAGGGTTGTTTAGTACTTGCAACACTTTACGATTGCTCTTTTAAACTCATGATGCGTTATGGGGATGTCTAAGACCTGCAGTGAGTACGTTTTGGTCGCACTTTTACACCTCACAATACTTTCCGAGGGTTGTTTAGTACCTGCAACACTTTAAGATTGCCTTTTTAAACCCATGATGCGTTATGGGGATGTCTAAGACCTGCGAATGCGTTTTGGTCGCATTTTTACACCTCACGATATTTCCGAGGGTTGAGTAAGGTACAGCTGCCTAAGAATGCCCTTTGGCCTAGTCTCAGCGCCTGAAGTCTTTCAAAACGTAATGTGAACGTTGCTCCAAGACATTCCCAATGTAGAAGTATCAATGGATGATATTTTGGTCCATGCGTCAGTGCAGACCAGTTAAATGAGATTACCAAAAAGGTATGTGATAGAATCAAGCAGTCTGGACTAAAGCTTAATCCAGATAAGTGCACCTACAACCAAACAAAAATAAAATTTCTAGGCCATTACATTGACAATGTTGGAATCTCCCCAGATCCAGAAAAAATCAACTACATCAAGCGCCTTCAACCACCAAAATCAATTAAGGAACTTCAGAGATTTCTAGGATTTGTGAATTACCTTGGTAAGTTCATACCAAAACTTACAGGTTGTTTAGTACCCGCAACACTTTACGATTGCCCTTTCACACCCATGAGGCTTTTTGTGGATATCTAAGACCTGTAGTACATTCCGATCGCCTTTTTAATCTCTACGGTACATTCCAAGAGTCGTTTTTTACCCGCAACACTTTTCAAACACCCTTTTATGCCTACGATACATCCCAACAGATGTTTCAGTCTCGCGGTACGTTCATATTTTACTCCAGCAGTACATTGCGTTTGCAATTTTAAGTATGCGAGCCGCAATACCTTCCAAAGGCAGTTTCCTACCCACCACACTCTTAAGGATGTTTTAGCCCACAATGCGTCCAGAGATGTTCAGACCCTGGTACATTCAGTGGGTGTTTGATGCCTGCATGGCGTTATGATTCTTTAGGCTTGTGATATTTTGTCAATCTTTTATTGTCAATACATCTGTACATCTGTCGTCATCCAGCATAAATTCTTAGAGCTAATCCATAAATACAATACAAATATACAGAATAAAACACAAACTAAGTTCAGTCAGATAGGAACTCCTCCACACTATAAAATTCCTTTTCTATTAGGAATTTTTCAAGCGATGGAGGAAGGAAACTTTGGTTCTAGGATCGATTCTTGATGGCAACTTGTTGAAAAACATAGCTCCAGCGCATATCATGTCCTGTTGGGACAAAGCCAAACAGTGTCTGGGAGTGCGGAGATTAGCTCGTGGCGGGTGAGCCTATGACCTGATCCAACAGTTTCAATATGAGTTTGTGAACTGATTGTGGCACCGACTTTGAAGATGTAAAGGGCGGAAACATTAAAAGATTATGCGGCTTAGGACACCTCTACAGGAACTCAAGGGAGGAAGTCCACCAATGATTAGGTATGGCTCTCTTTTGCTCAATAATAACTCTAGATGCGACGAAGATCCACCCCACACCTCTACTCCATAGGACATCAATGATGAAAAACACCCATGCATGGTATACCAGCAGAAGGTTTTGGATCTATCAAGGGGTACAATGTCCTGAGAGCGAAGCTGTAGCGGCTAAGCTTACCGCAGAGATTAGAAATGTGGGCACACCAAGTAAGACTGGAGTCGAAAGTCAAACCCAAAAACTTGGTGGAGAGTACCTGTTTTATTTCAAAACAGTCAAGGTTTAGTTGAAGAGGATTTTTGTTTTTGGTCAAAAAGTTCATGAAGATGGTTTTTTCTGCATTCAGGATCAGGTTGTTGTTGGATAAGTATTTTTTGAAGGAGATGACTGAATCTGAAATTCTTTTGCCTAAGTTACTTTTGGAGCCTTGAAATAAAAGAGTTATCATCGGCATACAAAATAGGTTTAGTGAGAGGAAGACTGAATACCACGTCATTGAAGTAAACCAGAAAAAGTAAGGGTCCGAGAATGCTGCCTTGAGGTACCCCACAAATAGAATTCGATTTTGTTCAAGCCACTTCAACAAACTGAGTTGTATTAGAAAAGTAGGACTTGAACCAGTCCAGCGGAACTCCTCACACTCTGAAATTCTCCAGCTTGCTGCACAATATATTGTGATCGACACGATCAAATGCTTTTGAAAGATCACAGAGGCGTTTCAGATCCAGGGTACATTAAAATCGCCGTTTTACATTTGGGTACATAACAAGAGTCGTTTAAACCCTGCGATAAGTTCCGACTACCATTTTATGCCCGCAATATGTTCTGTGGACCGTTTCAGACCCGTAGTGCATTATGATCGCCGTATTAGGTTTGGAATCTGTTAAAAGAATCAGTTTCTGACCTGCGGTATGTCTGATCGCCATTTCACGAGCGCAGTACGATTTGACGATCATTTTATACCCACGGTAAGCTCGAGGGCCAGTTTTTTCCTGATTCACGCATATTTCCCGGTACTTATAATTCACGGTCTGTGTCCACTCTGTGTACAAGAAAAAGTATTTGTATTTTCAAACTAATGGAAACAAATGATGAATTGCTATATGAACCTGTAATGTATGAGAGTGTAGGAATCTACGCTCGAGTCTGCAGCCGTTGGGCAGTTTGAAGACAACACAAATAGCCTCAGGATGTGTGGCCGGGGGTTCCTCAGGCACAAGGCACACCAAGTCTATCTTCTGCTTCTGCAAGTCCTGTAATATCAAATTAAGTTTATAAATTTAACCAAAAAATGTCAGTTCTTTGTGTATATAGAATAGCGTGTAACCAAATCTAGATTATTGTGCGAGACTTAAAATTTAGTAAATTAATGAACCACGCACAAAGTAGTCCTATTATTTATTTTACAGACAAATTTATTTTGTATCAAATACAATGTCAATGTTTGTTATATTTTCTCAACATACAGTTTGGCAGTTACCTTCAACATTTTAAGTTAAATCTTTAAAAAAAATCCCACGCACAGCTATTGTTTGTGCACATACTGCATTTATAGTGTGTCATTGTAAGTGATGATTTGTTATAAAACACATACAGTATCACATAGGCTAACTTGGAAAACTAGTTTTATTTATTTTATTAAATCAACAATGTTATAAATTTTTTCCTTCAAACAGTGTTTTGTTCAGGCGGATTTTCAGGGTTCGGATTAGCGGGACTCTAGTGTATAAAAATGAGTCGGCAAAGACTGACAGACCTGTTTCCGCTGCCGCTCTGCCTCCTCCAACTCACGCAGTTGTCTCGCCTCGTTCTCTCTCTGCTCTTGTTCCTCCACTCTTAATCTCTCCTTCTCTTGATCTGCTATCAGAGACAACATGTACGCCTCGTCCTGCTGCCGTCGCAGTGTTTGGTTGAAACTTCGCTCCACTCATACGTATGTAAAACATGTAAATATGTAAACAACTTTTCTGCATTTGTTAGACATTTTATTTTTTAGCGGGTTATGAGAGAACATACATTATTTTAGGAATTTACCAGACATGAATTTTTTTTATTTACGGCTGCTACAGGCACTTACAACCTCTCGACGGCTTAGCTCCTTAGGAGATCTTCAGGTGGGGCACACTGGTTTATCCCAAAGATAAGGTCATGGTAGGTAGATTGTTCCTCAACGCTGAGGCAGTAAAATCATAATTGGCAATTTTTTTTCGCAGCCCATGCACAGATAGCGCTGCGAGGAAATTCCTTTAACAGGGTGTCCAGTGTTCTGGAAAAACAAAATTCCCGCATTTTCCCAGATATATACAGCTGATTTTCCGGATTTAGTTACCTTAATAAAGTCATAGCTACTCCCGTCCATTTTGTTATTTTTTACAAAACCACTACATTTTCTACCACCCGCGACAAAATAAACGACTTTCGTTACTGTTTACAACGATCTCTCGACACCCGCTAATGCGTGCAGCGAAATAACAACTACGATACCATTCGTGGCGATCTTCTGACTTCCGCTAGCGCCCGCGACAAAATGACGACTACAATACCGTTCGCCGCAATCTTCTGACTACCGCTAGCGCCCGTGACAAAACCACAACTTTCGTTACCATTAACGACAACTTCTTGACTCGAGCTAACACATGCAGTGAAATAACGACTACGATACCATTCAGGGCGATCTTCTGACTCCCGCTAACGCCTGCGGCAAAATAACGACTTTGATACCGTTCGCGGCGATAGCTAGACCCGCCCATGACATAATCACCACAGTCACGATTCCTTTTGCAAAATTTCCCGGTTTAGGGACGAAATTCCTGTATAATTCTCGTATTTTCCTGTATATACAGAATTCCATATGCTGGACACCCTGTTTAAGGGTCTCAAGTGAAGCTACTGACGCTAGCGCAAGTTGTTCTTAAAAAACCACGATTGAAAAAAACTTAAAAAGTGACAAGAGGGGACTCAGAATTGCTTCCCATTGCATTAGTGTTCTCCGCCACCCTCCTTGTCTGAAGAAAAGGAATGCAGCAGCCACATATGGTCATTAGTTGAATGGTCATTAGTTATATTAGTTATCATTAGTTATAGTGGTTATAATGGTCATTAGTTGAATCCTAGAGGTTGGAACGGCACGACACATTTTTTTAGAACTAAATATAAAAATAGTTAATTTCGTGAAAACCGGTTCTTGAACAAGCAAACAAGATACGTTTGTTGATTTATGAACCATGCGACTACGTTCAGTTCCTGTTTCAGCGCAAGGAACGGTTCCGTTACTATGATAACGAGTGCGTGCGCACATCCTGTAGCCAATCAAGCTCAGCGGGAGAACTGCCTGAAAGAGATAGTGAGGGGGCGACTACGAGCCTGTTTAACCAACGATTGTACTGTGCAGCGATGAGCGAGTATTACGTCACGAAGTATTATTATTACTAATGCACATTTTAGAACACCAATCCATTTTAAAAATATGATGATTCCAAACTGAACAATAATACAACTGTGTGAATTAAAAGAGTAATGTTGTAGCATCTGATGATCACAGTTTAAGTTTTAACTTATAAGTTTTTAATAAAAATAGACGATGAACGTTTGTTCTTTGCACTTTGGCATTGTTTAGAAAGGATAGATATGGAAAGAAGAAGAGATGAAAAGGAGGGATTGAAGTAGGGGGAGGGAACGATTCTCTTGCTCGGTTTTGATCATGAATGAGCCTTTGATAACAACATCGAACAACCACTTACTTCACTGGTTGCTAAATAATCAGAGTGTGCTGTGCTGGGCTTGCATAGCAAATCAGAGCCTATCTCATTGTTGAAGGTACATAAAATGAGGTACAGCTTAAACGAGGGTGAAGAGGTTTTTACCATTTATCCAAATGAAATTTATGGACACGTCTTAGATTTGCATGCTGCTTAGACTTGATTATACTAGGGATGTTGCACTTTTGAAATTATGTTCATTTTCCCAGTTCTCGATTGCGAGAAAAAATCGGTTCCCGGTTTCGTTTGCGGCGTCTCTTGAAATACGCTAACGCCTTGGTGAGCCAGAACTTCGATTCCGTTCGCCAGCGATCTTTTGTACTCCCGCTAACGCCCGCG